>OX104121.1:27014440-28214440 GCA_944474755.1 Limnoperna fortunei
ATAGATATTATGGCTTATTTATGGAATAATCCAAAAGCAGCAGTACCTGGTATCCCAAAACTTGATTGGGAAAGAAGAACGTCCCAAGAGCGAACCATGATGTAAACAACAAATCAGAAACTTTATATTTTGTCCCTGCAGCTACCCCAACAATAAGGGCCAATCCTCTTATGATATCGAATACTAAAGTTGCTCCCATTGTTGATAATTCTAACGGACGCTTTGCTTTGTTTTGATACTTTGCGGACCGGAAGTAGATTCAAAACAGGCGCTTGTTGCACTGCCCTCATGTGGGCATGGGAGATAACCGAGGAATGTTTTTTTTGGTTGTTATGGCAATGCCATAATTTAAATATTTTTTTCTGGAAAAAAATAATCAAGCGATGGATCATAATTCAATAGACAGGGTCCGTCCATCAACTCGGACCGTATTATATTTATTTATTTATTTATTGGTTCAAACACAATTACAATAATTGAATGCCCAGCATGGGATGAATATAGACAGAATTCCTTGAACTACGTCAGAAATCTGTGGAATAGTAACAGTGATACAAAGTGGGACGGGTTGGATACAGAAAATAAAACACAGGTTTTACTTGATATTACCAAACTCAAATCAAAGAACACTCCAGATGAAGTTATAATCCAAATTGAGTACCACGCTAGGAGGATGATTTACCTGATTCACAATGCCAGGAGTAGGTTGATCCTGAAGAAGTAGCAACAACTACCATGGCAATGAGAGGTTGGGAGGGGGGGGGGGGTAGGGTTGGGACTGTGGGGCAGCCAATCAACACTGTTGTGCTCATAATTTTTCAATATGCTTTTAATTTTTCGTCCGCCAACTGATTCTCAAGAGATATTAATAATTAGATATTCTATGTCTAGTGACTAGAGTTAGTAGCAGTCGACAGTGGGATCTTCCACGACGTACGTGCTGGCTCTAAGTCCAGATAACATCGATAAGCATAAGATAATGACTCTGTTCCTGTCCGAATCGATAATTCTTTTTTTTATATAGATTTTATAGAACCCTACATTTTACATCATTGCTAAATATAACAATTTATACTTTTATCAAATTCAGTGTTTATAACAGTGTTAAATAGAGACCATTCATAGTGCGAAATTCTAGATTTTAATAGTGCTCTTAACTTTTATTGTAATGCAACACATAAACACATAGAGCCAAATTTTATTTTACAATAATGACACTAGGTGGCATATAGACATTCCGTGCTGTGAATTTTTAGTTTTTATTATAAGCTTTTTATTACTGCTACAGAGTCAGATTGTAGTGTGAAGGTTATTATTTTTTTCTAAATCTTATCATACTGAACTTTTAACAAGTCGAATAGACCAACACGTTTTTAGACTTTTAACTGATAATTGAGTAACTTTTATTGGTGCGAAGGTTGAGCCCAATGTATATAATCCTAAAGCATATCGATATGTACATACAAGCCAACTTGATAACTAACACTGCATGTCAGTGATCCAATCGGATCCGTACTTAATTAAATGGTAATGGTGTTGTATAGGGGTGATGGATTGTTTAACATTCAACCACACCGTTGGATGGTTGTCCTGGACAGGATGTAAAGATACACAAGAAGAAGAAGAAGAAGGTTAAGACCTGTAGTACAATAATTATAATACATATGAATTATGTTTACAAATTACAAGTATACAAATGTTCAGAGTAAAATAGAAATTATACTAGAATACTTTATATTTTGGAAACTACATGGTAGAACTATTGTGTTTATACGTAATCAAAAGGCAAATAGTTTGTACACAGAAAACAGTCTTTGTTAAATAAGTGTATAATAAACGCTGTCCAAAATAAAAAGGGAAATTCTACTGATTCCCTTTTCCAGGCGAAAGTCAAAAGTGCATCCCATATGAGAGTGGATTTTAATAATTCTACATGTAAACCATGACAGAAATCACAAAATTTGATCTTTTGTCGTATATTTGTATATAAAATGTATCACCAGGATGAGAAAAACATAGGATAAATTTCTCCAATCGGTTTGATTTTAACTGTTTAGTATTCAAATCGTGGGAGAAATTTCTTCCATCGGTCTGATGTTACATCTTTAGTAGCACAATCATGGGAGAAATTTCTCCCATCGGTTTGATTTTAACTCTAAGTATTAAAAGCGTGGGAGAAATTTCTCTCATGGGTTTGATTTTAATTTTTAATATTGCTATCATGGGAGAAATTTCTCCCATCAGTTTGATTTTAGCTATTCAGTATTACAATCATGGGAGAAATTTCTCCCATCAATTAGAAATTAGCTTTTCAGGATGGGAGAAATTTCTCCCATCGGTTTGATTGTTAATTTTTGTTATATCAATGAGGGGAGAAATTTTTCCCATTGGTTTCTTCAAGATCTTTCACTGTATACTCCATGTTGTGTCTTTTCTGAAAATAAAAGAGAAATCACGTTTTAAAAATGTTTGGATAAAATTAAAAGGTGAATATTTTTTTGTTTTATTGATAGTAAAGTTGGAAAAAATAACATCTGTCTATATTTAGAGGCAATGTTTAGAATTTGTAAGTAAAATAAAATTATTGCATAAATTGAGTATAAATGAAGCATACATGGGAAATACAGCACTGTAACATGTATTTTTTGTGAGCTAATGCTCCCCGATGATAACTCCGCACCTTCACCATGATAACTTAAAACACACACAGACCAAAAAAGTATAACATCTATCCTTTATTGGGAGCGGGGTGATAATAAATCCTACAGTATGTCACGAGCAAAATGTGACAGAAAATTACAATACCCTGTTCAAAAGGTAACAAATTGACGGTCGGTAAACAGGAAGTAGGGGTCGGAAATGTCAGAAAATGAACCCCACATTATTTCATGATCATACAAAGCCACTAACAAAATGTCAGCACTTGTATCATTTATCATTGCTGAGAAAATGGGAACTGAAAATTGTTACGGACGGCTAAAAATTGACATAGTCGTAAAACAGGAAGTATGAATCTGAAAATAAATCCTTCAATATGGCGTGATCATACAAAGCAATTGACAAAATTTTAGCATTGTTTCACTTACCATTGCTGAGAAGAATTATCAAAAATGTGAAATATGGTACTGACGGCTAAAAACTGACAAATTAGTTCAACTGGCATTAGACGTCGGAGAGCTCTGAAAATAAATTCCACAGTAAAGTCGTTAAACAGGAAATAGGAGTCGTAGTGGTCCGAAAGAGAATTAATTCCAAAATATGGGATGATCATACAAAGCTACCGACAAAATTTCAGTAGTGTATCATTTATAATTATTGAGAAAAATGTGACGGAAATGGTTCCGGGCGGCTGAAAATTGACTGTCAGTAAACAGGAAGTAGGAGTCGAAGAAGTCTGAAAACAAATACCACAATATGACATGATCTGACACACAAAACTACTGAACAAATTTAAACAAACACAGATCAAAAACAGCATGCAACATATCCCCTACGGGAGCGGGTGTATAATTTGTGTAACGTCCAATGACCAAATAATTGCTCCCTCTAACATAAAAAAATATTAATATTTAATCATTAAGTGTATCAAGTGTGTTCAACACGGTTATCAACTTTTAACATTTGTCTCGTGTTTTTAAAGAATTAATTCCAGAGACTTTTACTTAACACATATTGAATTGAAAGTTGATGTTATTCTTTATCCTCATTTGTTAAACTTATGAACTTCCCACGTGAAACTTATTATATTTCTTATCTATGTTAAATTAAGCGTTTTATTATATTAGTTTTAGAAAATAAGCACTCATTTTTACCAGACATGAGCAAGCCACAATATTTATTGTAACTAAGGGGTCTTCACGCATATTTAGATGGACCTTGAGGACTATTTTACCATCATAATATTCCTGGTATTTTTGGTTTCTCTGGTTTTAGACCATGAGCCTATTTAAACACGTTTCCCATTTAGTTCTTTGTTAAAATGTGTTATGTGGCCAGTGGCAGCCATCTCAGATCTGAACATAAGACTTTGTAGAGCGCCACCCAATAAATATGTCGCATGTCTTGAATGATATTCATTCAGTTGCTTCAGAAGATGCCGTTTTAAATATTTTCCCACCGGTCCTATGTAAAACAAAGCCCTGCGGTGACATAAAGTTCCCATTTCCGATCAGAGCAAGTAACATTGTTACAGGTGACAGTTTCTATGGCCCAACTCGTTCAGGTCCTCGTTGCTGGGTGTCTTTAGTGGTGCCACGATCCTTGCGCGATAAAGACGGATTTGGTAGATTTTTAAACATGTAAGCGCACAGTAACAGCTACAAAAGAACAATTTTTCTGTCCCTACCTAATTCTTCATATTTTGTTAGTGTGTGTCATAAGTGTGAAATTTATCGTTTTTTAATTACCTTTGATCTTAATCAGCAATTTGTAATGCCATGGTCGATTCAAATATCTACAATCATTATCTTGCTGATGTGTATCAGAGTGTATGGCCGATTGACAAATTATTTATGAGCTCAGCTGTGTTTTAGTTTTACCATCCTTTTGATATACCGTTGAATTTTATGTGCCACAATGTTTACCAAAATTCATGTATTGTCATATCTGGAAATATCTGATGACGGGGCCCCATCTTATGAGAAAGTGGAAATGTAAATTATAGTGTGCAGTGAACGTAATAATGTATGGATGTGATTTTATTTGATGACTTTGTAAATCGTTTTTTTATGTAAATTAATACAGAGCTTGTATTGTAATAAATAAAATTAATATATAAGAACTATATGGTCGTTATAACCAGTGCTTAGGTAGTTTTTTGTCACACTGTAAGTCAAAATTAAGTTTACACCCAGGCCATTTCCCCGACTGATTTACGTGCAGTCCTTGTTAAAATGTTTGAGTTGTTTTTCTCGTCCTAAATATGCAGCAGCTGAAATACTGCTTGCAACAAATCAATCAATCAATCAATCAATCAATCCAATCAATCAAAATAAATCAATCAATGTTTGGGGTGTTTTTCTCGTCCTAAATATACAGCAGCTGAAATACTACTTGCAACAAATCAATCAAACAATCAATCAATCAATCAATCAAACAAACAATTAATCAATCAATCAATCAATCAGCAATTAAGTTTCCGAAAAAAGTAACCAACAACAAAGTTTACTTTTAATTAGTAACTCCTGATAGTCAATTTGTCTGTGAAAATGCAAAAAGATGAATGGTTATTAAAACATACCGAATTTTTCTTTTAAGAAAAGATTTCATTGTCGATTGCACATTTTCAGGAATTCTTAGTACAACAGAATATAAACTCAAACACCATCTGTTCGTTCAACCTAGAATGAATGAATGAACGAACGAACAAATAAATGTCGTCTGTTTGTCTGTGTTAGTTATAATTGCTGTTATTACATGTATTATAACATACCTTTTTAAAACGTTGTTTTGCGTCGTCTTCTTTCTTGGTTATTTTCTTCTTTTCATTTTTGAAAAACAATGTCGTTTTGGAAAATTGTCCGGGTGCAGAAGCTATCCTAAACTAAGACGTGAATGTCGTCGTTTAATTTTAGTTCAGGTCGGGTCAGGTCAGATGCCATTTTACACGTATGTTCGCTGTCCTGCGTCATAAAACAAATGCGATAAATAGAAATGTAATCATGAGAAAGGTTGAAATTTGATATTTATTTGAGTTCATCAAACCTGGCACCTGTTATTTCTTGTTTATAATTAATGACAGTGTATTAAAGCTCTCACTGTTCAACTAAAAGTAAATACATAAAGGGTCACATAACATAAATAAGTACACTAATAAAGTCATGAATTTCTACTCATGAGAAACAAAGATTGAACGAGAGGTAGATAACTGAAAATGAATCGAAATATATAACGTTTTAATCAAAGTTTTATATACTAGTAGCTAACGTGGTATGAATATCCATAACTAGAAGTATTAGAAAATAAAAGTCGTTAAAAGAACGAAGAGATATAGAGGCTACAAATGTAGGGATGCATGCCAGCAGCAAAATAATTATTAGTATACAGAAAAATTGATAAGAGATATACAATATTCCTGTCAGTTATTAGTCATCTTCGCTAGCGATGATAGTAATTAGTACAAATAAATACTGTCATGTTAAAACATACGGAAGCTAATTCGGGCCACTTTTTTGTAAATTTTTTTTTATTGCGGTTAGATGCAAAACATTGCGATTAAACGCAATAATTATTGCGATTAAACGCAATATCATTGAGGTTACACGTAATCTTTGCGAATAAACGCAATAATTATTGCGATTAAACGCAATACTTTGCGATTAACGCAATAAGTATTGCGATAAATCGCAATACTATTGCGATTAATCGCAATGCTATTGCGTTTAAACGCAATACTAATACTGTGCATATTATGAAAGAAATAGAGTGTGTGGCTGTTGGGAAGGCAGTTGCTCTGTGTTAAAAACAAGAAAAATACCTGCATACAAATATCCAAAATGTTTTGGAGCAATGTATTTACAAGACATCCCCAACGGAAGATGAAATGATAAGTTCATTTTTGGGCTTACGATTTTTTTACGATTTGCCAATAGTAGATCGAGACTGTGTTAGAGCGGCACTAGATGAATTCAACAGTGTGTCAAAAGATGAAGTAATTGATGCTTTGAACAGCTTCCCATTAAGAATTCTTCCCAGTGAGAAAAATTTCCGAAAAGTAATAATTGATGATGCGTATCATGCATTAATTCAAAAGCCAATATTTGTTGCTCTGTGTTGGGCATTTGAAACCGCTTATTACAGATCTTCAAACCATTTAAGACGAAAGTATAAGGTAACAATAAAACGGTGCTGAATGCTTTAGACTTTCCAAAAGAAATAACAAATACAGAAAAGGATATTAGTGAGTTTTCAAAACGAAAGGCTCACAATGTTTGTTCGAATTTACACGTAAAGTGACATTTTACTCGGGAAACAAATGCAAGTTCGAATGACACAACCAATGCCAAGTTTTGAGCTTACACCGGTAGCCCACACATGTGGGTGTGTTCTTGAAATATCAAAAAGCTATGACAACTATCTCCTACTAAGAGAGCACTTTTAAAACAGCAGGGAAACCTTGTATTCTGTTTACCACACCTGAATTAGAAGACACCAGGGATTATGCAGAACCTTTAAACGGTATTGTCCTAGAAAGATGCAAAAATTTATGTTCATTTAATAAGGATGTTCCATCGGATCCAGATTTAAACGAATTGTTCGAAATTTTGATAGAAGAAAACAATCTTCAGTTTCCTGGAACTATAGATGAGGCATGCGATTTCTATCTTATGTTCCGAAACATGGTGCATTATGAGATAAGAAATGGATAAAGCAAAACGATTGTTAAACTAAACTATATTTTTTTTCTTTACGCCTTTTACAAAAATAAGCTATTAATTTTTTTGCGAATATATTGAACCTGATTTTTCCCTTTATTTTTGGGGTTCTAACTTCTCACCCTAGCCCCCCCCCCATCCAAACCACCATCCCCCCAATTAAAAAAGTTCAAAAATTTAGTGGTTGCTCGCTAAAGCATACATGATGTGATTCTGTGGCATACACAGGTATATATCCCAATAAGTCTAAAACACACTAAGGCCTAAACTTGTTTTGAAACGGATAAAACCGTATGTATTCATTCAAATTAAATCTTTCACTAGCATCCCTCTTTTTGTTATTTTCACTGTCATGCGACAATTACAAAGGGGGTAGCTAAGTGAAAGATTTAATTTTAGATTGGAATGACCCATACTTAATTTACACATATGGTTATTCTGTCACATTTTGCATTGCGCATGTGTATGCTTAAAACGCTGGCTAAAATCGCTGATACGTTTATAAAAACATTCCACGACTAAACAATAAAAATTCCCTATCAGTGCAACTATAAATATGTATTTTAACTTAACCTCCGGCTAATATGACACCCTTTACTAGCCGATTATTACAGCAATTGACAATTTTTATCTAAATGCTAAGACTCGTGTTCTAGGTCGAACACCTGTGAATATATTTTTGTTTGTTTGAATGTTGTTTTACATATCACTTTGAATTTTTCAACTATATTATGGCGTCCAGTTTTTATTTGTGGAGGAAACCGTATTACTTGCAGAAAACCCCCGACCTGCGATAGGAAAACTGGCAATCATTGTCAATTAAGATTGACAACTAACTACCTTAACAACTTGGCCACAGAGGCCAGACACTGAAAATGCAATTGTTGATCTTACAAAGGCAAAAACTCCTGACGGTGTTCATCTGACAGCTCAAACCCAGTATAGACTGTTGTACGGCTCAATTAGTTGAACATTTCATCAATTGAATTTTTTTTTCTTTACCTTCTATGGTCCTGATGTTATAGGCTAACAAAAACGATGAAAATAACAATTGTTCTCTTTATAAGGACAATGACTAAAGGAGTCATTTCAATTGGGCAAGTACATGTACTCCTGCTCCACGCGTGACACCGCTATATCTCCCAGGTTGAAATCCTGTTTGTCAAATCAGGGGTAGTGATTAAACAAAAGGAAAAAAATCAATTTTCAGACAGATATTCCGCAAACTAAGTGACGACGCAATCTAATTAAATAAAATTATATCTTCACTTGGCTCCCCCCATTTTGCTATTATCGGCAAGGCGACAATAGCAAAAAGGAGGGAGCTAAGTGAAGATATAATTTTAATTAAAATGGTGACGATGGCGACCCGTTAAAAATATCTAAGTAATGACTTCAATCTTGTGATCCCTTTGTTTAATAGCCTTTCCGTTGGTACTCTCTCTTTTATTGAGGATTTGTTTGTTATACAAGCCATCGTCACACAACTTCAACTAAATGGCGAGTCTTGTAGAGCTTTTGATGCTGAAGAAGGGGACTCACTTCAGATGTCCTCTATCTATTATACTTTTGAAACTACATGTATAACCAACAAACTATTGACCGCGGCTGTTCTATTTTTAGCCAAGGCAGCCATGTTCGTTGGTCAGCTGTCGTGGTTTATGCAATTTTGGTAGAGGACATTTTACTGATGATGTTTTCAAATTTTCAAAGTAATCCCTTCAGTGGTTTTAGAGAAGATTTTGTAAAGAAAAGTTAACCTCAATGATGATGGACGCCAAGAGATAGATTTTGTAAAGAAAAGTTAACCTCAATGATGATGGACGCCAAGAGATAGCAACAGATCACATGACCCTACTTAAGGTGAACTCAAAACGCCAATTTAACATTTTTAAGGGTGCTAACTGCTATGACTAGTCATCGGACAACTTCAACCCAATGGAGGTTTTCTTAGATTGATTGTATGTTTGCTTTACGTCCAGAGAGCAATATTTCAGCTATATTCAGGACGGGAACAAGTTTACAAACAATACATCAATTGAATAATGGGTGGGATGGGACATAGGGATCACAATTTGGACTGCCACTGGAAAAGTACGGAGTTTTGGGTAGGGTCGGAGAATTCAGCCTTTTGTAGCGGCTACAATGAGCCTATTCTTTTTCGAAATCTACAAAAGGGATCTTTATCGTGCAAGAAGCGTGGCACTCTCCAAACACGTTACCCACTATGTTTTGCGGCCAGGCTTTCCGTATTATGACCTGACAACCCCCCCCCCCCCACGAGAGGGTCTCCCCTATCCGCCACCCGGGGACGCGCTGGGCTGCTCTGTGAGTCGAGCACTGGGAACCGTCCCAGTATGGTCCCAGGGTTTTCGTAGATCTTGTGATGCAAAGGAATTTCCTATGTCTATTAAGATAACCCACTAAGTTCAATTTTTAGACATTGCAACCATTTTTTCATTTGTGCAAGTATTTAAGTACAGGTAGATACATGTACTCTAATAGATGCTTGCATATGGCAAAGTTTGGTTTCATTTGGTTTAGTTTTTAGACAAGATTTGTATAAAGTTGAAGAAGTAGACAGACACATAAACATAAACATTATAAAAAGGACATATACAATTTCGTATGAAGATGTGTGCTTAACATTCATACATTGTACACTTTCACCTATAGATTAAAAAGGCTGAAGATAGGTACTAATAAGAGAACAAATCAAGGTATCATCTACAAAATGTATCACTATTTTTTTTCATTATGAATAAAACAGTACGTCAAACTGAACTGCTTCCTATTGACCCTAAAAATGCCAAAAATGGGATATTACAAATGATTGTTAACGTTTGAGAAAACTATTTGTAAAAAGCTAACAACAAGAAGTCAAATACTAGATGACAACAATAAGCCCCATTATCCTATGCGCAAAACCAAATAAAAAACTAAGGCCCAGGTCAAAAGATAGAACGAATAATCGTACCCTCGCTTTTTTTGGCGAGGGTACGAATTTAGTCCCATTACTCGTAATGTAGCAGAGCGGGAGTGAATCACTCCCGACACTTTGATGTCCAAAAGAAGTTGCATATACAATCAGACGTGGTCGATCTTGATATCTTTTTACAGTGTCACCATTTTTTTTATCGGTTTCGTGTTTAAAATCGATCATTATTGATACGTGATGATAGTTATTGCCGTTTTTAATAACCCGCTGTGCGTTGTGTATTAATGAACATTCGAGTCTCTTTTTAATTACGTTTACTACATGAAAAACATTAAGAAACCCGAAAATGAATGGCGTGTTGCATCTTGGATAATACATATGTTAATTACTGGATTCTTACTACGAAATGGTTGTTATAGTATGCAAATTAGCACGTTTATAACAAAATTAGGTCACATTATCCATATACGGAAAACTGATAAACAGCATTTTCCACGTGCATCTTCAAAGACGAAAAAAGAAATTTCTTCAGTAAAGATCGTTTCCCGTTAGTTTTGCAATGTCTTAAGCTTTAATAACGTAAAGAAGGTGAATATTATGTTTGAATTTTGTATAAATAGACCGAAGTTAGAATTTTTTATTTGCTACATTACGAGCAATAGGACTGAATTCTGCCGTTAATCCGACAAATCACAAAACTAACTTCGGATTATAACGGCAGTAAAATTCGGCCTAGTCAAAAGACAACAAACAGACCAGCAACACACTCCCTCAAGGCAGTTGGCGAGCTTACAATCGAAGATGAGAGTTCTTGCTTCCATAGACTTCAACATGAAAAACTCATAAACAAAGTGAACAATATTATAAAAGAAAATTTAACTACATGTATCCTCTTTTTCATCAACATGCTTCAATCATGAAGTTGCTCAACCTTCTTGCTCCAACTGTACATCATATCAATAAAATTCTTATGTATATAGCTTTGTGTATGATATCACATAATATCCATAACTAAAACTTCAGCATCCAAAATGTTTTGAAAGTGCTCTCTTAGTAGGAGATAGTTGTCATACAGTGTCATAGCGTTTTGATATTTCCAGAACACACCCAAATGTGTGGGCTACCGGTGTAAGCTCAATACTTGGCATTACTTGTGTCATTCGAACTTGTATTTGTTTCCCGAGTAAAATGTCACTTCCCGTGCAAAACCGAACAAACACTGTGAGTCTTTCGTGTTCACATGAATGCTATAGGACAAAAGATGTTCTTAAATAATATGAAAGGGTTTGTTTAAGTTTTAGCTATCTTTCTTTTTTCAAAATATATATTTAGTTTAGGATAAGTAGTAGTTAGTGTTAACGGTGTTATGTTTGCTAGGATAAGTAGTAGTTAGTGTTAACGGTTTTATGTTTGCTAGGATAAGTAGTAGTTAGTGTTAACGGTGTTATGTTTGCTAGGATAAGTAGTAGTTAGTGTTAACGGTGTTATGTTTGCTTTAAATTTTGCATCGAATTGATTTCTTTGTGCTTTGTTGATATCATTCCTAAAATGAATAAATTTGTAATTTGGTCAAAACTAAAGGCAGGAAAAATTAAGGAGAAATTATGTCAGAATATATAGATATAATTGCTAAGAACATGTATTTTTTTGTCAATATTACTAATCAATATTGTGAGCTAATAAATGTTTTAAATTATAATGATGGTTTTAATTAAACAGATAAAAATACTTAAGTTAATTATATTCCTATTTTGGTTAGTTGTATTTTGGGGGTTCTGTGGTTTGTGTGAAAAGTGCAAGTATTTCAATTTTATCAGCCAGGACTACTCCTTAAGAGATAATATTTTCTTATACTAAAGGTTGAGTTTCCATTAATCTGGGGCTTTCTTCAAATGAAAGATTTTTATGGTTTTTTCTGAACATAAAATGATGTCATGGTGATATCCCAGATTTTGTTGACAGATAGGTTTTTCATGAACCATGACTATTTTTCTTAGGAGTTTGGTGTCTGGTAGATTATTTTTGGAAAATGTTAATGTTATGGTTAATGTTCCAGATAATGTTCATGGTCAGTCTACATTAAGAGAATTTGATGGGGTTAAGAATGGGTTCGTGATTAATTAGGAATTTGTCATTTAGTTAATTAAGTATTGTTTAGGTATAGCATGTTTGAGTAGTGTGATGGTAAGTGGTTTACATATGATGCAAAAGTGTGTCGTTTTCCCCCTGATTTTTTGTAGTATATATCTTATAGATATTATGACACTGGAGTATTAATGAGAATAGAATACTACTCTCATCGGTAGCCAAGGGTCACCTATATAGATAAGAGCTCTAAGATTTCCCCCTCAGTTTGCTGAGACTTGCTATGTTTAGTTACTGCATGGGGTTTGGATCATTTAACAATATATACTGATGCGTTGCGTGGAAAAAAAACAAACAAAAAACATATTGTAATTTTTTATATAATTGGTGTCCCAGTATTTTTTCCTTGATTTTTTGTAGTCCATATCTTATATATATAGGAAGCCATTGTATCCGATAAAAACCATGCATATTCAGCAGGAAAGCTAGCAATCATTGTCAGTTAAGGATAAAGTCGAGCACACCCTGCCTGAAGCCTCAATGATAACACAACGGTGCTGCTCGAATGAAGTTCTATGTGTGTCCTTAGTAGATTCTTTTGCGGATCTTTTGTTTCTCTTAAATTTTTTTTCAGAAGTTTTGTTTATGGCGTCTTCTAAAGATATTCCTACCGAACATAAAAATAGGAAACACTGTAAATAATCTAGTCTCGATCACCCAGCATATAGTTGCGTCTGGGATCACGTTGTTGTAATTTTGCTACCAAAAGGTGGAGACAATACAATCATTATATTTTTAGGACCCAATAGAAAGGACAAGAAAACCACGAAAACATGTCAACACTTATATGAAGTCAAGGTGTTCCTAACAATAACATTAATAATAATTAAATAATTAATTTAGTAATAATTATTAAAACATTTTCACATGTAAACTTTGTACAATTTTTTAGACACTTTTTTGCCAAATAAAATATCGTCCAATAAAATTCTTACGCCCAGTTTTGTTTTGTTTATTTTTTTTTTTTTTTTTTTTTTTTTTTTTTTTTTGTTTTGTTTTGATTTTTTTTGGTGCAACAATAACTATTTCAATATGGAGATGAATCCAGATGCAATTTCAGCGTCTTAAGATCAAGACTATTAATAATATCATTTCTTAACCACTCAGTATGCATTCTGCATGTCCCCTTAATAAACAAAAATGCCCCGGACTCTTTCAATAATGACAGAACCTCACGGATAACATTCAATAGCAAATCTTTGCTGGAAAGAATATTTCATTTGATGATTTTACATTTCTAAGAAATAATATTAGCCGGATATTATATATTTATTTCCCTTTCGAAAGGAAGATAAGATGATTTGGTCACTCAAGAAAATTACGTTACCCCGAGTTCATGTCCGAGGGAAATAGGATTTTCAAGGGTAAACAGATTTCCATATCTTTCTTTAGAAAGGGAACATAATGTTTTATGTTATAGATCATAAATAGTGTGTTATCTGTATACAAGAAGCTTTGTATTGTGTGTGCTTGCTCGATTGTTATATCCTCCGATTTTTGAGGCAGTTCTCGTTCTTTTTTAATATGACAAGCGGTACATCTGCCAGACGACACCGAAATTGACAAATTACTTTTTCTACAAAGAGTGTGTGGTAAAACAATTTGCCAAAGTTAAAGTTAAAGTAAAGTACGAAGTAGCGAGTGGGGGGGGGGGGGCACAATGAATTGTAACATGTTTTGTGACCATTTCTAGACCAATTAGATTGTTGTATTACTACAATTAAATTATTAAAGTGGAATAATAGTACTCTAAAAATGAGTTTTATAATGGATGAAACGTGGTTATCTATCTATCGATCGATAGATCGATAAATAGATAGATAGATAGATAGATAGATAGATAGATAGATAGATAGATAGACGGTATATTTAAATACGCGTTTGCGGCGATATAACACCTATATCTCTTGTCTGAGTTGACACTGGGATGTTCTGTGCTCGAACTGTTCTCTTAAATCGAAAGAATACACGGATGTTGCGATCCTGCTTTTCAGTTGTAAGGTAAAACTCTTATTTGAAACAAACAATGTTTGGCTCCTTTTGTATAAACAGTTAGGTCCGGAACACCCATTATCAATCCTTACCTTTTTTTCCTATAGACTAAATAGTTAAAATCTGAAAAGAATCGCTCATGTAAATCCTATGGTATAACCCTGAAACTATGCTGTGAACAGACAGATGACGACAACGACGACTGCGCCTACAGACCTATACGTTTATACAATTTTGTTAAATGTTCTTCGCTGCATTATGGCCATGCATCCCTGTCACTGTTCGTTGTACAATTTTGTCGAATGGGCAAAGTTTGTTGCAACTTCTATTTCATAGAATGTGTCTAGATTATATATATATTATATTTAAATAAGCTCTGCCAGTTAATGCTCCCACACATTTGATTCAGATTTATGGACCTTTCTCCTTTCTTCCTCCCTTCAGCTTCTTTCTCCCCCCCTTCTGCTCCTTTCTTCCTCCATACTGCTCCTTTCTCCCTCCACTCCGCTCCTTTCTCCCCCGATCTCGCTGTCTCCCAAAACCCTGTCCGCCCTCTCATCTTTGAAGCTACAGCATTCATATTAAGTAGGATGTTTGAACACCTAATGATAGTGAATAGGACCAAAAAATTTGATTTTCAATAAAATTTCTTATTATTTCTGCCTGTTGCAACACTCTTGTCATTTCGCTGGTCAGGCAGGCCCCGCATCATTTGTGTAGTAAACACTTTACTTTCCAAAAAACATTCCCAATAACTTATCAACATTTAATTCGCAGCTGCAGGGGCATACATTTCAGCTAGTTTTACTCATTTTTCACTCTTAAATTCAAAAAGTAAAAAGCTATAAAGACGCATGCAAATGAAAAGGTTCATTTGATATTGAAATTTCAAAATCTTATAGGTTTGCTGTTTATATTCGAACAAGGTGTGTTCGACTTAACCTGTAATTTACACAGATCTTTGTTTTTCTAGTCCGAGAATCCTCTGACGTCCAACGTTTTTTTGCGTCCCACGGACTATGTTTTTCGAGTGAAGGTTGGGTATTCATCCTGGGCATTTAAGGTTTCCTCCCTCATTTTTAACTTAAAAGTTGAAAAAGTTCTTTATATAGCCACTTAACCACAATACAACCCTGTTTCCACTTCATGGAACTCAGGCAGAAATATGTTTTATTTTAGCATAGCATGGGTCAAATTTCGAATAGACGTAGCAAACCGATAAAAATACCGCTCTGATAATTAATGATAATACCGTAACAAGATTTGAGGTCGGAATTTCTGCAAATATAATGATAGATTTAAACAAAGACTAAAGACTTGAAAACGGCTGTATATTTTTTCTGCTTATTAGTTTAAAGGTTATCACACGATCAAGTATTAAACAACTTCTCGGGCAGACGTGTAATAAACCAAACCATTGAAAGATGCAAGCATTTACCTTGAATGCTTAAATCATTATACAAAAATCCTGCAATATTTTTGCATTCTTGAATATGATCAAATATATTCTATGAGAACTATACCACGGCTGGTTTTATTCAATCTTATCCGATTTCCTGCGGATAAACAATTTAATTAAGGATTAACTAGGAAATAATTTTGAAATGCCAAAATTCTGAGGGGGTGGACATGGTAGTGGGAGACAGAGAGGAAGGAGGAAAGAGGAGGAAGAAAGGAGCAAAGGGGAGGGAGAAAGGAGCAAAGGGGAGGGAGTAAGGAGCAACGGGGAGGGAGAAAGGAGCAACGGGTGGGAGAAAGGCAAAAGTAAGAAAAGAGGGAGTGAGAACTAGTACAAATTTACCCTTAAATGTGTATCTGAAAATCATTTAATAAGTGCCAATTCATTGATTTAATTGATAGAGACTAATATTATTTACATAAATCTCCAGTAAAGACATAAATTTCATCCAAAATGATCAGTTTTTTACTATGCTACTATGCAGTAAGTTTTTTTTTGTTATATAAAGCATATTCCTCTCAACTCTGCATTTTGTCATCAATTCACAAGGTGTATGTTATCTGTCGTCTGTCCGTTGTTTACTTTTTAATTAATGATCATTAATCTTCTCCTCTGACACCACTTGGCCAATCCAATTCATTTTTTTCGAAACGTGGTCACAATCATCCTTAGGCTACATAGTTTCAACTTTGTATCCAGGATGTTGATCCATGCATGTACACATGCACATATACTAATCAAAGTGCAGTTTGCACAACCGGATACATCTATAGAACAATTTATACTTTTAAGACAAAAGTAGACAGTCCGTCAGATATTTCTAAAGGTTTGGCCCGACAACGTAGACAATTCAGACCGTCTACCAAACAATGCAAAAAAAGCAACTATACATAATGTGTAATAATACTAAAAATACTATAAAGTTAACTCCATTAAAAAACATAAAAGCATTAAGTACTAAAGTAAGTACTTTTTGTTTACATTTTGGGTTTAAAGTTTGAAACTAATAAAATGACAAAAGCTGTATTTTTTGTTTGAATGATGTTTAACGCCACTTTTAGCATTTTGTTAGCTATATATAGTCCTTATAAATGGCCGAGATGTCTTCATAGGCGGCTCGCGTTGTCCTTCTATATTGACCGAGATGCGTTATATTTGTATTGGGAGAATAAGACTGAAATGAGACAAATTAACGCCCAACGGAGACGCACGCTCGGTGAAGAAAATAAATCAAATCCTCCTCACGTGTCAAGTAAGCTAAGAATTAATAACTAATATCGTCTAGTTTCTGTAAACTTATCATAAAAATGTATTTTATAGGTAGAACTACCGTAGTTGAACTCGCCGCTTATGCGCATATAAGATACCTAAACTGCATGGTACTGTAGGAACATCTATTTTTGTTTTAAACTTTTTACATATTTCTTATGAATTTATGACTAATAATACTTAGTAATGTAGCTTCTGTACCGACTTTAAAATGAAGTGTTGCCTTCCAGATTAGAAAAATGCGTATATATATAATTTTTTGTTCATCAAATTGTCCCTTTCATTGCAAATTTTTGTAATTGGTCTTCCGGTATCACTCGTCCACATATTTACATGAAACGCCAAAAATCACTACTTTAAGTATTAAATAATCGCAAGAGCAATTTTTGTAAAAATTTGTATCATGGAAAATCCCAAGATAAAGTTACGAAAATTTCTCACTTATAAACCAATCAGCAGCATTTTAATATGAATTGTATAATATTTGCCCTGTATATTAAAAGTTATAATAACTAAAGTGGAACTGTAAATTGAAAAAATGATTCGCAAGACAAGTGCCAAAAAAATAACGTCAGACGACTACCTACAGAAGGGTTTGTCCATTGATAACAATTTTGTTATAACAATGTCAGTATTTGCCTTATAAATTTAAAACTATAACAGCTAGAGTAAAACTGTAAATAATAAAAATAATTGAAGGACAAGGCCTACAAACTATGTAATTGTCCAATAACTCCTTATAATATGTTTGTTGGTTTGATTGAATGGTTTTTAACGCCACTTTTAGCAATTTTTCAGCACTATCGTGGCGTCCAGTTTTTATTGGGAGAGGAAGCCGGAGTACCCGGACAGAACCCCCGACCTGCGGTAGGAAAAGTTGTCAATTAAGATTGGAGTCGAGTACACCCTGCCTGCAGTGAGAATCGAACCCGCGATCTCAGTGTTGACAGACCACGTGGTAAATAGTAAACGAACTACCTTAACCACTCGGCCACCGAGGCCACCTTTACTCATAACTTTTTGTATGAAATTTTCAGTGTTTGCTTTGTAAATTTAAACTTATAACATGTCTTGAAATTTCCTCATACAATATGTTTTGTGTTTTATAAAGGAATACATAATTCAACAATTCAACAGTGAACAAAATAGCAAACAATGGCCGGGGTGCAAAGCAAGTGCCTTAATAAATAGGGCATGGTTTACAATGTGTCGGAAGGTTTTGGGTCTGTGTGCAAACAATTACATGTGCAAACTTTCTGCGAAGTTTCGAAGATATGGCTTGAAAAGTGTAGGAGGAGTTGATTACACAAAATAGATAACCTATTTTCCACACACAGCCTAGCCGACTTTACTATACTTTAACCTAAAAATCGCAAAAGTCTTAAATGGCCGGGTTGCAACTTCAAGTGCCTTAATAAATAGGGAATGGTTTGTTGGAAGAAAGTTTAAGGTCTGTGTAAAAGATGTAGGAGGAGTTGATTACACAAAATATGTACCGTCTTCTGCAAATTTCTGGAAATTAGGAAAAAAATCCTGGAAAAATTCCATAATAGCAGGTGCACAACTTCAATACATGTGCAATCTTTCTGTGAAGTTTCAGAGATCTGGATTGAAAACTGTAGGAGGAGTTGGTTACAAAAAATAGGTACCGTCTTCTGCAAATGTCTTGAAAACTTACTAAGTACTCAGGTCTGGAAAAAAAGGAAAAAAACCCTGGAACAATACCATAATAGCAGGTGCACAACTTCAAAACATGTGCAATCTTTCTGTGAAGTTTCAGAGATCTGGGTTAAAAACTGTAGGAGGAGTTGATTATATAAAACAGGTACCCTATTTTCCCCGCCCGCCCAACTTCACCATACCATACCCGGGTTTGCACATCGTGCAACCCGGCCAAAAATCAGAGTGAAACTCTAAATTGAAAAAATTATCAGTAAGGCAAGTCCTATAAATAACTCGTTAGGTCAATGATTGTCAGAATACACATTTTTGAGTTATTCCCCTGAATGACAAATTTTTATGAAGTATCAGTTTTTGCCTATTAAATTAAAAAACTATAGCTGCAAAAGTACATCTGATAATAAAAAAAAATCAGACAATTTATATTACAGCATCAAATAGTAATATTTCATTTCCATTTATAAGCACCATTTGTTTTCGTTTGGAATTCCCCTTTTAACAGATCAGAATATGAGATTTTAATTTTGTTTTGATAAATCTAGGCCTGAACATGCATGAATTATTTTTTGAACTAATGAAAATTTTACTCTAAATGTTAAAAGGGGGCCAAGATCTTTTCTGTTAATGTGTTTTGGGCATTTTTACAGATGTTTTAACTGTTTTTTTTTTAATAAAGCAACTGTTAACTGCTTTTCAACCATTAGCTGTTATCTGTTTTCTTAAAAAATTGACATTGTTGTTAACTGTTATAATGAAAATAAAAACCCTTTTTGCTGTTAATGGTATTGCCTTTCGATGACATTCTGCTTTAATCTGTTTTTTCTCTTTTTTTTTTCTTATGTAATTAAGTATTGTTAACCTGTTAATGGACCCCCTCTAGCTCCTCCCCCTTTCTTAAAATACACGGTTATGTTATTGTTAAAGAATTACTGACGTGTTTGGTTATTCGAACTAAACAGAGACAGTTAACAAGAGACCATAAACACAACGATTGTAGTTAAGAATACATATACACTATATTTTCTGGACATATAGGTATATGTTGACCACGGGTATTGGTGTACTAGAAGTGTAAGTGGAATATATATCTATGTGGAGAATAAGTCTGTAGGGACTTTAGGTCTGTGCGGACTATGGGTTTGTATGGACTAGAGATCTGTATAAAATCTATTGGTCACAGTTCATGATCCTCATATTTTTTGACAAATGCGCACCATACACCAATTAAATTCAGTTGATAATGTGTCATAAGGCATGCCTTGTTTGTTCAAGCAGTTAATATGCTTAATGTTCCAAATTTATTTCAGTTTGAGTCAAAATTTAGTGATCTTTTCTGTTGCTATAGGGTTTTTGAGATGGAGAAGTGCAAAGAGGGGAGGGAGAAGGAGCAGGAGGGAGGAAAAAAGGAGCAGAGGGGAGGGAGAAAGAAGCATAGGAGAGGGAGAAGGGAGAAAGGTACCTCCTGTCCACCCCCTCATTTCTACTTTACTTTGAAATTGTTTTGACAGGGACATCCTTGCAATCAACCTTTTCTTTGCATAACAATAATTGTGATCATAACTACATGCTCACAAAACAAAAGAAAAGCCATAAAGTTGTCAATACCCTAAATTAAAATGTTTTCTTTTACATACTATGGAAATAGAAATGTCATTGTCGCCCATTCGGGACCAGTCAAAGGTAAATTCAGGAACCAGTTATCGCGTGTAAACAGAGTTATCTAACCTTATTATGACCGATATAGTTGGGTATGAAAACTAAGTTTGCGGAGATATATTGTTTTTGCATTGTTTCTTCTTATTTTTTTTTCTTCCACAAATTTTGGTCCGACCATTTCCTAAGAGACGTACAATGGATCTATATGAAACTTCACCAACTTGAATAATGCATGCTAATTTTAAAATTTTGATATTGAAAAAAATTCCTTAAAAATCCAAAAGTCTATGGATTTTGCACGAATGGAAAGAGCAGTTTGTCAGATCTCGGGAATGGTTGAAGTGATTTCAATAGAAATTTGTAAATTGATATAGTTGATTATCCTGAAAAAATGCGGAAAAAATGTTGACGAAAACACCACTATTTTGTAAAATAAAATCGTCCCCCACCCCCCTAACGTTTAACTTTGTCAATGTCAACGAAATGTTTTATATGTAGGTAGATTTTAATGCACAAACAGATTGTCATATGACAGACTATGTTTGTAGACGGGAGGAGAATTTTTGTGTCTTGCTTGCAATCACAATCAGCACTGGTTCTTTTTCTTTATTTTTTCTTTACACATCAATCTTGTCCACACCTTTCTCTTACAGATGTAATGTCTGATCAACAAACAAGAAGCTTTGTGAGTATGTTGATGCTGACCTGAAGTTGTTCAATCAACTAAAATAATTTTGAAAAGGGTCGCCATTTTAAAATTAGTCGCCACTAAAATTAAAATTGCATTTCTTAGATCTCTGTAAGCGATTTCAATAGAAATTGGTATACTGATACGCTTGACTATCCTGAACATTTTGGAGTAAAACCATTGATGCATAAGCAGCCATTTTGTAAACGCTTTCATTTACCCCAAACATAGTCCGATTTCAACGATTTTTTTTCTCAGCATAATTAAATGTACCGATTTCAATGAAATACATTCCATTGAGATTTTGGGATTTTGGGCGACTTGTGCTGGCATTCCAACACAGTATTGCTAGTTTTTTTATTCGATTTTCAAGAGTTGACCTCAGCATACATGTAGATCAATCATATAACTAAAACAAGATGTCTAGCCCGTATATTGAAGTTACGAACTGGAATACGTATTGTTATGGTATTTGGAAGGAAAACACATGTTGTTCATACGCATAGTTTTGTATTGTATTTCATGCTAGATGATAAGGAGATTTGTTTTCATTTTACAATTTTCCAAAACCTTACATTACGTTCTGTATTGCATAGATGATGTTTTAATGACATTTGGAACCCTTCAGGCACAGGGCTCCCGGAACCTTGTGGCCTTTAAAATGGGGTTATAAATGAATTCATTTTTGATAAATTATACATAGCGTGCATCAAACATGTGATTTCACCGATTTAACTCTTTAACTGTTTATTTCTTTTGATTTCACCAAAAAAGTTTAAAGGATATATATAAGTTTATAGGATGAGCTAGACAATCTGAAAGTATGCGCATGTCCCGTACAACATTTAATTAGCTGTTTGTTATTTATTCAATAGTTGAATAACATCCCGCAAAGAACTATAAACCCACTACTAGCTATGATTAACTGGTTGTGTTGTTGACACACAAATTAAGAAAAAATATTGCTTTAGTATACTATCCAATATAATATATTTCTTAACATGCTTGAGGTTACTTATTTTATTACGTAAAGAAAACCATGTAACTAGAGTCTCACAAGTTATTTTTATGCTTTTGTGCAAGCCAATTAAAACCAGTATGATTGTTTTTATTATCCCTTAGCGGTTACGAACTAGGGGTCAACATTGAACAGATTTGTTATTGGGGGAGGAAGCCGGAGTACCCGGAGAGAACCCCCGATCTGCGGTAGGAAAACTGGCAATCCTTGTCAATTAAGATTGAAGTCGAGTACACCCTACCTGCAGTGAGAATCGAACCCACAATCTCAGGGTTGACAAACCACGTGATCAATAGTAGACGAACTACCTTAAACACTCGGATACCGAGGCCCCTTTACAATAAAGAAGGCACAAGATATTGATTCGTTCATTAAATATTTAACATCTTTGGCTTTCAAAACCAAAAATACAAGTTAAAATTCCCTCTTGACAGAATGAAATCAAAATTGACAAAAGACCACATATGATATTCTTGAAATGAAGTACATTAAAAATTTTTAAAAAATGTATATGATTAAATTTTTCTTTAAATATTGAGTTATATTAGTTTAAATATTTATTTTATTTATTCTAGAAATATATATAAAATACGGAAGAGTAAATTTTTCAGCCAGACAAAGTCTTGATATAAAAACACATATTGCCTATGTATTCCCAAATATTGAATCATTGAATCTGTGTAATGTTCATTATAATCCTAAAATTCATATGCGAAAATAAGATGAGTGTTATTTAGAAGTTTGTAATACATATTATTGCCGCACAGAAGTACAATTTTTCTGCTATTTTTTTGTTTGCTTGTTTTTTTTTTTTGTTTTTTTTTTTTACACGCACCCACTCCCCCTTTTAGAATCACGTAAATATGATATGATAAACTATATTTAAGTCCACAACACACAATAGTCAATATTATTTTTTTTTAAATAGATGGAACAGCAAACGTTAAATCACATAATTTTAATTGTCCATAATTTTTCACAAAAGTCATGAACCCAAGGTTAGTAATTGGTTGATAAGAATAACGGAAAGTATCTATCAATTAAAGTTTAAATGACCCGTGGCGTGTCATACACATCATTAGAAAATTTGGTTTTTGTCTACCACCTGGTCATCTCTCGCAGTCAAAATAAATAATGTTATGCCTTCATTTTATGTGTTTGCAAGTTCAGTGAAAGTTGAGGTACGTCGATATGAAAATAGAATGAACACTGTGAGAATGAAAGTGAATGGACGTGTATTAATAATTATTTTATTGGAAATATGTATATCTATATGTATATAGGAACATTAGTGTTTATGAAATTAAAAAGCAGTAGCTACCCGGTGACGCAAAGAGTACCACAAATTTCCTAATAAAAAATGTATACGTGCATCATGGCTGTAAATATAAAATCTATAATTTAAAAAGTTATACACTTGATGCTTTTCTGTGCATTTCGTAGTTTCTATGTGCTGTCTTTAAACGTCGATTTAAATGAAAAGATTTGGGTATTTTTAAACGTAATATGTGCACCTAGTTTAAGAAGGAACCAGGAAACATAATTCATTTTCAAAATAATGCACAATACAGGAGGAAGTGAACGATCACATTGGTCAAATGGTAGTTATTTTATCGAGGAATTCTATGGGTATATATCGTCCGTCAACGACAGTTGTTTTTCAAAACGAGAGATAAAGCAACATTTCATCCGGACAATTTCTGATGACTTGGCAGAGAACTGAAACCAAATTGACGTATTTTACAGATGAATATCGAAGGTATCTGTTTTGACGCATACGCATATAAATGTACAGTTTGATTTGATATATCATGCGAGTAATAAAGAAATGTTCAGTTTATATGTGCAATAGTAACTTGTGTGTAGGACCGTAATTCTGATACGGTCATACACGCATGTTAGTTTTACTTTTATTTCATTGAACACATTAGAAAACAAATAAGTTTAATAGTTTACAAAGTGAGCTGTTCAATACATTTACATGCATGTTTAGTGATACATGGAAACTCGAATCATCTGTTTGATCAGGCTGTATCACCGTTGTACAGCGCGAGCTGTATCAAACTTCATGCTGTAACGAAAGATACGATACAGTCCGTTTGCTGAATCTTTTATTATATTTATCTCTTAAAGCACATCAACTGTAGCTTTACAAAATACTGACTGCAATTCATCCAATGGAATGGATTGTTACATCATTGATATGAAATAAAATATAATTAAAATATAATACAAAAATTT
Organism: Limnoperna fortunei; assembly: GCA_944474755.1. NCBI lineage: Eukaryota > Metazoa > Mollusca > Bivalvia > Mytilida > Modiolidae > Limnoperna > Limnoperna fortunei. The sequence goes on from OX104121.1 coordinate 27,038,900, forward strand.
ATTTGAAAATGATATCGTTCCAATTTTATCGTAAGTGAAGTTTAAGTAAAATTCCAATGTCGCAGGAACGTTTCTTTTCATTCGAAATGTAAACACTATTGAAGTTTTTTGGTTTTGTCAAAATATTGCTTTGGTACACATTGACTAGTAGACGATGAATTCTCTATTACTGTCGATTGTCCAACCTAAATATTCAATACAAAGTTCAATGAAATAAATGTATATGTACAAGGCTCTTAAATGATACCATATGTATCTGGTTTTTTTACAAATAAGTAACATAACAGCTCTAAATAGTTTATGCAACAATATTTGTAAACGTTTCAATACTAGAAAAAGAGAGTTTTACTGCTAATTAATTTATATGGTTGTCTATTATTTGTTCTGGTCATGTCGAACATTAATATTCATTCGATTCATGAATTAAGTAAATTTCAGGGCATTAAACGCACAAGAAACGTTATCGCCACGATGACCTTCTAGCACTGAACTATGAACATTAAATTATAAATTATCGTCAAAGAGGTAATAAAACATTAATACTATAGTCTACTGACCTCGTGGGAAAGTGATAATTGCAATCTAATTGCTCATTCATTAGAACGTATAGATTAAATTGTTAAAATATGTACAGTTTATGTTGATATTTAACAACAAGCGAATTTTGATTACTACAGTTTTAATTTTTTTCAGTTATTTAAAGAATGGTATGGATGAATAATTGTGAATAATGTAATTTTGTGTTTCCCTACGCGAGGCATTCTCAGTTGAACAATTATTTAGATTATGGGACAAACTAAGAAGAAACTTGTTTTGAAATTTGATGTTCAGGAAAATGTTGATAACATCTAAATCCGTATTGCTATATTTACCCATAGATTGTTATTGCAAAACGCGGGTGACAACAACAGACAGAAGCAAAATCATCTCGCTGTCAAATGTTTGGTCTAGAGTAGTACAAGGAAAGCGCATCATAATTTTGGTGAGTCAAGGTACAACATTTATATCTTAATTATTAGTGTTCCTACATAATTGAGAATTTGTTAACGTATGTTTAACAGTTTATGCTAATACTTATTTTTAATACAAATAGTTAAAATTTGTTTGCACATTCTACATCCCTTGAAGGGGATAGGTGTATAGTTTTCGGTCTGTGTGATTGTTACGGTGAGCATTTTCAGTCACATTTTCTCAACAATGGTACATGTAAGTGATACCATAATGAAATTTTGTCAGTGGCCTTTATGATCATGCCATATTGTGGGATTTATTTTTAGACTTTTCCTAATTTTGCTACCAGTTAAAGGAATAAGTCAAATTTCAGCCGTCCGTAACTATTTTCCGTCCCATTTTTCTCAGCAATGATCAATGATAGAATACTGAAATTTGTCATTAGCTTTTTATGACCATTACATATTGTGAGGTCCATTTTCAGACCTCTACGATTCAGATTTCCTGTTACCAACTTGCTCAATTTTCAGCCGACCATATATACAGAACTCATTTTCCATCACATTTTTCTCACCAATGATAAATGATGCAATACTTAAATTTTGTCAGTATCCTTGTATCATTATGCCATTTTATGGTATTTATTTTCAGACCTTTCAGACTCCTTCTTCTTGTTAACTGACTTCGTCAATTTTCAGCTGCCCATAAAACGAATGCATTTTCACGGTCTCATTTTACTCGGCAAAGATAAATGATACAATAATTAAATTATATCAAACATTTTAAAAACATTGTTATCTCTTTTATTTTTCAGAAAATGAGCAACATGGAGTATACAGTGTAAAATCTTGAAGGAACTTGTTTGAGAAATTTCTTCTATGATTGATATAATAAAAATTACAATCAAAACGATGGCAGAAATTTCTCTTCTGATGTAATGCTGAATATATATAGCTAAAATCAAACAGATGGGGAAATTTCTCCCATGATTGCAATATTAAAATTAAAATCAAACCGATGGGAGAAATTTCTCCCATCAAACCAATCGGAGAAATTTCTCCCATGCTTTTAATACTTCGAGTTAAAATCGAACCGATGGGAGAAATTTCTCCCATGAGTGTGCTACTAAAGAGTTAACATCAGAACGATGGAAGAAATTTCTCCCACGATTTTAATACTAAACACCTAAAATCAAACCGATTGGAGAAATTTCTCCTATGTTTTTCTCATCCTGTCATACATTTTATATACAAATATACGACAAAAAATCAAATTTTATGATTTCTGTCATGGTTTATATGTCGAATTATTAAAATCGACTCTCATAAAGGGTGCACTTTTCACTTTCGCCAGGAAAAGGGAATCAGTAGAATTTCCCTTTTTATTTTGGACAGCGTTAATAAATCATACCCCAAATACACTTGAGTTTCTTATTTCAAATAGTTTTTGAAGAAATGAAGACAGTAAATTTAACACATTTTGGTTTTTTGTGTTCATTATTGATTTAAAGAAATTCTCTTCACGAAGGTTATCACAATTTATATTCCAGAAATAGGACAATTTGTTGAGAAATACTTTTCTTTCATTTGAGTATTTTGAACATTGCCAAAATAAATGTTTTTCGTCTTCAATTGTGGCGTCATTGCACATTTTACAAAGTCTGTCTTCTCTGGTAATATTGCAATACCTGCCTCTTTCTATTTCAAGGTTATGTGCACTTAGCCTAAATTTACTAACAACAGATCTGTTAATGAAATTTTCTAAATGATCAACATAATATGCACGTTCTGGTGATAAGCAAAATGATTTAAAAAAGAGAAGTTTTTCAGAAGAATGAATACTAGCATTGTGTTCCTGCAGAAAGATATCATTGATGCGTTGCTTCAATTGGGGAAATAAAGGTTTGAAATCAGTATTGAAGGACATTAAATATGAAAATCCTAACTTTTGCAAACATTTCTTCATGTTTTTAGTCCAAGAATTGGACTCCAGTGTATTGAAAAATAATTCATTCACCAATGAATTTCTAGATGAGATAATGTGGTTAAGAAATTTGATTGAATACATAATTATTTTTGAGCCAATAGGTAGCCTATTAAGCTCAGAGAGGCAAGCACTGTTAGTAGTTTTACAGTTAACACCTAAAATTTCTTTAATAAACTTGATATGAAATTTTTCATACATAAATGAGCTTGCCTTAGAGAAATTGGTAGCAGATTCAATGCCCCAAAGTTCACTTCCATATAATAAAATCGGCAAGACCATAGAGTCAAACACTTTTTCCAAGGTTTTGCAGGAAATATTCAATCCTAAAGTTTTTTTAACCTTAAATAGAGCTTTTCTTGCTTTATCCTGTAGTACATTGGAAGCTAAATTGAAATTACCATTATACTTTAGGACTATCCCAAGGTAACAATATTTATCAATAGTTTCGATATATGAGCCATTAATCTTGAAAAAGTCCAAAAAAGTCTTTCCATTTGAGTTAAAGATCATGGCTTTTGATTTAGTTAAGATGCAGAAAAAGGAGGATGGCGGTGGGGTTACTGACTTTAATCCTTTGTCATTTTCAGCAATTGTTTTTATACGCCTTTTGACGCCTGCATGGCTACAGATTACTTAGATTTTTCAGTTCGCATTATAAATACTTATTAAAAAGAGTTCACGGTTATATTTAGCTGCGATTGACACTTCTGCAGACCTTACAACCCCCAGCATGAGGGTCTCCCTTATCTGCATTCCGGTTACGCACTGGGCTGATCGGCCGAACACTGGGAACCCTCACAGTTTGATCCCAGTAATGCTATCTGAATTGTATAACACCCTATCATAACTGTTACTTAAATAAAATTCAAGGCAGATCTTTCTCTCAGGTTAAACAAATGATGTTTTTCACCATAGAGTCTCAAATTCTTGTGTACTATGTCATGACTATAGTTATCGAAAACACCTTGTATACTATTTAAACTATGTTCAATCACGTGTGTAGTAGAGGTATCGATAAAAAATTGGTAAAATCATGGCCTTTGATAATTATCGGATTCAGTACAAAAATATTGTAGTTGTCTATCTACCGAATGCACCAAGTGTATTGACAAAAATTAAACTATCGAAAACACCATACATGGGGTAATACGGATGTGCGGCCCAAACGGGTCTCTTTTTTACTTTTCCAAAATATATGAAAAGGAAGCTCTTCATTTAAAGATATATCACATTGGTAGTTGTAAGTTATCTAAAAATAAAAATCTATAAAAATATCAAAGTCCCAAATTAATTTTTCATCTATTGAGGAGGTAAACAGTGATGGACCTGAAGCTATTTTATGTGTTACTTTTGTTTTATAAACATTTTGGCAGTACGATTAGTTATCTCCCTTTTACGTGCCTGTATATTTTATAAAATACATTAAAATTATTATATTATTATTTTTAAAGGAAAAAGATAAACGTTTACAAAACTATCATGTTAAAATGAAGATGTTTAAAGTCGTATACATTACATTACAATTAAATTGCATTGCACTTGAAAACGTATCTAGAAACTTACTTGTAACGTCAAATAATTACCTCTGAGTCCTTCTGTTTCGTGTGTTCTGTATACAATGGTATTTGACTATCGTGACAACTTACGGTCAATACCAAACATGAGTTTTATCAGTAGATGAAATTCAATAGCTTCCCTGACGACAGCTACAGTAAAATTCAATATACACGATTTTGATATCTTAAACATGTCAAACTAATACCAGTTATTTGCGTATGAAATTTAATTATTAAAAGTGAATTAAAAAAGATTGTAGTTTTACCGCGCATCATGCAAAATGTTCATTTATATCTTTATTTCCTCATGAAGAGATTTCATATGAACACAATGTAATTTGATAAAAAAAAGACCAATGATTAAATCTTAATAATGTACACACTGACAGTATCATAAATCAATAATAAACATATGATCAATGAAAACTAGAAAAGAATTTATAGGGACTGCATGACACATCATGTACCGCAACAACTTATTTGACTAAATAAAGCCCAATTACGTTGAATGTGTGTATGACGAAGCTTCGGTGAAAATGTACAAGATTCTGCAATTTGAAAATTAAGAAACAAGCTGGCTTTATGTTGAGTATAATCTTACTTTTCTGTGAACTATAATATGATCAACTGTTAATAAACGTCCGCGAAACCACTAGGGCTAACGATCGAAGTCCTACGAGTAATGGAAAAACATATTTGACACGTAAGACATGCAATAAAGAGTCACGCCACAAATTTTGAAGATAAGATAATTGATAATAAATCTTTCGTTTTCTATATTTTATTGATGCTCAACGTCTGTTATTTAAATACAGATTACAATCACTTTGGGAAAGATTATCTATCTTAAATACTTTTACGAATTGCAAAACGAAAAACAATTTTTAAAAGTAAAGTAACACCTCACTCCTACCCCGCACCCACACAAATAAACGATAGCATATTTAAAACAATGCAAGAACAATTTAAATTCTTGAAAGCTGATCACAATGTTAGTACAGCACATAGAAATATTATTTTTTGAATTTGAGTTTAGTTTAAACATATTTTATTTGCTCAAATTTGCAAAAAGGATAAGACACAAGTTAGACAAACTTATGAAGTCTTCTCCAAATATACAATATGTTGCAAAAGAACATTTATGGAGCATGCATAAAATTTAATACAATATATATTATATGTGTAAGATAAGATCTTTACAATACATGAGATAAGTGGAATGAACCAGAAAAAAAAATTAGCAAACGAATAAATAGAGAATAAGGGGGGTGGTGATGAATTGTGTGCTTCAAGAGCCCTGTGTACAAGTTATTAATCAACATGGAATCTTTCTGACCCTTTGATATACTCAAATACATGTTTAAAAACTTGTTTGATCTGCTCAGTGGACAATAACGGGTTACCACATGTTAAAAGTTCAAGATTTATTGGACAATAATTGGGCAGCCAGGAAAGGTTCTCAAATAATCTGTCTCTTATGATGGTATATTTAGAACATGCAAAGAAATAATGATATGAATCTTCACGGTTAGATCCACAACGACAAGATGGATCAGAAATAATATTAACTCTGTAAAGATCAAAGTTTAAAAATGAAGCTAAGCATCTTAGCGGGGTTAGGACAAATTAAATTTACGCTGTCCATATTCATAATGCTTCGGAACTTTTATACATGGGTTCGGATTTGAATTTAAATATAGAATCGACATTACGGATCGACATATCCAAACTGTTCCACTGTCGAATATTTGATGGTATGAATGATTCGTTAGTTAAGGACAGTCTACAATAAGGGGTCATAATGTTATTACCGTTACGCAAGGGATACACTGAAGTGCTTCGTATAGTTGGTGGTATTAGATTACACAGAGCTATGTTGTATATTATAAAACATTTGTAGCTTTCTACGTTTCCTACGATCGGCTAAAGGCTCCCACCCAGTTTCAGTATAAATATTAGTTGTATTAGTAAAACTTGGTAGGCCTGTGACAATTCGAGCAGCCTCTAGCTGCAGTAGCTCGAGCTTATTACAGTTACCCACACCAACGTTGTCCCAAACTTCACAGGCATACTCGAAAAGGGGTCTTATAAAGACTAAATAGAGTTTCTCTAGATTTTTTCGATTAAGTTTGTATTTAAGCTTCCTTAGTACATTTAGGTGCCTTGAAACACTACATATAATATTTTCAATATGTATGTTCCACTTAGCATCGCTGCTAAAAGTGACTCCTAGATGTTTATGAAAAGTAGTAACTGGAATATCTATATTATTTAAAGAAAACCTCATTTCTGGCTGTGATATATTTGAAAATAACATAATTTCTGTTTTTTTCCGGATTAAACGACATTAACCATTTTCTTGACCAATCGTTCAGCTCTCTTAGATCGTGATCAATCACAGATTGCATCTGTGAAACGTCTCGACTAGAGTAGCTGAACGACGTGTCGTCAGCAAAAAGTCTGCAGAGAGAGAGAGATACTAGATTTTCGGCTATATCATTAATATAAATAATAAATAATAATGGACCTAATACCGATCCCTGAGGAACACCAGCAGTCACATTACAAAGCAGGGAAGATGATTGTTTTATAACTACTCTTTGCTGCCTATTATTTAAATAGTTTTTAAACAATTCTAATAAATTTCCATTTAAACCATACGATTTCAATTTATGTAATAACCCTTTATGCCAAACTGTGTCGAATGCTTTAGAAAAATCACAAAAAAAACAAAGCAATTTAGTTCCTTTTTCTCGAGTGAATTTAGAATACAATTGTATATTTCTAACAACTGATGGACTGTGGAACAGTTAGGGAGAAAACCTGACTGGTATTTATATATTAGATTATTTCTTTGCATGTGGTTAAAAACATATTTATAAATAACACGTTCCATTATCTTCCCTACGCAGCTAATGAGTGATATTGGCCTATAATTAGATGGTATTGAACTGTCGCCCTTTTTGAATATTGCAATAACATTTGCAGTCTTCCAAATAGATGGATATTTGCATTGGTGCAGAGATTTGTTAAAAATCAATTGAAGTGGAATTGCTATTTTTTCAGGACACATTTTTAACATTTTGTGGCTTATTATGTCTGGCCCTGATGCTTTATTAGGTTCTAAGATTTTTATTATGTCAACAATTTCTTCTTTACTGATAATAATATTGTTTAAATGTATATTTGTCTTAAGTTCAAAATCCGGGAGAATAACATTTTCATCCTTCACGGACGAAATTTGGCTAAAATACGTACTCAATAGCTTACATTTCTCGTCGTCTCCATAGACTACATCTCCCAAATTATGATCATGAGTTATATTCTGAAGTGGGGGTATATTAGAACAGCCTTTATTTGATTTTATTAACATTTTCATAATTTTCCAGTAGGTTTTAGAATTTGTAGCATTATCCAATATTATATTATCAAGGTTCTTTTCAAAATTTTCTTTTGCAACTTTTTTCAAATTATTTACTTTATTTCTTTGTTTCTTATACTTTATAAGATCCGCTGCTCTTTTAGATTTAAATGCTGTTTTTCTAAATCTATTTCTTCTACGGATTTCCCTCCTAAGTTCACTGTTAAACCATGGCTTATTATTTCTTATGGTAACCGTTTTAGTTGAAATGCTTTCCCTTGCGATTTCAAGAAACTTATTGGTAAATAATCTACACATTTCATCGACGTCCGCATCCGAAAAAAGTCTTATCCAATTTGTAGAATTCAAGTGTTTTGAAAATTTTTCAATACCTGTTTTATCATATAGCCATATTTCCCGTTGGAATGAATTTGATATATATCTAGGACAATCTATAAATAGTATTGTTGCATCATGATCACTTACGTCAGCGGGTACTTTGAAAACGTCAGAAAATAAATACTGGATTGAGTCACTTATAATGATTGGGTCAAGTAATGTACTACTGTGGTCTGTCACCCGAGTGGGCTTATCGATTACATTCGTTAAATTGAGTAAGTTCATTGTTTCAATTAATTTATTATTGTGGGCATTAAATAAATCAGAATTAAAATCACCCGTTATCACAATGTTTTCGTTAATCTCGTAGCCTAATCCTATTGCATAATTAAGTCGTGTCCAGTAGTCATTGTCCGTCCATTCGGGTCGATACGTACAACAAAGTAAAAATATTTTACCTTTACCTTTAATTTCTACCCAAAGCGATTCGTCGGTTTGGTTTTCGAGTGCACCTTTCCGAGTAATTGAGAAATCATCCTTGACATAGATAAGTAAGCCACCACCATATTTATTGCGATCCTTACGAATTATAGTTTTTGAAAATGAATCGAGATGCAAGTCTTCATCACTTAAAACTGAATCTAGATGGGTTTCAGTTATAGTAACTATATCAAACTCCTCCGTGAAATTTTCAAGAAAGGGGAGTTTGAATACGAATATTTAAATTACATATTGAGATTGAATTCTCTGATATATTGGTTAATGAATTATTTATATTATTTACTGTGGGACCAGGATTTTTTTCAATATTTCCAATAGCAAGGATATAATGTAAGATAAATAACAGAAAAACAGCATTTACATTTGGATTTAAACTTTGAAGGAGGAGAGGGAGACGAGTAATGAACACTTTAAATTGGTGAGTAGTATATCTTTGTATGAGCTTACATGATAATTGACTTTGACGAGTCTGCGGGTGCAGTGTATACGTAAATAAAATAGACCGATGGCTGCCCTGTACATTTCAATGCAATTATCCATTGGGTTTCAGTATAATAATTGGGTTCAATGGGCAGCATAACACTAAACACAAAGTAGAATCACACAAACCATCACTTGAGGAAAAAAACAGACAAGAGAGATAAAATCTACACAAAATGGTTAGATGAGAACAGGGTATAGAATCTTTTTTAAAAAATAGTGGATAGATTAAGCTAAATCGAACGATAGTTTTACAGTATCTACATAGTACACAAACAAATAAAAAAAAATCTTGAAAGATTTTAAAATCTTGAATATAAAGAAAATGTCATTGCTTACAGGAAAACAGAACAGAAGCAATGAGAGGTAAAATAACTCTAATGCAAATACATGTAGGGACATTTTTTGGTTTTGGGTGAAATTGGGAATTTATTATTAATAAATATACATATATATTATATAAGTATGTACATTTTTGTATATATTATTTAAAGTGTTCGGAGGATGAAGAGCAATAATATGAACGGATGATAACCAAAAGCTATATACTAGGTGATTTACAACAGCAGGAATAATAATAATAAAGCAAAAAACAAAAAAAAACCAAAAAAAAAAAAACAACACAATAACACTAATAGGAATGATATTGATACTATACTCATAATTATTATTATGTACACAAGCTAAGATAAATGAACCACATATACATAAATATAGCGAATCGTGCTGCAGGTTCAGAAATATTTTCAAAAATATTTTAAAAAGGTTGATTTTAACCTGCTATCAATAATACTAATACATGTACTAAAGTACTAACTGGTGGCTTTCAAGTGATACTTAAAAAGGGGAGCATTGAAAGTAATTATCGCCATCTACATTATATCAGAGTAGTATGGCTAAATCTATAGCAATACAATAATATAACTGTATTCTGTGTACATATCGCGGACACAAAGTGGCGAATCTGATTATAACATGCCAGGTGTTATATTAAGATAACTTAAATGTTATTTTACGTTTGTTGCATTTATGGTCTAACTTTATAACAGAGATAGATATATACAAAGAAAGAATTGAAAATATTGATAGTAATCACGTCTTGAAAATTAAAGCATACTGATATCTTCTCATTGGCAGATTTTGACTACTTTTAAAATGACCAGTTTTACCTGTCCAGGTAACGTTAAACAATCCTATTAATATAACAATGGTAGGATTATACATCGAGGCAGTTTTGCTCAATGTATACCAAAGTCAATGTACATAAATATGAACAAGTATAATGTAAAAGACATTTGGGTCTTTATACCACAATCATGCGTTTTAAAACAATATTATTTTTGTACAAGACTATCGTTGGATCAACACCTGTCATTTAGAGCTTCCATCATACAAATGGAAGCGAAATTCCATGCAAAGCCCGAAAAATATAGGGTGACAATCCCTTGTTGATCAGAACTTAAGATAAAACCATTATTATGTGCAGGGATGCTTTGATTAGTAAAGGCAGCATAGGCTATTATAGTAGGCGTGGTTAGCATACATTTATGATTTAGGCGAGATAACTCTAGTTCAAATAGTATGTCACTATCTTATAGTCACTATCTTATACCAGAGTAAGAGAAAACTCATAATTTTAGATCTTTATGGAAGTTCCTCAAAGTACGAATTTAAAGAGAAGTCATATTTGTAATTTCACGTACTTGCCATTTTCGTTGTTAAAAGGGAGTGAACCAAACTGTTTTTTTTTTGTTTTTGTTTTTGTGGTTTTTTTTTTTTTTGGGGGGGGGGGGGGTAGTTGCGAATCAGTTACACTGGGATGGGCAGAAGATTAACAAAATTACAAGGGTAAAATGCTATCAAAGGGAAAAACTTTTATACAAGTATATAAAGGATTATCTAAACTTATCACTGTAATTAAGTATTAAATATGTACATGTAAAGATTTATTTGTTTTCTTAATCACGATCTTTCAATGTTTGCAATGTCGTCAAAGTTGTTAATGAGTTTTTTACGGCTGGTCTCAGACTTCATTGCGTATATGCGCCCATCTGCTGTCCAATAAGCATGTATATCGCCGTTGTGCTTTAGTTGTGCGAGTCTTTTGACTAGCGCAGTTCTGAACGTTGTCAGGTTTTCAGTTATGAATATACCATCAGGGTCTTCCTTAAGAGCTCGCTTCATTGTATATACTTTATTCCTGGTTCTATAGGAAATAAACCGAACAATTACCTGTGACTTGCCATTTTTTCTTCCCAATAACATGTGATCGGCTTATGTCATCCAATTTAAGATTAAGCCCTAGTTCTGTGTTGCATACGTCCAAAACAAGCTGGTCCGTATCAACAGGATGAGCAATTTTACCCTAGTTGTTTAGTGGAACTTTTATATTTTGGAACCTAAGACTGGTGCTTCTTGAATACTGCTCTTGATTCTCCAGTCTTATTTCCAGTTCACACACACGTCTGTGAAGTTGGTCAATTTCTGAGTCCTGCTCCTGCATCATTTTAGCTTGATCATCAATTGTATTTTCTAAACTTTCAATCGACTTTTCATGCCCCTTAACAGTAATCTAAAAGTGGTTTGATATGGACTGCTTGACCTGTGTCTCTATTAAGTTTGACAAAGTTTCCCCAATTTTTTGGGCTAATAATGGGATTATCAGGGCTACTAAGTACTTCCATAACTTTATCAGTCATGGTTTTTCTTGTGGACGGAGCCTTCTTTGTATCAATATCACGTAGGTCTGCAACTGAATTTCGGCGTCTAATTTGACGAGAAACTTGTTTTAAGGTAGCTGGTAAATTGTCAGGACTCTCAGGGACCTGGCGTTTGTTTGATATGTTGGATTTGTAGGCAATAGGATTTGGTTGAGAACATATTTGAATGTCAGTTTCAATATCTTGTTCATTGTTTTTGTTTTGGTTTGTGGGGGCATCCATCTTGGTTTGTGAGCTGTATTCAACTTTTAAATAGCACTATAACACTATTAAAAATAAAGACGAGACTTCAAACCTTTTCTTTTGACTTTTCCAAATTCACAATTCCGTAATATTTAGTAATATTTTAAATTCGGCACACTGTGATATGTTGATTACACATAATTCATGTACGTTATCCAGTACCGGTAGTTTATCCCAATTTTCAAGAGAGCAAGTTTTACACGTCCATACTTATTAGCGCATGCCCAACATCTGTGTTTGCAAAAATAATAATAAGGTGGGCAATATACTTGTAGGTAAAATTTATAATATTATTGAAATCTGTGTGTACTATTAATATATTCAAGGACAGCATTTGTTATTTCAGCATTTTCCTCTGGAGACAGTTCCAATGAACCATGTAGTAAAACATTTACATTTAGTATTGGTTCAAAATTTCTAAGACGGTTAAATAACAGTCTTCGGGGGTTGTCATAGAGGGGACATACATATAAATAATGAAAGTTATCCTCAATGTCACCACATGCACAAAACAGACTCTCAGATAAATGTGATTGGTAAAGGTGTTGGTTTAAGTTGCTAACATTGTTCCGCATGGTTGACAATATACTGTATTAAGTTCACGTGGGCCAAGGGAATAATGACAAGGGGGCTTCTCTATCTCAGTATATCCTAATGTAGCTTTGTTCAACGCCGTAAGTCAGCTTTAAAATCACTTATTATACTAAGACGTATCTTGATATCCCTCGGATACGATAGTTGTCATAGGCTTTGTATTATCACGGGAAAGTATTAAACGAAACATAACATTTTTTAGATAAATCGGACAATATGAGATATAGGACGACTCGAACGTCGGTATATTATTATTACGACCCGTGCTGTCCTTTTATGATTAAATAAGTATTGGTCTAAGTTTTTCTGCATTCAAAGTGATTAGTATAAACTTCAGGAAAGGAACTTCACAATCTGAAAATCTTGTTTTTTAATGTTTCACTTGCTCTACTTCATTTAATTTTAATAAGACTAGAAATTTCTTTAAAGTACTTTTTGGGCATTGAAGGACATCGTTGTCGTTTTCATACTTACTTTACTTTAGTAAATTTAACCTTAAGTATTCATATTTCTACCTGTTCCTAAGTCTTAAAATTAACTCTTTTCTGACAATGTACGAAAATTTGTTAAATAAACAAGAATTAAAATATTTGGGGATACACAATTATTTAAAAAAAAAACCACAAATAAACCTTGCAAAAAAAGAAGAAAAAAGCTAGCCTTGCATTTTACTGTTCAACACCACTGATGACAAATTTACCAAAAAACTTTTTTTTTCACTCAATATAACACTTAAAAATTAATTTAATGTATAGTTACTATTTTGAATATTCAAATGTCAGATTTTATTTTTTTAAATAGCAAGCTGGCAACAATAGCGCATATGACTTGACTTGTGGAGTTTTTTACCTCCTACACCGACAACTTAATGCCCTTGGTCGGACGGGATATAATCTGGGACTAGTATAGTATACCTTGCTGGCCGAGTGGTAAACGTAGCTAGGTATCTACCTTTGATCACCTGTGTGTGAACAATACTATTGCGAGTTCGTGTCCGACTTCTAGCAGAGTATGCTCGACTCCAACCTTAATTATAAGGACTTTCATGCCGGGTGGTATGGCATCATACCGCAAAAATCTGAATATATACTTGAAAAATTGCCGAGAGTGGCGTTCAACACCATTCAAACAAACAAACAAACAAACAAACAAAAAGAGTCAGGGGTTTTATAAAGTAATACGCCAAAAACGGAAAATTAGTTTTGTTAACGGAATTACATCATTTGCTCCAAATTTTGACTATAAATAAGTCAATGTGCTTGTAGTTATATATTTAAAACATCGAAATTTAATAAATAGTACATAAAAATAGGTATGAGTCTATAATAAATATTTGAAATTTCGTCTTACTTGTGTTTTGCAACTGTTACAATTGCTGTGCTGTTATAAATGAAAATGATATCTTGTTTAAAAACTCGTAACTTTATGGTAAATAAAAACTGAAAGTCTAACGAAAGAAGATTTCAGATTTCACAACACTGTTCGGCGCTGACAAGAATATCATTGATTCTTTCAGTGATATATTCATGGTTTAAATTTACTGCCTTGAAATTTAAAAGTTATTTTAATGCAAACCTTTCTCTATTTTCAAGGTGTAAATAACCTAAGCCGGATTTGGTATAACTTTTTAAAAATTTTGGTGATAAAAACTCTTTACCAACTTAATTATTTCAATTTAAAATATTGTTTGGGCTTATGCGTCACTAATGATGAGTCGACGGTGATGAGTAGTAGTAAATTCTGTTGACCTTGGTCAGTTGGTATCTTTGATGACATTTGTGTTATATATAAAATAAATAGACATTATCGCTATACGGTTTGTACTCATTTTCTAAAATAAATAAATCATTCACTTAGGCCAAAGCAAATTATTTGAAACAACTGAAGTTAGATGTTATAGATTGACACCAATAAAAAAATGCAATACAATTGGCCCGATCTTGCAACAGCAGGCAATATCAGTCAAGTCGACGGAAGACGGAAATGGCCGATGATGCAATTGGCCATTCATTCATTGTGACGCCATAATGTGCGTAACGTCACCCATTCACTGGTGTTAAACTGATGATAGTAACGTACGTTACTACCATCCCAAGATGGCAGATGAAAAAACTGATAAGATCGTTTTTTGTTATTATTTTCGTTTCTTTCACATTTGAACCATCATTTTATTTGTAAGATTGAACATACACTTCTGAAGAATATGAGTATTTAGTTTTTTGTGTTTTACAATACTCGTGTAGACAGATATTCGACCATGAAAATTTGGCAATGATGATAGTAACGACATTATTTAAATTACCAAGGACGGTAGTAACGGGAGAGAGAGATGGTAGTAACGACAATTTTTTTCCTTATTTAAAGATGTTTTGTCTTTTTGTTTTGTTTTGTTTGTTTGTTTTTTTTTGCGGGGTTAGCAATTGAACATTCAGCAGGCCCGGGATGAGATGAAAGTTATGTTGTTGTCAGTATAGGTCTATAGTATAAATATTCTTAAAATTGACTGTGAAAGGTTATAAAGTGTAATATGTAACTAAACTAGAGGCTCTTTAGAGTCTGTATCGCTCACCTGACTTACAAAAAAAACTTTTTAAGACAAGACCTTGCAAATTTTGATATTAAATGCTAAAAAGTTCATGTGAAGATGCTGTTTCTATGAATGTTGCCATGTTGAATTTATAATCAACAGTAGGAATGTTTCTGAGAAGAAGCAGTTTTTATGTTTTTTCATAGGTTAGTATGTTAAGTGATGTTCCATAGTGGCAGCAATCTTGTATTTTGGATCGAAACAAAAAGCTCAAATTGGTAGAGGACCATACAACATTACATATCCTAAAATCTGCCAAGCTGTTTGCGAGAAAACGAATTTTAAAATCTCAGCCAGTCAGAACGCATTTGCAGCTGTGGCAGCTATGTTGAATTTCCTATCGGCTCGAAACATACTTAAAATAATAAGATTACTATCTAAGATTCACTTCTGCCTTATTTGGTTAAATTGTGTAAAACTGAGTTTCAGAGAAGCCGTTTGTATGGTTTTCCCATAGAGGACCATCTAAGGTACATTTGTATTTTAAATCAATCTGCCAAGCAGTTTATGAGAAGAAGATTTTTGAATTTCAGCCAATCAGAACGCATTAATGGCCCTGGAAGCCATGTTCAATTTGCAATTGGCTGGAAAAACCCAAAATAATAAGATAATTATCCAACCTTCATTTCCTTATTAATTTGGCTTCATTGTGTGGAACAGTTTCAGAGAAGAAGTTGTTTATATGTTTTTCCCATAGGGTCCTATGTTAAACTATGTCCTGCGATGGCGGCCATCTTGGATTTTGGATCGGAACAAAAAACTCAAACTTTGTAGAGGACCATCTATGGTACATTCTGCAATATTTCAAATCAATCTGCTAAGTAGTTTATGCGAAGAAGATTTTAGAATTTCAGGCAATCAGAACGCATTAATGGCCCTTGCAGCCATGTTTCATATTTGATCAGCACCAAAAAAACTCATAACCATAAACATTCCTGCCAAGTTTGGTTCCAATTGGCCAAGTGGTTGTGGAGAAGATTAAAATGTAAAAGGTTTACGGCCGACGACGACGACGGACGCAAAGTGATGAGAATAGCTCCCCCTGACCCTTTGGGTCAGGTGAGCTAAAAATGACATTTTAGACTAAGAACCTTATTCACGAAGCCTCCGTAAATTCCGCATGTGTGGAAGTCTTTACGGACCTTTTCTATATCTTTTACGGAACGCTTACAGAAACTACGTCGTATTCACAAAACTTCCGTAAAGTTTAATATGGTTTCAGACTTTTAGCGAAAATTTACAGAATTAAAAATTTAATTATTAATGTCAATAAACATTACCTTAATATCCAATTAATAAATAATTGTATGTATGTATAACTGTTACAGATCTCGTTGAATGACAACATGCTCTAATTTTATAGTTAAAATTGTGTTGTTGTTCACTGAATGAACACAGTATTTTAGTTAATAAAACAAAAAGAAAGCACAACAACAAGGAATGTACTGTTTTAACTTATTTATTGCTGAACAATGCAGAATTAAATCGATAGATTATAACACAATGTTTCAGTGTTTTGCTGATTTCAAGAAGCTTGCTTTTGTGCAGCAATGACGTCATTTTCTGACGTTATTTATTCTATTAACGTAAGATACCAAATACATAATGGTCAGGTTCTATTCCGTTCTATTAGTCTTGTTTGTCTGCACTAGGAAAAAGGATAAAAAAGTCTTTATATTGTATGTACTTTTTCTCTGTTCTCAGTGTTTTCCTTTGTTTCTTAAATGTCATTTGCTAAGAGTGTTTTGTTTTTCTTGATTATAAAAGGGTAACAATGTAAATGGTTTAAACGAGCTCCAACTCAAAAACAGAATGTCCAAATGAAAGTTGTAGTATTGCAGAAATAAATCTGTTCAAAGTTTCTCCCATGATAATTTATAATCCTGCCTGATTGAGTACACTATTTTGACCTCGTATAAATGGTGTGAAATTTATTACAATGAAAAATAATTAAGACTTTTATCTAGTGATGTAATAAAATTAGTTCAGCTTCATTCAGCAAATCGAATTGTTTGAATGGTGTTTTAACGCCACTTTCAGCAATTTTTTAGCTCAATGGCGGCATCCAGTTTTTATTGGGGGAGGAAGCCGGAGTACCGTGAAAGAACCCCCGACCTGCGGTAGCAGCAAATCGATGGTGAAAGGCAAATAAAATTAGGCAATTAGGCATGGCATTACCATTTGGTATGTTATTAAAACCTTAATACTTCGACAAAAACTATTGGGTGATTTGACATTTGCTTTACTCCAGTGGGCAGTATCTCAACTATGTTCAGACTGTGACGAGAACAAATAATCAAAGCAAAAAGGGTAGGACATAGGAATTTGACTTAGGCAATAAATAAATTCCTTGATTCTTATTTTTTTAATTTGAAGCAGCCGGATGCAAAAAATTGTACTAAACATATATGAAAATAAAGAATTATAACTACAAAATAGCGGGCGAACAGTGTTCTAGGAATTTGTTTTATTATGGCGTGAAGTTAATACGTTGTTATTGTTTGTTTTTATCTTCGTTTGTTATTATTATTAACACGGTACTCCATACATGAAACCAAAATTAAATGAGAATCTACTTTATTTAAAAAATTAATTTACCAGCTTATCTTATATTGGTCTAAAATTAGGAATTTATTCCAGGATTTTCGGTCATTCTCGGTTGGGTGGTTCCTGCAATAATCTCTGTTTGAATTCAAAAAGCAGTATTTTCTGTAAAACCCACCTTACCAGGTTGTTTAAAGTAAATATAAGTTACGAGAAAATTCCTGAAATTCAGGGCCAAATTAAGTGCAGTAAATGCTAGTTGTTTTAAATTGGTTTGGCGCGCCAAAAACACGATTTAACGTTGGGTTATTTCTGAAATGATGTAATAGTGTATGTGACAATATGTTATCAGCAGAAGATTCTACTGGGCCCGGTTTCATAAAACATCTCAAATTTGAGGATTTCCTCAACTCGAAAATTGACCAATCAGATTGCTTGAAAATTCTAATTTGGGGAAAAACTAAGATATTTGAGGAAAATCTCAATTTGAGAAGTTTTATGAAACCGAGGCCAGAACATTTAACCACCTTAAAAAAATTATCAATATTTAAGAATTTGGGGAAGTATTTTTTCTGTCTATAAATAAATCACGAGCACCTGGTGCACATTGAATAACCGCGTATTCATGGTATTGGTTTGTTTTACAGTGAACATCACGCCATAGGATATTATTTTGCTATTTTTATACACAGAATATTACGGCTATTCCTTTGAGTAAAACATCAATTGCCGTTCGGTTCATTGTTATCAATAAACGCAATATTTGAATAAACTTACCCGTAAATCTCCAATAATAATGCGTGATTTTTCTAAATTAACCCGTAATTAATACTTACGCGTTAATAAAATAATATATCGGGTAATTTTTTATTTGTTACCATTAATGCTTTATTTATTTACAGCCTGTTACAAACAACGAAATCTTCAAAGATGACTGCATGTATTTGTTAATTTTGTTTGAATAATGTTTAACGCCACTTTCAGCAATTTTTCAGCTATATCATGGCGTCCAGTTTTTATTAGGGGAGGAAGCCGGAGTACCTGGAGAGAACCCCCGATCTTCGGTAGGAAAACTGGCAATCCTTGTCAATTAAGATTGGAGTCGAGTACATCCTGCCCGCAGTGAGACTCGAACCCGCAACCTGTGTTGACATACACGTGATCAATAGTAGACAAACTACCCTAACCACTCGGCCACCGAGTCCCTTGACTGCATGTAGGCATTTACATGGATACTAGTTTTCTGCAACGGCTTCAAGAAACAGTTGATTATAGTTTCAGAATAAGCGAATCAGATACATAAGACGATGGCTTAAGGACTTTTAAAGGAAAGAAAACAAAATTGTATGGCTACCACTCAAATTTCGGCGATTTTTACTTTATTTAAAAAATCTGAATGAATATTAACTTTGAGTTATTTATGTACTAAAGCCATCATTCGAGCACAGGAAAGTTACTTTAATTAACTCCTCAGGTAAATCTTTAAATAGCAAAACCAGTTTGTCATACAGTAGTCGAGCACGCCTAAAGCCTTGTTTTCCTTAAAGATTTAGTGTTCATCTCCTGGTCTTTTTCGACTTCATCTTTACATTTTTACAATGCCTAGATGGAAATTTAGTGAAGCTGAGAAGTGGCAGATCGTCGGAATGCGTAATAGTGGACAGAGCATGCGTCAGATAGCACAAAACTTTGGCATTCACTTTAGTATTGTATCCCGGCTACTGAAACGTCATCGAGATAATGGAACTATCCAGGAACGTCCTTGGTCAGGTCGACTACTAAAAACATCTGAAAAGGAGGATAGAGCACTCGTTCGTGTAGCCAAACGCCAACCGTTTGCCACTGCAAGATATCTTCGTGACGATTGGAATATTGCAACCAGAGTCGCCGTTTGAACAGTTAACAGGTTCCTAAACAATGCAAGGTTGAGAGCTCGTCGTCCCTTGAAACGTCCACTGTTGACACAGAGACATTGCCAAGCACGTTTAGAGTGGGCATGATATCTCCGCCATTGGAATATTCGAAGCTGGAGACAACGAGGCACTGCTTACAGCCAGAACAACATCCTAGGCACTACAGTGTTTGGCGGTGGTGGTGTTACAGTGTTGGGATCGGGCTTTTCGTACGACTGTAAACTGAATCTGTATGTGGTTGATGGGACAATGACAATGACGTCATTAAAGCTATTATTGTGCCACATTTTGACAATCTTGCATTTGGTAAAAGACCCATCTTTATGGATGACAACGCAAGACCTCACCTAGCTGCAATTGTACGTGATGTTATCGAAAGGGAAGCTATTGAGCATCTTCCAATCCATGGCCATCTATGTCACCTGATATGAATCCAGTTGTGGGATATCATTGGCCGTAAAATCAATAACAGAGCACCTGCTTGTAAAAATGTCCAAGAACTACGTGTTGCCATTCAAAATGAATGGCAGAATTTACCACATGCTACACTTCGTCCTTAAGTCAACAGCATGAGGAGGAGAGTTAATGAACTGTACCGGAAGCGTGGTGGTTACAGGACTTACTGAGTATTTTTTGCATTTAACATATTCTTTCACTGAAAGTTGACCTGTGATGATGTGTTTACTTTCAGTTCATGAAATTGAAGTATGCAATCAAACTTATTTTTTGACTAATGAAAGTTATATTTGCCCTGTTTTTTGTATCTTTGCCGAAATTCGTGGTCATACGTTATCGCAATGTTTTACGATTTTGTGACATTTTGTAATTTACCATTTTGCTACCTTTGAATGATACTAGTCCTTAAGCCGTCACATTGTGTGTCTGCAACAATAATCAAAGGTTTCTTAAACATGTTGAATCCGTTGCAGAAATCTATCTCTGTCTCCATGAAAACGCCTACTTTGAAGATTTCATGGTTTGTAACAGCCTGTTTCATTGGCCCATAAAATTACGCGTAATACATAAAAAAAATTAAATAAAAATTACGCATATATTACTGTATTAACGCGTATAAAGTAGTATTCACGCGTTAATTTTGAAAACTCACGCGTTATTATCGGAGATTTACGTTTAAGTTTATACAAATAATGTGTGAATTGATAACAATGACGCGTGACTTTTTAGTTTTTATGTGTAAATTTATTTTACGCGTAATTATATCGCGCCAATGACACGAACGACCATTGATAGTAAAACGTTAACCTGTTATTGTGTGAGAAAATGTTAAGAAATACTGACATTATATGATGATAATATATATATAGGAACTTCTCGTTACTATCATCACATAAGGTGCAAAGTCGGACGTTACTATCATTAATCACTGACGTTACTATCATCATTGACAATTTTTTCTAGTCGAATATCTGGCAATAGTAGCATTGTACAACACAAAATACTTAATACTAATATTCTTCAGAAGTGTAGGCTCAATCTTACAAATAAAATGGTGGTTAAAACGCGAAAGAATCAAACATAAAGACAAAAAACGATCTTATCAGTTTTGTCATCTGCCATCTTGGGATGGTAGTAACGTACGTTACTATCATCAGTTTAACACCAGTGCATTGGTTACGGTACCATTGCGGGCTTTAGCTTGTAGCAGTTGAGCGTATAATTCGTCATCACTACCTTGATAATTTGCTGAGAGAAATTACATCTCAAGACGTGTAGAGAAGAAGGATCAGTCACCAGTCGATGTCAAAACATGATGCAGTTGCATTATAAAGAAATAGAAGGGGTCAGAGACGAAGGAAAACCGAAGACGATCATCGACACTCAGACGGAACGGAACGATACCTATCTCGTTCATAGTAGTGCGTACACAAAATACACGGAAGAGTTCGATCGTCTGCTGAACGTACACATTCGTGGTTCTGATGCAGAATTTGAAGCATCTTTGTGGAGACCTGGACTTCTGAAAACCGCACAAAAAGGTATAAACGACGAAAAGGCAGAACCAAATGACAAAAGCGACCATTCTAAGCATCTTATAAATAAGGTATCGACCATTGAAGAAGAAAGAAATAACGAAATTGGTATCAATGGGTCTTCATATTCATTTGTGGAGAGATCTAAATGCAGAGTTAGACTGTTGTCTACGGCGTCATCTCCATTATTAGAGAGGTCACAATACAGAGTTGGACTGTTGTCTACGGCATCATCTTCATTAGTAGAGAGGCAAAAATTCAAAGCTGGACTGTTGTCTCCGGCCTCATCTGTGACAAAAATCAAAGGTTTTATCGTGAAAGATTGGAAGAAAGAATTTCATATTGTCGACTCGACGGACTGTTTTTGCATGCCACTTGTCCAGAGCGTAAGTTCACATTTTATTAGATTTAACCAATTTGTCCCGTGATTGATGAATTGAAAGCGCGCCGTCTACGTGAGATAGGACATTTAAATTTGGTTCATGCTGCTCCTCCGCTAGGCGCAGCATTAAGAAAGTACGGCAAGGAATGGTCGTCTTAAAATCACGTGGGGTGAAATTTCTAACTGCGAACCTGTGTACTAAACACATTATAAATTGTGTGTTTAGCTAGTGCACTGCTGAAATGTGAGACAAAGTCACGTGACTGAATTGCACATACAAGACTTTATTCTTGCTTAAATATTTTTTACTATACATAAGTTTATTATATTGTATATACTGTCTACTTTTTGTTGTTATGGAATAACATCAACATAGGCTGTGCCTGTTGTGTAATCCAGTTTAATGTTGTATCTGTATTTGCGTTTATTATAATGAGTAGTATCTTGTTTATTGAGGTGAATGCTGTTTACTTATTATTTTTCATAGTGGATTTATTTTTAAAGTGTTTTTGAAAGAACGTTCGCTGTCGTTTGAAAACAAAAAGTGCATACTATTGCTATTTGTACAGTTGTATTATTTCTTGCAGAACAAATTTATACTTCTAAAATTATGTCAAGTTGTGAAATTTGCAATTATGACAGTTTGTATCATAGATAGAATAATGAGTAACAAGTATTATATATATATTTAAGGTGCGCAGAATTCGTAACAGACTGTTCGAAAAGAAAAATGGAACACAAAATTCTATATATTTTTCAAATAAAAGTCCAATATAACTAGAATTTCTATTTATATTGGACTTTTATTTGAAAAATATATGGACTATATACACCACAACAACCTGAATACTATATATATATATATATATATATATATATATATATATATATATATATATATATATATATATAAGTAATCTATAAATAGCAACAACAATCTCGTTTAATAAGTGCTGGATCAGTCATATGCAGACTGATACAATTACAAATAAAAATAATATAGTTGTCTAATAAAAATAATTATAACAACACTACTATGTACAAATAATATATAAGGAACGCAATATTTCGCTCTACCAAAGAGCTTCATCAGGCGTTGACTGAATCAAAAATTCAAATAATAGAAAATAATCCAAAATATTTTTGTTGTTCATATTACTGTTGGGGCATTAAAATTTTAGTATTCTACCTGTGGATTACGTTCGTTCAATCCATCAGGTTCTAGCGTTTTTAATTGATGTATCCAAAATGTTTCTCGAAGTCTTCTGGTTGATGTATTCCACTTTGGGTTTTGATAAATAATTTGGAATTTTACAGTATCAAAAGAGTGGCCTGTAGTTTTAAGGTGGCGAGTTAGTGGACAATTTCTGTTTTTCGTGAAAAAGGAGCGATGGTTGTTAAGTCGCATATTGAAAGCCGTCTCTGTTTCTCCAACATACTGGATGTTACAAATTCCACAGGTCAGTATGTAAATACAATTGCTAGATTTACAGGAACAATTGGAGTATATTGTAAAGCTTTCGTTGGTTGTTGTGCTTCGAAAGGTGCTAGCGACGTTTGCTGCTTTGCAGCATTTGCAATTCCTGCGATTGCATGGATTGTATCCACCAGGTTTTGAAGGAGGGTTCATTTTGACTCTAGCATTTACAATAATATCTTTTAGACTGTTTGGTCGACGGTATGACATTATAGGTGCTTCAGGGAAAAGCTTTTTTAAATTTGGATCATTTTCGATAAGGTTCCAATGTTTCCTTACAACATTTGAAATGTTTTTTAAGTCAGGGTGGTATGTGACGACTAATGGTATTCTGCTGTTTGTAACATTTTTATCTTTGTAATTAAGCAACGAATCTCTGGAAACATTGTGAGCTTTTCCAAATGCCTCGGCGATGTTTTTGTTTTTGTAGCCTCTTTTGAGTAAATGTTTACGGAGCTCATTTAAACGATGGTTTTGGATGTTTTCTGTTGAGCAAATTCTTTTGATACGTATGGCTTGACTGTAAGGAATACTGCGCGAACAATGCTTTGGGTGGCAACTTTTGGGGGATAAAAATTGATGTTTCAAATGTTGTAAGGAAACATTGGAACCTTATCGAAAATGATCCAAATTTAAAAAAGCTTTTCCCTGAACCACCTATAATGTCATACCGTCGACCAAACAGTCTAAAAGATATTATTGTAAATGCTAGAGTCAAAATGAACCCTCCTTCAAAACCTGGTGGATACAATCCATGCAATCGCAGGAATTGCAAATGCTGCAAAGCAGCAAACGTCGCTAGCACCTTTCGAAGCACAACAACCAACGAAAGCTTTACAATATACTCCAATTGTTCCTGTAAATCTAGCAATTGTATTTACATACTGACCTGTGGAATTTGTAACATCCAGTATGTTGGAGAAACAGAGACGGCTTTCAATATGCGACTTAACAACCATCGCTCCTTTTTCACGAAAAACAGAAATTGTCCACTAACTCGCCACCTTAAAACTACAGGCCACTCTTTTGATACTGTAAAATTCCAAATTATTGATCAAAACCCAAAGTGGAATACATCAACCAGAAGACTTCGAGAAACATTTTGGATACATCAATTAAAAACGCTAGAACCTGATGGATTGAACGAACGTAATTCACAGGTAGAATACTAAAATTTTAATGCCCCAACAGTAATATGAACAACAAAAATATTTTGGATTCCTCAGCATCAGTATACATTTTTTGTATAAAGTGAACAACAAAACTATTTTCTATTATTTGAATTTTTGATTCAGTCAACGCCTAATGAAGCTCTTTGGTAGAGCGAAATATTGCGTTCCTTATATATTATTTGTACATATATTTGTATATATACAAGTCTAGAAGATTATGCAACGATATAAATGACGGTGTTTCTTGTCAAAAATTTATACAAAGACTGACAACGAATGGCCTTAGTCATTGAATGTCAATATAAACAAATGACGTAAACAAGTCATAACATATTAATCTTAAACTTTCTAATTTCCAACTTAACCCAAAATAGTTGCTTTTCAAGTCCGCCAGCCGCGGACGTGCCGTGCTGTTACTTGGCTTTCCTCAAATATTCCAACAAGATGTAATCAAAATTACCAAGGTGACAAATTCTTTACGCCAGACGCGCGTTTCGTCTACTTTAGACTCATCAGTGGCGTTTAACTCCAAATGCTTCAAGTATTTTTTCATTCGGTGATGGAATGATATAAGTCCACTGGGATCGTGTAAAAACACAATACAGGTAGCTCAAAATATTATATAAACGTCTAAAGAGTCTACCAACCAGTAAAGCTTATTAAGTATCGGATCGACAAACATGACGATACAGCATAAACAAAAAATAATATACAAGTCTAGAAGATTATGCAACGATACAAATGACGGTGTTTCTTGTCAAAAATTTAGACAAAGACTGACCAACGAATGGCCTTAGTCATTGAATGTCAATATAAATAAATGACGTAAACAAGTCATAACATATTAATCTTACATCTTGTTGGAATATTTGAGGAAAGCCAAGTAACAGCAAGGCACGTCCGCGGCTGGCGGACTTGAAAAGCAACTACTTTGGGTTAAGTTGGAAATGAGAAAGTTTAAGATTAATATGTTATAGAATAAAAGATTTGCCGGAATATACCAGAAATTTCTGTTCGAACTCCATACAAAATCACTGATTTGACCAAATCTAAATTACACAACGTTAAAATCACACCTACACCTCAGATGAGTTTACATCATTGAGAAAACGAATTTGACAAGAATTGCCAGTTGTCCTACCCGGTAGGTCCGGGTGTTCTCATGTGGTTTTTTCGATTTTCTCTCCCAATAAAAACTGGATGCTATGATATAGCTGAAATTAAAGAGTTGTGTTAATGCTCACAAAAATAGAAAAAAAAACAACAAAACAACAACAACAATATTGTGCAAATATTTTTTTAATTTAAGTTTATGTCTCACTAAAACATGCTCTTTGTAAATTACATTTTCTCTAACAGGATTTCCGGATATCGCTTTACATCACTTGAAAATTGTATTTGTAGTGGTCGTGATATAGTGCATAATTGTTTTTTTTTCAGTGTTGAATGTTGAATTAATACATAAAACGTAACATTCTGGACGGAGAAAATCCAGCGAATAAACTCTTATTCAAGAGCGTTTTACAACTACGTACATTTCACTATTATACTTGTTTCTTATCATTGTTTCAGTTTTGTTGAAAAAGCGATACGGATTTATTGTTGTCTGACTATTCGTATTTCTCTTGCATAAATCTAATCGATAAACATACGCAAAGTATGTTTCATACAATTTTACGATAAACTTTATCATTGTTGCATTCAATTTTTTCGACTATTCATACTTTATGATACGGCTATTTTGGTAAGCATTCGTATTGTCTCTAGACTTTTCTATATTTATAGTGTAGTCATTGATAAAATGTCACATTGTATATAGGGTAAGAATTTTTGCTAAAATGATGCTTGTACATAGTTTTAAAAATTAATAAATTTTGGAATTCACATAGTGCAAGACTTTGTTTTGATTAGAATGTGTGTGCATTGTATAAAATTCGCCAAGTATTTGAGAGATTGATTTCTCATAACGATCAATTAAGTCATGGTGATGACCATAGAACTGCTGGAGATAAAGATAGCATCAACCTACTAGGTACAACACACCCTTGTTTGAGTAGTTTAGTAGTCAACAGCAGCGATAGGTCTAAAAAATCGGAATACCGATCGCAGGATCAAGAATTACGTATAAGTTGTGAAATGTACACACCATACACTGGAGCTGCATAGTCGCAATTTAACTTGCTGATATCGAATTCTTACTATTGAATATAATTGTTTCCTGCTGTAAGTTTTTACAATAATAAATGCTTTTAGAGATGACATCAAGTGTAAGATTGGTAATTTAAGGCTTGGGCTTTATCTATGTACTATCAGGTTATTAGATGACATTTGTGATATCATATGCATTATTAGCCTGAGGCTTTATATTGGCCCAAGAGCTGCAACTCGATGGCCAATATTCGCCGATGACTAATTATGCATATGATAACAAAACTGTCATGTAATGGGCTTTTATCATATGTTCCAGCAGGGGAAAATAAAATAAAGACTTGGATATATCTTGTAAAGTTTGGTACCGGAATATCTTCACTATTCCTGCTCAGAACTCGGAGCTTACGGAGCCACTCAGATAATATTTTCATGTCACTTACGGCTAAGTTTTTTCATTTTTAAACGGATACTTATTTCAATGGATAATAAAAATGTCTTTAAAATAATTAGTTTTTACAGGACTACATAGTTAAACTTTATATAATCGATTGTAATCTGGAAATAACATGTTATATATGTTTTGAGATTCTTACTTATCTCGTCGGTGTCTTATAATTTGTTAACTTATAAAATGTGTCTTTAGTCAAATATCCACCCTGTTTCTCTATATACCCTCTATGAACTTTCCTAAATGGCCGATTTCTGGTAAAAATGACCCATTACAGATGAGCTCATGCGCACACATCTGTATTGGTTGCGTCATCTAATCAAAACGCATAGTAAAATAACAACGTTCTTGTTAAACGTTCCTGTTTTGGGCGTTCTGATTGGTGATGTTCTAGACATAACTTGTTTGTTCTTTTGATTGTTCAGCTGCTCTCCACTCGCGAAAAGATGTATAATTTCATTTGTGGAGATTACTTGGTCTTTCCCAAAAACATATGTAAGGCCTATTAGTCTTAAACAATAGAGATATCGTGATGTGAAAATTGTTGATTTACAGAAGAAATATGAACTATATATCGCGTGTTTACTCCTGATCAAACTTCGCCAAATAAGAAAATAGTCAGTCCTTAAATGAAGGTTCCTTTTCATTTTTTAACGAAAACGTTTTATTTTACTTTCCAATATAAAGAAAATTTATGGTTTCGTCATCTAATCAAAACGCATAGTAATATAACAACGTTCTTGTTAAACGTTCCTGTTTTGGGCGTTCTGATTGGTGATGTTCTAGACATAACTTGTTTGTTCTTTTGATTGTTCAGCTGCTCTCCACTCGCGAAAAGATGTATAATTTCATTTGTGGAGATTACTTGGTCTTTCCCAAAAACATATGTAAGGCCTATTAGTCTTAAACAATAGAGATATCGTGATGTGAAAATTGTTGATTTACAGAAGAAATATGAACTATATATCGCGTGTTTACCCCTGATCAAACTTCGCCAAATAAGAAAATAGTCAGTCCTTAAATGAAGGTTCCTTTTCATTTTTTAAAGAAAACGTTTTATTTTACTTTCCAATATAAAGAAAATTTATTGTTTATAACTTCTTTTAAATAAATTGATGAAATTTTTATTTAGTCCACTCTTTACTCTTTGTAGAGTGGTTCTGGTATGTTTTATTGGTGTGATCAGTTACTAGATAAAACTACTAAATTATGTTTTATAATATTAAGAAATGAGACCTAAATAAAGTGTAGTCATGTCTTATTTACAATTTAATTTGATTATTGCCCGTGTTTTTATAGGCTTGTTTATTACAATAAAACAAACAGTGTTTGCCATTTAATTCAAATAAACGATTTAATAAGTATGAAATAGTTTGAAATGGAATCGTAAACATGTTCTTTTTAAATGATAGTATATGCTGTAATGTTTATATTTTATTGTTGAAATGATGTGTAGTTACCGACGAATCGAAATTTATGTAGAAGGACATAGTTTTCCCCGCAATAATACAAATTTATAATGGTTATAGATTATAAAGGTAATAAACTTAAGTAGATTTCCCCAATAGACACACTTTAATAACGTTTATTACTTTTATAATCCATAACCCTTATAAATTTGTATTATCGCGGGAAGATTTAGCTGATAACAATACAAGTATCGTAAAACTTTTGTTTATAAACCGTTTATCCATTTCTTAATGTTGATGCTATGGGCCAACATATAAATGCAATTTTCTAAACAACAAGTTCTAGCACTTTGATTTTCGTATAATTTCTGGTAATATTTTATTAGTCCAGTCATTGGGTTATTTTTAACTGATATTGATGTAATGAGCTAACCTTAGTTTATAGCGGCGAGGGGAGTAGTATATATATTGCTGACAAAGTGTGCTTAATTACAACATTAATTTACAAGGATTTACTTTTATGTGTGTGTGAGAGAGAGAGAGAGAGTATAGGCCCATAGGAACCATAGTTTCTTTTTGTGCGATTTCAGAAACATGTTAGGGTAAGCAAATAATTTGACAGTATTAGAATCTATTATCACACTGAGGCGTAAAATATCTGGTATTAGACCTGCATTTTTGATACTTCATAAATCCACTGAAAAATTTTATTGTATTGTTAATGGTGGGTGAGGTTTCCCGCGTTAAATCAAATTAAGCCACAGACTCCACTCCTGGTCAATTCCTTAAAGTTTCAGCTTTGCAACCATTCCCCCAACCCCAAAACTTTGATTTCCCGAGAGCTGCCCGCCGAGTCATTGAATATTGAAGCAATACCGGCGGATCGCCAGTTGGCATCGTTTTTGTTCCGAACTACGACGGTATGAGAGTCTAGAGCGCAAGATATCGTGTAGGGGAATAGGTTCCACAGTGTCTCAACTGTGTACATTCACATGTCGCTGAGGGTAAGCAAACAACGATACAGTTTTAAAAATCTAGAGTTATTTCCGGACGTATTAGAAACGGTGAAAATTGGCGGATCTGCTGAGTATCCCTAAGTTTCGCGCCGAATAGAAATATTTTCTTTATGAATCGACAATACTCTTGTATGGCTTGTTTTTATTATGCATTGAATACATGTAGGTGTGAAAATTTCTGCTTGATAATAAACAATAAAATAATGATGTTTTCCTGACCACTTTATTTGAGTAGTAAAAAAGCTGTGTAAAATGCAATGTAACCATGTCGATTAAGAACCATTCAATAACAATGAACCGAACAGAAAAACTTCAAATAGAAGAATTAAAAACGGCTTATACCATTTTGAATTTCACTTCAAATTAAATGTCATCAAAGTAACAAAGTTAAAAGAATTTTATTCGCCTGACGCGCATTTCGTCTCATCAAAACTCATCGCGCTGGGGCTCAAACCAAAAAATATTTACGATTCATATTACCCAGAAGTTGTAGATATTTATCATCAAAGTTCCAAAAAGTAATACTTATTGCGGCTAAGGCTATTTACACCTATCTACACTAGCTATTTTCGAAATTTCAAAGCAGTTTCAAAATAATGTCCAAGTCATCATTTTGAGTTGCCAGTTTTAGTATCAACATTTAATGTTCACGTTTGTTATTAGTTCACCTTAGAACATTGCTTTTGTCGTCTGCTTGTCTACACCTTCAATAAGTTCTACTATTTATAGATTACATTTCGTTTTGATAAATATTCTTGTGATAGATATGATGGCATATAGTTTCCCCAATTTCTTAATTCGTACATAGTGACTGTGCTGTGAAGATCCTTGGATACAACTATTACTGATAAATGACAGATTATACCCATCTTTTCATTAACACATCCACTCACGCATTACAGTAATGGTAGCGGGAGGTTTGGCATGCCATAAAACCTGGTTTAACCCACCATTTCTTGGTATTAAGTCAGGACCATTGTTGGTTGTTGGTTCTCGAGAGGCGGTTTCGTGGACTTTGACTTGGGGATTGTCGTTTGTGACAGTTTCCTCGGTGTTCGATATTTTGTTATCACCTCCATAAAAACTAGGAGACAACGTGTGAGGGCGAAAGGAAAGTCACAGGAAAGGAAAATATATGTCATATTTATGTATAGAAAAATCAGTCTTGGAACGATAAAAAATATAGTACAGATATTCCACTATACAAAAACAGTGCAACTATTTATATGTACAGATTATGTGCAGCCTGTCCACTTTTAACATCAAAGGCATCAATAAAAATGTCGATTTTTATACGAATAACTTGTAACTTATACATACGTCAGTAAATCGTTATCTAAGATAAAAAGCCTTTCGCGCAAAAAAGGTAATAGATGTTTATATATTGACCTATATTTCATATTCAAATAATATGTTTAATATTCTGGCATAGTTAGTTTGTTGTTCACTAGGGTTGCGAGACAAATTCTTGCTGGGTGTGTTCGATTCCAACACTAATTGACAAGAATTGACAGTTGTCAAGGCAAAGGTCTGAGGTTTTCATTGGTCTCTGGCTTCCATTCGTAACAAAAAATTTACACATTGATATAGATGAAAATTGCTGAAAGTGGAGTAAAATTCAATTCAAACAAGTACTATCTTTAAAAAAGATATCAGACGTAGTAAAGATATAAATTGAGTTATGCAAAGATATAAATTGAGTTATGCATTGAACTACGAATCGCCATAATGTCATAAAAATTCCCTATTTCAATAGACCAGAACTGTTAATGGTTTAATATTTACTGAATAAGCAAAATATACTTTACAATTAGAGCCACAACTCTCTATCTGTCACTACTACGACGGACGCCCAAGAACAATAATAATACATTTGATTTAATATCAACATGTATATAACATGATTGTAAATTTGTATTTATTAAAGAAATTAATTAAAATTTCTTCTCTTCGTCTTTTTTTACACTCCATAAAAGCCCGCAAAAATCTAGTGTGTTAATATGCGTTTTTATTTGCGCAGTACTTCAAATAAAAAATATTTAACATTTTTGTATAAGTTGTTAGATATAAAATTTTACAAACTGCAGCTCATCTCTATCGTTCTTAATACTTAAATTCCAATATGAAATAATTTTATAAACAAACATACGGTAAAATCTAATAATAATTTTACACAATTTGAAAGGTGAATTGCCAATTTACAAACCTGTTCCGAACCCCTGTCCAATTTACCACCCTGTTCCGAACCCCCGTCCAATAGGTTTTTGCCTAATCAAGAAACAGAATTACCGTCACGTGACATTCTTGTTCGAGGGATGAAGTTTCATGATATCAAACGGTAAAAAGTGAATATAATACCGACTGTGTCGGAACAAACAAATAAACGTATAGGATTTGAATAATTTAAGCACAATGTTGTTCTCAATGATTCCAAAACCATTTAGGTTATTTAACATACATTTGAATAATTTATAGGTGTTCAGGGCCAGGCCCACACTATTTCAGTTTAGGACGGAAAAAATCAAACACGTGGATCAAAATTATATTTCATTTAGGTTATACAAATATTAAATTGTCAGTAATTTAGTCTACCATAGGTCATCTATAAACTTTTACTAAAGAAAGTTATTTACAGAGAGTTGTAGCGTACCAAGAACACGACTAATTCTATACATCGGACGTCTTGTACTCGTTTTGTCTTGTTAAGACATCACGCATGACAAATGTTGCGTTATGTTAAGGAGGGGCTTGCCTTATGTAAAAACAACAAATACGTATGAATGTATAGAAGGTGTATACCTGAATAAATTCCCGTAGAATTTCCCAAACGATTCAAGAAAGTAAATTTTTCAGTAGAATTAAATTAAAAAAAAATAAATAAATAAAAATAAACAAAAAAAAAAAAAAAAAAAAAAAAACAAAACAAAACAAAACAAAAAAACAAAAATAAAAAATTTCTTATTTTGAAATTTCTTGATCCTTTATTGAATCTTATATGCTGCCATTTCTGTGAACAGTTTCGTGTTAGATTAATGGATTAATGGTGGAAGTGGAGATATGTAGGAAATGGATCGATTTGAAATGTTCTCACAAGTTGGACATGCATTCATCAAAAAATATTGATGATACGATTACAAGTAATTAATGCCAATATTTGGGTCACAACTACATATCATATGACTTTAGTACTACTATTGTATATGTTTTATTTTTAAAATTACGAATAATAAAGTGCAAAGACACCAATCAGCCAAAGCGTCATACAAGATTGTCAATGAACAATAAATGCATTTTATATATACCATCATCATTTTAAACATTACACTGTCAAATCAACGTCATGGTGATCTTGAACGCCCATAAGCCAACTACAGCCAGTTTAGATCCCCGCAGTATATTACTAGAGCTTCGGTTAACATCATCACCAGTAGTATTCGTGGTAACTCCTACTGTTGATAACGTTGAAAGCGCTACACTTGATGGCGGTGTAGACGGTGCTGGTGTTACCGAACTTATTTCAAATGTAGAAGTACTCATAGGAAAGACTGTAAGTAAAATGTAATGATACACAATTATATAAAGTGATGTCTTTACCTTGATTAAAGGACGTACCAGAAACACTGGATATCATTTCCAATTACCGGTAGTTATTTTTTGTACAATTTAAGTTGCGCAGGCACCATAGAACGCATAACACTCTTTTACTTGTAAGTTTACTATCTTTTGTATACTACCGTAAATATTACCCCAATTTTACTTGGGATTGCCTGTTTACCTACTGAAGGTCGGGTGTTTTCTCCGGGTACTCCGGCTTCCTCCCTAATAAAAAACTGGATGCCATGATACAGCTGAGAAATTGCTGAAAGTGGCGTTAGACACCATTTAAACAAACAGTCAGACCAATTTTATGTAAATACATACGAAAATCGACGAAAATCGATCAGAGATTGTCAGCTTTGATTATGTTTAAGATTTATATAGCATAAATGCAGTTTTTACAATTCAAAATGTGTGTATAGTGTTTATGCTTTCATCTCACTTTGTGTCTCTAGGTTCTGGGAAGGATTTTAAGGGCTCAACCAATATTGCTGTCCAGCCCGTCCCAAAGTGGCGGATAATGGATCTCGCTTGAGATTTGTCATGTGACGAAAAACGTAGCGGCATACCATTGGAGGTGTTTAGGGAGACCTCTTTTGTAAATAAAAAAAACCAAAATGAAATATAAAACTAAAAACAAAGCAAGAAAAAAAACAGCCGCTTATTTTCCGTCCCATTTCAAATATTAATTTACCTATTAATATGTTTATTTGGAAACTTGTTAAAATTAACAAGTCAGTATAAATCCAAGATCGATAAAGCTTAACAAGTACAAGTTTTCTTTTTCGAAAACCCGTGATTGACTGATATACGTTTAGGGACAAATATTTTCAGTCATATGCAGTACAAGAACTAAAATACACAGAGATTCCACAACAGCGAATCTTGCAATTGATAAAAACGAATATCACGTACCCAAATTAGTACAATGCATCACAGACAGGATTAAAAGTGGCAGACACAGCTTCATTTCTAAAACAAAAAAGTTATGTCATTTATGTTTCGTTTTTCTCCTTTCAAGATACAAGATGAGACACAGTATAAAACGTGCTTTTTATTCATATTATATACTACGTTCTTCTAAACAAATACACACGTCTATTTAAAACAATCCAATTGATTTCTTGACTTTCGTCTCTTTTTTGGGGTCGGTTTCTTTGATATTTTTGTCACCAAAATTATGTCATCTTATTAAAAAAATATTGTTATCACAAACACATTTATAGTAAAAAGCAAAAAAAATCCCTAAAATTATGATTCACAAAAACATCTAAAATAGCGTGTGTTCTAAAAGTTGTGTTAATGATAAAATGTCTTCCTACCTTATTGTTTGAAATGTAAGCAGAAAATAAAACAGCGTGCGTAACCCTCAGTAGTATTTACTTTTTTAATGACCAAGGTGATTACAGCTATCCTTATATGTATATCTTGATGCATGCAGCCAATAATATTTCGGCCATAAATTGTTTTAAGTACTGTGTACACCCATATTTTTTCATTTTATACCAATTCATACAAATAACTGACAAATAATGCAAAATAAATCAAATAACCACAAAGGAAGTACCTTTAAGTACGTTACTTTTCATGCGAACGGTTGCAGATGCATAAATTCTATGGATAACACATATTATGTCAAAATTTAAACTTACAGTTCCAGATTTGTATTCTATTTTTTATACATAAAATAAATTATCAATCAGTACATTTGAATCTACATTGACCAGATGTCTAAATTACTTGTTTACATTAATATAAACGAAATCTAAATTCAGAGCAAGAACCTATGCTGATTTTAAAAATTACAGTGTTTATAGAGGTTTATATAATTTTTCGTGTTTATATAGGCTAAATAATTTTTTTGTTAAGAATGTATAGTCGCTAATAAATTGTTATTCTGATAAATGTTACCGTTTCATCACATGTGAGCAATATATGTACCATACATTGTGTTTCTGCATTTTCTTTACCTATCTTATATTCCCACATTTAATATGAGAATGAACATTATCAACCGATTGCACAATGCGCAACTTAAAATTTACATACCTATCAGAAATATATACAAAACAACAGCTTAATGATAGATAAGTACAAGCATAACTAATCACGAGACATCTATTAGCCAGACATTAATTGGACAAAAAGCAAATCCTAAAAAATTGTGTACGCTCATTATAAATTTGGAACATCCTCCTTTATTACAATATATGGGTAATCAATTTAGGCACAAATCTAGATTGAAGTATCGAAACTACCGTTTTATTAAAAGCTTGAGTCTGACTACCTGAAAAGTTTGGCCATTTTCCAGCTATAACATGATTTCTAGTGGTATTTCCTATAGGAATTCCAAACCTTGACGTACAAATGAATAATCTTACTGAAATAAAGTTACTCATTAAGCTTCTGATAGGTTTTTTACATTAGTATGTATTTTGTGAGTCAGTGGGCGAGTAATTTCTTTATAGTACCACAAATGCTAATACACATTAAAATTGTATAAGAAGACATTTCCTTTCTCGACACAGTAAATTAATTTTGTTCCAATATCTTAAACATATTATAAATGTAAAGACATGACATACAATTCATAAGTACCATAATTTCACATAACATACAGTAACGATCAAGAGAATATTTATTGGCCCTTAAACAAATAATGGATTCTTGCATTCTCCAACAAACAAAATTCAAATTTTCACATATGTATCATATGTAACTCGTCAATCTTTAATTTTTACAACCCTTATAAAATTCTAAATACTAATATATTATGACACTTGATTTACAGTATTAATTACACTACATAATTTTGTTACCAATGACGTAACCAAGCTTGTAATTATTTAGTTATGTTTTAGTTATAGTGATTCACTTGTATTTACTTTTAAAGTAATTTGTAATGTTCTGCTGGCTGTTGGGTATATACTTGACATGACTGATGCTTGGCCAATACCAATATGAAACAATCGTATAGTAAACCCCGTTCCACGAAAAATTTTTAAAATATGATACAATGTATAACACTTGTCAAATTCAGTATGGCTTGCCGTATCCCAATGAGCATGAATTTTTCGTCTAATTGATTTGTTTTCTTGGTCAAAACGATACATTTTTTTACTAAATATAATAATCTATATCCCACACAGTCACAGACCAAACTGTGTTTTTATATTAATAATAATAATAATAATAATAATAATAATAATAATAATAATAATAATAATAATAATAATAATAATAATAATAATAATAATAATAATAATAATTATTATTATTATTATTATTATTATTTACCAAATTTATATAGCGCCCTTTCATACACATGTTCAAATGCACTTAACAATGATATAAAAGTGATAACTAATTACAAGCAATATCATTAAAATGCTAAGGCAATAATAAAACCAAAACAGTACAACGCACAATAAGAATACGAAGCAATGCTTTAAAATGTGGTATGAACCTGGTCGTATGAATTTAAAATAATTAAATATCAATACCATACGAAAAAAATTATAGCAGAACTTCTTTGATATTGATTTTAAAATAATATATTTTACAATTAATATCTAATTTAAATTTATATATTGAATCAAGAGTCTAAAAACAGTATACACAGGACATGTAAATGTCCTGAAATATCTTAGCAGAATTAAAACAGATTGTAAAATTATGATTAATATCACACTGGTCACACAATATTATCACTGTCGCAGATTATTCTGATGAAAATAGTTTTCATAGGCTTGGTTGAAACAGTGTGTTTTAAGTGACGTTTGAAAGAACACATTGGGCTCGAGTCTTTCACATCAGACGGTAGATCGTTCCACAATTTCGGAGCTGCATATTCGAATCGTCGGTCGCCTTAGGTTACAGTTTATAAACACTAGATTACAGCCTTTTTTAAGGACATATAATTTTATTCATGCTGGGGATTTTAGAGTGCTTTAAATCCAGTCTGGTTTTACAGGTCACTTCACAATCCAATTTATTGTCATCGTATTTATTATTTGGTATTTAGGCTAATCTGATTGATAAATGTGTGAGGTTTGCAAGCAATATTTCAACAAAACTTTAAAACAATGCAAAATTTAAGTAGTTGATACTTTCATATTTAACTATCTCACGGGATACGCTTCATAAATATCTGTTTTGACATATCATTGAACTTAAAAAATCCTCTGATAGGTTTATTATTTTAAAATGCAATTCATCCTTATGATCTTAAAATTCAATGTAAATAAATCAAATTTGACAGTTTTATTACGACCAAAGAGAGATTAAAAACGATAATAAATTCAAAGTAATATAATTTACAATTTTTATAAATATCACATTACTAATAATATATGCACATATGAACACAGATGTGTTTTTATTTAAAAGGGTCACTTGCGCTAACTTTTGTTTCTGAAACTTTCTTTAATAAAGTAAATACACAGAACAAGTAACATGTTTTGTAATATACATATTTTCAGGTACAAATATCAGTATTTGTTGAAAATATAAGTCGCGTTTTGAAATAAAAACAAAAATAAAACTCTAAAACAGCTAAAAGATCGAACACAATTTTCAATCTTAATAAAAGATTTGCCGAACAAATAGTCGTCTCTAAAGAAAATTAATTTTAACCTTGTAGTCCCACATATGTCCGATATAATTAACTCCAATAGTACTGGAGAACACAATACCTGACGTTTATTCATTAGCAAATATAAACAACTTTGTGATTGTATTTGAAAGGGTCACGTGCTCTTACTTTTGTCTTTGAAACTTTATTTAAGTAAATATTCAGAACAAGTACCATTTCTTTTTGTTATACATATTTTTAGGTACAAGTATTAGTATTTTGTTGAAAATATAAGACGCGTTTTGAAAAAAAACTCAAAAAGGTCTTAACATCGAAAACCATTTTAACTCTTCATAATTAAAAGATCAGCGGATGCTGTGAGAAATGGAATGTCGTGTAAGGAATGTTTTTCGTAAAGTTTTTCTTGTTATATTTCTGGCCATCATCCCCATGTTTACTGAATGAAAATAGAAAATTACATGCATTTATATCGGGTGTGGATTTCATCCGGTAAACTACACCAGTTTTGTTAAATAGAACTGGACTCACAACCAAATATATGTTGAGTAAAATGTTAGAAAAATTTTGCCGATGAGGCATGTCATGAGTTTATTGATCTTGCCATACATGACGAAATTGCTACAAACAAGAAGATAGATGTTAATAACATAATGTCTCATGTATGATATGATCCAATAGTTGATCTTGGTAAAATGACCCTAAGGTATGGATTGTGAATATGTAATAAAAATCAAGAAGTTCACAGACATTAAACCGTTGGATAAAAAATATGAAACTTTAGTAGAGAATGATTTGTCTTCCAATATGTAAACACTTGATAGGGGTCCATCTGTTAATACATTTTAAAGATCTATTCTTGAACATAACCAAAATGGTTTGTAGAATGCAATCACACATTCCCATGGGACAGCATGGAATTAATAATTAAGTAACACAGTTGAACCAGTAGCTTATTGTTAATTATGAAAAAACTGAAGGAGTCTGTGATAGCATTCCACCACCGTATAGTGATCACAGCTCGCAGCGGGCAGCGAGTCTGTTCTCGAAGAGCGTAAGCTCTACGGCAATTATGTGTCACGTGATCAAAATCAAATCACGTGATCAAAATCTGCTTACGCTGATATTGATTTGTTTCATTCGGAACTTGATATCGTCAAAGAACTGCCACAAAGTCAATGAAGAAGAGCCCAAAAAATAATTTTAAAGGAAGACTTAAAAATAAATTTTACATCGATAAAACATAAATGTTCTATTTAATAATAACGAAAATTTTATTCAGTTTTTTGGAATTTCTTAATCGCTCTATAGCTACTTCCTGTTGACACTATAACTACATGTATACATGGATTGATAGTGAAAAAGTGTAATTAAAAAAATTTATGAACAAAATAAAACAAGGAATTGAGTGCAAAAAATTAAAAAAATTAATAAAAAACTATATCGTCTGTGCTCGCATTTTGGCAATGCCTCCCGCGTGATATTATATCAATATTTATTCTAGATTGACGTATAACTAATAAAAATGTTCATTTGGCGTTTAGTGCAGCCTTAACGTATATTAAAGCTTCCAATTTTTATTGAAGGAAGGCTCAGATGAATCTCCTGACAATGAACAGTACAAAATGCAATCTGGGTCAATTTATATTTAAGTATAGCACTCCCTGCCACCGTAAGGCTCCAACTGACAACCCCACTATTGAAAAGCCACGTTGTCAATAATAGATGACGTACTAACTTAACCAATTGTTAAAGTCTAATTTATCGCTTAACAAATTTATTGACAACATATTATGTTTGAGCGAAGGACCCGTTTTATTGTAAATTGTTGAAGATAGTTTCCAAGATAAAAACATTTACTTGTAGTTTAGTGATGATCAGTATATGTAAGGTATAATTAAAATGTTAGTGTCCTGCACTGTTACCATCATACTGAAATAAAAACACGTCTATAAGTCAGAGAGGGTAAGAGCGTGCATAAAGAACCAAAATACAGTTACAAATTAGAATTGTTACACTCTTAGTTTTTATTATATAAAACATACTTCTGTCAAATCAAAATTTAAGTACACCACGGTAGGAAATGCAAACTTAGATAAATCCTTTCTTTTAACCATAGAAGGTAATTACTAAATTCCGTTATGTTTATATTCAGTCATGATGGTTCAGTTAATATAAGGATATATTTGTAGTGCATTGTATTGATTCAAATGAGTCATCACAATAAAGAAGACCCACAATGGTAGTAAATTTTCTGCATAATTTAATTTTAAATTCCCGATTCTAAAATAAATATGTACTTAAAGAATATCATTAGAGAAAAAGTGTAAATACACACACGACACAAAAACAGACATTGTAATTTTATCATCAAAGTTATTATTTACAAACGTTGAAAGATCACTTAAAATATTTTATTTATCTGCATTTATCTGCCAAAATAATTTGAAAATGTTCATATAACTCTACTCAGAATAAAAAGGACAGACGAAAGAAAAATAGCCAAGGAGATAACAGAAAAACTTAAAGTTCTAATTTTACTTTAATTTATTGCAATAACAATTGTATTTGTCTAAACTGGGTAACACTATGACTTTACTTTGATAAAGTAGTGAAAGTGGTTGTATGAGGCGTTGCTAAGTAACATGCTTGGAAAATATTTTGCGATGTTAGACATAAACTATATAATCTATTTCACTTTTTAAATTAGATTAATGTCGATGGAATGGTACATTTAATTCCAAGATACATCATTAGCTAGTCAGAATAAGAGGACTGTATCCTTCCAGCACAGACCGTTTCGCAAAACTTTAGGAGGAGAATTATAAAACAACCTGATGGTCAAAATGCAAAGAACATTAAAAGCGATTCAAAATTGCTATTTATGAATTTCACCAATACTGTTTCTCAAAACTACCAGACCAGCTACGCTAGATATTCTTCTGGGTACATTTATGTGGATGCCCGCACTAACCAAGGAACCAAATACACATGCAATGGATTGAAATTGATGAGTGCAGGGATCCATAAGTAAGGGTTTTAATGCATAGTTTTCACAATGTTTTCCCTAAGAACAGGTTGCAGGCCAAGGTCAAGTTAATTTTAGCTTGTTCATATTGCATATTCTAAATACAAATGTTAAAAGTTTTCAATGACTCTTAAAACTAAAGGCAAACACTGTGTTCATGAGTGTAAACAATGCGACAAAGTTTGTCGGAAAAAACCCGAGAAAACACTTTTAAGCGTCTCTTGCAAAAAGTAAAATGACCAACATTACAGTATATTTGTAGTTGTAATGGAAATACTCCAAACACATGATTTTTCATCTAACCGG
This sequence comes from Limnoperna fortunei, assembly GCA_944474755.1. Lineage (NCBI taxonomy): Eukaryota > Metazoa > Mollusca > Bivalvia > Mytilida > Modiolidae > Limnoperna > Limnoperna fortunei. Next base: position 27,080,243 of record OX104121.1, read on the forward strand.
TCAACATTCCTGCTTAATGGCCAGCTGCAGCCTGGCTTCGGGTGTGAGGTCTACGAAGGTCTTAGAAGACCAATAGGTATCCCTGGAGTGCATTTATTATTAGGTTAGGTTAGGTTGTTGTCCGATTCATACACTCCCCATTTCCTGTCTCATGTTGTGATGATTTCTGTATTAGCTTTGTTATTGATCCAAGGCTTGTTGTATTGGCCTGAGTCGCTGCCGAATGACAATACAGCTGGCCAAGGACCAATAACTAGGCCAATACAGAAATCATCACGTAATGGTATTTTTGTTCATTTTGAAAAAAATTGTAGCGGAAACGATGAGCCTACTCTTTTTCGAAATCTACAAAAGGGGTCTTTATCGTACAAAGAGCATGGCACTCTTTAAACACTTTAACTATTGTGGACCGCCGGTCAGCTTTTCTTTATTATAAACTGACAACCCCCCACAGGAGGGTTTCTTTTATTCGACACTAGGGGACGCGCTGTGCAACTCTGTCAATCACTAGGAACCCTGCGCGTATTGTGCCGTACATCTGCCATGGAAACATCATACAGAATTAGCTTGATTGATTAAACATTTCTTAACGCCAAACGACGTATATTTAAGTTATATTCAAAATGACCTACAGATTGTCGGTATTATGAAGTAAGGACTAATACGGATGTAATTCAGAACGTTTAAAGTGTAAAAAGTCAAAAGGTAGATATTTACAGTCCCCGAACAACAGTCATAAATAACAAATGCATAAAAGCAATGAATACATCCATTGAATCACATTTGTGATTTAAAATTGAAATGTGTCCCAGGTGAGAATTCATAAAATGCAAAAAAATATTGCTCTAAAAATGTTAAAATGTAGTAAACATTTTGTTATAGTTATAATGGAGGAAACATGTGTATACTATAGAGCCTAAGACGAGTTTGAATTTAAATCTATAAATTTCTTGGAGTTTTCTACATGTAGTATTGACCTTTCATTTAATTGGGACAGTTTTAGATTGTCTTTGTCACTGATGTCTTAAGGAGACTTTTATCTAATTGATCTATAAATTAATTGACTGCTTTTACTATCATCGCCGGAACGACAAGAAGAAGTTCACAAACAATAAGTCAAAGGGAAAGTGAATAGCTTAGAGTATTCAAAAGCAAAGGAACAGTCTTAGTTTGAAAAAAGATATATATTTTAAAGATATGGCCAATGAGGTGAGTAGTTTTATTTTATCACATCTTGTTAGTGTATACGACTCAATCGATAGGCACAATATTTTGACTATAATGACGTCAAAATTACTTATGAGAGAAACTGTCTTGAAAAAAGGATAATCATTTCAGCCAGTCTTTTTTATCACAATAAATGTACATATCTTGATGTTATTTCAAGTGCCTCATAAATCAATTTGTCAATGACATTTTGCTTTATCGATTTATTGGTAATTATAAGAGGAATACTGCAAATTGCTGAATATTCTGAATGCCACTCATATTCACCTTATTAGGAGACTGTCATTTTTTCCCTTTGAAATCCTTTCCAAATGATTTATTGTTTGTTAGCTTACCTACCTAAATACATACCGGACTGCAAATATACTTGATAATATCATTTGCTTTTTAGCTGCATCATGCTGCGGCAAGAGGTCTTATTGACATAATTACAACATTAGGAAGATCCACGGACGGACAAACATCAATAAATAAAAAGGACCAGGTCAGTAGATCCGTTTTGTTGCTTTTACCAGTTGCCTAATTATTTAATGTTATAGGCTATTACGATACAAATAATGCTAAAGGCATCAGTACAATAAACAACAAAGCGAAAAACGACATACAAAATACAAATTAAATTATTATTTTTGCATTGACTGATATTTCTATGTGACCAAGAATAATCAGAAGAAACATGCGAACAAATGAAGTATTGGAAGTTATCAATATGCACAATGGGAGGTAACTGTGTCTGTGTACTTATATTCATTCAGAAAGATGCGGAAACTTAGCACACTAGTGAAAGTTATGTCTATGAGTAGTCTTGAATGTAAAAGTAGCTTGGAATTCTCTTATAAAAGAATCGCAGATGTTCACAGCGTTCTGTGGCCTGTTTTTACAAGATCCATGCAAGTAGTAGTGGTTATTTCCTATATAATAAATCACATGTCGTTTATTATTCGATGTCCTAATAAATTTAGGAGCATAGGTGGACGAGAAGTTAAGGTAGTTAGTCTTCCACTATTGATCACATGAACTGTCAACACTGAGGTTGTCAGTTCTAGCATTACTACAGGAAGGATGTGTTTGATTCCGTCATTTATTGACAAGGATTGCCAGTTTTCCTGCTGGAAGTCGGAGTTTTCTCATGTACAAGCGTATTCGCCCAACATTATTAGCGACATTATACAGCTGAAAATGCTAAATGTGGTGTTAAACCACAAAGGAAAAAGATTTCTTAGAACGATACCGCTTATGCATCGTCAAAGTTTTGTGCGTTGTGTTAGCTACACTACTTGTTATAATGTTTGCTTTTGCATTCATAGGATGGTGACACTGCATTACTGAAAGCTGTAAAAAACATTCAAATTGAAGCTACAGTGGCTCTCGTTGCTTTTGGTGCAGACATTAACATTTCGGATAAGGTAGGAATTGTTTAATGTATCTCTTAACCTCTGGGTATATATTTTCTTTGTGTTGACAAATTTCTTGGTGTTATTAGCAATTTTGTTAGTCTAATTAAAACGATATACTTTCGAATGTTCTTAGAAGACATTTTATTTATCGTTGTATGTGCATGTAGTTCTATTAATGTACAGCTTCACACAATAGGCATATTTCTTATTATTATAGAATAAGAAAACACCAATACATGTAGCATTTGAGAACAGATCAATAGAGATTGCAAAACTTTTATGCTCCCTTGGGGCACATGTCAACTTGTCGGATTGGTTTATGGAGCTGCGACTTATTGACACACTTGAAAAACCTGATCGTGAAATGTTGTTAATGGTGGTGAATCAAGAAGATAAAATGTCAGCATTCCTTCATAAGTAAGTTTATGCATGAGGTCATTTGAGTTAATTTCATTGATTTCTAAATTGTCAACATATTTAAAAGACAGATTTTTGACAGGGCTAATAATTTAGTATGCACGCATTATCACCTTGTTTTTGTCATGTGCAAATGAGCAAAAACTATTTTGTAGAACTCCTGAGCTAATCTGAAATAAGTTCTTTGTGTTTTCTATATTTTAGCTAAGTATTTGTCTTTTAACAATGAACGTTTTTGTTTTCTGAAACGACGACTCATTAAACATTTAATGGATTGCTATGATTTTGATCATAACATATAATTTACTCAGTAATACAATATTTAATAGGTTAATCAGATCTGAAGTTGTTTATATAGAATCCGGAAAGAGTTTGTGTATCGAAGAACTTGGAGTAACACTAGAACCTGCCCAACATCAGGACATTTTCCTAAGGTGTATGCTTATGATACCGGAATATGCAGATTTTCACGTACCTCAAGATCATTGTTTCTTTGGTGATATTTTTGAGTTCCAGTGCTGGAATAAGATAAAAACAACTGCAAAGGTGAAACTAACAATTCCAGGAGTACCATTACCAAGCGAACGGTTATCCGTTTTGTCGTTGGCAGGGAATGTTCGTAAACGTCGATCTGTTACATCTATAGATAACGACAAAAATGTAATTATGAGAACTTGCCATATAGTCAATTTTTTGCGGTAGCATTTTGTCTAAACTTAATTGAAAGCTTATGTAGATCTCATTTTCTTCAAATGACTAAATGTTGTTTACTGCATTCAAAAATACTGCCGTTGCAAGGTTGTGCATACCAGTAAAAGTGAAAATTAAGGAAACTGCTATTTTTTCGCATTCTATCAATGTTTATAAGATATGTATGCATAAATTTTGTTAGACACTTAAAAATTACAATAACATTGTAAAAGTAAATGAACTGTAAAGTTATATTTTACTCTGCGGACAGATGTCGTATAAAGCAAGTGACAACTGAATATAAACATCTACGAAAATAACTACTTTCGAGCACTTATTGTAGTTAAAAGGTTTTGCATTTTTACAATAGATGCCATTTACATGATATACAAAGTCATTGTTCTATTCAAATTAGCATTTCGTGTTCTTGTTATAGTATTGTAAATTGAAATGTTAATATATTTTATTGTGAATAACGTTTTTCAGTGCACCAACTTAACGATCGATATTGATTTGAAAAAAGGGAAACTTATCAGATTTGCTGTTTTAACCATTGAATTTCCAGAAGTTTTTGATGTGTCTAGAAATGGAACAAAAATAACACCCGAAATGGAACCCGAGTCATACATTAATATCGAACCAGATACTTTCCAAACAGATGTACAAATGAAAGTTAACGTAAGAAGTAACATTTTATTATTGTTGTTACTTTTTCTTAAACTGTGCTTAGTTGTAGTTACAACGTTTTGTATTAACTGTGTGGACATGTAATGTGAGAAAGGTATAGATTGTTTCAATAAATGAGATACCACATTGATTTAGAAATGCAAAATGAAAATGAGACCCTCTTTCATAAAAAATGGCATTGTAGGGTATTTCTAAAGCGATTGTTAAATCATTGTTAATTTTGTATTCGCACCTTTTAATCCATGAACAAAGTCACGATCTTCTGAATTGTTATCACCAACAATTTGTTTTATGTTGTACCTGTTTAAAAAGATTTTGTAAATGCTTAATAGCATCCAACGGAAAAATTACAGACCATTAGATGTTGTGCGTAGATCATTAGGAAATATTTAAATATATAATTGCGGGATATAATTGACATTTAACCCCTTGTTTTTTAATTATCATTATTTTTTTTGCCTTTATTTGTATACACCATGAAAATAATGACATTTCTGCCTCACATCTATTAAACTGCATATAAAAAACATTTTCTAAAAAGACAAAATGTGAAAATTGATAAATGTTTCATCTAAAAAAACATGGTCTACTGTATGATTAGCGCAGTCATTAAGATCATTAAAATTAACTGCAATATGGACAATTTAAATAGAAAGAGTATTATGTTTATTGAATGTAACAATCTGTATGGCTGAATGTGTACTTGATATTAAATGTCAAATGGTTACATAAATGTTATAGTTTTCGGCAACAAGAATGTGGAACCAAGATGACGAAAGCAACAAAAAGGACTTTTTATTTACAAATGTTTTACATGTAACATCATCTCACGACCAAAAACCCGAAAAGGATATGGAGATTATGTTACCGCTGCATACTGTTCCCGCTGCTTCAACTAGTGCAATGATTTTAGTCTCGGACAAAACACAACCAGAAGATGAGTATGACTGGAAACTGCATCGAGCTGAAATGGTTGACATACAAAACATGAAAGTGAAGTTTCAGATAAGAGCATTTAAATGGTAGGTTTATTTTTTGTTTTTGCTTTTAAGAGTCAAACTAAAAATAATTTGTCAATACATTTTCTTTAAAATTGTCATATAGTTAGTTTATTATACAAGTTAGCATAACTCAAAATAACAAAATAGGTGTTTCAGAGCATATTTTTAAGGGGTTGAGCACTGAATATTTACATTTTCTAATAGATTTGACAGAGAAGAAAATAAAAAAATCACTAAAATAGAAGATTACCAAAATAACTATGTACTATGAAATTTTCTAAATTTTTGATATAATGTCTATCAATTGATATAATATTTTAGTGATGGAAAGAAAAATAGAGGTTTCTGAGTTAAATTTTTTGCCATGGGGAAATTACTGGTCTCCCTGGTTAAAAAAGTAATTGTCGTTATTTTAGCCAATACCGAATTTATGCGAAAACTTTTTATTTTAACTATTAACAAATTGAAGTAATAATACAGGTATAAGACTTTCAATATTATTTTAAAATTTAAGGAAATTTAAAGTAAATAATGAAAGAAATTATTATTAAATTATGCAAATGTGATATCTATTTTGAGGTTTCACAAAGCATGGCGGGTGGTGTCTTGCATCCCCTTAACTAGATGATCTAAAAACTACAGTACTGTGTGGACATGAGCTAACGATAACAGAATGACTTAAAAACGTAAAGAGATTTAACATAAGTATAATTGCATTATTGAAAAAAGAATACGTAAATTGCAATATCTTAAAGGAACTATGCAAGTGCCTGCTGGTTTTATTGTATTATTACGAAAATTCTTCAGGTGTGTAGCTGCTCTTTCGGATGCCATCAACGCTGCTAAAAGAAACGCAATACAAGCCATTAAGGGAGAGAAACTTGTAAACATTTTTGCTGTATTGAAAAAAGAACACACTTTTTATGAAATTGTTGTAGAATTTTCATTGCGTAAAAAATTCTACGATAATAAAAGCAAATGGGTGAGAAAAGGTTACACTTTTCAATCCGGCAAGGAAAAATCACTATGCAAAAATAAACCTTACAAGGTAATTATATACCTGCATTATAAAAATACGTTTCTTTTGTTGTGAACTATACACAACTGTAATTGTTTGACAACAAAAAATTAGTAAAATGTATCATAGTTAGATCAGTTTTCATTTAATATTCTTATTCCAAAGTATTTAAACTTTATTTCATAATACGTATTAATTTCTATGTTCCCAGTTATATAAACATTTTTCAATTTCCTTTTTTTTTTGTTTTTGAATGATTGTTTTAAAATATTAAATCTTTCAGGTAAAGATGCAGAAATTTAAGTTTTTTGTTACAATCGTTTCCATATGAATATAGTTTTATTATTTCGTTTCAGATTTCATTTTCAGGAAATATTGAGGTGATACAGGACGATACAAGTGTTTATTTAATTTTTGACATGCGTAAGGAAAGAAATTTTAGAACTTTTCAAGTTAAAGGCGTTGAACACAACCCTATTCCTAGAGGACAAGTGTACATCGGCAAACCTGTCATACAGACAACGGACAGCAGCGGTCAAGTTCCCAAAAGCTTTATTTCCCGGTTTCTGGATATTTTCAGGAAGAAAAGATCAGATGAACCTGTTTTTACATTCATAGATTATTTGTATTTAGAGATCGGTAAAATACATATACAAATAGTTGATAGACAAACAGTTATTATGTCTCACAAACGAAAATTTGGTAGACATATAGTGTGTTTTCCGGTTTCTTATTCTTCTTTTTTTTTCTTTCCGCTCAATTTGTCCGCACAGATTTACTTAGATGCAATTTATAATCAATACGAAAATTTGGAAACATGTTAGGGGTGACATGAAGTTTTTCAGTCCATTGATGGAAAATTCGAAATGGCTGCCGTTTCCATGGAAACATGGGTCATTATCTTGGTAACAATTCGTATTTGGGGGTTTTCAACATGATCAAGATTATAATGGCAATTGGGGGAGGGGGGGGGGGTTCGTTTGGGAGACATTTTATGTTGGCATCCCAACACAATTATTACTAGTTTTGTTAATTATCTTGGATATTTTAATTGAAGTCGTGCTACTGTGGAATCATATTTGTTGGTATTTCTTCCACAAGGATGAATACTCAGTTTCGTCATTAATTAAATGAAGAATATATTTCACTATGAGGTGATTTTAACATGAAGTTATTTTGATGTTGTTCGTTTCTGCATATAACGTAAATATTGTATTGCGACTGGTATTTAAAAAAAATACATGAGAAGTAATTGAATCACATATAAAGATGTCAATCCTAAATCGACTCTCACGACCTATTAGGGTTTATCGAACATCTATTTTTTCTTGCAGCAATATTGCAATTTTAGTTTGCATTTAAACTGTAATAGCTACTCAATTATAATCTGAATAAAGGCATCAGTTCTACTTGCGTAAAATAGCTACGACATACATAAATATCTTGTTTAGGACAAGACAAATCTAACTTTGGCCATAACCTCTAGTTCTCCCAAAAAGTACTCTGAAAATGATTCTTTATAAATAGCGGTATTTTGTTAGGAATATGACCTTTTTGTAGGTTTCGAGAACGATTTTTAGAAACCAGTTAGCATAACTGCGTTTAAAAATATTTTTCCAGGTAACATATGAACGTTTTTCTATATTTTAAGAGGTAAACATCATACAGTGGTAGTCTGCAGAAAGGAACACCCTATTTCATTCTTTAACTTTAACTTAATCTGTATGTTGATTGCGCATAATCATTAAATAAATAAGTGTTTCTCTGTAATATTAAGGATCACATTTTAAATGAGCTTTAGATAATCATACACATTCTATCATCTGATTTGTTTCTTTACCGTTAATATGTCCTTTTACCTTTACCAGAAACTAGTAAACTGAGTTCTGAATCTATGTTAGCAATACATTATACGGCAGCATAAAGAAAACTACTTTAATTGTTGTTCTACATGGTCGTTGTCCCTCGTATGAATCAAGATATATTTGCAATTACTTATTTTGTTACGTTAATCATGCAAAGGACTTTTGTATTTATCGTTACTAATTTCCAAAAGTAAAATAACTGGAATAACATTTGGAGCAGCGACTCTTACAGTTAATACTTCTAGGTTGACAAGTGTTTGTGTTTTCAAATGATTGACTTTGTGATTTCAGATTTTTCTTACATGGTATTTTTTGTATATTGATTTGCAACGTTCATAATGTCTTGCAGGTGATCAAGATACTATAACAGATGAACCAATAGGTAAAGGACAGTATTATAATGAATGACATGTTTCAGTGAAAAACACACTGGGTAGTAGGAAGTTCCCGGGCTCTATAAAAAAAGCCGCTCAGGTCGTCCTCAGATTTAGAGTAGGCCTTCCAGCTGTTGTGGGGTTGCATTGTTTATTGCCCGTTCATATCTGCAACATATATGATTTTGCTCCGTTGTATCCGAGTATTATTTGATATTTTTTGTCTTTTTGTATGTGCGTCGATTACTTTTAAAACTCTATTTTGCTTCCAGTTTAAAATTTTTTTCTCAGACTGATTAACATCTAGTATTCATGTAGGACGCATATTGGTTTGACCCTTAAAAGTATTGGTATGAATTTGTTACGTTCTTTGTAAAGTAACTACCTCAAGTCAATGAATTTAGGTTTATTTTTACCAGTTTCTGAGGAGGCTCATGATACATTGTACTATACGTTGAAGACAATCTGATGATAATATGTGTATAAATTTGCTAATTCCTTCTTTAATTCTCTAATGTTTAATATTATTTAGAGTCTACCTATTTCGTCACTATTATTTGTAAGTTTTTTGAAACAAAATCTTACAGATGCAAACAATTGAAGTTAGAAAAATACATAAGGTTTTTTTATAAAAACATTTCTGCATTATAAACAGGTTTAGTCAAATGTTATTACAAAATATAAGAACATGTTAGCAACATAAATATTATTAAAAAAAGTTCGTTTAGAAAATCTTACTTAAACAAATACACCAGTTCTACATTTTCGCCTTAAAATATTTTAAAAACAGCAGTAGCTTTGTTACATAAATCGCTTTCATTTTCAATTTTGTACAAAATGCGAGAACATGTGAGCAACAGAGGTGTAATGTGCATTTTAGTCTAGTCTTATAATATTTTAATACCAATAGTTACTGTGTTTGGTGAATCGAATTCAATTTTTTCCCTAGGACTAGATTCAGATACCGGGCATATACGGATGTCGACATTTACATAATAAAGTACATAACTAGTATAATTATATAAACATTTTAACTAAATATTATCCGTTATGCATTTTCAGATGATGACCGCAGCCCACAACGTCCAGTAAAGCTTGTTTGTGAGTAAATATTAAGAAAGGAACAATTAAACGCAATCTTCACGACTCATTTAATTACTAAAAAAGCCAAAAAACAAATCACCAAACAATTTACCCAAAACGAATTAAATAAAGAACAAATAGGAAGACATTACATGCCGTTGGTAATAGTCCGTTATGACTACAACGGACTGTTATTAATGAATTACATACCATCAATTTAACATAGCTGGACCTTTAACATGGAAAAAGTTCAATCCTTTGGTAGTAGTCCCCCATCCCGACAAGATAAACCAAAAAACAAAACAATCATAGCAAAAGAAAAAATGTTGTCAAAAAACATAAAAACAGGGTCGCAGTGAAATAGAAATTACTAAAATCTAACTCGGGCAAAACATTTTCAGTTAAACGATAGAAAATCTCTAAACAATCCCAGTGATATAATCAGCGATTCCATTCGGTTTTATAGATTTTTATTGTAATATTAAAAAATCTAAGAAAACAGATGTAAAACGGCATGTAATAAGCAAAGTAGGAAGGTCATTGAAAGCAAGAATCGATTTAAATTACTTTACTACGACACATTTTACCCCATTTTTTTATCTCTAGTACAGCTGTAATATTGATCGCTGGACGTTAAGCATAACATTAATCAATAAATGAATCAAATCAAATATTTGTCATTTTGAGAGGTTGATTGATTGATTGGTAGAATTATTTATTAAACGATTGCTTATTGCCAACTATCAGTTTTAAATCAATGTTAGAATTTATACAACTACAAGTAGGCCAGCCAATTGATACAATATTAGGAAAAAGAAATTATACAAAGAAGTATTCAATCGACAAAAAGCAGGGGAAACAGCATCATGGTTAAATAAAGGTTAAAACAACAACAACAAAAAAGAAGTCACACAACACAAACATTAAAACCTGAATGAGAGGAACGCATCCATCTAAAAATTGGGGATAAGATAAGGTGCTTAACAACTCCTGCTATATGCGCAGCTCCCTGTCTTATCAGTTAAAATTAAATACGGTAATTAGACATATCCGGGGTATTCATGCTACAATAAGAAGGTTAGAAAATATATCCGATAAACATAACAAATCAGTGGTTATAAGTGTCCGTAAACTAAGTCATCATGGCGACCATACAGTTTTATAAGTGCAAATTACTTTTAAATTCGTGAAATTAAACCTTTATTAGACATACAGCGATGCACTTGTCTTTGGTAAAAAAACAGCGATAAGTGTAGCAAAATAATCTTCTACATAAATTGAATATCACATGTTTTTGTGCATGTAGATGAGTACGTGGAGGTAAAAGAGGACCCAGATGACATACAATGTAAGTTTTATCTCCTATTTATTAAGATTATTTGGAAATCGCTTTGATAGACTTAGACATTTGACAAATAATGAAACTATAATAATGAATAGTATCGTTACAACAACAAAAATTCCGAAATTTATAATTTTATTGTTTTGAATGTTAATGCTTACATATATCTATTGCAAACATCAACTCAAAAGTCAGGAGTCGATGTTTGTTGGATGCAGGTTACGAAGTGGACATCACCAATTAACTTGGAAGCAGGTTACGAAGTGGACATCACCAATTAACTTTGGCGTGCACATGTTTTTTCACCCCCTCATATAAGCCAAATACCACATCTATATTTATCGTTTACATTATACAAACTGTATATCTTTATTGTTCACTTCTTACAAAGAAAGTGTGCAGGGAATACACGTTTATGTACGCATATTTATACGTTATTAAAATAAGTCTTTTCGTTTTCTTTCGTGGTTTCTTTGACAAAGATTTACGGAACATTCAGCATTTGTCAGCTTTATCATGGCATCCAGTTTTTTTGTGTGAAAGAAGCCAGAGTGACTTTAAAAAAACTGGTAATCCTAGTTAATTCAGGATGGAGTCGAGCACAATCTGCAATCAGTGAATTTTAACTCCAGAACCTGAGAGTTGACAAGCACGTGATGATTAACAAATTTAACATACCCACCACTGGGGTAATTGTCTGTATTTTTGCACACATGTCTGAGATATAAGGAATGCGGTCGGTCATAATTTCAATTATTACTTGTTTCCATTAGGTTCATATCCTGTTTTAAGAAGGTCTTCCTTAAAAAGAATTGGTGAGCTTCTAACCAAGGATGAATGTATCGAACTAAGCAAAATGCTTCGTGTTACAGAAACAGTACACGATATGCAGGATGATATAAATTTTGGTGGTTTGATATTTTGCACTTGGCGAAAGCAAAAACGTCCCAACCCCGGATTGACAAAAATTCTTGTCAAAGTCTTACACAGACTTAATCGAATGGATTTAGCTGATATTTTTACTACAGCTTCAAAGCGAAAGACAGAATTCAATTACAAATATGAATAAAACCAGGATGTGTTCAAATGTTATCCACCGATTTAGTATTCAACACACATCTTTATCATAACATATTACTTCATTTCCAACTACAGTCGAATAAAATAGCTTGGTATAACAGTTTGTTTCAATTCAAAAGCCACATTGAATGATAAAGAATATTGTTCCACGGAAGCGAACGAAACTTCGCACCCCATGTTCATTACATGTAAGTCCTACACTTAAAATAATTACGTGGGATGGGCTAAAAATTTTGATCCCATTTGATGTTTTGTTTATTTTTTTTAATTAATATCTCTTTTCTCAGGCAATCCCATTTCCAAAATGTTGCTGAAATGCTGTGCGCTAGTGCAATTACCAAACCTTTTTCACTATGCTGTATAAGACAACTTAAATTAGAGTAAAAACAAAATGATACGGTATTTCAGTTATCATATTTTCCGATCTACCAATATAATACAAAGTAAAAAGTCATGGAGTAGTTTGCTTTGTCGACTTGCTAGGAAAAAAGTATAAAGATGATGTTTAATCTAAAATACAGCAACGACGACCTTCAGACGCCGATACTAATCTCGGGTGCTGTGGGATCAGAGCGCTACTTTATATGCGTTCTGCAATTTAAGTATAAAATGTGGTAAGGCTTATAAGACTTTAATCATAACAGTTTCAACAGATGGTTTTTGGTATAAATTCAACATTAGGTAAAATAGGGTTAACACCAACCTTAATTAATTTACATTGATTGTCAGCTTTTCTGCAACAAGTCGGGTGTTTTCTCTAGCGCACATTATGCTTCTTCTGTTTCTGCATTTACAAGAAAGAAGGTGAGACAGGGAAAAATATTTTAAAGAATAAACAAACCTCCTCGGATACATTGAGTATTTTTTGTACCTGTGTAACGTAAAAAAATCAGAATTGATCTTCTTCGACTTATTATGTAATGTTTAATTAGCGCTTGTATTTCACACTATTGAAAAGTTCAACGAGTTGCAATTTGCCTTTTCAATACTTCAATACGTTTGTGCATTTTCAAAAACCTTCGTGTTGCAGTGGGTTCCCAATGCTTAACCCAATGAGTTACCCAGACAGTCCTCAGATTGGGAAATATATGAGGCTCTTTTGTTGAGAGATTGTGACGCGTTTGGAAAGTACCGCGCTCCTTGAACGACAGACCTCATTTGAAAGATTTTGTCCTGTTTATTACCATATCTACCTCATTTAAACCTAAACAACATCCATCAATAGTGCGGCGCAGTTAATTTATTGTTGGCCTAAATATTCCACGCATTAGGTTTTTAGGGTTAACGGCAAAGAAAACATTTTGCTTTATATTGATCTGGATCATGATACAGACGTGGAGTAAAAATACAATCCTAAAGTGTCAAGTTAAAAGTGAAATGGAGTGTGATTTAGAAACTGTATTTTATTTCTGTTCTAAACTGTTCATACCAAGAGGTTTTCTATCTATCGCGTTGTATGTCGCTAATTTGAAAATATTTATAGATTTAAAATATAAATGTTTTAATTATCCATTTGATATCCGAAAAGGGCCTAAAAGATTGCAACCAGCTTTAAATGAAATTAATGAGATTTGTCTTAATTTAAACGTTGTTCTATGTTATTATATAAAATCTAATCACGTGTTTCACAATGGAGATAACTGAACATCGCTTTATAACATGCGATTATTTCAACACAATAAAAAACGAGCCTATGGCACAAGTTTTTTTTTATTTTGTTACGAACAAGTAACGAGAGATATTAAGAGATATACAGTTCTCAAAATTCATAAAACCTAATTTTCTTATGACAAATGATATTTGCGTAGCTACTTTTGTAGCGCAGAAATATGATATTGTAGAAACACTGCATGCATGATGTAACTTTAAGCAATAGCAGTATAACGAGAGTAACGTTAACGGGAAAACCTGTTTCAAATTCAAAATAACATCATAAATAAATGTTCATATATATAAATTTAGAATTTTTTTATAAGGAAATATTTACCAGGAACGCTCTTTCAATTCTTGGACGTCATAATGTATGTTTCTTCAGGAACTTACGTTGCAATGTAATTTTTGTATCTCATGTTCGTATAACATCATTTACTATTGTATACGATATTTTCGAAATCGCACAGGAAAGAGATAAATAAGGGCCATCATAAAAGGATGTATGATGTCGAATGTTATTTCATTTAAATTCTCAAACAGTTGAAAAACATAGTGTCATCTTACCTTAAAAGTTAAATAAAGGAAAACAGGAATATGTATGTGCTACAATTATAAATGTTTATCATACACGTATTAATTTTTACCGAATTGTATATTTTTATTATTTTATTATTTTAGAACTTAACTGCTTACTTCTGAATATGAATATTTACTACGTTATATCGTCTTCTTTGGCTTTCTTTTTGTATGTAACTTCTAATCGTCTAAGGTCTATGAAAAATAAATATATCACTAAATAATTTGAAACGAAACACAAACACAACTCTAAAACAACTGCTTATATTTGTTTTCCAATAATTATTTACATTATAAAATTGTATCCCTACCTCCAAGTGATATATCTATAAGAAGAATACGAAATGTTTGTTACTCTTCGGAGTGATGACCGTATTATGATTACGATTATTATATTTTATCCATATACAGGATTCCTTTTAACATTTTGTCCTCTATATTTTTGAAGTAGTGTCGACTTTCTATTGGATATTTGATTTTGTTTAGTTTATCTTCCACTAATAACTAAAAAAAAGAAGAAAATCAAATCAAACAACCAATGTTGTTTTATTGCAGGTATTTTTTGGTTAATAGACACTTAAAGTATGTATATAATTATTCTTCTCACGTTTTTGGGATATATTTAAAAAGGTTAAGTCTGCAAACGATGCTCTATACATCATCTGTTATTCACGGCAATAGAAGTTTAGCATGCATTAATAAAATAGGACGATGTATATAGTAAGAATTTGGTACTAAACATTCGCATGTTAAAAATGGTTTAGATTTTGCAATGAAAAATTGAGTATACATTTTTGAATCATAATTGTCCGTGATATCTTTGCGTCAGATTTTCACTAGAAGTGTTTTCCGCTATTTTGGAAATTGAGTTCATAGTACAAGAAATAGAGGTGCATATTCCTAATAACACAGGATTTTGTTTTGTGTTACAATCAACAAACAGTATTAGACGTGCGAATGCAAAGCATTACAAAATTTTGTGTTGAGCCCGAGTGACTTAAATATACAAACTTTAATAGCCAATATGTCATTAATAATTGATAATTGTCGCCGCCAGTGTTACTTAAATATATTGCAGATGCGCAATGAAAGCGGGTAATCGATGATCGAGTGGTTAACGTAGTTAATCGTGAACTACTGATCCCTGGCGTGTAAATGATCAGGTAGCGTATTCGTATATTGCAGCAGAGCGGTGTGCTTGACTCTAACTTCGAGGGTCGTTTGTTTACACGTACGGCAGCCTCGAATGACAACAATAGATGCCATGACATTAAACATTTATAGAAAATGGCAGTAAACCTCACACACATTTAAAGCCACCTTTTTAATTAATGGTAATTAAAAAAGCATTTGAAGGAGTATGAGTTGAACGATATACGCTTAACTTGTTGTTTTCTTTTAATATCATATATCACCACTAAACATTGTTATTTCGCATAACAGGACAAAGATGTTTACGTTAAAATACATTATTATATTTGTTATGATATTCATTTCTGAATACTATTGCTGCACATGTTGTGGACAATACAAAATTCGGTCAGAGTAAAAAACTCCTTTGACTTCTATGCAATATTTCCCATCCTGTGTGAACAATTAAAAATAAAAAGAAACAAACAACTTACATATGCAAGCAAAGAACTCACCTTGACCCGTATTGGGAATGTTCCCCAGCACTCGACTTACAAAATTCAGTAAATTTTTTGTTACCGATACAAAGGGCTAAATCATGCGCCACATCCAGATACTCCATACTTCTTTTGATGTAAAAATCGTGTTCCGGTTCAGCTATCCCTTTTACTCTGCTGATTTATTGTTTGTTAACTTGTTATAAAGGGAGCAATCAATAATCTATCATTGGACTAATCTATGAAAAGTAAAAATAGTATTAAAGACATAAATTCAAATAAATTTCAGAAATACTAAGATCTCGCAAATGTTGCATTGTTGATTGTTTCAATGAGATCTTATGCCACTTTTTGTTATTTGTCAGCTATATCTGGTTCTCATTAGAGTAAGTCAGCGTAAGAATTCGGTGAAGGTCCATAACCTGAACGTTTTATGACCCCTTTACAACAGAAACAATTGAAACACGCTGCGTTTTTAAAGTATATATTGTCAATAATATTGGTGTGTCATATATTATGACCACAATAATAAGCAGTACATTAGTATGGTTTTAATTGCTAGTAGAGCTCATAGTGATGATCAAGATAATATATATTACCACTTGTACGATTCATAGATTCAAGGAATCTCCTACTGAGACAATAAAAATTGCCACATATGGCGACAATTTGCACATATGTTTTTCATTTTACTATCTTCATAAATTCTTAAACGCAAAATGTATTTACTTATATCTGCTTGCTTTAGTTTTATTAACTTTCTGAAGAGCTAATGTTTAAATAAGGTTTGTTATTTCATTATTTGCTTTTGGTCCTTGTCCTGAATACTTCCAGAGTAAGGTAAAAAAAAGCAAAGGAAACCGACCGAACAACAAGAACCAAAAGTCAAGGGACAATTACAAATCCTGATATAGACAAACATATACAACGCAAAACAAAAAGAAAAAGTGAGTAACCCTAACCCAATAAGAACCAAGGGTGCACTCATAAGCTCCGGACGAGTAAACAGTGCTTGACTCTAATAAGACACCTTTCGAGTTGTTCATTGTCATGTCTAAGAAAGTCTAATCTGGGAATAGGAAATGCTATGACTGAGCGAAAATTTCTAAATTAATAGTATATGAGGGATTGATTTCCCATAACGATCAATTTAAGTCACGGTAATGACCATATAACCTACGTACAGCAAAACCTTGTTTGAGTAATAAGGTAGTCGACAGCAGTGATCGGTCTAGAAAATTGTAATGCCGATCTCAGGATGTAGAATAACGTAAAAGTTGTGAACTGTACACATCATACGCTTGTGCTGCTGGAATGTTGCACTGGATGAACGGGAAGTTGACAATTGGAAAGTTGAACTAATTAAATCACGATGAAATATGTTTGACAATCACACTACATAATAAAAAGCAATTGTTAAAACTGAAGATTTATTTTCTATGCTGTAATCCTTCATCCGTTTTTTAATCCTTTAATGCAATCATTGCTAGTCTATTATTTTGACTCGTTTAGACTTTTGAGATTAGTTTATCCATTTCTTCTCTAAATGATGGGTTTATAATGCTCAAAATATCTAAGAATCGACAAAGGGAAATACAGATAGTATGGTTTGCATAAATGTTCAGTAGGTTTACATAACACCGAAAAAAAAATGGGTTCCTTGTATTTTTTCTCACCGACAATTATGAGCCTTACACATGTTTAGGCATTTATTAAATACTGAAAAATAAAAATATACAGTATATTTCAGATCTTCTCTTGGTGGGCGAGTGCTAAAGGTTGTTAGTCATGCTCCTAACAGCCTGTTTAATGTTTTAACAGGAGGAAATAAACTATATTTAACTAGTCCTTTTTACAACCTTCATATATTATTTAATAATAATGTCCAGCGGCACTTGACTTTCAAGTAAGTGCTATATTATACACACAGTTACCTGATGTTTCCAAACCAAGCTTTCATCTTTTTGTTTTTTTATTCAGCGCATATGATCTAACTGTTATGATCGCCCAAGATTACACAACCTCACATTACACAGTGCTGATTTCAATGTTATATGTTGTGACTATTTTTACCTTGACTCAAAATTAGTCCTCGAATGGGACCACACTCGAAAAATAATATATAACATTTAAAAACATATAAATAGGACATATATAAATCAAATTCGACATTTTAATTTAGGGTTCATAACTTTGTTTAAAACGTTCAAGAAAATTTACAACTGTGACATCGACTCGTGGTTAGAATGGGTATGGAGAAAATATTTTCAAGTATACTAGACCACATTTATCTGGTTACTGCCTCTTTCAGTAAAAGAAGTTAGATATTAAGAACGAGAATAAAATAAAACATTGCTATTAAGTATTTATTCAAATAAATATGTCCTTAAATTAACTAATGAGAAAACTTTGAGATTTTTCAATTAACATTTTTGAAAGCAAAAGCACCCTGTGTATTTTTGTTGCATGTGTAATTGTTTATTAAACACATACAAATTGTAATCAAAATCAACAAGAACAATATCACAGAAGGGATAATACAACACATATAAATTATTATAACTTTATAATTTATCATACACGATAGAAAAACGTTGCACTAGATTGAAGGTCGTAAAATAATAAATGGCACAATTATATGGACGACTTAATATTGCCGTAAATAGTAGGAACAATGGATGCGTTCTTGACAGGTTGACATTTTCAGACCATGGCTTATTAGAATTTTCTCTGGAAACTTTGGCAAACACTTATCTCGTCTTTACTATAATATTCAATTGGCAACGGTAGTTCATACATGTGCGTAAAAGAAATGACGCATACGGCTTAAATCGAAAAAGCACATATTTAAATAAATAATCCCCAAAGAATTTAGGAATTCAGGAAATATTGTTGACGCTACAAATTGTGACAAATAGATGGCCATATTTGTAGATTGACTGAATGTTTAACAAATGCCATGAGAATAATATATCCTTAATATAGATTCGTGATGAATATACAGATACATATAATTCAAAGGTATGCTGCGCATCGACACATTTATTATTAATTGATTTATTGAATATTTAATTACCATCCAACGAGATAATTTCAAGTATTTTCAGGACAAGAACAAGTAAGCACTCTGATAAACCGCTTGATAGACTTGACGACGAGCTCATAAATCAATGTAAAGATACATTAGATACCTTTTTGATAACTTGATTTGTGTGAACCCTATCACATGACATGCTGGAAAGCTATAGAAAAGTGATGTTGCACGGTTGTATTTAGAAAATATGATATCGCACGGCTATTTTTATATTTCTTTAAATAATTTGGAATTCCCCTTTAAACATCCAATCAGAATTGGCTTCTGTCTGTTTCCGATTGAAAAGTTACCAAAAAATGTACATTCTGAAAATTATAAATAACTATTTTAGTTTGTTGCTTGTTTATTGCATTAATATATCTCTTGAATTGATAGTTTTAATAGTTTCTGCTGATTTTGAAATGAAATGTGAAAATTTCGTACATGAGAAAAACTATCAAAACTACGAAAGCTCAGAAGGTTCATTCGAGATAAGGGAATCAAAATTCGAAATTCGAGATTTGAAATTCGAAACTCGAGAGATTCAAAATTCAATATAATTATAACCAATCAGATTGCGTGTGACATAATCGTCTAACAATCAGAATAGTTCTTATATACAAGTTCGTGGGTTTTGTGCAATTTAATTGTGTTCTTTAAAATTATTTTTATTTGGGGTTTTAGCCGTCCACAAATTTGTCAAAGAATGACTGTGGTCAACATGTTTTAGTTTAAAAAATGTATAAGCTTTATTTGTTATTTTGTCAAATTAATTCAGTTCACAATAACATCGTGATTTTACAAATCAATAAACAAGAATGTACCTGTAGAACGGAATTCAACAAAACTTGGTGTGTAGGAAGTACACCATATGTAGTTGATCTTCAAATTTTCGTGGGAGTTATGACCCTTTGAACTTGAAATTTGCTGAAAATACTCATTTATCATCTTGTCGGAGCTATTCCTTTGAACCTACTGTATGGAGGTTTACAAAACTTGGTATATAGTAGGTACAACATATTTAGTTGTGCATATTACCAGGGCATTTTGGTCCTCAAATTTTGTGTGGGGGGTATCAGGGGTGGATCTCTTTTGACGGAACAATTTGGTTGGAAATATAGGAAATCATTGAAGCATGACCAAAGTGGACCCCCTTAGCCAGACAGGGCCCCCCTTTTTTCAAAATTTCTTGATCCCCCACTGGCTTATTTTGGCCCTTTGAACTAAGAAATGTTATGAAAATACCCATTAATTATCTTATCGGCAAAAATCTTCTGAAACTACTCAGTCACGGTTAAAACCCCAAATAAAAATAAATTTTAAAGCACACAATTATATTGCACAAAACCCGCGAACTTGATAGCACGTGGCTACGTTTATATAAGAACTATTCTGATTGTCACACGCAATCTGATTGGTTATACCTATATTGAATTTGAATTTCAAATATCGAACCTCCAGTTTCGAATTTTGAATCTCGAATTTCGAATTTTGATTCTTGAATCTTGAATGAGCCTCCTGTGCTTTCGTAGTTCACTAATCAAAAGAAACATTGAACAATTTTCCTTTACAATACTGGTAAATACGTCGATATGAAAAATATCGACATGAGAAATCATATCGATCTCCACTTCGTTGTTGGTCGATATGTTCTTATGTCGATATTTTTACATCGACCTAATTTCAAGGCTATAATTGTATAATACAGAGGAATTACTTAAAATTAAGACATTTATTATTATCAGATTATTACATGCCATTTTTGATATCATATGCATTATTAGCCCTAGGTCTGATATTGGCCCAAGAGCCGCAGGCTCGAGGGCAAATATCAACTGAGGGCTAATAATGCATATGATATCAAAAATGGCATGTAATGGTCTTTTTATCATATGGTTCTAAAGAGGAACATAAAACAGACACTTGGATATCTATTTGAAGACACAGCATTATATATTTAGCAATTTTAACATAATACTAATATATTATTATTTTAAGATATAACAACAAAATGGTCCATATGTCACAAATTTAACCCGAAAAATTGATTGCTATATTCCCAGTAACTTGTGCGCCAGCAAACATAAGTACAATCTTATCTTTAAAGTTTTTATTGACAACTTCCGAACCTCGCTAAAATTTTTAACAGGACCATCATTATTACAAACTGACTCAAAATTTGTTATAACTTCCAAGACAATTCTTAATTCAGCTTCTTGTGAGGCAGATAAGAGCTGCTGGTCATCTTCTGAAGGCATGTCAACATTAAAACTAATGTGATTCTTATTATCATATTTGTTAGTGATCTTGTCATTTTCAACTACCCGTACACTTTTGAGTTTTTTTATGTTTTACAATGCCCCCAATACGAACATTAGACAATATACTATATGACATTTCTTGCTGCTGTTCTAAAGATGCACTACAATATTCGTTAATGGACTGAACATTTTTGTGCCCACTAACTTGCATGATTTGAGTAGGAGGAACATTTGCATGAGCAAGCGCGGTTACTGTTGTTTTTCTGGCACTATGGTTTGTTTTACGACCTGGTATACCAGCTGCTTCACACATTTCTTTGACAAAGCCCGAAAGAGTGTTGTTCCCCATGGTCTGTTTTAAATACCAGATGCCATCAATAAATTGTCGTGCAGCCCCTAAATAAAACGGTGCATCAGATTCCTTCATGTCATCAGGTCTTCTTTTGGCATATTCTTTGTAGGTGTCAACAGGACATCTTGGATTCCCTGAAAGTGGACAATAAATAAAAATCCTTCTAATGTTGAGATAAAATTGAAAACAAACCACTTCCACATTATTTTGAGCATTTAACTTTAATACATGTAGAACTCTAAACCACAGGTAGCATTGGTTTTGAAGATTCAAGTTTTGGGAACAGGTTTTTTTTAATAAGTGGTGCATATGACTCATTACTTCGAATTATTTATTTGCTATAAACATTTAAATGTAACACATAATGAATTTACCTTTATCAGCAAACAATTTGGCCTGGAATGGTCTGGCATCTTTCGAAGCACCAGTTCTTGTTTTCGTTTGGCGTTCCGTGTGCTCAAGATATTCGTTACCAGCTGAAGAAACCTTTAGTTCTACGTCTCCCCATCGAAGAGTTGTATGTTCTTCCCTTGAACGCAATCCAAAGTGTAACGAGTTGTTCAGCCATACAGTATGAATAAGGGCCCTTGGATTACCTGTAATAAAACAAATTATATCTTTTTTACGCAGTTTATATATTTATTTTTTGTTACATTTGTATTATGGTAAACGTTGTCAAACAAACAATATTGTTGTTTAATGTTAATTTTTATGATACTATCTTATATTTTCTATCACTAATTTTTAAGAATTTTTTGTTGACTGTTAAATGTGCAAATCTGTTTTACCGGAGTTATGTGAATTACCTCTGCCTAGCTGGTTTTTTTCGTACAAGAAATTTACTTCTTCTGCTGTGAATGGCTCTGATTTCCTTTTTTTGTTTCCCAGTCCCTTCGACTTCAACTCTTTCAGTTTTGCCGACAGAACTTCTCGTGAATGATGGAATTCTGGATCACGGATGATATTAATGTTTGCCTTTTCTGTCAAATATCTACAGATACTGCTCTGGAATGATCTTACAGTTCCTGGTTCATATGGCGTACTGTCACTCTTGACAACTTTCATAAAAAATCTGGCCAAAATCTTGTCAAGTTCTGCTACAGGAATATCTTCCAAATTTCGGTAGTCGGAATTACTCTGAAGCCATTTTGATAATATATTTATATCACTAACTGTTTTTCGTTTGGTATTTAAGTTTTTCATAGAATCTATATAGTCCAGAGTGTCATCATCCTGCATGTCGTCTGCTACATTGACGTCATCAGACGCCATATTTGTAAACAATATTCCGGTAAATTCCGAGCGCTTACGGAATGGTATGTGATAACATTTACGGAAAAGCGTGTAATAACTTTCGGAAGCAGATAATAACATTTTGATATCAGTCCTCTTTGCAAATTTGAAAAAATATCAAATTTTTGCCTTTTATTCTTGTTATCATACATATAAAAATGCAACTTATTTACAATAAGTATATGATAATACTTCATTATTGTGTTGTACCTATTGAAATAAAAAATAAATACATGTAATAATTTGAATATTACATAGATATTAATGAAATATTTAATTTTGGACTTTTAAAGTTTAAAGACGTTTTATGAAGAACTTGTAGAATAACATCTTCATACAAGGCCCATATAAGTCGTATTAACCAAATAAAAAGAATGAAATCAACCAGGAACAAATTTCCCGATCTTTATTAACATTTATGCTTATTACCAAAACGTAAATAAAAGTAAAAGTAGACAGCTCCTATATTTAAAAAAAATGAATCAAAGAATCTGGAACCCCTTTGTTGTAAAAAAACAAACAGTTGCATTTTTAAAAAACATTTGTTGTCAGAACATGCACAGTATTGTACATTTTGCTGAATATTTTATTCCGAGGTAATATTATACATTCGCCTTTGTATGACATAAAAATTGTGTACATATATAAATCAAAAAAAACTTTTAAGATAATATTATTTTACATCAACGAAAATAGACAGAATTATGCCTTACTTTGAATTTTCGATCTCACGTAAAGCTTAACTTCGCGGAGGGCAAATGTTTGTGTTCAACTTGTTAGATGTATGTGATCGATGTAAATTTGACTTCTATATCTTGTAAAAGATAAAAACTTGCTTTACTAATTTTTATTCCCTTGTTCACATTGTATTATACGTTTTATTATTGGTGTGTGTGCGGTTAATTTAGATATGAACAACGAATGACAGGGATATTGACATTTTAGTACCAGGCAGGACTTTAATTAACACAAATATAATTCAACTTTGGGAGAAACAGTAATTTTAATAAGGCACTTACTGAAACGTTGTCCGTCTGTTTGTGATCTTAAAGACGTTTCAGATTCATTTTAAAACCAAGGTTGGCAAGCCAATTGTATCTTTAGATTTAGCCGCTAAGACAATTAATCTAAATTCTTCATTGTTACTAAACTTTTCATCCTTTTGTAAGTTGCAATCAAAAGTCATGTCTGCTTGGTAATATACTTTCTAAATGTGCAATTATTTATGATTTTATGTTTGTCATATTCATACAATGCATTTTAGTTACAGAGCCAAAACTTACAGAAAGTTGGAGAGGTATAAGAATAACAAGCTTTACAGGAATAGGTAATTAAAAGTATTAATGATTTATATTAAACCAGAGCTTAGAGTGTCGACCAAATGAGATTTATGCAAAACGTCATTGAGAACTTTGATGTGCAACGATGCAATAAACGGTAAACTAAAAAAGAGACTGCCCTCCTTAGATAAAGGAAAAAAAAACAAGAACAAAAATAACAAGTAAACAATTTGTACCGTGCTGCAATCATTGTACATTTTACATAGCTGATTAATTTGCCTTAAAGGTACGTTAGTTTGGTCGCTAGTCAGTATGTAGTAGCAAAGGAAGATAAAAGATGCAAATGAAATCATTCGACGTTTCATTAATTTTAGATACATTTTCAAAAACAATAAAAATAATTAATATTTAATTGCCATGTAACTAACATCGAATCGAATAGGGGTTTGTCAGTAAGAAAAAGATGCTGAATTGTGTACTGTTGTTTAATTGTTTAAATGGTGTTTAAACGTTAATTTCAGCAATTTTTCAGATATATCATGGAGTCCAGTTATCATTAGGGAATGAAGTCGTGTACCCGGTGATGACCACCGACCTTTGGTTGGAAAACTGGCAATCCATGTCAATTAAGATGGAATCAAGCGCACCCTTCCCGCACTTAGACTCGGACCCGCAACATCAGTGTTCACAGACCACGTGAACTGCCTTGACTAATCGTCCATCAAGACCCCTACTTTTTATTATGCCAACGATCCAACGGCTTACTGTTCGTAGTAATATGTTTGCTAATTGCGTTTTTTCTCTTACACATAACTTGAAAAATTGATGCAAGTGAATGACATAACAAATCCAGGAAAATTCCAATCCCAGAAGACTAAATAGCAAAGAGTCTAAGTAAGAACATATGTCCCCAGTCTGGTAAAATACATTGATTTTTGGATGGTGCCTATTATGAGCATACTCCTAAGCAATAGTTGCTAAAACGTGTCCGTGATGCGCATTATATTACCGCAATTACTGTCACTTTAGAAGAAAACATCAATTAACAGTAATTGTTTTATTGGCCATATAATATATTTGTGATGAATTGTAATTCAGAAAGATTGATTTAGTACCATGATTGAATATCTTTATTTACAAGAACACATATTTGTTAAAAGTTGAACAGTTATCAGTTCATATAAACATAAAATGGATTTAACATTTTCCGCGCACAATCGTCACCCACCAAATAGTCCCACAATTCTTTTCTTTCAAAGCCTTCATTAAGAATGACAAGGCATATACAAGTAAAAAGGTATACTATTATCAAAGGAAGGACGGCACCAGCAAAAATCAAAGGGTAAAAGATCAAGTGCTCAATTACCAAAAAAACCCGTTTTAAGGCAAATCTGATGCAACTACTTTGTTCATTGCATTGACAACTCTGAACTTGCCTGGAAAATCCTCCAAAATCTCCATAAATAGCTAAAGATAGAGCTAATATTAAAATCCTTTGCCAGACTTCAATTTCATCGTGAACTAAAAAATAAGATAAATAACATATTTTAAGTCTACTACCTTTACAACGAACTCCTAAACACCAATTATGCAACCGTTCAAGAAATATGATGAATAGTAATAGTTTTTTTTAAACAACCGGTGATAATGATGAACGTATATTTGCTACGATAACTTGTGTGAGACAACGTTCTAATTGCTATGTGCCAGTGGTGACCAAAATATTTCTAAAAGTATATTATCCCTTTCCTTTTACGACTTAAAAAACACAACCGTTGTTGATAACAGACAAATACAGTGCACCTGGTGTCGCTCCTAGGTTTTATAGGAATTGATGTTTTCTTTATTAATAGCCTGTTATTTAGTTAGTTTGCCATTTGAATTTTTATTCTTTGTATTATGTTAAGATTAACTTATTATTTGTAAACTCTTTATCATGCTTTATCTGTGATGTTTACATCATTCTAATAAATCTAATCTATAGGTGTGTATTCAGTTAAATGTAAGAAATCAGCGTGCCGTTTCATAAAGCGATCGTTAGCTTAACTTGCACGTTATCCCATTTAAATTGCATGGGATAACGAGCACGTTAATTAGCGATCCTGTTATGAAACGGCACCCTGATCGGTTAAGCGGAATTGAAACCATAAAACATTGACAAGATCTGGATTAAAATAATGACACACTTCGGAAACACGACATAAAGCGTAACCATAGCACAATAACATTCACGGGTTGGCTCATTCTATGTAAGCAAATTTCTGAAAATGAAAAGGGTCAGAAGATTTATATGAACATACACATGTATTCGCAGCCTAATGCCTTCCATTGGTGACGTATGATTAGGGACATCACAAAAATGTCAATTTAAAAAACAGCATTGCAGACACTGCAAGAACATTATCGGACATTTTTTTTGCTACATAAAAAACACTTTGATTTTATTAAAGGCTACTTTTTAATTCGTTTTTGTGCTCTTTTACAATACTTTCTTCGGATAGCTCAGATACCGTCTGAAATGGGTTTATTCATATAGATTACGTGAATTTTTTCACGTATGTAACCGTATGGCACGCTTCTGTGATGTTCGATATGACATTTAAAACAAACATAAGACGGTATTACTGTATTGGCAATTACATGCCATTGTGTCGCCATAAATACATTTAGTTATGTTCCGAGGAAACATTGCGTGGGAGCAATGGCCAGATGTTAATACACAGATGATCACACAATCCACGAGTTTTTTGCTGCCTGAAGGCTAGGGTTACAAAAGTGCTGACACGTACGTGACTTCTGGACGAAATCATCGCTACGAGCGGAAGAATTTAACAGCTACGTGTTAATTAATTTTTTTTAACATATTTATTCATAAATTCAATAAATGAAATACAGTATAATGTATTACAAAATATTTAGACAGGATGGACAAAAGATTTTTATGTATATAAAGGATGTATATGCAAGGAATTATTGTACGACTTGAATCATTTGCTGCTTATGAACTTCTGCACTGTCATAAAAATGTTCATACTTTGTTCATCGTCTAGTAGAAATGATCCCAATAACGATAAGTTTTAATCTATTGCAATAGGAAGATAGAAACTGAAAATAGTTTGCTAACGCAGATGTGTATATTTATACAAAAAAGCAGATAATGTGAAACTGATTCGATAGAACCGCATGTGCACATGGGTGTCTGAACAAAATTTCGAGAAAAGAGATGTTGATTTAAGGAACTTCAGCCCATTGTTAATCTAGAATGTAATATTTGACCAATTCTTGACCCAACATAGTAATATATAGGACATTTATTGTTGTGTACTTTGATATTAGCCTTAAACAAATGTAAAGACCTAAAGTTTTTGACGTCATTTGGCAACTTATTCCATAACTTTACTGTATAGTGTAGACAATAATCAGAATAAAGATTAGTACGTGTTCGAAGCTCCGCTAAGTTCTGGGACTGTCTGGTGCTGTAGCCGTGTTGTTCTGCTGCTAGATTTGGTAAGATCTCTTGAAGATAATTTGGAACTTCCCTTCTAACTAACTTGTGCAAAAGTATCAGTCTGTGCCCTTCTATCTGAAAGTTGTTTCCTCCCAGTTTCTTCATATAACTTTTCAATAGCTGTCAGTTTTGTTCCTCCAGTAACAATTCTAGTAGGTTCTAACTGAACGTATTCTAATTTTTTGCTAATGGATAAATTTTGATTGTGCCAAATGACACCCCCGTTCTCCAAAATAGGTCTAATGAACGACATGTATATTTTTTCTAAAGTATATCTATCTACAGTAAATCGTATTTTTCTAATAATATTAATACGAGCATAGGGTTTATTTACAATGTATTCGATATGTTTGTGCCACGTACCATTACTTGTTAGAATTATACCTAAACGTTTATGATTATCTACTTCTTGTAATAAGTGTTGATTCATCAGTAGTGGAGATAGTCATGGTCTCAGTGTTTTGTGGGTTGAAGTTAACCAGCCATGTTTTAGACCAAGTATGGATTTTATCGAGTTCTCTGTTTAAATCTCTGCTGATTCACGAGGGTAATCGACTATTAAATAAATACTTGTATCATAAGCAACAGCATCTATCTAAACATATTACACACTTTATACTAGACAGCTAAATATGTGTCAAAATGCTACAAGGAATACTGTAATAGTAAGCTTTTAAAATCAATATATCACCGTTAGGTTTGATTGATAGAATGATTGATTGATTGATTGATTGATTGGGTGTTTGCTTTACGTCTAGCGAGCTGTATTGCAGCTATATTCAGGACGAGTACAAACAATACATCAAATGAAAAAGGGGTGGGATGGGACACAGGGA
The DNA here is from genome assembly GCA_944474755.1 of Limnoperna fortunei. Lineage (NCBI taxonomy): Eukaryota > Metazoa > Mollusca > Bivalvia > Mytilida > Modiolidae > Limnoperna > Limnoperna fortunei. The sequence continues at coordinate 27,108,884 of OX104121.1, forward strand.
ACAAAATTTTGACTGCTTCTGAAAATTTACGGAGAATTGGATAGGGTCGGAGAATTTAGCCTTTTGTAGCGGCTACAATGAGCCTACTCTTTTTCAAAATCTACACAAGGGATCTTTATCGTGTAAGGAGCGTGGCAGTCTCCAAACACGTTACCCACAATGATCCGCGGCCATGCTGTCCGTTTAATGATCTGACAACCCCCCAACGAGAGGCTTACGCCTACCCGCCACCGGTCGTTTGTAACGTTCGTTAGTTGATATTGTGAAGACGTCGTTTTATTTTATGTAGAAAGGCTACTTAGTTTATTGGCAAACCGTGCAGGATTTAGTCTACAGCAGCCCGAGTGAATGTTAAGTTCAAAATCTTTTTAACGATAGTGCAGTAGATATATTTGTCATTTACCGATTAAACTAGGTTTTGTCATGAAAACTATCAAATAGTTGAACGTCTTTTTCATTTCTGCCGGAACACATATACACCTACTGATACTAATACTGAACCTTACCTGTATGGTTCCAGCTGCTTCGTCTATACAAAATAATACAGTTTTACCGGCTCCATTAGTAATTTCATATTTATAGGGCTGATTGTAGCGACTGTAAGAAATCGTCATGGATTTAAGGAATATATTTATATTTGCAAGGAAGTTATTGTAGTTTTGCACAAATGTTTAACCCTTTCGAGTAAAATGAAATAGAAAGACTTCATTTGCTATAATTTACACATTTGTTGAGGAATGAAATCAGATGCTTTAACAGTCAGTTAAAATTCACATTGGGACCAAATATAATTCACTTATATTCTACATCCTTTGTTTTTTGTTTTGTTTCGTGTTGTATATGTTTTGTGTAAATCAAGATTTGTAATCATCCATTTACTTCCGACTCTTGATGTTCGATCAGTTTTCTTGCTTTTTTTATAGCTATTCATTCAAAACCTACTAAAAACTTCCGATTTTCTATGAGGCCCGAACTAACACTCGAGAGGGTGCATATATTTTCAGATAAGAAATCTGTAGTAAACAACTGTTAGAAAATGAGATCTATCTCGTAGATTTCAGTGGTTCAACAATTATGTGTATTTTTAAACTTGTCAAGATTTTCCGTCTTTTATATCAGTGAGAATTAATGTCACCAAATCAATTTACCCGATATGAAGTGATTCTATTTGCATGCATTCACACGACGGGTATTGCTAACTTAACAGAAGTTTTTTATCATGTCAACGAACTGATTTCATTCTTTTCTTGTGTTTGTGTTTATGTTTATATTTTATTTATAACATTATGTTTTATATTTCATCTAAATATTAGCAATTTACCTATTGATGTAATAAATTAATCACCCCGTACATGTGTTGAATGATTATATTATTATAAACAAAAAAAAACACTAATTACAATTAGCCCTCTTTATGCATCTGAAAAACTACACACAGTTATTTTTAGAAGAGCAGTTCAAACTTAGAAATTTTAAGTCCATACTACACTAGTGTTTTGGACCCTACCATAGATACATCATAAGTTGTCTGCCTGATTTAATATGTCAATATTGTTCGGTAAATACCAAATAACTGATTAGACTATACAATTGATATTGACCAACACAATATTACATCACACTTTTTGATTCCCTGTGGCCAACAGAAATACGGTACACTTTGAATCTCTTATAGGCGGAAATAATATAAAGAACGGAATATGACGAGTGCAACTATAATTATATCGAAATCAGTTTTTAATAACTGAGTGCAAGTAAGGACTGGACATAAAATATATAATTGTATCAGAAAACAAATCGCTTATCCTGTTTTTAAAACTATTTTCTCATTTCGTAGACTTTCGCGTCTAAAGCTTCCTACTTCGAGGTCTAAATTGTATCACTGGCTTTTTTGTGGCATTAGACAATCCGTAACACAAATGGAAAAAGACACATGCGGCGACATTGAGCTGTAACATTATACTGCCCATGAGTTTACCAAAGTGTTGAGTCAAACGCTTCTCACTAAGCGTTTTTCGTTGACTCAAACTCCACAAAGCCCCAACCATACTAACTGCAAACATTTTGTTAACAAAAGGTTATTACATTGATTTCAGTGCAATCGATGTGCACAGTCATAGTATATTTGAATGTGATTTATTCAAAGACGTCATTGTGTAATTAATTTTTTTCAAGCATTGCTTAACCCTTGTATCCAGTTGTAAACATATTGACTACAACTAAAATTGTTATGTCCACAAAGTAAACGTATACTTTTTCTCCTTCGGTTGAAAAAAATGATATGTTCATCGGAAACCATAGAAACTATTTAGAAAGATTTTTATATTTAAATGTTTCCTGCCGAAGGTCGGGTTTTTTTTTCGGGTACACCGGCTTCCTCCTCCAATAAAAACCGGATGCCATGATAAAGCTGGGAAATTGCTAAAAATGACGGTTAACACCATTCAAACAAACAAACAAACAAACATTTAAAGTAATATAATTTATTATTGTGGAATTGCTTACATTGATAATTATAGCACGGAATGGTTTCATATTTATTCATTTATAATGACTTGAAAAACAATTATGCAACTCTTAAGCTTATAAATGAAACTGATAATTGAATTGCTTGATATATACACATTTATAAGCTTTATGATTTGAAAAAGGTATACCTTACAATTTCGTTATCTACCCAACGGGATATATTTTTTATTGGACTTGTGGGTAGAAATGCTCAAATGGAGGAAATATTTTAAATTATATTTTTAAAACCAAGGTAACACAATTGTGTAAGATTGTATAATAGGGAAGACCATTTTTATCCTGTAACTGATTATGTAAGTACCTAGCAATCACGATACAATGATAAATAGAATGTCAGATTAAAACTAATATTTTTCTGACAAAATACAAGACTCAGACGGTGAAAAGAAATGAACGATTAAACCAATAAATGTTATACTTATTTTAAATAATTCATAAAATTGAAAAAATTTCATACGTGGAAAAATAACTATTATATTTGCGTGAAGATGTCGCAGTTGATAAATAATTTTCCGTTGTGACATGTTATGATCTATCTTTTTCTGGTACTTAATTTCAGTTGTATTTTTAGTCCACATTCCATTTACAATTTATTATAAAAAGGAACTTTGTACATGGAATGAATCAATGATTAGATAATTTCGACTGCTACTACATTAGTGTGATTGGTTTTGTATTGGCAGATTCATAATTAATAACAATAGTTTAGGAATAAACATAAAATATAATTAAGAAATATTAGGAAATAGTAAAGAAAACCAACCGAACAACAATAGACAAAAGCTTATGGACAGTTATTAATCAGGATATAGCCAACCACAACACAAAGCTAAAAAAAAAATAAAACACAAAAAGAAAGTAATCCGAACCCAATACAAACCACGGGTGCACTCAGCTGCTCCGGACGAGTCAGCAGTGCCTGCCTCTAATTAGACACCCGTCAAGTTATTCATTGTGATGTCTAGGGAAAAGTCGAATCCAGGAATATGAAACACTACCTATAACGCAGCGAAAATGCCAGTTGATTGATTGATTGGATGTCTGCTTTACGTCCAGCGAGCAGTATTTCAGCTATATTCAGGAAGGGAAACTGTCAGAACGTATGTACACCGATTTCCCATAACGATCAATTAAGTCATGGTTATGACCATATGTTTTCAAAAATGCAACAATTCAAAATATTAGTGTTAATTCAGGTAAATCAGACTTGTTCCTTTATTCTATAAATTGTTGCAAGAAGAGCACATTTTTATGCTTGTTATTTTCAAAAATTTGATCTGATAGCGGCAGTCAATATTACTATTAGATTTACATGGATTAATCATTTTATAAAACCAGTCTTTAAAACAACATTCAAAACAAGTACAACAATCAAAACATGGGTTCATACAATAATCTAGATAGCAGGACAAGTATAAGCTGGTCATTCCTAAATCCCATGTAATGGCTCTAATTTTGAAAAATTAATACAATGAATTTGACATTTACAATAAAACATTAATCTGAAAAAAACTTTGAGGACTGCCCACAATTTTATACCGCGCTTCATAATGCCACAGAAATTATTTTAATCGTTAATTTCGAAACCTAGAAGGAACATTTGTATTCAGAAAAGGAAAGCCGTACTAATAGATTTAAAAGCGATTGTTAATATGAATTCATAATTAAATATCATGTCAGCTTACAGTTTAGCTTGCAAATTCGACGAATTTACCAGCTTTTATTATTTGCCGAATGTAAACATTGTTTGACCAAAATTGTTCGCATATTTGGGCTTATTTCGACATTTGAGGATGTAACATAATAGCAATAAGCCTCGCGATATTTTAAAACATTGTCATTTGATTGTAATATGTCTTTTAAATTTAAATTTTTAATTTTCAAATAAGACCAGTCTTACCGTTTTTATAATTTCCGGATTGTAAACATTGATATATGGAACTTGTATCTCTTTTGTACTTTACTCGGCATGTGCGGATGCTTTAATTGTTAAGAAAAACGTCACGTTTCTACAAAAATAGAAATCGCCTAACCTTTTGAAAATATAAAGCTCTACCGAAGCTTTTTACGTAGTAATTGAGCTATTCTTCTATATCCGCCATAAAAAAAGCATAGCAAATGAAACTACTAATAAATGTACCATTTAAATGTAGAAATAATCAAAATGTGTTCTGCAATTTACTTAAATTATCAATCGCACGGAATCAGCTCCAACATTGTTGGTCAATAGTAGATAAAGCATTCCGCAATGTACACATGTTACTATTGTTATCGTTATCCAAAAGCTTTATTCTCGCATACTGTGAAAGAACCTAAATTCGTGGGTATCAATTTTCGTGGTTTGACCTAAAATTGCAAGTTCGCGGATTTGTAATTTTGAAGAAAAATGTTTTTGTGATATTTGGCTGTACTCGTTTCGAGTCGGCACATGAAAGTGTTCATTTAAGAAAGATATCGATTTCACAACCTTATGAAGATGATCAAGACATATTTGTTATTTACTTAAATAAATATGCCAGAAAATTCCTGTATAATTATGTGATTAATTAATTAATTAATGTGTTAACGAACTGATTATTTTACTTCATTAAGCTGTAAAGGTTGATCTCATTTTTATTATCTTTTCATCTTTAAGCTTTAAAACTATCCAACGAAAATACACTGTTTTTTTTAATGTCAATATTTATCAATCCTTATTCGATTTGATTCATTTTATTATCTTAACACCTTTTAAAAAATACACCTAGCTGGACTTTTAATTGACTTATGGTGATCGAAGGGATTAATTTTGTTTGAAACTACCCTATGGGTGTTTATATAACGGTAGTGAAGGTTTTACGGCTTCAGTCGGTTTTGACAGGAGATGATTATAAATATGATTGAAAAAATAAATTGATTAACTTTTTACTAGTATAAACTTTATTATATTTTTTATTAGAAAAGAACATGTGAACGTACAAGATACAGTATAACAAGTCTGTACACATAAAATGAACACTTTACAAAAACATTTTAATAAACCGGAAGTATAACCGACTTGCACAAAAACGTATGAAATCACTTGAATTTCATCAAATAAACATGACAAAAACTTATGCGAGTAAGTTTTAATGATTGCCTTTGATATCTAATGTATTTATCTGGTAGATTAATCAAAGATTGGCTGTTCCCATAGCTTGTAACCTATTAGAAATACACTTCAATGACATACAGCATCGGTCAACATTGTAAAACGTAGCACACATCCATAATAACAATACAAAAGAGTTAATATTTCGTTGGATTTTAAAATTCTTGGATGAGCCTACCCACGAATACCACGAAAATTGGTACCCCACGAATAAAAAAGAATTCACAGTATTACAAGTAATAAAAACTAATAGAAATATTACTATATTTCGGAATGGGATGGCTAAATTAGAAATGCTTTTTATTTGCGCCACATTTGTATATTTTTTATATTGTTAATCGTCTGCTGAAAACCCAAGAACGTTTGTAAGGTCAGCGGTTAATGGCTAAGAACATTAAAATTTATGGCTAGCAGGCGGTCCTTATATTAATATATATATATATATATATATATATGGGTACACTTTTCCTACCTCCGGTGCACAATTTCGCGGTAAACATAATGTTCTTTCAAGAGAACCTACGTACACTCTAAACTAATAGAAAAAATAATTTTTCTAGTCATTTATAAAAATTTGTGAGTAACATATTTTAAATGTAATAAATATAAAATATGTTGAACTCAAAGAAATTTTAATGACATCTTATATTGGATAACATTATGAATATCAGAATATGTAACTTTTAAAACAATTAATTACTAATTCTATTATATTAATTGGTTAAAGTGTTATTACAAAGTTAAACTAAAACGAGTTAAGTAAAAAAAAACAGAAACTAATCTTGTATCAGACGTGAAACATTTGTCTACAGTATCAAATTCCAACGTATAACAATTGCATGACAATATAATAAGACTTCTGAACGTTATTTAACAAAATTAAATATCAATTAATTTTGTTTTATATTCCCGATATCGACTAATTTTATAATTCGGAAATTGCAGATATAAATATTAAAATAAGACGCTGAGACACAGGAATATTTCAATATAATTAAAAGTGTACATGTTATAAACATGTTCGTTAACATGTTGACGTTCCGACGGCAAATAATAGAAAGGAGGACACACTATACCTGGTTAAACACAATCAATAAGATCTAAAGTTTTCTGCTATCAAATACACCCTCAGTTTGCGAAGGGAAATTTACCAACTTGTTTATTATGCCTGTTACATAATAACCACTATTAGCTTGGGTCATAAATTTGATTTTAAGGTAAGATTAGTTTATTAACCTTTGCCGATTGTAACGATAAAAGTGTTTCAATTTGAAATACAGGTTCGTTGGTAAGTAAAGATGAAAAACAGATAAAGGAATAACAATGTCACTTTATTTGTCGTACATTTAAGATATAAATGGATAAGTAAAATAGATTATTCAATTGAAGTTTTGATACTTACACCAATGGTACAATTTGTGTAAATAAATTACTAGAAATACAGAAATAATTCTTTGGAAATTGCACACTGTCATATTTTAACGGTACCAGTAATATGTTTTAGAGTGTTATAAATATAAGTTCTCAGAATTGTGTCCGGATTAGTAGTTATGCCTTGAACAATTTTTATTTCACCACTTGCTGCTTGCATGTACTAAAAGGAATGTATGAGTTGATCTGTCAAGAAAAGTAAATAGTATCTACATGGAAAATCAGTATTAATATTGACCTATATTGCATGTAACATTTGCATTTTGTAGTATAGCAGAGCTTTCCTGATCCAAAGAAACCAAAGCAATGACATATCATCCTTGCTAAGAATAAAATCATTGACATATTCTAGTAAAACATACTTAATGATTTGTGAAGTAATGTTGATCGGAAGCCCGACTTATTGCCGTACCACATGTTCATTGTAGATCTTTTGTGTTTTCCCACGATACACAATGTCTACGAATGTCAAGTCTATGTTGTAATTTAAAGATTTCATCTCAAATTGTGAGAGGGGGCCTCGGTGGCCGAGTGGTTAAGGTAGTGCGTCTACGATTGATCACGTGGTCTGTCAACACTGAGATTGCGGGTTCGATTCTCACTGCAGGCAGGGTGTACTTGACTTCAATCTTAATTGACAAGGATTGCCAGGTTTCCTACCGCAGGTCGGGGGTTCTCTCCTGGTACTACGGCTTCCCCCCCCCCCCCCATAAAAACTGAACGCCATGAAATAGCTGAAAAATTGCTGAAAGTGGGGTTAAAACACCATTCAAACAAATCAAACAATCAAATTGTGAAACTATCTCCTTAGTTAATATGGGTAATATAACTTACGAGGCTTTACATTTAAACGTACCTTCAATCAAGCTAATTTAAGCACTGGATTTAAGTCACATTGTTGTCACGTGACTTTTTGTTCAAAATAAAAGCGAAATGTCCGAATGTAAGGGTATCGATGGAAATGAGCTTAGAAATGGACTTAAATAATCTTGATTGAAGGTATAATGATTATATTAATATAGAAATATATTTAAAGAAGCGACGTACTACGCAAAAAAGCGTTGGACGGCAGAGGATTCTCGGACTATATGAATTAATACTTCAATATAGGGTATTACAAATATGGATTTTGACCGTTTAAAGTGTGGAAAATGTTATACAATTCCTCGTTGGCCATATCTTGCTTTTCATGAAATATAACTGCAGTTGACGTCAATATTTTAAAAACCATTAATATTTTAGTAAAATTATTACTACCAAACAACGTTAAAAAAGAATGAGACCATGTAGAACACATATTTCCTGTGTAAAAGGTTCAAAAGCGTCTACAGGGTCTTTAAATTGTTTATCGGAAAAGAAGTTAGTTTGCAGACTATCTTTCAACTCCATGTTAGTAAGATCTTATAAAATACCATAGTTTTATGGTGTATCATTTCATTATTATCGAACGAAGGGGGGGAATATATTATAATACATATATGGACAAAGACGAGAACAGGAAATGAAACAGCAAACAGTATGATCTCTAAACGCAGCTCTAATTTGATGACACACACGTTGAACAAGTATGCAACATCCTGTTTCCTTTACCCAACCAAAACACCTACGAATGGAGTACTTGCAACTTAAATTCTCGTGGTTTTCGTACAATCCTCCAGTCTGTGTGTAAATCACAATAATCGAAACTAGAACCAAAACCTTCTGCCAGATATTCATTTCACTTTAAACTAAACATATAAAATAACATAAGTTACATCATGACCAAACGGCTTTCCAAGATTAATCAGGGATTGTTTTAGAAGAGAACAAAACACACACTCTTTTGTCGCTCATTCAGGTGAGCTGGCTATATGTGGTCAGTATAATTTATCATTCACTAATCAATTCGTCACAAATAAGTTACCTGAAAACAATACCGAGGGGATCCGGTGATCGATATACAGAACTCCCTAGCGCGTCCTCAAATAGCAGATATGAATGGGAGGCTCTCTAATTGAGGGTTTTTGAGGTTAAATTACAGAAAGCCTTTACCGTGTTCGTTTCCTTTCTCTGACAGATTTGGATATTCAATTTGTACAAAAACAGCGTGTTTACCTGGAACAATATTTTGCTAACCATACTTGTAAGTGTTAGATTCTTTATATTCTTGTAAAAAGTATTAGACTTGTCATTTTATTTTATGATCTAATTGTAAGCGGTAATCAAGATACTAGTTTAATTAATTAAACACAGTAACTTGTAAGTGTTTTTACCAATCATTCTTCATAATAAAATATAAACAAAAAGTATTTTGGAATAGGACGTTTTGAACTCTTTTAATTTAAAGAGTTAAAATCGCATTTGTGTCATTTAGGTTTTTCACATATTATAATAGATATAACTTTTACCCATTCGATGCAGTAATTATTAGCACAAGAAATACGAAAAGCTGAAGATAAATGACTTGATGGTTATCATTATGCCAAAAATCCTTAGTGAAATGTCTGCCCTATCCATTGTCTGTTATTGAGACGTGATGAGATCTTGTAGTTGAACCATAGGAACCGATTGGGATTCTAATTCCACAAACAGAGCAGCTATTTAAAATATCAATTTTGTTTTGCGAAATGGCAAATTAGATTTTAGCTTAAAAAGTAAACAAAATTTTACGAAGTTAATTTAAACAAGTCCTAATCTGCCTCAACACGAAAACAATTAATTTTACGCTATAATATATACACAACTATTTTTAAATATCTGTTTTTTCATCAATATCTCTGCGTTTGTCACATTGTCAAAATGAACATAATGTGTTAACAATCTCATACTAAAATAGCAGTCTATTTAGAAAGAGCTAGTGTCTCCTATTCTTGACACAATTATCTGCAATTATAAAAATTTACCAGTCAGTGGATAAAAAAAATCTCCTAATATTTCACAAATAAGTCAAAATAACTTCAGTTAAGCAATATGCTTTACAAGAATAAATCAGGTGTCCGCAATTTTGGTAAACAAAAATCCTGAAAAGCTGGTTATATTCTGGTTATATCTTAAATAGCTCGGATGTCGGCAATTGTGGGTGTCGCGAGGGATCTCAGTTGATGTTTGAGGGGAGTTTGCGGTATCAAGTGAAATCCCAAGGATTGTCGGACAGAGAGAAATTGCAGATATCGCAAAACAAAATCGATATTTTAAATAGCTGGTCTGTTTTTGGAATTAGAATCCCAATCGGTTCCTATGGTTCAACTACAAGATCTTCTCATCACGTCTCAATAACAGATAATGGATTGGGCAGACATTTTACTAGGGAGTTTAGCATAATGATTACTATCAAGTCTTTTATCTTCAGCTTTTCGTGGTACGGCAATATCTTATCCTATTTGCCTATTTGAGCAATAAAATATGTTTAAACTAAACTACGGCAATAAGTCGGGCTTCAAATCAACATTACTTCACAAATTATTAAGTATGTTTTACTAGAATATATCAATAATTTTATTCTTAGCAAGGATGATTTGCCATTTCTTTGGTTTCGTTAAATCAGGAAAGCTCTGCTATACTACAAAATGCAAATGATACATGCGATATAGGTCAATATAAAAACTGATTTTCCATGTAGATATTATTTACTTTCCTTGATAGATCAACTTATACATTATTTTTAGTACATGCAAGCAACAAGGTGTGAAATAAAAATTGATCCAGGCAACAAAGGTATGACTAATAAAGCGGACACAATTCTTAGCACTTTTATTTATAACACTTTAAAAAATAGTACTGGTACCCTTTAAATATGACAGTGTGCAATTTCTAAATAAATATTTCTGTATTTCTAGTAATTAATTTATACAAATTGTACTATACTATTGTTGTAAGTATCAAAACTTCAATTGAATAATCTTTTTTACTTATTTATAGTTTGAATGTAGGACAAATAAAGTGGCATTGCTATTCCTCTGTCTGATTTTCATCTTTACTTACAAACGAACCTGTATTTCAAATTGAAACATTTTTATTGTTGAAATCGGCAAAGGTTAATACACAAATCTTACATAAAAATCAAACTTATGACCCAAGCTAATAGTGGTTATTAAGTAACAGACGTGTCACCGGATATAGTTTCAAACATAACCAGTTAATTACTGTTTACTTACCGTACTTACACGAGAACAAGCAAAGACATAGGAAACGATACCAATCGTTGCTGGATGGTGACTCGTATCGAAAATTTCATTTTTGATCTTTCAAAGCTAAGTTTAAGCAGTTGCCCTATGTCTAATTGTCATTTTATTTCCTTTTCGTAACAGAGATTTTCATAGTTTTCTCATGTGTATCATGTTAACCCTTCAGATTTAATGTTGGTTCCCGCATTATTTTATTATGTAAATAAAGCGTATGGTTATAATACAAACGAAAGCAGATATGATCAAACGAAAATACCAACAATCTCTGAAGCGGATATGAACTTGATGCCAGTCACTTTAAGGTATTTAATTTCTATCTGTTTAAATTTTGTAATATGGCAAAATTACATTGAATAAATAATAAATGATACAAAAAACTTTACTGACGTAGTCCTATTGCATCCAAACATCACATCAATTTACATAAAACAAATAACACTTATTTACAAGAATTACCTTCAGCACTCTCCAATGTCTAAATATTTTTTATATCTTCTAAAACATGCGTGTAAGAGATCATTTGATCTTTTTTGCAAATAATTAATAATAATAATAATTGTTTGCTAGTTTGAATGGTGTTTAACTCCATTTTCAGCGAAATCATGGCGTTCTTTTTTTTTTATTAGTATAGGAAGCTAGAGTATCCGAGAAAAACTCGACCTGCGGCATTAAAACAGGATATTCTTTTAATTAGACTTAGACCACCACATATATTTCTTGCAGACTTTGCAAATAGACGTACTTGTCTTTGTACAAGACACCAAAATATGTCTTTAAAGATAAAAGCACTGAACCATCTGGGAATCCGAATATCTAAGAACCTAGACGTTCTGATAAAGGCTTAAACAAAGAACTTTTGAAATTAATAGAAGCTGTTGAAGAGCGATCGATCACGTTTTTTAACTGGAAGAGAGTACAGAAGGGAAATAAAATGCGCTACAAAGAATTGGAAGAAGATATGGAAAAAGAAGCATCTATTGAGAAATTTGACAGAGAGCTGAATGATTTCCGAGAACACGCTAAAAGTGTTACGAACCAGGACAATGAAACGCGCCGGTTAAGAGAACACCTTCCTGAAAACGAGGTTGTTGTATGGATATACAATTATGGTAGCGTATCTTTGAAATACATTCAAAGTGCGTATTGGAATGCTACAAGCATATCGCTGCATACAATGTTTGTCTACTCAAAGGAAGGAAATGACACAAAGATCCAAAACTACGTGGCTGTATCCGACGATTTGTCACACAGTTCTACAGCAGTTTATACTATATTAAAAAAGTTGGTAAATGTGTTGAAAACCGGCAACCCAGATCTGTGTGTTATTCACTACATATTAAGTGACTCACCAAGGAGTCAATATCAAAGTAAAACAATGTTTTAGTTCGTTTCAATGCATGAAGAGGAATTTGGAATTCCAGCCCGTTGGAGTTTTCTCGAGAGTGACCATGGTAAAGGGCCTTGTGACGGCCTTGGAGCAAGTGTGAAAAGGGCGGCCGATAATGCTGTGAAACAAGGCAAAGTGTCGATACAGTCAGCGTCAGATTTTTAAAGTGGACAGAACCATCGATGACATCAGGAAGTAAAGTAAGAGGAGTATGAATTATCTGAAGCTGTTTTGAAGGAAAGACTAAACCCAGTTCCCGTAAAAAGAACTTTTAAAATACACTACATAATTTGCTCGGGAACAAACAGAATATATACCAGAAATTCCACCTGATATTGTGAAAAATGCAGGTCTAACATATCAAGTACAACATGTGAAGGCTACGAATTCCATGTGTTAGTGAAAGGTAGGGATGATAACGAAGCAGTTGATGAAGAAATGATTCCAGACGCACAAGATGTTACAGTACTTGAGATAGAAAACACAATACTTTTAGCAATCGTCAGCGTTCCAAAATCGTTGGCAATCAGTTATCAACCAGTCAGATCAGTCAAATCGTTTCCAATCCATCAGTCAATTGACGGATTTGGAACGATTTGACTGATCAGTCAATTGACGGATTTGGAACGATTTGACTGATCTGACGGATTGATTTCGACTGATCGCTCCAATCCGTCCATTCAACTTCCGGTTACTGAAATTAATATTTCGGAATGTGAAAATTCGTTTCACTCGCAAATATTAGAAGTATAAAAAATGTCAACTGTTATGTCCTCATATTATGGCTCGTTTTACCTAATAATAGGTTAAAACTGGTCTAAAGTTATAAATGTTATAAATGGAAATTCCCCAAATCTAAAATGCATCTGTGACGACATATAAACATCACATATTGTCATTTTATTGACAAAATAATAAAAACACAGTTAATAAAAAAACCCCACACAATGATTTAAAAACATATTTGACCTCGCGTGCCAAGGCGTACGTCTCGTGTTTGTCTTCGAAATTTTTTAAAGCGGAAAAAGTCTAGTCTTAAGTTATAAAAGATAATAGGAAATTCTTAAATCTATAACTAATGCATCTGTGAAGGAATATAAACATCAAATAATGTCATTTTATTAAAAAAATAATATAAAAAATGAAAAAAAACCACATACAATGAATTCATAAACTATGAGACCTCGCGTGCCATGGCGTACATCTCGTATTTGTCTTCGAAAGTTTTTAAAGCGTAAAAAGCGAGGAAGACGAAACTGGTGAAGGCGGAATCGTAACATTTTTTTGCCGTTATCATTATTTGTATGTATATGTATATTTAACGTATGTTTAACTATTTTCAAAATTATATTAGTCTATATAATATGACGTCGAGTGTTTATATGGAAGAGCTGGAGTACCAACTAAACTGCAGACCTTCGACAGGAAAACTGGCGCTTTTTGAAAATTTATGGACGAGTCGAGCACACCCTATCGCTGTAAGGGTCCAACAGAAAACGCGGTGATCAATTATAGATTACTGCTACCTTAACCACCGAGGTCGATGTTTTTTATTATAAACGCTTAAAAAGCTCATTTGTCGCAGTTTGATCTATTTTATATTTGTGCCACAATTCCTAAGATTTCCGGTGTATTATACTGAACAAGATTTACGACAAAAGCGAAAACATCTATTTATATATTTTTTGAATGTACACAGACTTAAATCTGAAACAAAGAATAAACTACCAAACAAGTTTGTATATAAAAGCTTATGAGTTAAGGATGCAAACATGTAAGAGTAAGATAACAATCAATTCTGTTTTCGCATTTAGCCGTCACAATTGGTTTATTTTACGATGTATGTTATGAACATTCGATATTTAATGATATATAAGTATAAATGGTTTCCATAAAATTCGGGAGTATTTGAAATTAATTACTAGGTTTCACAGAGCTGCCCAACGCGTCTCGTTTTTGTTTCGCTTGCGACGAAAGTCGCTGGAGGCGAGACATATGTATGGGAATTCGGCGGCGGCTCAATTTCACGGTCCAGCGACTACGTTAAAGTTTTTGGGTTACGACTGTTCCCCAGTAACTATGCATGGTATGGTGACAAAATTTTGTATAGAGTCCGCTGCTGATATTTAATGCTATTTACGTAATGCTTATGACGAAATTTATTTTCGTTACTTATGCGGAATGAAGGCGAGACGTTTTTCTGTGTCCACACTTGTTTGTTTTGTTTTGTGTTTTTTTTTTTTTGGGGGGGGGGGGGTGGGGTGGTTCAGGTCATATTAGAATTGCCGCGAACCATAGTGACGTGTTAAGAGAGTGTCACGCTCCTTGAACAATATGATCTCTTTTGTAGATTTTAAAAATGAATAGGCTTAAAAAGGTAAATTTACCCCCTTCCTATATCCCATATTTTTCCAGTGGAAAATTTTTGCACTTTGGTCCATCTTTCTCTAGTTGATTCAGGGGGGCTCGGTGGCCGAGTGGTTATGGTAGTTCGTCTACTATTGATCAAGTTGTCTGTCAACACTGAGGTTGCGGGTTTGAGTCTCACTGCGGGAAGGGTGCACTCGACTCAAATCTTAATTGACAAGGATTGCCAGTTCTTGACGCCATGATATGTATGAAAACTGTTAAACAATATTCAAACAAACAAACAAATTTAATTGATTTATTGTTAAACTTGTTCATGTATGACTGTAATGACAATGTTAAAACCGATCTTCATAGACCTAATGAATTAAATGACGTTTTGTTAAAAAATTACTATTTCGTACTTTAAAAAGTGTCTATATGTAACACATTTTTACGCTCAAGTGCAGTATTCGCAGACATTTCTCCCCGGCGTTATTGTGGCCTCGGTAGCTGATTAATCTGCTAGTCATGGCTGTCAACAAGTTGCGGATTTTCGAACGACTGCAGATAGGGTGCGCCCGACTCCAATTTAATTGACAAAGATTGTCGGTAACTCTGGCTTCCTCCCATCCCACCCCCAATAAAAATGAACGCCATGAAATAAACGAAAAAATCCAGCGTAATTGTAATTATACTTTTAAATCTACTTTTATTGCTTAAAACTTGCGACCAGAATAGCTGTATATTTTACAATACAACATTTTTGTTTAGTAAACAATGTGGTTTGATTGACAATGCTTGTTCAACAGTTCAACAATTGTTTATACACAACAGTTTTATAATGGTATTTAAAATGTTGTAAACTAAATAAAAACACGCAGGCATACATTTAAATAATGATGCCACGTCTTTTCCTAAATGTGAAATAAATCTGTTACTCTAGGGGGAGTCTGGTCGGCTTAATATACAACAAAAAATATACATTTACCAGGTCGCAGAAAATAAAATAGGCCGAAATCAAGAGTGGCGGAAATAACAAAAAGGGAATCAATAATGGATTACGAAAATGAAATATTTACCTCGTCGCTACTGATGTGCCTTAAATCGAAGTTTTTTAAGGTTTACAGGGCTCGACCCGCAGATATGTCCTACCTTAAAGAAATTTGCTAAATTATAAAATATTTTTTTAATTTAAATATGTTTATTAATTTATTTTTCAGAACGAGACATTGTATTAACTATTCCTTTGAATACTTGCGTTTATTTTATTATAAATGTTATTATAAATGCATAAATATTATACAAATGACGCAGAATTCGTTTTATCTTCAAATTATTAATTTATACGTATCCGTGAATAAACTGACCGATTTATGCATATAATTAAATGACGAATTCTGGATCGCACTGATTGGACTGATCGCTGGCGGTTACCAGGGTAATGACGGCTACATAATTTTGGACGGATGCATTCATCATCAATCAGTCAGCGATCCGAATCCGTCAGCAATCAGTTATCAATCAGTCAAAGTGTTGCGTTTACGGGTGCAAGTACTGTAATAATGGATAGGAAGAAACAAGTGAAGCACAAATGGTGTCGACTCTGGATCGCTAATCTCTATTCTGAAAAAAATGGTCCATTGGAAATATTAAAGATGTTGATGATGAAGACTTTGAACTATTTGTTCACTTCATGGCTCCATGCGGGAAGTATTCCGAAAACTGTATTAAAGTGGCCAAATGACAAGGTTGAACTGTGGGTTAAATCCAAAGACATTCTTCCAAACCCACCCTAACCTTAAGGAAAAACTGGAAGAATATTTTAAATTCTCGAAAAACTTTACAGTTTTATATTTAAGGATGTTCGCGGGTCGCATTTTTGTTATGCTTTGCGCACCGTAAAATTATTGATGTCGTTATCAGTAAAACTTCACAAAAATTCATATAGACTAAAGAAATCCACGAAATACAAAAAACTGCTATGAATTAAATAATATATGAAGAAATCAGATTTTTAAACAAATAACTTGGTTTTCAAAGAAAATACGACATTTACGGTAAATACCCGCCAACTTTCGGAATAAACACGGGATGTCGTCAAACAAGATTTTAACCTTTTTAGTCTTATTCCGTGGCTAGACGTAAGATTGTGTTTTTGTCTTCTGAAAAGCAGAAGAAAATATATGTCAAAAGCGCTGGGTAGTTATAGGAAAGTCGCTTTGCTACAAAAGATTCTTATGCCAACTGACCACACCTGATATATCCCGGATTCCCGCTGGGCTAAACAAGAAGTTAATGATAAAGGAAATTACTTAACCCTACGCTCTGCAGATGTAAGACCTCCAAGACGGTAAGAGTGGGGAAACGCTTCTACCCATGTGGTGGGGTACTGAAGTAGGCCAACGTTACATCGGAGCAGCCCGGCCGTTAGTAGGACATATGCTGCTGAGTACTTCGACCAGGTATCCCGAAGGCCGGGCTTTGACAAAACCACCATGGTGGAGTCCATGGACAACTAACCATAACAACCGTCCGACCGAGGGCATTAATTTATCAGTGTAGGACGTAAAAAAACCCCCATCATCATCATCATCACTTAACCCTAGCTTTAGATGAGTGGAAAGATGGAGGGAGGGTTGGTGAATTGGCTGTACTTGCCGACTGACGATCAGCCTGCAAGGAATATGCACATCCTTATTACTCAGCAAAACTGTGTAAAATGTATAAAAACATGAGCTGCTACTTGGAAAATACTTTGTGTAAACAGCAAATGGCAACGTGTAAGCATCATACCAACAGAGAAAAAACATGATGATGGCCTTGTCTTAGGTAAAAATTGAAATACATATTGATGTAATATCTATAACATTATAAATTTGCTAACCATCTCCATGGTGTCATGGGGAAAGTGAGAAGTTCATACCATACATGTACATTGATCGTTCTTATTTTTACTTAGATAAAAATGATAAAGAAAACTCATTGTATGTAGGAAAATGAACACAGTGGTTTAAATTAAAAGAAAAGCAAATTTGGAAATGCACTATGTATTAAAAAAGCTATTTATTGTACAGTACTTATGTTAATTTACTACTAGTATTATTAATTCACAATACATTATTTCGGGTATAGTGTAAATGTCACATTTTCTCTCTTTTACTGGGTTCAATGGTTTGATATAAAAAAAAGATTGTATATACTTGTTAACTTGGATACTATACTAGTAGTAGTACTAGTATAGTATCGATAAAAATCATTGTTAAATTGATGCCAATTTTCACGATTAAGCATATACATGTATACACTTTATCAATGACATTGAAACACGTTATATTATAATTTGTAGGTACATTGTAAATACTAAGTTGGGATTATCTCCTAATTTTTATACAGAGGTTGTTTCCTGAGAGATATGGTAGTCTGAAACTAAGCAACACTTTTTTTTGTATATCATATCCCACATAATTGTTACCATAACTATTACTATTAAATATAACCAAAAATATGGCCTTCAGAAATGTTGAATGGTCTGATCATTTAGTTCTTTTGGTACCTTACATTTTTTGAATTTTTAAATTTTATATATAATTTTTTTGACCAACTTTTAGATCAGGGTTATAAGAAATTTTTTTCAGGTAATTGCCATTTGTATTTTGGAATCTGTTGATCACTTTGTTTTAATTTGTGTCTTTCAAAGAGGAAGGTTTGGCACATAAAACATAGTTTAACGCACCATTTCATATGTTAAAGTGATACTCAATGCTCTTTATATATGTTTTTTCAGTAATGATCAGAAAACTACAAGTCGTGAATTGAGTTAGGGTACCTGTTATGAAAAAGGCATAGACTTGATAGAAGTACATGCGAATGATGAATTATATGTAGCTGAAATACCTGCACCAAGATTACCTATTGAGCCACCAATACCATCCATCAATAATGTAACACTGATATATATAAAGGGGCATAACTCAAGCTTCTCTGTAGTTTATTTTGTGAAAATGCTGAGTAAAAACGAGCATAACATTTAGATTATAATTTGTTGACATTAACATGGCTATTTGTTGTCATTATTTGAACATATAAAATTACGAAATCTATGCAACTCAAGTTCAGGTTTTTATGCCACAATCATGAATGTGAAAGGCGCATATGGTACAACTCTTGGTGTGGTTATTGTTAAATATTTAGTTTCCATGCTCTAACCTGAGTAATTGTTGAACGATTTTATTGAAATTGGTGCATATGGTTCTTTATCTACTAGCATTAAAGGGCAATATTGGTTTCAGTGTTGTAACTTGAGAAATAGAGGATTGATTTTTAGGAAATTGAAATATAACGTCCATTTTATGCTAGATTGTTTGTTGTTTTTTTTTCTTGTTGTAATGGTGTTTAACACCACTTTCAGCAATTGTTCAGCTATATCATGGTGTCCAGTTTTCATTGGGGAGGAGTAACAGGAGGAAACCCCGATCTTTGGTAGGAAAACTGATAATCTTTGTCAATTGGATTTGAGCACACCCTGCCCGCAGTGAGACTTGAACATGCAACCTCAGGGTTGACAGACCATGTAATCTATACTAGACGAACTGCCTTAACCACTTGGCGGCAAATGTTAGTGTATTCCAATATAAATTTTGTATCCACTTTGTCCCCCCCCCGTCCCCCAAGCATACATGGTTCAACATATTGCTGTCGTATTACACTCTGCTTTTTTTTTTAGAAAATTGTATACCAATAAAACCTGTGAAAACAGCTCTACCTTCTTGTAAAAATTGTATTATAATCTAAACATTGACGTAAAAATTCTTGTACCTGAAATGTCTTTTTTGTTAGGTACATGTATTTATCCTTTTTGACTCTTCAGCACTTGATACGCTGTGCATGCTTATCAGGCTATAGAAAGCCCCTAGTTTTAGCAAACACATGTTATATGAAATAAATTAAGTAGTTTACCGAAATAAATACACTGACAGATATTTTAAGGGCAAAACTTGAAATAATGGGGAAAATATTAAAAATTGATTGTTTTTCCTGTACTTCTTAAAAAATTTAGCACACGAACCTACATTTTTTTCTTCATGTATACAAACATAAAGGTAATATGAATATTTTGTTAAAATTTTGGGACTTTGTATTTAAAAGAAAGGGTTGAATTTAAAAAAAATACATCCGTGGGTGATACATTTTCCCGTACTTTTTTCAGTACTGTATTTAACTGGTCAATTCTGAAGTTGAGATGTACAATATTATATTAAATTTGCCAAAATTACCAAAAAATGATAAATTGTTATATGCCAGTATACAATGTAACAGCTTACATGACTTACAATGACTTGAGAACACCATACATCATCTCATGATGATACACCCACAAATAACAGAATAGAGGAAATCACGGGGAAACACATTGGGTACAATGTATAGTTTATTTGTCACATTACTTATTCCAGATCTCATTTTCTTATAGACATTGTGTATTACATTGTCTTAAAATTGATCTTTAGGTCAAATGTCAAGGATATATGAAGATAACATGCAACTTTGTTGCAAAACTTGACTTGTACCAAATCTCACCTTGAAGACAAAGGTCAAGGTCATATGATGGTACCTTTGGAACTTTTTGAGGGTTTAAATGTCAGGTTGTTGTTAATAGCTGTTAAGGTATGCTTGTAATTCCCCTTTTAATAAACACTATACAGTAAGACTAATCTTACATGGAATATCAAGAGATAAAACTTTGAAATAAAGGTCAAAAATGTAAATTTTGTGGAGTTTCTTTCTGTCTTTTTCTTAAAAGCACGGTGACCCCATATAAATGTTATAGAAATTTAATTTACCGTATATATTGAAAGTAATTTTATACATTTGAAAAAATTGACATACTTTTTAACATATTTTGGTTCATTTCAAAAATGTTGCCTATGGTTATTTTCCTGGTAGTTTGCCATGCTTCTAACCTAAATTTTTGAGTTTTATCTCATATATATGTATGCAAAAATAATATTTATCTGTTTTGTTCTTAAATTAGATATAATCTTTAAACAATTAATTACTTAATATTTAATTTAGCTTATTATTAAGTTAGTTTTAACGAATAATTGTAAATGACACCTTAAAATTCTGCCATAAATAGAATTTTCACAATTTTAAAGGGTCCTTTGTTTGGTGAGGGATATCTCGAAAACGAATTCGGTAAGACGATTTTTAAACATTGTTGATAGAAAGTATTATGATTGAAGATTTTATAAAACCCATTTTGGAAAAAATGACATCACTTTGAAATTGACCCTCCTACATCCTTTCATGACTTAAAAAGTGATTTGTTTCAGAGTTAAATGTTAAAATAAATAAGGTATTTGAGTTGTATTCTGTATTAGTGGATTCTCATCTTCATTTACGACCTTTCAAATGAATATTACCTCCGTAACATTATAAATTTCAGTGGGTTTTTTATTATCGAGTAACATTTGTGTTAAAGTTTTAATATTCTCTACGGAAGCCTTGGAGGGCCATGTTGACTTTTAACTTTTAACTTACTAATTCTGGCTTTTTTGTTTTGAGTTTTGACTATTGACTTGTTATACAAGCCGACTGGGGACATTTTCACTTTTATCTTATGACTTTCAACCTTTTGACTATCGACTTTTGTCTTTTGACTTCTGACTTCTTACTTTTTACGTAAGCCTTGAAGGAACATTTTTGTCTTTCCACTTCTTACACTTGACTTTTTACTTTTCAATTTATGACTTTTTTAGGCTGGAAAAATTGAAGATTGTACAGCTGCACAAACCCCAAAATTTTCCATTATATCAATTGTAAATCTATGTCTCGCTGTCCGATGCGGTTTATTGACTTTTGTAAAAAAAACAACTGTCTCTTTCTCCAGAAATCCAATTTGTTGACCTTTAACACCGAGCACGTTACACAAAATAAAAAGTCAGAATGAAGTGTGTTACAGAAATTATGCGATTATTGAAATTTCATATTACGATTGGTTTATAGACGTATACTATAGCATAAAGAAGTAAATTTTCTGTATAAAATTGATTAACTCATACAAAAATACAAAGGAGGTTGTGGAATTCGCTCTTTTCCTGAAGATTTTTTTGTCAGTGAGCTCACATTTTTATAATTAAAAGGTTTTAGTAAATCTAACTAAGGTGAGATTGTCTTTGAGCATTGTTTCCCGCCTTGAAAGTCATAAGTTGAAACGTAAAAAGTATATTGTAAGAAGTTGAAAGACATTTGTAAGACAAAAATGTCCCTTCACGGCTTAAGTAAAAAGTCTGAAGTCAAAAGTCAAAAGGCAAAAGTCAATAATCAAAAGGTTGAAAGTCTCTTTCTCCAGAAATCTAATTTGTTGACTTTTTGAAAAATGGCCCTCCAAGGCTTCCGTACAATAATACATTTGGTTTGAAAACTACGGAAGCCTTGGAGGGCCATTTTGACTTTTAACTTTTAACTTACTAATTGTGACTTTTTTGTTTTGAGTTTTGACTATTTACTTGTTATACAAGCCGATTGGGGACATTTTCACTTTTAATTGTTGACTTTCAACCTTTTGACGATTGACTTTTGTTTTTTGACTTTTGAGTGAAGACTTTTTACGTAAGCCGTAAAGGGACATTTTTGTCTTTCAACTGTTTTTCAACTTCTTACAATTGACTTTTTACTTTTCAACTTATCACTTTCAAGCGGGAAAAAATGTTCAAAGACAATCTCACCTTAGTTAGATTTACTAAAACCTTATATTTATAAACATGTGAGCTCAATGACAAAAATATCTTCAAGAAAAGAGCAAATTTCTGTATCAAAACCATATAAGACAAAATTATTTAAAAAATACAGGAACACACATATATAAAACAAACAGATTTACTTTTGTATGCTATTGTATAACATCTACGTGTATAACCATTCGTCAGATATCCTCCGTAACAATGATACAACCCTGTGTTTGACTTAAACGGATGGAAAAAATATTTTAAATATTTAATGTATGAAAATCTAGATTTGTGACAACAAATAGTTCTATAGTAGTCATAATATATGGGAATGACGGAATTTGGTATCACATATTTGGACTCGAACACGCTTTAATGACTACAAGTCATCTGTTTCATAATTCTAGTAACTACAACTACCACGATTCTATTGCAGATTAAAACAAATAACTACTAATTACAAATATGCGGAATTTACCTGTGTAAAAGTATACTAAGATTCATAAAGACACCAATAATGTATTTTTTACGAAAATAAACTTTATTTTATAACTTTGTGGAAACATATAATTGTCTTTACTAGTTTCAGAGTTTTGTGGCGAGTTTAGGAGTGTCACAAACAGTTGCAAAGAAGAAAAAGGTAAAATATTAAACATACGTAAACATTACATGTTATTTAGTCTTTTGCAGGGACTATATCTAAAAATACTAACATTTATATTTACACACAAAGGGTAAAGTTATTTAACTTTCTTATTGTTGGTGATGATTCTGTCATTATTTTTAGTTTCGTTATTGCTGCTAGTTGGTTTAAATCCTCATTTAAATCTGAGGGCCTAATTTGTAGTGTGGTATCAGAAATTTGATGTGGTTGATGTATAGGTTAAATTCTGCCACTCATTGTTTGGTAATTACCTGAACTTCCTGACCTATAAAACCTCACGAACCGTCGACGCGAGATAAGAAGTCTCTGTTTAAATAATATTTTGGGTGTTTAAATAACATTTTGACACTTTGTCTGGTATTCCGTATTAGAAAAATCCATTAACATAACGATTCTAAATTAAAGTAACATTACATTTGTAAAATTTTTCCTTATGTAGCATTCGGGTGACCAAAGTTAAATGTCAAAAGACGAAAAATTACTGACATTTTGCAGATACCATAACTCAATGGTATAACTTTTCGGAATTTCATAATATCTTCAAACTCTGAATTATTTGGATTTTAAAGTTTTTGGGTTTAAGCGTCATTGATCGGTCATAATTAGACAAAACGCGTGACTGGCATTGTAATTGTACCACCTTGGTATCTTTTATGACATTTTATTAACAACCACTTGGTTGGTATATCTGCTTGTGGACCGTTAGTCCCACGGTATCACCAACCAAGTTGTAACATTTAGATGCTGACAAAAACATCATGTATTCGTTCATCGATAATGTCATTGTATAAAATTACTGCCTTAAAATTTCTAAATTGATCCAAACTCTGAGGTTTTTCTACTCGTAAGGTGTAAATAGCTTTAGTTGAATTCGATAAAGCAATATTTTTATTTGTTTTTGTGATAGGGACTTTTATGGCTGATAGTGATTTGAATTTATGTGTAAAGTCTGACCCACCAAATGTTGTGTGACGTAAGAACAAGATCAAGTAATATTTAACTGATCACAAGTTACTTATCAACTTGAACGACGTATGAAGTTGTTTCTTTAAGTTCTTGAATGATTTAAAGATCTACATTCAATCTTTTGATCAGTTTATACAAGCACTTATTTACTAATTGATGGCATGCAAACTTATGACCCTGTAAAAGTGAATAAACTGGACACTTTCATTGCAACGACTGATAATAAAAGATTATAAAATCAACTTTTGGTTCATCAAATAGTGAGTTGTGTTCTGTTTTTATACGGGAATTTAGGTCTTAGGTTTATAAGTTAAATATTTGTTTCTATAATTTTTCGCTTTTCGCATTATACATAGTATTTTTGTACATGACGCTTTGTAAAAGCATTTTGTACCGTGGATTTTTTACCGTTAACTTAAGCACATCAAATTTTATTTCTTTATGGAGTCAAAACAATATGAGTGGAGAATAATTTTGAAACTTTTAAAGAAAAGTGTTTTAACATGGTCAGTGATGGATTGCAACAATTGTTTTCACATCCTTATAAGAGTTTCTCTATTTTGTATTGCTAGTTGAGTTTGTACTATTGTACAACCCAGAAGTGACAAAGACGTAGGGCTTTCACTCTTCATCATCATGTAACTTAGAGTCAATCTCAATAAATCTACAGAGTGTCCATCTGATGTCGTGAACACAATACGGGGTGATTGATCAAGTGAATGCTTGTTTTGCGTCCAGAGAGCGGCGTTTCAGCTAAATGCAAGACGAGAACAATTTAACAAACAACAAATCAATTCAGGAATGATGGACCAAAGAGTAAACCATTTAAATTTAACCAAACATGTATGGGATACTTGTAGCGCTAGAAAATTTAGCATTTTTTAAAGGCTGCAGCAAGCCTACTGCATTG
The DNA here is from genome assembly GCA_944474755.1 of Limnoperna fortunei. NCBI lineage: Eukaryota > Metazoa > Mollusca > Bivalvia > Mytilida > Modiolidae > Limnoperna > Limnoperna fortunei. The sequence continues at coordinate 27,134,140 of OX104121.1, forward strand.
TGGATCTCGGTCATGGTTTCCGTATTATGACCTGACAACTACCAACTAGAGGCATCCACTATCTGCCACCATGGGACGAGCTCTCAGGCTCTGACAAACATTATGAACTCTTACTGTATGGTACAAGCGTGAAATTTATATGTTTATAAAATCATGCATGTATTTAACAAACAAAAAGAAATATATATAAAACAAAATTCTCTGACGGTTAGCATGGTAGTGATGGATTCATGCTTGTGGACGACTGTATTTGTCAGAAATCAGTAAGCAATCAGTCAAATTACGGTTCAATAACTGTAAGATGATACAATCCATATGCAAAATTGGAAAGTGTAATGATTTGTTAAAGTCAAAGATTGCTTTGTTAATCCTCGTTAATTGTCATATCTGTTAAATTGTATCTGTATATTCGAATTATTGTCAGAATATCTAGTACATATCGCATCGACCTGTTCACGACGTTCTTTACCCTGACTTTACTTCTATAAACGTGTTATCAAATATACAGAAATGGGAGCTACGTTAATCAGACGATATATTTGATATATTGTATATTTAACAAATTATCCTATAATTACAATGCCATCCTGAGATCTTTATTGCATTTGCCAAACACAGGCATGTAGTAAAATATTTTTGTATTAAGATTTTATCCCACAGAACGTAGAAGTTATGTAATATTTATAAACCTCGATTCTGTTCGATTAGAGGGATTATTGCGCAAGTATAAAAAAACCAGATATAATAACTAAGTTTTACTATATATAGAAACTTGCATTACTACATGATTAATGAAAAATGAAGTTAACTTCTGTCTTCATGTCTAAAGCTGTTTCTAAAATAACAGCCAAGTCTTCTCTCTGTACTTTCTTGATAGCTTGAGCAAGAATACTGACCATTCCAGGGTTTGGTCGTTTCTGTACTCGCCAGAGACATAGAATTGAGCCACCGACATTTATTTCGTTCTGTATATCTTCCACTTGTTCGTCCGAAACATGAAGTACTTTTCTAAGTTCCATAGATTCGTCTTTTGTCAAAAGCTGACCAAGTCGTTGTAAAGAAGATTTTCTTAAAACTGGATATGAACCTATAGTTATGTAAAGTTTATATAATGTTAAAATGGTCAAAGTATCAGCACAATTACAGCTTAGAATCCACTACCTACAGTAGATATTAACATTTTAGTAAACAAAATATACCGTTTGATAATTCTGATATGATTTGCATATTTACAAATAAGTTTATTTCATTGGTTAAGACTACTTCCGGTAGATATTGATAAATGAAGTTGACTTAATTTAGTTTTGGATAAATGACGTTGACCGAACTATTTTTACCGTAACCAACGTAAACAAAGATGGCGGCTTTCAATATCGAAAGTAGCGATCACTTACAAATTATTTGTTTGATGAATTATCATTAATGATTTGTTAAATTTAAAATTTTCCTTGTGTTCGATAAAGAAAATAACGTTATTGATTGATGCAAAACTAAATTGTGTTTTATTAAAATAAGAAAATGATTTATGGAAATAATCGTATTTATAAAAATAAGCACAATATTTATACGTTCAGTCAATCCCGCTACCAAATACACAAAAAATATGAAGTTGAGAAACACGTTAGATAAATTAATTTCTTAATGCAATTTTAAAGAATTATAAGGATTAAACACCGTTTTCAATGGATTTATCGGTATATTAACAAGACAAACTCACTCACAAACATATCATATTTGTTTGTGAGTGAGTTGGTCTTGTTGATATATCGCTAAATCCATTGAAAACGGTGTTTAATCCTATAATAAAAATTGATAAACTGTATTTTGTATCCCTCATGTACTTATCATCGATTAAAATAAAATATTTGTAATAATATGAAATAATTTTGCTAGTTTCATTTATTATTAAAACGTTGTAGTTATTTTAGTAAATGGTACTATATTGGAAATCGGGTATTCACTCACTTACATTGTACATCATCTGGGTCATCGTGTGCCTCTATATAGTTATCTACAAAACATGTAATATTTTATAATGATTTTAGAATACATCTTGTATACAATTTTATAACACGTTAAAACACTCCAAACGCCGAATCAAATACTGAATACAATGTAGAAAATGTATCTTACAAATCCTTGTGTGTGTACCATTTATAATAAATTGATTTTGATGAAACTTATAGAGTATAAATTACTTTAACTTTAATCTATGCAATTTTATTATCTTTTCGTACACTCTGGAACACTAATGGTCCTCTCCGTAAGTGTTTGTTTCCGCTGCGACCAATAGTAGTATATTCGCGCATCCACCCTGTACTTTAAAACCCCCTTTGTAATACGTAGTCATTATTGTTGATTGATACTTTGAGTCCTTCCGTTGTTTAAAAGTTTTAAACTTTTCTTATTAATGTTCATTTGGAGACTTGAAGCAAATCAGGTAATCTTTACTTACACACAGGCTTTACTGGACGTTGTGGGCTACAATCTTCTGAAAGGTTATAACTTATACCATTAGGCACACAATCAATATTGTTATGTATTATGAAATAATTTATGAAATTGTAGATCATAGATATCGTTAGCATGATTTTAATCAAAATTAAATTACTCAATCATGTCAGTAGGTCTACAAAGAAGAATATTAAAACTAAAAAATCATCTTTTCTGTTGATATTCGATTTCTTTTGGGTTGTTTCTGTTTAAAAAAATTGTTCTGGAAGCTTTTGTTTGTATGAACACTGCATAAATGACTGCAATTTTATTCTTACAATTTTAGAATTTTGTACTAAACAATAAGTCTTTTGTAACTATGGACAAATGACTCAAGTAATTGAAGTCATTTAAGTGTGATGGAAACAGATGTTATCAGATTGATTCCTGAAGAGCATACATTTTAAGTCGATTTAATTTGTGCAAACCTCAAAGAATTTTTTCAGGTAATGTTGTTACTAACTGTTTTCATGCATTTCCTTTGTTAGCGACAGAGTTGTTACAATAAACGAGGTCGTTAATTTCTGCATGATTTTACAACCAAATGTATATTTCTTATCACGTTTGAAAATGAGTATTACTTTTGCCATTAAGATGTTTACAAACACATATGATTTGATGCATATAATTTAATAACTTGTATGTTTCTAATTTATCATTTTAGCAATCATCATGATTTTAAATATCTATAAATTACTTGTCAATCAATTATAAATATATTTCATAACATATGTCAAAATGTCGTAATGGTTACTAGTGACTTAATTAATTTTAGTGTCCTTCAGGTTCTGCTTCTGTTTTTTGTTTTTTTTCTAGCTTAACCAAGTCATTTTGTTAAATTCATGATGCGTTGAACATGTCTTGGTATCTTAAGTTGTTAAGGACATAATCGAAATAATTATGCTGATAAAATGACATTAAAATCTGCAAAACATTAATACTTCACCTGTGACACCCTCTGTTCTTTTTTCCTTTACACCTAACAAAAGATTATATAACTGATATGCTATGTTGACTTTCATAAACAGTACTATTTAAAAGCAGGGGACATTCACTTTTTGTCAAACCCCAAAATAATGTTTTGCGTGTTTGTGTTACATATCTTCGTGTAAATTATTTATGATAAATAGTTGGGTAGTGTGAATAATTTTATGTTTAGGTTGCTCTGTGTAGACGTTTAAAGAACAGTAGGTGTATGGTAAGATCAAAGCCTTTTAATGCTGCACTTGAATTTCCTCGATCATTTGTGTTTTAAAATTTTTCTAGTCAGTATTTATGTTTGCTAACTGTTCAAAACATAGAATTAATATTTCTAACTTTTTGTTTATAACCAAAAACAAGAAATAAGTTATAGTTTACCTATATCTAAAAAAAAAATCTTGAAATGTGTATATAGACTCGTTGAATTTTTTTTTCTTGAAGAAATCCAAAAACCTTTCAATTATGCTTTTTGGTATTGTTTGTGACATTACAGGTTTTCCTATGTACACTTGTCCTGTCGGTGAAGCATTGTGTTCGCTCCCTTTTACTTGAAATGTTCTAAAGATTCTTTCTTTTCGCATATCGAAAATCAAATGAGGAATTGTGTTTTCTTGTTGTACAACTTCTATATTTCCCGAGAATGAAATCTACAACAAAACCATACAATCAAATATTAAAATTGTGTTCAAAGTTCCCAATTAGTTTATTGCTGTTTACTTGTTGATCACTGAATATAACTGAAATATTTTTCGATGTACGTTATGCAAACATTTAATAAATAAATCGGTAAACACAGCTAGGGTTGTTAGTTCTAGCATATAAGAGGGTGTACTCGACTTTAATCTTAACTGACACGTATTGCCGGTTTTCATAAAGAAGTGTCGGGGGTTTTCTCCGAATTTCTTCTAATAAATTCTGACACCATGATATAGTTGAAAACTTGCAGAAAGTGGGGTTAAATTTCATTCAGACAAACACACTTTCAAGCATATAAGAAGTCATTTCTATAGCAGTTAATTGATTCGTACCGATTAAACAGGACGAAGAAAGCTGCAAATGGACTAAACATCTATGTAATCATATACATGTAACATCTTTAAAACAAATATTCACTGTTAGCTTCGATTTAATTGTGTATTTGTTCAGGTCATACTGTTTTGTGTTCACCATAATGGCTATTTACGAGCTAACGAAATTTTGTGTGTCCAACATCTTACAAAATTAAAATGGTACTGTTATATATATCAACAGTGTTTCTACAAATGCATACATATAATAACCTTGTACGGTTTATTTCTGCATAGCGTTGCTTTCTTCTCACATTCAAATGAGTAACCACTTCTCAGCAATGTTTTTTTATTCTTCTCCAAATGTTTATGCAATGAAAACTCAACTACAAGTTCGTGAAATGTTTGTTCTCTTTTCAGCATCGCAAATATGTTAATCATTTTCTCTCCCTTAATGGCTAAATTTGGGTTTCTTGTTGCAGCGCCGATGGCGTCCGAAAGGGCAGCTACACACCTAAGGTAAAGAAAACACAAAGAAAACATTTTGAGTTGTTTTATTAAGAGCATTCCTAATCATGTAACACACTTTTGAACTTTCAGTTGAAAAAATCTAACTTCAAATTTAAAAAAAAATAATATACAATATTAAGGAGTAAAACTAATAGCTGTATTTTAAATACTGAAGCGCCCGTCCGATAATTGCTTGATATAGTAGTGAATTAAATAAAAAGAGTAAGAGCTGTATATGAAATTAATTTTCTCTTCATATTTTGTCAGCTTTTACGGGTTCTATGTCATTTTTAATTTAATGTTGTTCATTCGCGTGAATAAGCCATTGTGTGGTGTCTAAACATGAGATAAGTATGTGACGATAAAATACCTTGATATAAAATACACACTTGTCATGGCTTTAACGCGCTTATATGTTGTGTAAAGTTTTCGTTCATAAACGAGGACTACATGTTATAGTTCAAGGGAAATTCTTAGAAATGGTTTGCTTGCAATCCTTATATATTTGTGTTCAGATCCACTAGATACAAGGCCTAGCAGTTAAACAAAAAGTAAAATTCATGTACCATTTAAATGCTCCGATATGAAATTTCACTTTGTTGTCCCTAGTGACAGCTACTTGAGCACTTTTTTCTTGCCAGTCAGAGTCACCTTCCGGTTGGGTTTTGTCCGAGACTAAAATTGCTACACTCACTGAATTAGCTGGAACAGTATGCAAAGGTAGCATAATCTCCATATCCTTGCTAGGTTGTAAATCAACAGATGATGTAACGTTCAGCACATTTGTAATTAAAAAGTCGCTCTTGCTACTATCGTCATCTTCATTCCACATTTTGGTTCCGGTGAACTATAAATAATTTACACTAATAGTAATATAACTATATTTGAAATCCGAATGTTTTCATGTGATATTTTTTAAAAATTAATATGTCTAAATAAGTTTATTCTGTTTTGTCGAAAAAAAACACAATGCAATTAGTGAAATAAAGTATATTATACCAGTAAAACTGAAATGGTTATGCTTTAACATCTTCACTTTGTATCAAACACTAAACAAAACATCTGCAGTTTTGTTAATGTATTTTTCTTAAAAGTTTGTATGTATAGTGCAGGCGAATTGGTGCCACAGTGTCACAACAGTGTGAGTTCGAATCCCTCTGAGGGTAAGCTAAAATTTGACAGTGTTAAAAATCGAATTCTAATTAGTGTTGGGCTAAAGTTGTAGACGTATATATAAAAAAAATTGATAAACCTTGTATTTCTTAAGTTTCAGAAATCCTCTGGATAGATATATTATATGGTTGTCACAATACTTAGACGTGTGTATATAATTTACTTACTGTGAGTGTATGACACGTTATTTTGTCATCCTATATAATATATACAAAATGCTGAATTAGATTACTGTCAAATTAATACGTATTGGTTACGAAATTCCATCGTGACACGTTAGTACACATGTACTGTGTTTATGTCTACGATTCAACCCGGTAAATGAAGCTATATTTTTTATAAAGCGGATTTGGCCGAGGGTTCTAGACTGCTGGACAGTGAGTTCGAAACCCGCTGACGGTAAGCTAAAATTTGACGGTGGGAAAAATCTAATTCTAACAGTGTTGGGCTTAATTTGTAGAGATATATGGAACCCTTGTCTACATTTAACAGAAAAGTCACAGGTAAACAGTACAAAATATTCACTCGATAAGCTCTCGAATGTCATTTACATTCTCGAGTGCCCCATCTGTGGCTTACAAAATGTCGGCGAGTCGAAACAGCCAATCCACAAACGACTGAAGAAACAGTTTCTGCCCGTAAGCAAACACTTCAGACTGCCAGAGCACACTCCAAAGAATTTTGATCACATAAAAATCCTAATTATCGAACAGAGCTGCAAGTGGCGAGACTCTGAACGGGAGGCCCGAGAGAGAATCTGGGTTAAAGAGCTTTGCTCTGTACACCGCAATGAATAAACAAAACAACAATAAATATCAGTAAAAATATAAATAATAAATTCATGAAGTTAAAGATTAGATGGTTAATACAACTGTACAGTACTCCCTTATGTAATGACGAATAGATGTGATCCCACAAAGTTCAAGATCAATAAAATCAGACCCGATCACGTCACCACCGGATGCTGATGTATCAATAACAAAATTTTATCGTTTATTATAGATTGATATTGACACTGAAGAAGGCAAATTTTGTCATATTTATTAATATAATTTTTTTATAGTAGTAACATCGCTATATTTATATATTTATAATCCTGCTGTTAATTGATCGGTCATACTTTGATGTTCTATGTTTTAAAAGTACACAATGTTTAGCCAATTATATAGGTTTTTTTACTTTGTATTGGTAATGGTTAAAAGTGCACAGTATAGTGCTCATATTACCGCGTTTAAGGTTATGTATGCGTAAAGTCTATAGATTTTTGTATTTTACAGTGTTGAATGTTAAGATAGTATTCTGCGTTTACGAAACTATTTTCAAGGTATACAACACAAACTACATGTACGAGTCATTAAATTATTAATTATGTATATTTTTTTATTTAATAACATATACATTTGGCTATGTCATTCAACATTGAAGGCCAAGGCTATTAACAAACAGACTGACCTCTTTCTAATAAACTCTTAGCCCTTATCTCAAATCAGTTTTTATTGTTATGACATTTTAAATTAAATTTTGCAATATACGCGTCATTATTATGCTTACCATCTAGCAAGACGTAATAAAATTCCTTTTTTATATGTTAAGTAATCACTCATGAATGAGGAGCGCGTAAAAAAGAACAATCGTAATAACGTGACTTATCATGTCTTACGCTAACTGTCATTTGTACATCTGTCTGGAAAGTGTCTGGCTTGATATTAATATAAGACTCTGGTTCCATTTGCGGTGTTATTGTTGTCCCATTTTTAGGCACATCGAAAACTTCTTGGAATTCAGTTGCTAAAACTCCAAATCTAACTGTTTTCCATTTTTTCAAATCAATATCGATTGTTAGTCTGGTAAGCTGAAGAAGGAAAATTATTTAGAAACCATGACAATTTTATACAAGAAAACAACGGGAAAATCCACTTTGCAAATGACAATACCAAATAATGATTTTCTTCTAATATGTTTACGTCAATTACTTCTTTTTCAATTTAAAAATACAACCAGTGTAACTAGCTTCAGAACGCCTTTCTTCTGATTGTATCCTTGACTAGATATGTGTGTATACCTTTACGGTATTGATGAACTTTAATTAGGTCACATCGTACATATGACGTAATTATGCACATATGCATTTGTATAATTTGTATGAAAGTCAAAAGACACAGAACCTAAATAGACAAAATAACACCCACCATGTTCAATCAAATCTATTGGTAAAAGGAAGCTTCTGTACAAAAACAGTAAGAAGGACAATCAAAACATACAATTTTTAACAACAATTACGTGAAATTAACATTATATCAAACTTTCAGGCGATACAATTTGCTACGGTTGACTCGCGTTTCGTCTATTCTAGACTCATCAGAGGCGCTCTACCCAAAAGATTGAAAAAGCCAAACACTTAATGAATATGAAGAGCATTGAACAATAAAACCAAAATTGCTAAACTGGAAACCAAATTATGACTAAGATCAAACTATGCCTGGGATTGGAGGAACCTTAGAACTTTGACAATTTTGGAAATTAACACGGACAAATTCAAAGCTTTGATGTGTGAAGTAATAGCGCAAATAAATATACATTTCGTCATCTGCATGTGGTGGTGTTTAAAGCAATTAACGTGGTTTTCTTTGATTTCTTTGATCGCTTCACCACGGTGGCCAACAGCTCTTGATATAATTTTTTTATCTGACAACTTAATCGATAGGACATCCTGAAATCGTTGTGAACACGATAGGTCTATCGTTTTATCGTTTGAATGTTTGAACCCTGGGAACGTAAATAGCTATTTATAAATTCAATCGATGATAGCGTATTCGACATATCCAAAAAGATCAGTTTTTAAAACATAGATGTCTAATAGCTTTTATAATCAAAGTTTGCAACACACGTGAATCTCGAAATACAACAGTTATCTGATAAATGTTTTAACCTGTTTACCTTTTTGAATTTATCTATAAAAGTAAGGGAATGGTTTTCACGAGCTCTTCCCTCCAACGGGAAAACAGATAACCGTTCATTTGGTTGTGGTATGTCAGGAAATGTCAGGTTCACCTTTATCGTTACGTTTGTTATATTCCAGGCTTGAAATTCAAAGATCTCTCCGAAGAAACAATGGTTTGGAGGTACGTAAAAATCGGCGTATTCTGGTATCATTTGCATGCACCTTAGTAAAATGTTATGATTGAGTGTTGGTTCTATCGTAATTCCAAGTTCTTCAATATACACGCTCTGTCCGGATTCTACATACACAATTTTAGACTTTATTAATCTGCAATATATTATTCCAATTTGCACTTGTTGTTTAGCTATGTAGTAATACACTGCTGATAGTTATTAGTCATAATAATAAAATTGTATAGAAGGCAAACACATACAACGCTTACCGCCAACACGCCTATCACTTTGATATGTCCGTCTTTTAAAGTAAGTCAGAGTAATCTAAATAGTGATAAAACATTGGTCGATCAATATTACAATCAAAGACTCAACAGTTTCCAAAGTCTAGTAAGCAAGTAGAAGCAAATTGTTTGTTTATTGTTGGAATATGCTTAAACGCCACTTTCAACAATTTTCAGCTACATCGTAGAGTTCAGTTTTTCTTACTATAACACCCCAGATTACCGTGTAACATCCCCCCCCCTTTTGTCCGGCGCGTAATCAATGCTAGATTACTAACCACCTTAACTACACGGCCCCTTAAAAAGTGAAAAGCACATAAACATATTGATTGTTCAATATTTAAGAAATTTTGCACAGCACAAATATATTTACCATGTTTTTTGTGCTTTCGTTTTTTGATTTAGTGCTTCTTGGATTAGTCTATGTTTGCACATACATGAATCTATCTTAAGTGGAGTTTATCTTACTTGTGTTGGAATCCTGACATTTTGTCTGTTTGAGTTTTCACCATTAACAGCATTTCTCGATCATGTCTTTCGAGTGTGTTGATAAGTTGCAGCTCCATAAACCAGTCTGACAAGTTAACATGTGCTCCAATGGAGCATAATAGCTGGACAATCGCTAATGATTTGTTTTCAAATGCTATACGTATTGGCGTTTTACCGTTCTACAGAAAATAAAAACCTTAATTAGCGTAGATTTTTATAACTAATTATTGCATGTTGATTTATGAATTAAAAGTTTGAAAATGTTTAAATATGTTTACAAGTACATCTGTTTTAACATATCAAAAACACGAATACAAAAATATGTTTGTTGTGTCATTTATGAAGTTAAGTAACTATTCTAAGAAGTTCCTACCGTATCAGTAATATTAACGTCTGCACCAAACGCTACAAGGGCCACTACAGCTTCAATCTGAGCGGTTTTTACAGCTTTAAGTACTGGGGTGTCCTTGTCCTATAAATGAATATAATAACAAAATACCGAACACCGAGAAAACTGTGAAAAAAGACAATCCACAAATCAAAGTCCGAAAATCCTGCAAACTCCACAACCAACAACCAAAACATAGTAACTATAGCAATGATCCTGACTTGGTACAGGCATTTCAAAACAAATGGTCGGTTAAACCTGATTTGTTTAGCGTGCCAAACCTCTCGCTGCCATTACTATAGTAAGTGAGTTGATTACCTGATTAAAATGAATGGGTATCATATACCACTTGTCAGTAATAGGTCTATCATCGTAGCACATTTACTGTACACTGAATTCACGAATTCGGAAAACTATCTGCAACCGTATTTTCAAACGAAATAAAATATCTTTCGACAAGGAATGAGTCGTGTTTCTTTTAACCTTGGTTTATAAGTTTATATATTTTCTAGATTTGTAGCGCAAAATTAAATCACGAAAGTACACTAGTTCTTTTTGTGTATGTTTGCTATTGAATTGGGTTTTTTCCCATTTTTAAAAGGCTTTATTTCTTTTTTACTTACATAAAAGAACATTTTAGTTGATCCATAAAGCGTACGGTAACTGAAATGTCAGTTTCGCGGAATTTTTACGACGACGACGTTATAAACGAATTACGAAATAATAACGTCTGAAATTGAAATGCGCATGTCTTTAAAGGACCTAGCTTTTGCTATTTTCTTGTAATTCATAAAACATTGCAGAAATGCAGTCAGTTTCAGAAGAATACAGGACCAAATCACAAAGTTAAGGGCACAGTTTTGTACCCATTGGAATTCTGATTGCTGCTGAAATGCACATCCTCCAAAATATTTCAAATATGTTGTCCATAAGAAAATCTTGCATACTATAAACCTGTTTTCACTCTAGCATGATTTGTCTTTAAGGTTTGTAGTCGAAAAATGTATTGTCGTTACCTACATCTACATATTTGTGGTCAAATTTGGACGCGAAGATTTTATGTACGATTTTCTTAAGACGGGATTTTAGTTTTTCTTGCGGCAAGATGGTAAAAAGAGTTTAAATTTCAACGGTTCTAACAAATAAAATTTTAGGTATCGATCTTGATTTAAATTCTTCAAAAGTTCTTTTGAGTTCTTAAGAATCCACATATGATTAATATTACTTCACGAATAAACAGATTGTTCCTGCTGTCCTTCTTTCACTGCAGACAGCAATATCTTAGTCATCTATTTTCAAAAGTCTTTGGTGGAGCACGTTTAAGAGTCGGCTTTGTTTCTTTACTTGTAAGCATTTTTATGTAATATTGGAATCAAATACACGTATGGTACGTCTTGAGACCCGTTGTAGTAAAAAAACATCAAAGAAGTAAAGAGGACTTATGATTTGCCAGAATTGAGAAGAAATAAAAAGATCCGCTTACTCTATCTGCACAGGATATTCAATCTTGTAAAACCATCTCGTAGTTGTATTGTATAAAGCATCATACGTTTTAACTAAAGATGCTTCTTTCCGTTAATCATTATGTACGCAATAAGATATCTGAAAACATGTACACTTCGTGGAAAAACATCAACGATAACCTCATACAGTTATTGCCTTCAATTGTGTCTTCAGCAAATATTTCAATTACTGAATCTTGATAGAATTATTTTTCCTCGGTCCTGAGACTTTGGAAAAATTATTAACCTTTTCTAGATATAATAGTTATGGATATTACTTATTTAAAAGCATTTATTATAAATGGTTAAAGTCTCGCATTTTTCCATACTCACCCTATCCTTTTCATTTATAAATGTTCGGATTTCAGTGTCTTTTCCGATTTTAGTAATGGCAGCGATTACGCCTTTTGCTGCAGCTTCGTGCAACTGAATTAAAAAAATGTATATACATTTATGAGGAAGTAAATACTGATAAAACATTAATATTCAAACTGCTTTTGCAGGCATATTGTACTATACATACATCCAATCGTGCAACATTTTGGTGGGACAGGTTTAGACAAATGCACGCAATTTAAAGTTTTAAAACAAGAAACAAGCTGATGAGGTGTCATATATTATATATTAATTATTGACAACAAACATTGTGTTAATGTTTCATTCGTATTGTTAATATAAATATATTTATATATAAGAACTGTACTAATGACCATTTTTACTTCAGGTATATTACAAAACATATTTATGAAATCTAAAATCAAATAATATGAGCAAAAATTTCTGTAAAGGGGATTTGTAAAAATTATCTTGTCAGAGTCTTTTGGTATAACTGTTGGAGGGTAGGATGGCAATGCTAGCAATTCTTATGGTTTTATGATCAGATTTTATGTTCGTTTTATTAAATATGTCAACTGATGTATTGCACGCAGCTTAAAGCTATCAAAACAATCAGGATACGAAACCAGACTGCCTACTTGAACAATTTAGATCTCCAATCAATTGTTTAATGTGAATTAGTCATTTAACGATTTCATTCAAATTTGAATGTCAAATTTTCCGGGGAGAGAAAGCTTTTAGTCATTAAATCTATATACTTTTCAAAGATTTAGATCATGAAGTATATAACATGTTCTAGTCCACTGCAACTTACATACTACATACGCATCCCAGCGCTATGTCAATTGTGATCGATGTTCATAATCATTGTAAATACATTGGTTATTTATTGGAGTAATAAATTTATGACAAATTAGTACTTCGTTAGAAAAAATATGATGGAATATTTATGGTGTCAAAACCGTGTTACAGACGTGAAAATAGTTCTACTTAATGCCGCAACCGGTTGGAAAAATTTGTTTGCTTGCATTTTTTAATTATTTTATACTTTACCTTTTTATTACAAAAATCCAGTACAAAAAAAAAGATACGCTAATGTGTCCATGTTTAAGACTGTGCCTCTGTTATTTAGTTGTTACAAATCGTCCTTGACTTTTGCTACGGGAATTTTACGTAATAAGTCAGCCATTTTTTTCTTAAGGGACCTAACATTGTTCACAAATGTTCGTCTGCTTTCGTGACGTTCAATGCATTCGGAGAAACCGCGAGACTTTTCCCGCCTTAACTGCAGACGACATCACCCGAAAGATTTCAAATAGACAACAATCGATTTTTCCTGAAGTACACTACTGTTTTTTTTTAATGTCAAAATTAAGTATGGAAAATTACCTGATAAAAATTTAAAACCGCCATATTTCAAAACGCTGAATATCTCTAGGAAATAATTGTTTATTTCAAAAGAGGAACATATGCTTAACCATACGCGGTAACCAATTTTCATTTGTCAAGCAAAAAACACATTAAATAAAAATAGCTCAACACTTACTATAATTTATTGTTATACCCCCCGCAAACTTGTTTGTGGGTATATAGGAATCACCCTGTCTGTCTGTCTTTTCACATTCCTGGTAAGCGCTGCTTCTCCTAAACCGCTTGACAGATTTTGATGAAACTTTACATGAAGGAAGTACATATGTAGATGTGCATGAGAATTTAGGTTGCTGTCGGATATTTTTCAGGGGAGATAATGAGTAAATTGGACTTAGAATTTTAAAATAAAGTATGCAGTGCGACAAATCGTAAGCGCAGCTCCTCCTAAACCGTTTTGACAGATTTTGATGCATTTTTACATGAAGGAAGTACACTATATGTAGATTTGCATGAAGAATTTTCGTTGTCGGATATTATTCAGGGGAGATAATTGGACTTGAAGCGAAGCGGGGTATCCCTTTGTGAGCGTGCTCACAGTCCACACTAGTTTTATCTAGCGTAAGTTTACTTTAAAGCCATCAGTCGCATATTGGGTACAATATTATTTTCTGATACCAGAATGTATATTACAAAAGACATTTAGCCGAAGTTACGTGCATCTAAATACAAAAATCATTTAAGCATACGGATTAGTTAAACGATATATATTACAAGCTTTTCTATTATACTATTAAAGTACATCTTTTGTTTATTTTCGATGATATTTTTACAAATGTACCTAAATCAACGGTTTTGAGAACACAAACATAATGTCAATATAATTAGTTACATACAACAAAGGAAAAACTTGAAACTATTAGTTAACATTGCTGAGATAAAACTATTTATGTAGACAATTTATTCCAATAAAGAAACCTCATTTAATTTGGAAATAATAATGGATTTTAAATGATTTAAATATAATATTTTGGCACGATTACATAATGCAAAATTTTCGGATCATGGCAATTATAAGATATCTGATGAGATATGATTATTTTTTTTTTAAATTCCACCATATTTTGACTCCTCAGTGAGATTTTTTATCTTAGCACTAAAATCATTTGTTGTTTCATTTGTTTAATTAAAAATTCTTGCCCCTATATTTATAAATGCATCTATGTGTCTTTTAAATGGTAAGGACACATTTTTAATAAGAACGTGTTGTGTGTAGTCAGTCACATGTAATAATGTTTTGGTTTTAAATTTGTTTTCATACAAATTAAGCTAAATTATTGCTTTCAAAACGCTTAGAAACATTCAGTCAGTAAACAAAAATACATGTTTTAATTGAGATTTTTTAATCAATTTTATTTACAAGATCGATTGAACCTATCAATCAAGTTAATTTGTCATATCCGTCGAAGCATTCTTTATCTGTCCTCTAAAAGATTGACGGTTAGCGAACGATTGGCAATTGATTGGTAAGTAACTTATCTGCGACGACATGTTTTAAAATAACTACAACATACCAAGATTTAGTTGTGATACGTTTTCAAGCTTTAGCTCTTTATTACTTAAAGCATTGCTGTTTGATACTGATTTGCGTTTTGTAAGATTTCGTAAGAGCAAAAAAAAAAAGAAACCTTGGTCCTTATTTGAACAAAAAGAAACACGCGTGATAACATGCAGTTTAAGGTTTTGTGTTGCTTAAATTAGTTCAATTCCAATTTGTATTTTGAGACAAATAGATACTTGGTACAGGTGACGGTTGATACAAGTCAAATAATAGAGCTGTTCAGATTGTAGAAAGCAATGCCGTTCGTTAGACGTTGTCAGATTATAACAGTATAATACAGAAAGTGTGGCCATTGAAAATAATTGGTTCCGTATTTTGAATAATACCACTTTTCTATTACGTTCAGTACCTAGAAAACAGGTAGGATAATTGTAGGCGTTACAAAGTCAAGTATCCACCACACATATCTCATTAGTTGCAGTGGTTGCCTATCTGTTATGTCTTTTTACAGCAAAATCTTTAAATTGTTTTTGTTCTTGATGTAGCTTGAATGCTGAAGGTATTAATTTACTTTCATACAAATGTAAGCAAAAATTAATTTATCTACTTACTTGTCCGGCCATACTCTCTAAACCGTCCAATGTTACAATTAAACTATAAATAGATATATGGATGGTATTTTGACATTCTGCAATATGATTTAAAATGTATATTAGAAATTTTAAAACACTGCACGTGATGAAACGAAAGTATTTGAGACGTAAACTGATTAGTATTGTAAAAACAAATTAATCAAATTTTATAGGTAACTTGTTGTACGATGATAATAACTTCCATTCTGTGACTTTTTATAGAGAATTATGTACCAAATACTTAAGAAATCGATATATAGACAGCAAACTAAACGAACTTATAATGATAAATGTTTTTTCCCATGTTGCAATAATATGTTTTTTTGATGTATAGTATACAGAAAAAATACTGTCAAACTGTTAATTCATAAAGTAATATTAAACATATGTGGAATAACAACAATTCTAAAAAACTTTTTGACAATTTAAAATCAAGATCGATATCCAACCTTTAATCCGTTCACATCTTTGTTTTTCCAACTCTTTATATCACATTGCCTCACGAAAAACTAAAATTTCTTCTTAAAGAAGTCATTCCTAAAGCTTTCACTTCTTCATAACCGAAATATGTAGCTTAAGGTTTCAACAAAACGTATTTTTAATAAAGAACCAACGTTAAAAGACAAAGTAGGCAAAAGCAAGAAACACTTGTATAGCATGCTATTTTTTCTTATTGAAAACATATTTGTACCGTTTGCAGAATGTACATGTGTTGTTTCAGCAAGTAATATAGGAATTCCAAAAGTACAAATTGTGATTCAATCCCTTCTAATTTACTCCTGTATTCTTCTAAAACTTACTCTCTTCAACGACTTATTTAAGACAAGAAAAAAGCAGAAGCTAGGTCCTTTTTAGAATCACATATAGACACACTGATGATGTCTTTTCAATTAAAAATCCTGAATATACTGTGTGGCTTTCGGTAATATATAATTCAGAACTAGAATATAAAGAAAACACATAAACAGCTTCATTTACATCATTTTTAGGCTCGAATATGACACCAAGGGTCATCTCAGCACAATAATTAACGATAAACGAGACGATTTTATTTCAGTAAAAATAAATTAGCCTCACTTATGCAACATTAATCCAGATTCAACAGCATACAGTGTCTATATTTGTCTTTTTATCAGGTATGAAAAAGATGCAATGAACATACTGATTTTGCAGTCAGCAATTTCTTCAGGACAAACTTATAAACCAAGTTTTCAACTAAACAAAACGACTCGTCCGTGCCTAAATAAGTTTTACGATAGACACGAGTTCCTTGTTGAAAAATCTAGTACAAAAATAAATATGATACATAGTTCCCCAATTTTTTGAATTCAGTGCAATGATTATTGGATGCACCTATTAATGACTGCTGGTGATACCTAACCAATTTCATCAAGAAACCAACTCAAATACTACAGCATTGGAGGCGAGAGGTTTGGCATGCAACAAAACCTGGTTTAACTCAAAAATTTCTTTTGAAATGTCGGTACACCAAGTCGGGACCATTACCGGTGTTCGGTATTTTGCTATTACCTTAACTTTAATGCCAACAAACTAACATGTCCATTGCAACATAGGATAAAAAGTACAATTAAAACACATTATTTTATGGCTTTCAAAGCCCTCTCGTAAAAGGTTTTAATTTATGTCGCTGATATACTTTTTGACAAAATATAATTTGGTTAATCCAAAGAACTATAATGGTGATTATAAAATTATAAATACAACTAAGTTAAGTAATTCTTAAGAATTAAGAAAGAAGGATTCGTTTTATACTCCTTTCCTTTATTTTTACTCCTTAGTGTTCAAGACATTTACTGATTATTAATTTATCCGTAAACATTAAAATCAGGAAGTTAAGTAATGCCAAAATAAGTGCCAGAGATAACTATTGAACAAAACGTCCTATTTTAATACAAAAATCAGTAGTACGTGATATATGATATCGAAAATCAAATAATGAATTTAAATCTTTACAATATCACAGAGTTGAACAAAATATTTGATTAAATTTGTTTAAATATGTATTTATATCTAATTGTAAAGACAATAAATTTAAGTATAACATAATCATGTAGATACGTGGTACAACGTTTTAATTTTACACGACTTTTCTTCTAGAACATTCTAACAATAAACTTATAATTTGCGAATGAAACAAATTTGTCAGATTCGAATAACAAATGTATCAATTAATATATTATATGCACTGAATAGCTCTATAAGGAAAAAAAAGAAATACACCTGACAACATGGTCAAAATTTACCTTTTGTGTTGTTTAAATGGGTTTCAGTCTAGTGGGTGTTTTTGAAAATAATATTTACTTGGAACCTTTGACAGTCCCTATGACCAAAACCATTAAGTTGTTCAGCTGTTCATAGATCGCAGATAGCGGAAAACTTTCTTTAAGGTTTATCAAGTCATAAAACAGAAAGACTGTCCCGGGCAATGCTTTGTTGTGTGTTTAGTCGTAGGATGACGATATCCTTGTAGAATATGTATAAAAAGGGGAGGAAGTTTAGTCGTTACAAAATTAAATTATCCACCATGCATAACTCATTTCATTTCTAATAGACGTCAAAATGTCTTGCTTCTAAATCCGCCCAAATCCACGGTGGTCCTAGACTGTTGCGCTTAAATACATATGTAAACAAAGATGAATTTGTGTACTTGAAATGAAATGATTTATGCAAGACGGATAACTTAATTTGTTGTAACGACTAAATTAGATACAAATTAAAATACACAGATACAATGATAATCATTGAGTTATAAATACCAATAAAAAGATTAAAAGCTTTATTTTTTTTAACTTAGAAGGAATAACAACAATAAATAAGATTCGTTTTAAACTCCTTACCTTTGTATTCACTCTTTAGTGTTGGAAGCATTCATTGATAATTGAAGTAATAATATACCTTTAAATCAGGAAGTCCTAAAAAGTTTAAAAAAATTTCATTGGTAACTATTATCAATATGTTCAACTTTCATACAAAAATCGATAAACCTTGATATGTGAGACCGCAAGTAAAATGAAGAAGTTTAAATTCGACAATCAATATTTGATTAAAAGTGTATGTTAATTTCTCGGTGAATTGGAATTTTGGTCGTCTGGTCGTGCATGAAATATTTTTTTGTTTTATTGAAGACAGCATAATTTTGGTAAGTCGTTGTTTACTTCTTAGCAAATTCGACTATTATATCTTTTGAATTTGTGTTATACTGAAACGAATAAGGTACAAGTCGCGGTTTTCTCTGGGTACGACGCCTTCCTCCCTCAATAAAAATTGGACGCCTTGATATAACTTAAATTTGCAAAAAGTGGCGTTAAATAACATTTAAACAAACAAATACGTTCACTTTCGGTTCATTGATGACAATGGTACAATTGTTCATTTTGATAAATGCCAGAGAGATGCCGAATAATACGAAAGGTTTTTTTTTTCGATTGGCTAATAACAAAAATTCAATAAGAGATGAACAGTAATGGAATGTGGTTAGATCTTCAAGAAGAAAATACCGAAAAGGGCAGCGCTGCACATTTTTATTTAAGTAAAATAAGTTTTGTTTTTGTTTGTTTGTTTGAATGCTGTTTAACTTTGCTTTCACCAATTTTTCAGCTATATCATGGCATTTTTTAATAGGCGGAGGAAGCCGACGTACCCGGAGAAAACCCCCGACCTACGGTAGGAAAATTGGCAATCCTTGTCAATTAAGATATGAGTCGAACTCACCCTGCCCGCAGTGACGCTCGAACCCACAATCTCAGTGTTGACGGACCACGTGATCAATAGTAGACAAACTACCTTAACCACACCGAGGATCCAGATTACATTTATGGGTCTCAGATAATTCAGTATTGAATAGTGTTTTTCGTCAATTTTTTACATCATGGTTAATCAAAAGTTTTGACCTCAATTTTAATAGCTGGAAAATTTATCTGGAGTAAAATGTATTAAAACAAATGGTCCACCGGTTTTTTTCAATACTACAACAATATAAATTTGATATTTCACATATAGAGCTCATCACTAGTTCAAAAAGTGGGCAATGCAATGGGTCATAATGTTATCTTCTTATCGACGACCTTTTTGTACACTTTTGAATTTTACTTCCTTAAAGGTCGACATAAGAATATTAATTGGCTCGTCCCCTTTATTTAACATTTGATAAAAATAATATCTTGTCACAGTGCCAAATAACGACAATTTCATCGCGTACATACATGATTTCTTATGCTTGAAGTACTGTGCACGTTAATATATTTCTTTTCTTTTGGAAAGGCTGCAAATAAATAAAATGAAGCTTCTGTGTATTCGTACTTCACACCTACTAGTTTTCAATTAGGTCTAGATACATGTATTTCTTTCTCTTTGCATTTCGTGTCTCGTCTGTTTGTTTGAATTGCATTGTCATTGGTCTTGAATTCTGTTAATTGATCTGTATATTAGTTTTTATTACACACTTAATGATTACATTTTTCTTTAGTTCAGATAATTTCAATAAGTAGACAAATGCACTTTACAAAAGATGATAAAAGGCATTTGATATCAGACTTTTTGTTGTAGATAGTTCCAAATTAAAATGAATGGCAGAATTCACCCTGTCATAAGCCAACCACGTACGGTAGCTGATATCAATATACAAGTTCTTCCTCCTGATGAATTTCAAAAAGTTTTTGATCAATTGGCAACAGCAAATGAACTTTTAATAACAAAACAATTGGAATCAACTTCGGGTAAGTATAAAAGACAACAATATACGATGGAAACTTTAACGTTGTGTTATTATAAAGCAGTCTTAGAAGACAAATATAATACTGAAATATTACCAAACGTTGGGGGCTTTATGATAACATCCTTAAAATTGTTATTTCAGTCAAAGATAAGTCAGCAATATTTCAATTATAAAAGAAAAAGGAAATTTTGCTTTTTAACTGAACAATTAACAGGTTATAGATAATTAGGTAAAAAACTTACGTAACGTTCGATATTTATACATCTGACTTATTGATAGTTTATATCTATGGGCGTATAAACCATGATTTATTCCTATGAGTTTTTATTTGTTTTAATGCACCAACTATAATTGAAATTGTTCTAAATTGTTTAACAATGCAGTGCAATGAGTGAACAGCATAAATAAAAAGTATTTTCTTTTACTGATCATTTTTTGCAGCTAAAGAAGTTTTACACAATATTACCACAGACACAGGCACATTGATATTAATTTCAAAGAGTCAAATAGGTAAGTGTAAATTTCTTAAGTACTAGTAATAATCTTGAAAGTCTAAATGCATTATTGTATAGTTTTTGCATATACATTTTATAATTTTTGTTCTATTTGTAAACAATCGCAAACGTATTCCGGATCAAAAGAATTTACAGCAATTAGTAAAGAATAGTAAACAATTTTTTCAAGGAACTATATAAGGGTATGACAAAAATTATGGCACAAAAACAGTACCGTACCTCCCAACCCGGCCAAAAAACCATATAATTCATCTCACCTACTTACTTCATATTGTCTTCCCTTTCCGTGTTGATGTATTGTTCATAAGACAAAATATCAAAGAAATGCGATCGAAAAGTCAAGGGACAACTACAAATTCGGATAAATGCAAACATATACAACGAGAAACAAAACACAAAGTGAGTAACCCGAGCACATTAAAAACCACGAGTACACGCAGGTGCTCGGTCGAGTAAGCAGTGCCTGCATCTAGTAAGATTGCTTTTTGTTTGTTTGAAAATTGGTTAACGCCACTTTCAGCAATTTTTCAGCTATATCATGGCGTCCAGTTTTTTATGGGGAGGAAGCCGGAATACCCGGAGGAAACCCCGGACCTGCGGTAGGAAAACTGGAAATCCTTGTCAATTAAAATTGGAGTCGAGGCATCTTATTAGATGCAGTTCGAGTTACTAATTGTCATGTCTAAGAAAAAGTAGATACATACGACTCAACAAAAATGTGCGCTCCTATTTGTACGAGAGCCCAGAAGGCTCATTCGAGATTCGAGAATCGAAATTCGAAATTGGAGATTTGAGATTTGAAATACCAAACTCGAAATTCAAGATTCGAAATTCAAAATTCAATATAGTTATAACAAATCAGATTGCGTGTGACACAATCGTCTACCAATCAGAAGAGTTCTTATATAAACGTAGCCACGTGCTATCAAGGTTGCGGGTTTTGTTCAAGGTGCTTGAAAGTATATGTTTTGCAACAGAATCAATAGTAATACTAGTATTACTGTCAACTAATGCTCCCCGATGATACCCCACTCTTTGACTTCAGAGAAGTCTGAAAATTTTGAATCTCGAGTTTTGAATTTTGAATCTCAAATCTCGACTTTCAAATTTCGACTCTCGAATCTTGAATGAGCCTTCTGGTATAGTTGGAAGATTAATTTTCCATAACAATCTTTTAATCATTGTGACGAAGATAGACTTCTTGGAGTCATAGCGTCAATCAATCAATCGATTTATTATAGCTCATTGTATTTATCAAATATAGTATCAGGTATTTTAAACATCGTGCGACAACTGCACTTTAAAATAGGTTACCTAAACATTATTCTTTTAATCTTAAATGATCTTTATTGTTTTACGTCGTGTCAGAATAAATGATATCAAATTAAAACGTCAGAAAGGTGCTTTTTCACCAGAATTTAATATCTAAGAGACAACCTACTGGCAGTAAACATTCTCACGCTCATAAAATAGCCGATAAATTGCTTGACAGGCTTTAAAGATAAATCGATCAAATTAATCAATCTCATCTCTACCTTATTTCAGGTTTATTGCAAGATTGTTTCTACACATCAATTAAACAATATTAACTAACATAATACGTTACAGACATTTGTTTTACTTACTGAACAATATCATACAAGTTTGTTCCAATAGATACAAATAAAAGGTTATATTAAAACTTAAAGATGGATTGAGTGGTTACTCTACCTCTAGGGAACTTTTTTTCAGTTACATATGACATTGAAAGAAGGAAACATTTTGACTGCTAATGGAATAGTATGGAATATTACGCAGAGTTAAATTATACCTTTTATAGCAACGGCGATGCACCTACAGTTTTAAGATACAAGAAGGTCTTGACAGTGCATTAAGCATGGCTTCCTCAAAGCTCTTTACCACTAATAGTCCGCGAATAGGTTTTCTTATTGTAACTTAGCATACCATAGTTAGACGGCTTCCTTATTAGTTAACTGATGTTAGCTTTGAGTTCCACTAGCTCATGAAGCGATCTTGTCTATTGTTTATGTTATTTCTTTTATTGACTATTGACTCTTCTGATTGCAAATGCTTTTGATTTTATCTATTTTAAATATAGAAGTAAACAATGGGAACATACACAAATTGCAGTTATTAAACGAGACTGGTAAAATAATGTTCGAAGGAAAACAACGAAGTCAATTCCTTAATTTAAGGAACAACTTTTCTGTTTATACCACAAATAAGGTGATCATTGGTAATTTGAGGAGCAAGTGCAGGTAAATGCAATTTTCTTTCTCTAATAAATACACGTAAATGTATCACTCAAAAACCATAATTTGTTATTGAGAGAGTTTAACATGTAACTTACATAAACATGATTAAACTTAGCTTCCATGGGAGTGTTAGAGCAATTGAAACTAATACTAGGATTACGTTATATGTAAAATAAATAAGTTTTTTGGTGAAAGGTCAGGTTTTTAAGGTTTCTAGTTAACAGATAAGATATTATATTACTATTTAGCTGATGCGCGGCTCCTATAGTTGCAGATTGATTGAGGAATTAATTGGTTAAATAGCTACTTAACTTCCAACAAAAACAGCTACATTGTATATTATATACAAATCAATATAAAACTTGTAATTGAATTCAGGAAACATGATATATCCTGGACAGAAATTTTTGACGTCCCATTGAAAAGGTTAAAGTGTTCGTTAGGGACAGACAACTTAAATGTGTGTACAATAACTTTAGTGGTCATAATCTTAACAACAATTTTCTTTAAACATTTATGAAGTCCTAAAGAGGGCAAAATGTGATCCTTATTTACTATCAACTATTTTTACAGTTGTTGCAAACAGCCGAATAAATACGAAATTTCTGATGGAGGTGGTCGAAATGTGCTATTTTGTCTTGAGGCTGCCAATTCACGAATTCAGGTAAGGCTATTCAAAGGTCAATATTTGGAATAATATGAACATTTAATTTATATGCATACTATACATCTCCGGGCTACAAAGTTAAGCAGAAAAGGACAACCTGTATCAACCTGTTCTGTCGGATGCTTGTCAGATTTTTATCTCTCTAATCATAAGTGCGGTCATGAGTGTGCCTGACACAAGTTAAATTTATAGCGAGAGTATAAGTCATCTCAATATTAGTAAATATGAATTCGTGTAAATCGACATAACAGGCAAGAGACAGGTATATCAGTGGATTTTTAAAGTTAATCTGTAAAGTAATGGTCTGCTTGTATAGAATAGATTGTTCTCTTGGATTACGATTGAAATTATTAATACTTGTTTACACAATGAAACCTTCTTGAGATAATTGTTTATGATGTCGAGCTAATATCGTTAATACATAATTTTTGTAGATAAACAACTCAGTAGATGGCAGTAACAGAGCAACCGCTCTGGAAGCTTATAATATAGTAAGACTTACCTGTAAGATATTTTTTCTATAGCGTCTATGTTAGCTTTTCGTATAACCGTTTGGTTTTAACTTTATAGTAAAGTTTTATATCAAGAAAGGTCTGGGCTAATATTTTATAAAATGCAGGCAGTAATATTTCATGAAACTGCACTAAACGCAAATAGTAAATAGTTAAATATACGAAAACGCGTCGCTAAGCTTACTGTACTTAAAATATTGCAATATTTTCAATAAATAAGTCACGTTGTATAATATTGATTTCAAGATTATCTAATTACACTCCAGTTACCTGTTGTAATTTACTCTGCTTTGCTACGGAATCATGAACAAGTGTTCCATGAACTAATATAATGTGAGAACAAAAGCGTTAAATTATACACTTTTGTATGAACCAGTGTCGAAAAGAGAAATGATTTACCTGATTTGAGCTCTTGGTATGCATTATAGTTTATAATGGTCATGATCGATTGACATTAAAACTGATTACATACTCTTCACTTTTAAATATATTTCAGCATGAAAACCGATTATCTTTATCTACATCATCAGACACCCATTGAAAATTATCTGCAGTCTTTAGGTAATCTATGGTTAAAAATTTCGTTTTTTTTCAGTTCATGGTAAAATGGATATTTGGCATAAGGTTTTGGCATTGGCTATGATTATTGTGATTTACACCAAACCTGGTGGATT
This sequence comes from Limnoperna fortunei, assembly GCA_944474755.1. Classification (NCBI taxonomy): domain Eukaryota; kingdom Metazoa; phylum Mollusca; class Bivalvia; order Mytilida; family Modiolidae; genus Limnoperna; species Limnoperna fortunei. Next base: position 27,159,336 of record OX104121.1, read on the forward strand.
ATACACAGAAGAAGATGCGAAATTCAGCTGCAATTACTGCTGCAAAAAGTATTATCGTATGATGAGGGAAAACAAATATTGTATATGTGTTCGCGTTCTATTTGAACTGATACGACTTGTGTTTTTTGTGACGTGGGCTCTTATTCTTTTGATAGGACTCCTGCTATATATAGCAGTCTTACTTGCAGTGTGTCTTAAAAAGCCAGGCGCTGCTAGAGAATTGGCAGGAAAAGGTCTCGCTTCGTGGGATGGAGACAAGTTGCAATGTCTAGCAATGCCTTGTTATTATGATTGTTTGAGTGAAGAAGAAGGATATAATTTTACTTTTTAAAATTGTCATTCTATTGAACCGCTTATTAGTTTGCACCATTTGTATTGACCTGACAGTTTCGATTTATATGTATATTTAAGACGTCCAATTAACTTTTCTCTGATCAAACGTAGAGGCTAGGATATCTTTATATTGAATGTCTGCTTGCACATTTGTTCTAAATGAAATAATTTTGTTTGATTATTTCTGAACATATTTTATTTTGAAGTTGATAATATTTCACATGTCTCAATGCCAATATATCGAAGTTTGATTGTAGTTGAAAAAAGTATTCTGATTAAAAATAAATAAATAAATACAGTTCAAAAGATGTTTTACCGATAGATTGAGTCTAAACGTCCATTAAACAATACTTTTGATATAGTTTGGACTAGAAGACTAGAACAAGTTTAAACACAACACATTAACCTGGGAAATGATATAGTAGAACATTTATCATTTCGTAGCGGCTACAATAAGATTACAATAATTTTTTCAATTTTAAAAGGGGTCTTAATCGTGGACGAGCTTTCCTACCACACGTTACCCTCAATTGTCCAAAATCTTCATACAAAGAGCTTAAAACATCAATTGATGTGGTTCCTTTTTTTCACCACCTGGAGATGGAAGTTGGTCAAGCAATAAAAATACTCCCAGCAATAAGAAAACAAATACCACGTCGAAATAAAAAAGACATGACCTACAAAAAAACTTACATACAGATTATACACTCTACTACATTATGTCATTTTACAGCAGGAAGGGGTATTTTTTCTTTAGCAACAGGCATGAAAGTCTTTACGATCGTATATTGTCTAACTCGGACCACTTGCTTTTATTCAGGCGACACGATTGTTGTGTGTTGCAACCCTTGATGGCGGAGGATGGAATCCTGGTGGTTGATAGATCACTCTCCGCTGCATCCATTAGTACGGCTGAGTGGGTTAAGATTTTCAACACACTACTTTGGTCCTGAATTCAACTAGAAGGAGGCCGGGTGGACCCGGTTCTGTCAATCGGATGGTCACATTGGTCCCATAACAAGTTTGTCATTCTTCTTATCAGTTGATCATATCTTGTGAATCGTAGTACCGCAGTTGGTCAGCTACAGGCTGTGAAGAATTCGGTGGTTTATGGATCAATTAAGTAGATTCGAACGATTGATTCGCCATTTAACTTTGGCACGAAGCTTGCGTTCGTTGAGAAATTCATCTGAGTGTACCACCCTTGGAACACCTGATGCTCTCTGCTAAGTGATCTTCAGAAACCATGCATCGCCCCTGTTTGCGCTCAATTACGGGTGGGGAACAAGGGTGGTAAACCGCGTTGTTCTCACCATGCTCTCTGAAAACCCACCTTGAACACAAACAGGCTACAAAAAAGAAAATAATAACATAACTCTTGAAAATATTGTTTCTTTATTTGTACTTGAATAAAAGAATAAGGGTTGTGCAGGAGATGCAATGTCACAAAATGATATCAGGCTCTTTTTTAATTGAATGCTCAAATAAACAACAGACTTTCAATTTGTAAAAACTAAACACAATTCTTGATTTAAGCATTTTTTGCACTCCTCACAGACTTTAAATTCCAGCGAATATATTATTCGTGACAGAGACCAAGATCTCTGTAAACTTACAGATGACGAAATTTGTGAAGATTTCAAACCTCAGGGTAAAGCAAAATCAAAAGATTCGTAGCCAACAGAGAAGGTGTTCAGGTCAAACAAAATACATTTCTTCTGCACCTAAAATACTTCATCTGTCCCTCCATAAATAAAAATCGGTCTCTACAACGTCATTGGTCAGTGTGGCCAAACGCCTTCTCATTTCGGTTGCAACGCAAACAATTATCATCTGGTCTATTGACAGAAAAGAACCTTCAAGACTACCAGTTAAAACAACAGACAAGTTCATTCAATCTTCATCAAACTTTCAACTACTGTCGACAAGAGAAATGATTTAACTGAATACTTGGCATGTAGAATACTTTATAATGGTCATGACCGATTAAAAATTGATTACTCACTACTCACTTTTAAACAAATATCATAGCATGAAAACAGATTAACTACAGTATATATTATATGTGTTCGTGTTCTATTTGAACTGATATGACTTTGTTATTTGTACCTTTGGTACTTATTCTTCTGATAGGACTCCTGCTATATAAAGCAGTCTAACTTGCAGTGTGTCTTAAAAAGCCAAGAGTAATAGGGAACTATCAGAAAAAGGTCTCGCCTCGTGCGATGGAGACAAGTTACAATGCCTAGCAAAGCCTTGTTTTAATGATTGTTTAATTGAAAAAGTAATTTTTACTTTTAAAGCGTTTATTAGTTCGCAGCATTTATATTGACCTGACAGATTCGCATTTGTACATTTAAACTGTCCAATTACGTGCTTATATACACTTTATGTATTAACTTTCCTTTGATTAAACTTATAGGATATCTTTATACGGAATGTCTGCTTGCACATTGGTTCTAAACAAAATGTTTTGTTTTATTATTTCTGAACATATTTTAAAGTTAATATTTCACGTGTCTGTATGCCAATGCATCGTATTTTGATTGCATTTGATTAAATAAACCATAAACACCTCAGTTAATTAAAAGATTTTTCTACTGATACGTTGAATGTTAATATCCATTAAACAAAAACAATACTTTTGATATAGTTAGGACTAGAACAAGTTCAAAAACAACACATCAACAAGGAAAATTGCATGGTAGAACATTTAACAATGAGCTTACATTTTTATCAAAATCTACAAGAGTTTTTTATCTTGAAAGAATCTTTCCTAACACACGTTATCCTCAATGGTCAGATGCTAGGTCCTCAAAACAATGACCTTACAGCATGCAATGAGGCGGCTTCCTTTTTTCACCACCTTTGTATGAGTTTGGAAAAGCTATGGGTGGAGCAATAAAAACGACTGCCAGTAATCAGAAACAAATTCCACGTCGAAATAACAAAAACATGGTTAACATAAAAAAAAAACTACATTATGGCATTTTACAGCCGGTAGAGGCATTTTGTCTCTAGAAACAGGCATAAAAGTCCTTAACAATCTATATTGTCTCACTCAGGACCTACCACTTGCTTTACTAAAAGTGGTATTTTTACATTAGCAACATTTCAAAGTCAAAAGCATCCATACATTCTCTGACTGCAGACTATTATGGGAAAGACCTTTACATTTGTACTCAGAACAAATGTCCTTTTTAATTTTTAGAACTTTGCTTTAATTTTGGTTGTGGGTTTGTGAGTTTACCGGTTTATTAAAATTTCGTATGTGGATTTCTGTTTTGACCGTTTCTCTTGTATTTGGTATTTCATTATAAACTTCATTTATAGATGTGTTTACAAAATGTATTTACAAAACAACCTAGTCGTGTGAATTTTATGAAACAAAAAACAATATTGTATTTCATGTTATGTAGCCAGTTGTAGTTGTTAATCCAGAAATGTCTTACAATATATACTGAGACCTGAAAAACAAACTTTAGACGGGTAGCCAGAAGCGGGAGCAAGACATAAACTGTGACATATCCGTTTGTTAATCCCTTTCCAATCACATATTATTGGATACAGGTACCAAACATTGTTATTTAAAAAGAACTTAAATGATTGTTTGAACGCCCTTTTCCGCAATTTAACTATATCATGACGTCCAGTGTTTATTGAGGACGAAGTCCTGGAAAACCCCCTCGACCATCGGTATCGTTTACGTTTCTGTTAAATCGCCTATAAATATAGGAAAAACTGTTTAAATCATTATTTAATTACAAAACTGGGACCGGATAACGCAATAATACATTTAATACAATTTTACTTGCTAATTCATAAAAAGGTGCATATGTGTCTGATTTCACGTTAAACAGACACCCACCTTATGAAATGCATACATCTTTTTGGCAATTATTTGTGTTTCATTTATCGATTTCGCGGTAGTTTACAGAAAGATCGCATTATAAAAAGTTTTCAAACCTGTTGTAGACATCGACCTATGAATCGGCCATACTCTAAACAATATATCGTAATATTTTGAGGCTGCATCTTTTAATCAAAAATACATGCTGCCAAAATGTTTAATTAAAGCAAAATTAGTTGTTTTCAGACTGAAGTAAATATTCCAATATCTTTCATTCATCAAAATCTTTACGGCTTAAAATCAAGACGCCATACACTACCGATAGTATCCTAAAGATGGTTTTTATTATCCTATATCACGTATTTAAAAATTTTTAACCTTCAGGTTTTAAATGCCTACGGACAAGTTAGTTATCATCTATTTTTATCAGTTAAGATTACCTTTGAGTATAGAACAATTTAATATTTCAAGCTTCGTCAATTGTTATTATTATTATGATATCATGTTGGACGTAGCGTTTTTGCATCATTTGTTCGATTAATAATGAATTTTAAGAGACGGTCGTAGGTCCTTATATATATATATAATTTCTCTGTAAATCATGTTACATTAATAGTGAAACAACAAAGATCATGATATATTAACCATGAAATTGAGTGCGTCCCTTTGTTGTCACTCCGGAGAAAGCATTTGTAGCGTTCAGTTTTCCGTTTTCAAAACGTACTTCGAGATTCAAATCATGTCAGAAGAGAATTTAAAATAATAATGATGAAGAAGATTCGGTCAACTCGTAGCTGTATGTTCGTTTTTTTATTTGATTTATTTTAAACAGTAGAAAGCTAATTAGCACTATTGGAAAGTTCATTGAATTAAAAGAATATGACATAACATTACAAGTAATACCATGCCAAAAATTATATCTGCAACTGTGATTAAAGTCAAAGCTTTTTTAACAATATTTTGTTGATATAATTACTAAAAACTACACTAGTAAATGTGCTAGGACATTTCCACAATTCTCAAATATGGAAAAACGGAGAGGGGGACATATAATCTACATCCAAATTACCTCAAGAGGTTTTAATTGTTCTAAAATTACGGTATTGAAAAAAAACTTCTTTAATTTGTCATTCGTCCGTCGTCAGTGTGTGGATTTTCCGAAAATTAGCCACGTCCATGTTTTAGTGTGCCTTTTGGACAAATATATGTAAATTCCATCGAACCAATTTTTAACTAGTTTGGCTGGCTTGTATATCGATTTAAAATGCTTCAGAAACTACAATAGGCAACTCAGCAGTATCAACAAAATGATCTTTTTTTCTGTGGTATCTTAAAAAATTCCAACTCGTCAAAAATCAATCTTATTGAATAAAATTATTGATTCATGCTTACATGTATGATGAGTTTACTCTTGTATGTAAAATGTAAATGTTCTTGAAGTGATAAATGAATAAAAACATGCACGAAAAATATATATTACGAAAACTTTTTACAAAACATCAAGTCAAGAATTCGGCATCTTCTTTAACTTGCACAAGAACCTTTACGCAAACCAGTTGATCTATCAAAAAATTACATAATGAAATTAATGAGAATATGATGAGAAAAACGTTGATGTTAAAAATAAGTGTTTGCAACTCGTTTTAACTTTGACACAAAGACAAAAGTGGATGGAATATGTAAACTTAAAACATAAGCGTATAAAAACTTATTTTTGAGAATAAAAATACAAAATCGAGCAGCCTGAATTTTAAATGTTTTTGCTACATATATAGTAAGCATTTTTCTAAATGACATTCATTGTCTTCTAATTAGTTAATATATTCTTTTATGGATTAAAAGATTATTTTATTCCAAAATATTGTATTTGAGCTAGGACACTTTCGAGTCAAACTTTAAATTATATATATATTGTTTTTGATTATCTGAGATCAGTCATAGTACATGTTGGGTGTTTACAGTGGTATTCGGAGACTTTGTACATGTAAAAACAGGAAAACGAAAATATGTTACAATTGCAATTCGTGTAGATGTTTAATACACTACAAAGTACCCTAAAGAATTAAATCTTAAATCGTCATTTTAATTTATTTCCTTATTTGTGCTATTTTATCACCCAATGAAAAAAAAACTAAATAACTTGCTGTTATGCTATGTCTATCGTTTGTTTGAAACCATACACAATTATCAAAAAGGCTGCTTATAAAAGGATGGTTTTGTTACTTCAAAGAAAGATTTCAAACAGTGAAGATATTAACACAAAACAAGTATTTGTAATTGCAAACATATAAATTTGGCGACCATTTTAAAAATTGCCACCAGTCCTCGCATGGCCGTAGCATCCATTGAGGCAAGTGAGACATTTGACCAAGTATGGTTTTGATCTACGGGAAAATTTAATGAATGTAAAATAGTATATAGAAATTTCTTTTACTTTTTTTACACAACTGTATATTGCTAGAACTAATACGGACGTCGGTACCTTTAAAAAAACAATGGTCTTAATATGGAATTATCGATTTGTTACTATTTACGGATTTTCACTGTCCAGTATCAGGAGTCGTTCCAATAATTATAATATAGGTCATGATGTCGAACGTAAACAAAAAAAAAGCAGACAGCATGTATCTTTGGTTAAAAACTTGGAGCTGTAGAAAAAGAAGTGCAGGTGAATATATCAAGGGATTAAATAATATTTTAAGTGAACTTGTTTAGAATTTTAATATGAATTAGGTTGCAACCTAAGACCACGAGCAGCCCCCAGACCCCCAGACCCCATGTCGATTAGGTTTAGCCTCACTAAAAATAGGACCCTTGCAACGGACATGGTTCTCGATTTAATATAGTTATTGTGTAAAAAACTAACGGGCATAATATAATGCACATACATGTAAAATTTCATTTAAATTATGTTAATTAGTTTTCACTATATACTTATGAATACGCTATTTTCAGCTATATTATGTGATATGTAGATACATGTTTTTATACAGTACCATGAAAGCATAAAGCTAATATTTGATACATTCAAAAGTACGTTTTGCAAAACTACTTTATCAAACCATTTCTCAAGTTATTTTTTATTACTGTTCACACATAACATTTGAGTTGTTTTGTAAGGAATATTGATACAATGTATATGATTACTTTAATGACATGAAGTTAATGTTGTTACATATGGAGATACCTGTACATTAGCCTAACACAGTGGCAAGCTTAAATGTAATAAGTGATACATACCACTTCAAACGTTCACAAAAAACATTTTACAGTAGCATAGCTTTGGAAACTTTTAACCAATTTTCAAAATGATCCAAATGTTTATTTCTGCATTCTCTTTCATATTAGAAAATGAATGTTTTTTCAACTTTTTTACCAGGCATCTTTACCTTAGAGGCTCATTTTATATAAAGTGAATAATATTAAAAGGCGTGACTTAGAAGATTTCACCTTAAATATCAAATCATTAAATTTAGTGGTTGTTAGAGTGTCAAATGCAAGCAAACAAACATTACATTATCTTAAAACCCACATATTTTCACCAAAATAGGAAATCATTCAAAGGCTGGTAAATCTTAACCAAATATTTGCAAAACGCATTGATATATTGTTTATTTCATTCAGATACAAAAAAGGAGTAGTACACTCAAATAAATTTAGGCATCTCGGGGCAGAAAAATTACCCTAAATCAAACAGTGAAGCTTTATACATAACTTGAAATGTTTTTAAACTCTTTGGCAATGTGTCAATTTCTTTTATTCTACTTTGTTCAGCAAATATCGTATATTGATTATCATCATATAATATGGCAACAGTACCTATTCGTATTTACTATAATGACCTTATGAAAAGTCTATACTCTAGTTCAAAATAAAAAAACGTTACCCTTTAGATGAGACTAAAAATAGAATTCCTTGTTTTAACAAGACAAAAAACAGTGCGGAAATTGTTTTGGTGTTAAACACATACAAACTAATTTGACAGTTGTTTTGGGATGAACAGTATTATAGCCATTTCCTGAAATAAAATTAATGTACACCGATTTGATTTTCCGTTGGATTTCGAGACGCATCTTTGACACCTTGCCAATTTGTACATTTAGTTTAATGTGTCAATGTTTCATACATGTATTTATTTAAATTTACAACAAATTTTAAAAAGAGTCCATTTTCAATTCGTTATAGATTTCTAAATAATCTCTAGAAACTAATTGAATGAAAATAAAAAATCTCTGAATCTCATCACAATAGAATAAGCAATAGTTTTTATGTTAGTTGACAATTTGGTTAATTCAGCGGATGAAGTTGCTAGACCGGAATTCTAAACCACAAACAATGGCCAGGTAACTTAACAAATGTTTAATTAACTATTTAATATTGTTTTTTGACAAATATGGAATTTGTTTTGTAAAGCCTATATCCTTCACAATGCTTACATGTGTGACTATTTGCATTCAATCTACCCTACCGAGATTAAAATTAAAGACAACTCCAATACAATAAGGTCGGCCTTTTACTACAAAACTACTCTATGACAGATATGGAGACTTCAACTTTTAAAAACGTATATACGTACTGTCGTGAACTTGAATTTAGCGATAGAACAGCACGAAAGATTAATAATATTGGTAATATTAATAAAACATAGAATTTGGCCCCGTAATACGTAGAACTATGTCATATTTATATATGGAAGGGTGGTCTAGCAATACAGAGTACTTTTAGCAACTCTTTCTTATATACGCTATGTGTATTAATAACTTAATCAGTCGAAAACATATTTATTATATACAGAAATATACTTTACGGCAAGTTTATATACAAGTGTAATTAAACTCTGCCTCTTGTTTTAAAGCTTCGCGTACAATATCGGCTAAGTCATTTTCTTGTATTCTTTCTAAAGCGTGGGCAAGATTTTTTGCCAGTCCAGGGTTCGGTCGTTTTTGTACCCGCCAGAGACATAATATTTGGCCACCAATATTTTGACTGTTCTGTATATCTTTAATATTTTCGTCCGGAATATGAAGAATATGTCCTATTGTAGTAGATTGTGGTTTGCTTAAAAGATTTCCAAGCCGCATTAAGGAAGACTTTCTTAAAACTGGATATGAACCTAAAGAAGAAATATATATCATTTTTACTGACGAGCTCAGATTGTAAACAAATACTTATCTATCAAAACGTTGTCGAATTGACGTTTTTTTAGTGTTAAAATTTAACAATATTCCATCTGATGTTTAGTTTTCTACAATATTATTTGTATAGTTAAATAATGAAAGTGTAATCGACTTCCTTGCACTTAAATTATGTTGCTGTGTAAACAGGCTAGCCGTATCACATATGGACCGATTTGCGGTCCACATCCATACACTTACCTCAGAGATTACTTTTCGATAATAGGCGGAAACAACCGAGATGGTCCGATTATGTATTGCATATATCTAACATTCGAAGTTAAACAAGCAGTTATTCGATGCTCGAATAACATTCGAAATAAACTCATTTAAAATGAACGTTGTTAACAATATTGACATATCTTAATGTTTGAGAATTGTGTATTGTATTTTGTAATTTTATGTTTTAAAATTGTTGTAAAGTTTGTCGACCGGTATTATCATTTATCTTGTAATTACGTTACTTACATTGAAGTTCATCAAGGTCGTATTCTGGTTTCACATACACAACTACAAAGAAATACGTTGTTGCTTAGATGACCAATTTATGTTGTCGTTATGATGATACATAAAGTGCAGGGCCAATGCAATACTTTTGAAATAAAGAATTCCTAACACATGCTTTGTAAGTAAAATTAGTCACTTGTATTAATTTTTCTGGTATGATTATTTGGCATTTTTCCAAACGTTCTTGCCCCAGAGAGATCTGGCCCCAGTTTCAGAAAGCATCTCAAAGTAGAGTTTACCATATATCCTTCAGTTTTTCCTCAGATTTAAAAATCCCCGCAGTTTGATTGGTTGAATTTTAGATGGTTTTTGAAACCTGGATTGAATGTTGTTTAATATATTTATGACAAAACAATGGCAAGACTATGTTTTGTATTACTTATATTAATTATTGAGTCTTTAGGATTAAGTTTAACCAACTAGCAAAAGGTTTTTAATTTCAAAGTTGAGACATATCAAGTTTGTCTTTCCTCGCACTCTTGGACTATACTGTGATGGTTTGCGAACATCGATCAACATAAAATTTAAATGCACAAGATGGTGGCAAATAAAATGAAAATGGGCTGGTGTTTTGAAAGTGCGCCTCTCCTTGCACCAGGAAAACCTGTCTTGCTAATGTCCATATATTGAGGAACATATGTGGTCTTTTACTAATTGATATTTCCTACTCAAATTGCCATATGACTAAGCCATTAAATATGATTTTTATAGTATAAATCACATGTTCATCCTTTATTTATAGCTCCTGAGCTAGTCCTTGTGATTAATATTTGAAACACTACTCAATTAAAATTTATCTATCAATAAACTGTTACTTACACACACGCCTTGGTGGAAACTGTGGGTTCGGGGGCTCTGAAAGGTTAAAGCTCATAGCATTATACACAACATTAAATATGTTCTGTGTTATGATCATTTCCCCAAAAAGCTTTAACTTATAACCAGAATAATCTGAGCGCTTTTCATTAATGGTCATCTACAAATCCTGGAAAGAGTTGTCTTGTTTCGTTTTTTGACAGCCACGATATATGAGAATGTATTAAATCTTCGCTCATTAATGTTTAAATGTATAACTAGAAGCACTACTTAAACATATAATATGTGGCCTTAAACATAAACAATTAGATAGTTCATTATTTTTTATTCTTTCCACTCTGTTCAAAACCTTCGAAATGGTTTGTAATAAATATATCATTGTTGCAAATTTCGTCACATTCATTCTCTGATTTCTTTGAATGATAAATCAGTAATAGATATATCATCTTGCATATGTCAAAACAGCAAACGTAAAGTATTAAATAAACGTTCATTTTCCCCAATAGTTTTATTCTATATGACCCTTGTTTGACAATATGTGTGTCTTACCTTTGAAATTTATGATTGAAAAAAACTGTGTACATTAGAAATTAATAGTTTTACCTGGCACTTCGTGGCTTCCGTTTTCCTGTGGACCTTAAAGATACATTAAGGCAACTTTAAGATACATTTCTTCCTATACCTGTTTGTTAACATGTAATTACAATTTCACCTCATGATAATTATTAAATAATGAATAACTTTTGACAAACCACCTGATATTTCGTTGCGCGTTTTCACTATATAATAATTTTGTATGCCATTTTGTACATTATTGTGCTGTATGAGGGCAACCATGGTTTTTATTTGGTTCGGGTTATTCGCTTTGTGTTTTTGGTTTTTGTTTTGCTTTTTCTATGTTTATCTATATCCGGATAAGTTCCTTGACTCTCGGCTCTTCTTGTTTTTTCGGTTTCCTTTGTTACTTTTCTAAATGATGAATAATCCCTGAGTTTTTGCCAAGGGCAATTAAAAGTTTGGACAAACATAGATGCAAAACGTATTGCAAGATTCAAATAATTTGCCACGGACTAGAGTAGGTGATGCATACAATGAGTGGATGCACTGTAATCGCTACATAAATGACAAATCACTGCTTAAGCCGCTACACTTCTGTTTTTGCGGTCAAAATGTATCGCACAATGTTCTCTTTCAATTTTCCTAAATAATGTATATTTTTTTTATTATCTGGTTCTGGTCATTGAAATGCAAGAGACAAGACGTTAAATAACTACATATACAATGATGTAACGTGTGTAATAAATAACACGGTAAAAATATTATATGCTGTAGTTACCTATTTCTAAAAACGCTAAATCTTTAAATATGTACGTCTCGTGATGTGATCCCTTCCTCTTGAAGAGCGTCATTAAACGTTCTAAACAGTTCTTTGTCGATACTTTCTGTGCATTTACAGGTTCCTGTATGTAAACCTGTCCTGCAGGTACAGTGTTCGGTTCACCATTATTAACATGAAAAATTTTGAAGTTGCCGTCCATACGCATGTCGCAATATATATGATTCTTTTCGTCGTCTTGTTCGTCTTGTCTGTCTAGTTGTATATATCCTGAGAATGTAAGCTGCAATAAATAATAATTAAGAACCTGAGTGTCAATCTATGTCCTTTTGAAATGGAAAGTTAGGAATATATATTAATTATAAAAAGCATTTAAAGAATTTTAATAATAATAAAGTGCGATGTGTGAGTAAAAGTTAAAATGAATTAAATATTCTGACGACTGTTAAAAATGTTCTATTTACACAAATTTCGGTTTAATACGTTTAATATCATTGTGGGATGCAAACATTCCAGTTGTTTGTTATCGCTATAAAGTGTATGTGTCCAAGAGTCATGAAATGCATGTTGTTAAGTATTTTGACAATGTGCACGCTTTCTTATTGTTCTTGTAAAACCACTAACTTTGTATATTTTGTTTGTATAACTGTTTTAAATGAACATAAATAATACCTTGTAGGATTTATTTCTGCATAATGATTGTTCCTTGAAGGATTCAAATGAGTAACCCTCTGTAAGCCATTTTATCTTATTCTGCTCGAAATATTTAAGCAAGGAAAATTCGACGACAAGTTTGTAAAATGTGTTTTCTTTCTTCAACATTGCAAATATGTTCATCATTTTTTCTCCCTTAATAGCTTGACTTGCGTTTCTTGTTGCAGAGCTAATGGCGTTCGAGAGAGCAGCTACGCACCTAAGAAAGTAAAATACGTAGTTTCCAAAAAGGACATTAAAACTTTATAAGTACATGTATATAGAAGTCTTAAATTGCGGTGCTCAAAACCACTTTTAATTTACATTAAAATGTTCCTGTAGACTATTGCACTTTAATTTTTTATGCATTCGGAATACCGATGTGTGTTTTCGATGATTCACGAATAAAAAATACAGGTAATGAAATAAAATGGGTAGATATCCAAACTATACCAACTTTCAATGTTTGTTTTAATTTTCACAAAGACTCTCAAATTGTTTTTAGTTAAGTAAATGAGTTAGAGTGAAGCATAACACCCGCGTGTATTCTCGTGAAAATTAAATATGCGAAATCCAAAAAGAAACAAAATATAATCGTAAAAAACCTTTTTTAACATTTTGTTTACTTGCATCTGCATGTATCAAGCACAGATCATAGTTTTTCTTATTTGACACTTCTACGAAAACAAGTACATAGAGCATTCTGAGAAATAGCATGTTACAATCCGTACAATTTATGTTCAGGTCCCCATTGACACAAGGTCGAGCAGTTAAACTTACAGCAAAATTCATTTACCATTTAAATGCTCTGATGTGAAATATCACTTTGTTGTCCTTGGTGACAGCTACTTGAGCGTTATTTTCGCGCCAGTCAGAATCGCCGTTAGGTTGTAGTTTGTCCGAAACTAAAATCGTTACGCTCACTGAATCAGCTGGAAAAGTATGCAAAGGTAGCATAATCTCCATGTCTTTGCTGGGTTGTAGATCAACAGATGATGTAACGTTCAGCACATTTGTAACTAAAAAGTCGCACTTGTTACTTTTGTCATCTTCATTCCACAGCTTGGTACCGGTAAACTATTTTTGAACATAAACTAACCTTATATCATTACATTTTGGATGCAGATCATATATTACTTCATTTCTTGTGTTGTTGTAGTTTCAATGATTTAAACAACGCAAAATAATTAGTATAAATCATAACAAAAATAGTAAGCACGAAATAACCATTCATTTAGGCGATATAATTATTCGCAGGAGGGATAAAGTAGGTAAAAACCATATTTAAACATTAATAATACAAAATGTTTATATTTATTTTAGACTCAATTAAGCGGCTATTAGTATTAGTAACTTTCGCATACGTTTTTTTTTATATTTAATTGACAGTCTATCCTTTCTTAGATGAAAATAAAGTATTTACAGTATTCAATTGTGTACAGATGCGTCATGTTACCAATGTTTGTTTATAAACTTATTCGTTTATATTTGTAGTGTATGCTGACCATTGACACCCTTAAAGTTGCAGTTAATTTCCTACTATTTTTATTGATAATTATTGTTGTGTTAATGGTAACATCAGGAGTTTACTATGACACCACTCTCTACATCTAGTCTTTACCAATGAAAAGTTGGACATATTTTTGAAAAGAACAAACGGATTTTTAGGTTGCTTCATGTTATGTCTACATTGTCAAAACAATTTATTGCGATAAATTTCCCAATACATCATGTTTTAAATATTGCAATATTCATATCCAATTTATCATATTGTGCTTTAATATTTCCTTATTAGTCATGAATGGATAACAGAACGCAATTAAACGGTATAAAAATGATATAATTAATTTATTATTTCTTACTTTAACTTGCAGTTGCAAATCTTCCTCAAAAGTTTCTGGCTTTACATTTATGTACGAATCTGGTTCCATTTTTGGCGTAATTGTTGTTCCATTTTTGGGTACATCAAAAACCTCTATGATTTCAGTCGCAATAACTGCAAATCGCACGATCTCTTGTCTTTTCAAATTAACATAGACTGTTAATTTGGTAACCTGATATAGTATGACACATAGAAACAACGACAATAACCACCCACACACAATGAGAAAACTATGCAAATTGTCTAACTTGCAGAGATATAAACAAATTAACATTTTCTAAAATGTTGTCAAATGTTACCTTTTGTCAGCCTTCAATCGAATAATTAAATTTAGTGAACACGAAAAGTAAATATATAATTTTACGATACTTCCCAAAAGTAGGGCATATTTCAAAGCGGTCCACAATTATGAATGTTCGAAATATAAAAAGTTATGTCAACCAGAAAAGGCCCAACGTAACTAATAACAAACTAACCTGCCAAAACAAATTACTTTACAAATTGTCCATCAATGTTCAGCGACGTTACGCAGAGTACCAGCGACTAATGTCGAATAAACGTTTTGAACAGCTAAATTCGAGCGGCGTTTCATTATCGAATCATGACACACAACCGCGATGTTTATTATGATTTTAGTCTTTACAACATAATCTAGAGGACATCCCATAAGCTATATTTTGAGGTGCGCCCGACAGTTCTATGGTAACAGCCTACAAACGTACACTAAGGTAATTATTCTTACCTCAGAAGCAATCAAGATTGTATCGAAAAAGGTATATAAAATATATACATCTATGTATTTTTAAAAAAACATAAAGTTTCAACATAGAACAATAAAAAGTAGGCTGTGAAATAGTAATCTGTTTGTGTAAATTGTTAAGTACCTTTTTGTTTATATCTATAGAAGTGAGTGAATGGTGTTCACGAACTTTTCCTGCTAACGGCAAAATAGATAACCTTTCGTTTAGTTGTGGTATTTCGGGAATAACTAGGTTCGCCATGATTTGAGTGTTTGTTATATTCCAGCCTTGAAATTCAAAAATATCACCAAAGACACAATAGTGAGAAGGAACGTACTCCGGACGCTTCGTCATGCAACGTAGAAAAATGTCCTGATGAGAAGATGGATTTATTGTTATTCCAAGTTCTTCTATGAAAAGGATTTTTCCAGATTCCACATACACAATGCTAGACTTTATTAACCTACAATATATGTGTATTAAAATACTCAAACAGTTGAATGTTTTATTTAGTAATCGGATATTGTAAAGTTAATATTCATATCATGTCACAAACATCTGGTTTAGTAACTCGGCCGATTGCTTAAGAAAGTGATTTATCTATGTTTTATCGCGTGCCTGCAAACACGTTGCAGGTTCGTTCTATGTTTACTTCGGATAAATTTCGATCGACTACATCCCGAATTGAGAAATTGCCTGCTAATTTTGTGGATTTTAAATGAGATCTATCGGTGTTCTTGAACATCAATACGAATGGCTCTACTAAAGACAAGACAACATAACAGACGAATGTATACTATACTAATATGGCAATATCATCATCTAGTAAAGTCGTTAACAAAATATAAACGATGTTAAGTATTGCACATTAAACACACATTTTTGAATGCTTTGACACGCATGAATACTTTTCATATCAAATAGACAACGTATTTGTGTTACCTTTAAAAGCAAATGCATATACCCTACACAAGCTTTATTCAAGTTTCAGTTAATTGTGGTGTCGCATTTGTATGTATCGGCACTTAGTTGATATTGCTATGTTTGCATCTACAAATATATACAAACTAAACTTACTTTTGTTGGAATTTAGACATTTTATCTGCTTGGTCTTGCATCATAAACAACAAGTCCCGATCAGTTTTTTCAAATGTGTTTATTAGTTTCAGCTCCATAAACCAGTCTGACAAGTTAACATGTGCCCCAATCGAGCATAAAAGTTGAACAAGCACTGATGATCTGTTCTCGATTGCTACTACTATTGGTGTTTTCTCGTTCTATACATAAAAAATATACCAGATTTGCATATACGTTTACAATGAATGTAGTATTGTTATTACATTTCATGCTTATAAAAACGCAAAAGTATAAAAATACAAACAATTGTATTCAAGCGAAGCTGTACTAACATTTTAATAAGCAGGCTTGAAACAATGTGATTGCTGTATTATTTATTGTTACATGTACCATGTGTATTACTTACCCTATCAGGAATATTAACGTCTGCACCAAAAGCTACTAAAGCAACCACAGCTTCAATATGGGCGTTTTTTACAGCTTTGAGTACCGGAGTGTCATCATCCTAAAACAAATTATCATACTGCAATCCGGGAAACAAATGACGCACACATTTTTACAATAAAAGATTAGACAAATCAATACCCAACCTGTGTCTAATATATAATATATCTTTATTTAGACTTAAATTGCTTCTACACCTTGATCTTGGTGTACGCAAAAAACACAAAAAAAAACAATCTTCGGGTAAGAAACAAAATTTACTGCCTTCTTGAGGGATAATACCAGATCTCCAGATGTTTAAAAATAAACATATGCAAATGTACTGTACATGTCATCTGCTTTAAATCCCTAAATGTGAGAAAATATGATATGGAACAACGCATTTTTCAAATCGTAAATCTGTGACTTTTAATAGTAATGATTATTAAACTTTTTTATGTAGTAACTATAAAGAAATACATTTTGCGCTTTGCATGTCTTTCTGCTGCTGTAATATATAAGAAGCAAAATTTTGAACCCAGTTTCTTCTTGTGTAAACGCTTTCTTTAACGGATAATTGTAGACTATATATATACTCACGTAGTCCTTTTGATTGATTAAATTAACGTTATCTTTGTCTTTTCCAATTTTAACAATGATGTCTAGCAAGCCTCTTGCTGCAGCATCGTGCAACTGAATAAAATTATCAATCCGAACAGGTTTAATTAAAGATAAAATTATTTCACTATAAATGTTTGACATTGCGAAAAATAAGTATTTAGAATGCCATAATATCCTTTATAAAAAGGGGGAGATGTTTACCACAGGTCAAGAATTCGTATAATTTTTTAACTTCTAACAACGTCTGTCAACCCACGAAAACACCAAAAATGAGAATCGTATTCTCAAGGGCAATACAAGTTAATAAGAATTTATCTTAATTATTGTGGTGCCATAAAACCCTCTTTTCCAGACATGGTATGATGTCACAGCATCACAATTAGTTGTATTCATTTAGATGATTTTAATAACATCAACGACTATGACGTGAATTTTTGATTTGATGCCCTACCTTTATTAGTCATGTCCACACAATAACCAAAAAACAAAGTTTCATAATGGGACCATAATGAGTGTTGTTACCAGTGCGCGATCAACAAAACTACAATGCGCGTGCCTAGGTGATGGATAGTGTTAAACTTCGTGTTCTTTTGCATGTCGTACCAAAAAAATATAATCTCAGTATGTACCCTTCTCAACAGACTCAATTTCCTGCCACTACCCAGTATTTCATACCTTTTAAGTGACCGTCGGAATTATGTTCTTCGTGGTCTATCTCTTTTCCTTGTTGATTTATTGTGTGTGTTATTGTTTTCGTCCTGAATAAACCCAAAATGTTGCTCTTTCAGCAAACTTTCACTCAGCCAATACACTTTTCGTTTTTCAATCAAAATTGATTTCCCCATGGTCAACGAAAATGATTCGTGGGTGTTTTCCTTGTCATAAAAAAGCTAAATTGCTGCCATCTAGGCGCTAGCAAAATCATCATAGCAAATTATGACCGAAAATGTAATTTGGTTACTTACGGTACTTGCCATATTTTAGAGTATGTTTGCTGTCCAATATAACACTAAAATAGAAATACAAGTAATATTGTTACCTTGATAAATTTCAATTTTCAGTCGTATTTTCGAGCTGCAAAGAAGTTTCATAATAAATACCTTTAAATTTATATCTGTAACGGATTTGACTTTTATTTTACATATTTCGGGTTCACATTTATTGGGGACTTGTGCGAAAGTCTGTATTATTTGTACAAATTAACACAAAGCAAACTAGGAAAAATGTTAAGAAATTGTAACTTGTAGTAGGAAAATATAGAAAATGCACATTTGGCGAATTATGTTTTGGAGTTTACCCTGCAACTGAGACCAGTCAAGCCACGTCCTTTATAAACATACTTATTCATTATTGGTTTGGTCTGAAATAAATATCTAAATGTGGTTGGAGTTTTAATTTATTTTGCAGAACCATACAAAATCTAAACGAAATCATCACTAGGCAGTTAATATGCGATTTGTACTTTATCAGTTAATAACACAAATATAATCCTATTGACAGCATGAAAAAGTAATGTTTTTAAATCCTAGTAACTTAAAAGCAACCATTAAAGCAAAAAAAGTATTAGTTTCTTATCAGCTAAGATTCGTTTAACATTCCTTACCTTTTTAATCACTAGTTTCCGGAAAGATATAATACGAAATGTGTTCATAAACCGGAAAATTTACCACTATATAAATGTCCATATTTATAAATTAAATAAACCAACCCTCACACATAAATCGTCACTAAAGGCAGAACAATTAATTACAAGAAGACATTAAATTGTGTGCACAACATGTAAGACTTATATATGCAAATTAAAAAACTATGATATTTGATATATGAACTTTGATTCATTCCGATATCAAACGTTTGGAAAATAATTTAAAAATCCCCTCATCGGTTTAAACATCAATATTGTTTACTAATGAATTGATTCTATTCTTGTCTCGCATGTATTTGAATTTTTGACGCCGGTAATTACACGAAATAATCATAATAGGTGTGTTACTGAGGTCTTTTAAGGTAAGTCATTTGTTAAGTACCGATTATTTTAATGTGTGTGAAGCCGATACAGTGTATCTTAATGAGAATCGTAAGGATAGGAGTCTGATAATTACCTTAAAGTTCTTGTGTCTAATTGTTGATTTACTTGCTAAATATTTTCTTAACAATTGGTCATGGGATATATATTACATATATTATGTTTACAATGTTTTAGATTATTATCAACTATTATAATATAGAAAGATTTAGGAGCAAAAGTCTCAACTGCGCTTGGGTAACGTTCACTATTGTTTCGAATCTGGGCGCACGATTAAAACAACCTTGTTGATGAAATTAATAAAATATTAGTTTCGTTTAATTTGAAATATTCCATTATTATTTATTTTTACAATTAATAAAATATGATCCTGTAACAATTAAACTTTAGAGTATTACAATTATGTTAAAGTTAAAAATCTTAAATATTATTCTTAAGTTAATTGATGATTAACTATAACAAAAAATTCCATCGACGTATAACAAAATTTCCGTTAGCACATTAAATATTCCGCGTAGATTTGTATTATAAATGTGCACAACTACAACAAATATTTTCGGAATCGAGAGATTTTTAAGGTAATTATCAGACTCTTGTCTTGTCCTTGTGATTTTAATTAACACGCAGTATTTCTAATTTACTCAAATAACAATGCTCAGTGTTTAAATCTTCTTAAATCTATTATCGTTTTTTCGCTGAAAACTCTACGAAAATAAGACATAATTGTCAACAAACTTATAACTAGGTTGTAAATTTATTTTTGTGATAAAAGTACATCATTGTTAAACGGGGATAACGTGTAAAATTAAGTATTTACCAATGTTTATAACGTTGTTAGTTATTAACTAATTATTGATTTTTGATTATATTCACACGCAAAGTAACACAAATAATCGATACTTCTCATGTCATTTGGCAATTTAACTTTAATAATCAACATTACACGCTTAGGTGGATTTTGATATTCGTACAACTGACTGTACCGTAAGAGGCCAGAACACAGATAGTCACATTTAATTAACCTATTATAGATTGATATCTACAACAGAAGCATAAATAATGGGTTTTTGATGACGTAAATCTGTTTAAGTGTTTTTGTTGCAAAGTTAGTCCAATTAAAATCAACCTCATTGTTCTCTTTGGTCTTCCGGGTCTGACTTATTATTGTTGAACTATTTTCACACAAGTTTTAACTTTGCACTTAGATTATTGAACAAAAAATTATTATTATCAGGAATACTTGTTTTGTCGAATGTTTTTACGGTTTCGAAATTACCTCGAAAATACTAAATCAGAAACTTTCAATTTACGTCCATTGACTTATTTTCCGTTTTCGTGTATTGAAGTGATTGATTGTTATTTCAAAAACAATTTCGTTTGACCGGTATTATAACATTTCAAGCTGCCAACGAAAGGGTATCACCTATACGCAACATAGGGACGCATTGAGCTTCTTTGAAGGTTAAGCAATGGGAACTTTCGTATGTTCGCATCTCTCGCAATACATTTCAGATTCTGAAGCATCAGTGTCTGCTAGTCACGGATTCTTTCGCCCCTTTCCGTTGTTTGTTGCTTGTAGCTCACGACAAAATTAACACATTTGGACAGTCAACATTATAGCCCGTTGCAATTATATTGAGGTTGATGTCGGCTGTATGCACTTCTTGGATTTTATCGATTTTTTTATGGACTGACAAATTGTTAATATTTTTTTCATTTTCGCATTTTCAACACCTTCTTATTTTTAAACTGCCCAGCTTATGTCACTGCAATTAGGAACAACACATCAATACCGGATTAGGAAAAATCCATTTTTTTAAAATTGTAATTGACTTTAGAGAAGTATATACTTTTAAGCGTAAACGTTAACTTTGTATTTACGTTATTAAACGATTACGAATGAGGTCTGTATACATACACGCATTGTGGTACAAATAAAACAATCGCTAACAATAGCACAAGCAAGGTATGCCACACATTCTACAGATAAATCTATATTCGCAATTAGGAGACGAGTTGAACTGTTCTTTGAAAAACATGTCATATTAATGAGTCGCTCAATGACACCCTGAATACAATATTTCTCAGAGACTAGAAGAACGTATTTTTATTTCAAAACACAAATATTCTGTCTTTCATACAGTTAGAAAATAATTCGTAAAACATATATTTTAGGCTTAGACAAAGAATAATACATTTTTTTTGCATAATTTTCTGATTATACAAAAAGTACTGTTTGCGCCGATTTTAGTTCCTTCGGTTTTTACCATTCAGTAATGTCGTATTGTCTATTTTGTTATAAAATAAATCTATTATCGTATTTGCCAACGACTGTAGAAAATTGAGACAAAATTGTTAAACAACCTGTTACTACATTTTGTAAATAGACAGCTATTCAAATCATTGCAATTTTTCGGGTTTGAAATACACGATAGCTCAACGGTAAATAGACAATACGAGTATAATTAACTATTCATCAAATGTTTAGCTTTTGTTTACTAAATATTTCTTTTTGATTATTTACACACACAAAGAAGCCTAAATAGCCGCTATCCTCGAGCCTTTTGTCAAATTAACAATAAGATGTCACTGAAACATTGCACTTGTATTTTAAAGCCTAATTTTGTACCGTTGGTAGCTATAATAAATGCTGTCACATTTAATTAACCTATTATAGATACATACAGTTAGGTGAAGTCCTAACATAACATAAAGTTAACTTAAACCAGTCCAAATCTCTTCTTTTTGACAAAACACCAGTCAATTTGACCGTTTTGTCCAAATCTCTGCTTTAAATATTGTCAAATTCTCTGCTTTTGTCAAGTGGACAAAAACGGTCCAAATTTCTGCTTTTCAAATGTCACGTGACAAAAATGTCCAGTGGACAAATATTGTCAAAATCTCTGCTTTTCGATTGTCACGTGACACAAATGTCCAGTGGACAAACATTGTCAAAATCTCTGCTTTTCAATATCACGTACCAAAAATGTCCAGTAGACAAAATCTCTGCTTTTCAATTTTCAAGTCACCAATGCCTTCACAAAAATTCAAAAATATATCCTTTATTCAATCATTTCGCTACAAAATGTCAATTAGACATTCACCAAAGAGAAGTTAACTAATCTACGGCAGTCTATTTTAAAAGAACGCGATTTCCTTCCCGTCGGTGTTTCAGTAAATGTATAGCAAGCCGTTGTGGTGACAAATTTAGACTGAAGCTCGCCCTATATTACTATTATTATTATATTTTTTATTATGATTGAGCAAGCAGATTTGTTTCGTGTAGTTCAATAAAAATATAAAAGTATAAATCCTAACCTGTAATAATTTTATTTCATAATACTGTTAAGACTCACATGTATGTCAGTATCTACTTGCATTTCACTTTTTATTTCAAACTAAATAATATAAATTATTTTTCAAATATTGTCTGCCTACATCCCAGGAAATGCTTTTTAATTTCAAATCAACAATCTAAAACAAATCATCCATAAAATCCCAAATTAAAACCTCTTATTCATATCAAATCACTCCTGACATTGCATGAGAACATAGAAATATAAATCACAACCATAACAAATACAATGTACATAATATCACTCCAGAGACATTTGCGATGCAATTAAAACATATTTCTCATATAAAAGCACTCAAAATTCTGAAGCAATGCAACTGAAAACCCTATTTCACATGTAAAATAAATCCTAATCCTATAGCAATACAATTACATATGAAATGAAGTCTAAGACATTAACAATGCAACTAAAAAACTATTTTTAACTTATAAAATCAATCATGAGACTTTAGCAATGCAATCAAGAACAATATTCCACATATAAAGTTACTCTGGAGACATTAGTGATGGAAATAAAAAAACATATTTTACATATAAAATAAATAATGAAACTAGAGCAATGCTGTTAAAAACTATATGTTACATATAAAGTCACCATGGAGACCTTAGCCATGCAACTAAAAACCATATTTTGTATATAAATTCGATCCTGAAACCTTGGCAATACCATAAAAATACATATTCAACATATAAAATAAATTCTGAAACCTTAGTGGTGGAATTAAAAACCATATTTCACATATAGAATCAATCCCTAAACTTTTGCAATACAATTAAAATCTTTTTTAACATATAAAATCTTTAGTGAGTCTAAAGCAATGTAATTAAAAACCATATTTCACACATAAAATCACTTTGGAGACCTAAGTGATGCAATTAAAAACCATACTTAACATACAAAATCACTGATGAGACTGTTGCAATGAAATTCAAAGCTATATTTCAAATCTAAAATCACTCTGGAGACCTTAGCCCTGCAATTACAAACCATGTTTTGCATATAAAATCAATCCTGAAACCTTGTCAATACAATTAAGAAATATATTTAACATATAAAATCACTAATAAGACTATAGCAATGTAATCAAAAACCATATATCGTATTATCACTCAAGAGTCCTAAGGGATGCAACTAAAATCCGTATTTAACATATAAAATCATTCCTGAAACCTTGGTTATGCGATAAAAACAATATCTTACATATAACATTATTCTGGAAACCATAAGAATGCAATTAAAACCATATTTAACATATAAAATCAATCTTGAGACTTAAAGCAATTCAATTAAAAACCATATTTCACATATAATATCATTCCTGTGACTAAGTGATGTAAATAAAAACTATATTTTACATATAAAATCGATCATGAGACCTGAGCTATAGAATTAAACACCATATTTTATGTATAAAATCAGTCTGGGGATATTAGTAATGGAATTAAAACCATATTTTACATATAAAATCAATCCTGAGACACTATTGATGGAATAGAAGCCATATTTTGCATTTAAAATCAATCCTGAAACCTTCACAATACAATTAAAAAATATATTTAACATATAAAATCACTACTAAGACTATATCAATTTAATAAAAAACCATATGTTAGATATAAAATCACTCTATAGACCTAAGCAATTCAATTAAAATCCATATTTAACATATCAAACCAATCTCGAGACTTTAGCAATGCAATTAGAGACCATATTTCACATATACCGGTAAAATCATTCCTGGAACCTTGATTAATGCCATAAAAAACAATATATCAGATATAAAATCATTCTGGAGACCATAGGATGCAATTTAAAACCATATTTAACATTTAAAATCAATCTTGAGACTTTAGCAATGCAATTAAAAACCATATTTCACATATAAAATCATTCCTGTGACCTTAGTGAAATAACAACTATATTTTACATATAAAATCAATCATGAGACCTGAGCTATATAATTAAAAACCATATTTTATGTATACAATCAGTCTGGGGATATTAGTAATGGACTTAAAACCATATTTTACATGTAAAATCATTCCTGATACCCAAAAGATGTTATCAAAAATCGATATGCACAGGAGTGCAAAAGCCAAGTTGCCGTATTTTATTAACCAAAACTTTCCTTGTCTTCATTTTAAGATTTAACATAATTGGATTACAAGTGAGGAAGGGTTTCAGCAGGAAAAATTTAAGCTTTATCAACAAATTTTCAAAGTTGCATAAAATATGAATATGTGAATCCTCTAACAGAATTGAACCATTGTGTAAAATTTCAGATACGTACTTGATGTAGTTTTTGAGTTATGGTCCGGAAACCACTAATTCAAGAAATTTTCTAACATTTTTTCTGTCACTGTGACCTTGACCGTAACGGATTTACCCCAAAATCAATTAGGTTCCTCCTCTCATGGTATGTAACAATATACCAAAGTTTAATTAAAATCAGTTGAGAACTTTTTGAGTTATGGTCCGGAAACCACTAATTCAAGAAATTTTCTAACATTTTTTCTCTCACTGTTACCTAAAAATCAATAGGCTTCCTCCTCTTATGGTATGTAACAATATCCTAAAGTTTCATTACAATCGGTTCACAACTTTCTTAGTTATTGTCCGGATACCAATTGTTGACGCCCAACCGCCCGCCCGACCGCCTGCCATCATCATAACAATAGCCGAGTTCAACTTCGTTGCCACTTGGCTAAAAATCACAGTACAAGTACAAAAATTGCTTTGGAGAAATAAATGAAGAAATTAAAACCATAGTACACATACCAGTGATCTTAGCATGGCAATAACAACCATATTCCGCATATAAAATCCATTATAATACCTTGAAAATGCAATTAAACGCAATATTTAACACATAAAACATGCTTGAGATTTTAGTGTTACAAATTAAAAATCCTTTTAAACAAATAAAATAAATCTTAAGACTTTTGCGATGCAATTAAAAACCACTTTACATGTATAAAATCAATCCTGAGACTGTTGTAATGCAATTAAAACCATATTTTTCATTAAAATTAAATTGTGAGACCTAAGGGATGTAATTAAACAAATATTACATATGATATAAACTCACTCGCAGGACCACAGAGATGAAATTAAAAACCATTTCACGCACACTTGTATAGACAAAATGTGAGTGTTACCATTGTAAATATAAGATATTTTACATTATTGTAGTTGTGCACCATAATGAGATTTAGTGGTTAAAATACAGAATCATTGATCTTTAACCTTTTTTTAATTTTTATTACACACTTTGGTTATTGCAATGTACATGTAGACTTAATTTATATTTTGAATGATTGCTAAGTTCAAGAGTTGTATTAATTAATATTATGATATCGAAGTGATTGATAGATATTTATATAACAATGATGTGTCTCACTTTAAGGGACTGTATATTAATTTTTAATTAAACCAAACACGCTATCGGTCGGGGCAAAATATTCAAGAATATAATGCCCACCCATGTTAAAACGACAATAAAGTATGGTATCCATGCATTATTTCTTAAACAAATCTTCAATATAAAATTCTTTTACTTATTTGTATTATATAGATCATTGTTTTTGGTAATAGGATTTTAGTAAACGACAAACATCTTGATTTTCATCTTTCGTATACTTTTTATTCCGACTACGCGCAGATAAAATAAATCGACGTACGGTACAACCAGCCGGTATTTCCTAAATAAGTGGCAAACAAATTTAAAAAGTAAAAATAAATAGTGGTTTGAAGTGTCGAAAGGCTAGCAAGCTGACAAAGTCGAAATAAGTTTCCAAAATAAAAAATGTCCTGTTGACAAACTCGTCACGTGACAAAATTGTCAAAAGAAAAAAAATGTCTTGTGGACAGAAATTGTCAAAATAACCAAAATGTCCAGTGACAGAAATTGTTAAAATCTGTCAAGTGGACAGAGATATATTGTATAAGAAATTGTCAAAAAAAAAAGCCCAAGTTAACTTGGGTTGTCAAATTCTCTGCTCGAAGTTAACTTAGAGCAGTCGTCAGAATTTCTGCTTTACAAGTTAACTAGCTTGTTACGTTAGGACTGCTCCCAACTGTAAGTGCATCTTTTCAACTTTAAAGTACACATATCAAGATTTGTAGGGGTAAATTGCAGGAAAGTCTAATTAGTGGCATGTGTTATTTACTGCAGTAGATTGGTCTGTTTTATTGATGTTGGTGAAAAATAATAAATATTATCTTGCTTCCATATGTATTAGTTAAATGAATAATGCAAGAACAGTATGAGTAAACACAAGCAAAAATATTTTATGCAATAAGTGTATTTTGTGATACTGTTGCAGAAAATGAATGGCTTTGATGATCGCAGCATACAAACAACACTTGAGACATCCGATGTCATAATAGAAATTCTGCCTCCAGGTGAATTCCGAAAAAGTTGTGATCTATTGGACAGAACAACGAAACTAGTTATAACAAGACAAACGACTCCAAATCCTGGTAAAATATATATTTTATGACAAACACATATTTAGCACCTAACGCCGATCGAAAAAGATAATCCGTAATTTTCTTTCAGCATAACTGACCTTTACTCAACACAATATATTGTATTTTTTTAATTAAAATGCTTTCACATACGTATTAAATTCATAATTTGTCTGTATTTTATACTGTTATTGAAGTCATATGTTACATACAAATGGTATATTGCAAACGCTATATGATGTATCCGACGAGGAAATTACCCGATGGGCTTGCGTGCACAAAAAGTGTGTAGTCAATTGTGTCAACGACGAATAGCGGCAATCTCTAAATTCGACAAATCGACAGTTTATCATCGCAGTGACGAGGTTCTTTCTATATTTTCCTTTTTTGGAATATTTTTAACCGTTTTGAATTCGAACAGCATAAATCATACCAATAATTTGTTTTTTTTATGGACAACCATTTGTGTTGGATAATTGAGCACAAGATCACTAATGACGAAGGCACAATGATGTTCATTTCAAAGAGTCTTAAGAGTAAGTTTAATAGATCAACCTATTGAGCAATTGAGTACTAGGTCTTAATGCATGCAAAGTTTCATTTTTGCTATTC
Source organism: Limnoperna fortunei (assembly GCA_944474755.1). NCBI lineage: Eukaryota > Metazoa > Mollusca > Bivalvia > Mytilida > Modiolidae > Limnoperna > Limnoperna fortunei. The sequence continues at coordinate 27,187,252 of OX104121.1, forward strand.
GTTCTGGACCTGATGACTGCAAAATGATTTTTTAAATAACAAAAGCAGGTTGAATAATACACGTTAAAACGCAAATAACGTCCTGAATATAGCTGAAATATTGCTTGCTGGACGTTAAACAACAAATAATCAATCAATCAATTAAAACGCAAATAATTCATTAAAAATTGTGGTTTTGTATAGTATAGTAATAGTTAGGTTGTGTTGTTTTACATATACGTATAATTTCTGACTGAATAGCATGTCTTTTGTCAGCGAAAAATTCTAAATTTGATAACTTAACTGAATTTATCAGCCGTAATTAGGTTGACATTATGGAAAAAGAGAAAAATATTTTGATCTTAACGCCTATCATCTGTTGTTATTCAAGTGGAATATTTCCGTATGACAATAGCGAGACATGTATATTTGATGACAGTGATAAACAAAGACACAACATGTTTTAATTGCTGTATTGTTCATATGACAAATAAATTACAATGTTATAATCAACTTAATTTTTAGAGTTGAACAATAGCAAAATACAAAAATTGCAGTTATTACATGAGACTGGTAAAATAATGTTTGAAGGACATCAACGAAGTCAGTTTCTTGGTTTAAGAAAGTCTTTTTCTGTTTACACAACAAGAAAATTTAACATTGGAAATCTAAAGAGCAGTTGCAGGTGAATATTAGTTTTTTCTTGTGGTATACATGTCATCAATCACAATTGGATTATACAACAGTAAAAACAAAACAATTAATTTACTATTTCTGCCGCCTGGTTTAACATGTATACAGCTGATTATGTTCAATACCTTTAGCTCTGGTAATTTCATCATTGAAATAGATAATACTACTGCATGTAAGTTAATGCACGTTGGACTATATAGATGATTTGCACTCTTGATTTGGGTGGTTTGGGGGGGGGTTTTATCCGTTAGTTATTCCATCAGTTTTCATAACTGCATAGTAAAAGCAATATTATATAATGAATGTTTTGGTGAGGTTGATAGCGAGCATCGCAGATGCGAGCTAGACGTTTACATGCATGTGTAAAAAAGTCACGTGATCCATATGACCAAACCCATTTCAGATGGCAGCTGAGGTTTTTGACATGGATAAAATTGAACTGTTTGATTTTTAAATAAGAACAAAACTGTCAGACAATTTTTTTGCAATGTCATAAAGGCTGTATTTTTGGAATTTTTGTGACGACACCAACACATTAAAGAAAGACGTCACATCACCAATGGAATGCAGAGTGCTCTGAAATAATATCATGAACCATGAAATATGCGATGCTTGCATTTAGACTGCGCCTTTATTCATCTTAATACTTGTGTAGATTGAAATCAAAAGCAATCAACTATTTTTATTAAATGACAGTTTTCACTTTTCTATCGTTTCTATAGTAAATCCTCATATTAAATAAAACAAAACGTATCAAATGTTTTATCAAATGACAGTTTCGCCATAAAAAATACTTGTATAGTCATGATAAAAAAACGGACAAAATGTGATTGAAATTCAAAAACTTGAATAATATCGCATATTTACTTAAAATAAATACTGTTTATGTTCATTTAAAAAGAATTGCTATAAAAACTTTTTTAGCAGCTGTTGCAATCAAGCAGATAAATTTGAAGTAACTGATGCAGGAGGCCAAACTGTATTTTATGTCGAAGCTGCTAACTTAGAGATTAAGGTAACCACACGTAAAAGTCAAGTCATCATTGTATGAATTTTTTTCACAATTTTTAAAAAAAAAACCATGATAAGAAAAATAACTAAACAGAATCAAAACCAAACAAAATGCCAACGTCGGTATAAGACACGCTGTGTAAATATCAACAAATGTAGTCACCTAAGCTACCACACAAGTGATAGACTATCGTACATACTCTTGTCAACAAAAAAATTATTAAAATGTTTCATGAAATGACTTTTCCCCATATCCACATTACAATCTTCAAACATTTACTGTTATAGATGCTAAACTAGTAATGATTAAAAACATGGGCAGTTATGTTAAGATACTAGGCACTAAAATGTTAGCTCTGTGTAAGTTTATTAAGGCTGTGTAAAACATCATATCAGTTATTAATGGACTAATCCATTAATGAGGTTACCATTAACACTTTACATATTTTCCGGACGTTTCATACATATACTAAAATAATCATGCGATTCTTGTAGATAACCGATGCTAATGACGGCAGTAGCAAAGCAACTACTTTTAAGACATCCAATAAAATTCATCTTACCTGTAAGTGTGTTGCTTCATATGCTTTATTTAAATATTAACTAATATGACCAAACAAATTATTAGATGCCTTTTTTCAATATGGTGCTAAAGTTTGAAATAAATTTACAGAAAGCGATTTCTAGATGTGATGTGCTTAAGTATGTTTGAAATCAGAAAATAGTTTGAATTTTTCCGTTTTACAATGAAACTGACAATTCAACTATATATTGTGTTTGTGTACCGTTAAGGTTATAAATGCTTCAGTTTTATTTAATAATTGAGAGGTACTATAAATTCGCGGCACTATTAACATCTTAAGTTAAAAGTAAATTATGAAGTTGAGTATCTTTCGATTCAGTAAAAGAATGCAAAACGAGGGACATGTTTGTTAGCCCACCAGAAGCTACGTATCTGTCAATTGCAAAATGCTTATAATTTAAACATTTTTTTCAGTTGGTGAAGGTGACACGTTCCAGAAGGTGTTGGCATTGGTTTTCATTATTGTCATTTACAACCAACCTGGTGGATTATACACAAAGGATGAAAAGTTTAGCTGCAGAAGCTGTGTAAACTGTGGCTGTTACATTGTCGTCGCAATCTCAATTATTTTTGGCATTTGTACCGCCATTATGCTTGCCCTTTTGTTCAGTCCATCTTAATAGTTGTTAGTTATGATATATTAAAAACTTTGTTATAAATACTTAATTGATGACGTTTTTTTCCTCAAATTTTACTTCAAACTGTGGGGATAAACCGGAAATCCACGTAGGGTTGCGTTAAATTCTTATTCTCACCAAACACATTTGAAAAAAGAAACACATAGTTTAAAAGATTTTTTTTTAAACTGTTCATGAGCACAAGCTATTATTTTTCCCTAAAATTGTGTCAAGGGTAAGTTAGACATTTAAAACCAAAACTGTGGTATTTTGTTCTATTGTATCTACATTAAATTATTATGTAATTATATGTTTTGTATTATTGCAACATTTTAAACTGAAGAAATTTCTGCCAGAAGAATGCAAAACGAGAACTAACGCATACGTCTAAGTTATTGCTGCGGTGTTGATGTCATATTGTTTAACAGTTATGTTTTTCTGGATGGTCATGCATTTAAAAGAGATTATGGTGAAGACGCAATAAACAGTATTGAAATCGGCTACGTATGCGGGTCTATATCAACCTGGAGATGACTGAGCTCCAGAAAATAACGAAAGTATTCCAAATCGAAGGAACGTGTTTATGTAGTATTATTCCTGCAGTTTAGTTAATTAATGTTGTGGTTTTGACTGCTAAAAAACTTTTTGAATCAGTTTGATCTGTTAAAAAATAAACATTGGGAGTAATACCCCCGTCACACTGGAACGAAGACCACCAAGTTCTTAGTACGTTGTTAAAATGTTCTCTGAAGCTACGTCTTTAAAGTTAACAATCAAAGTCTTTCCGGTCCTTAACACGTTTTCGCTACGTTCGTTACGTCCTTACTACGTTCGCACCACGCTCGTCACGTCCTTGCTACGTTCCCACTACGTCCTTGCTACGACTTTACTGCGACATCCGTTTTTAAGCAGATCTCTAGAACGTTAGTACTGCGTTTGTACCACGTTTAAAATCCTCATTTGAAACTGAAACATGCCAGGTAGAGGACCTGACTGAAAGCGGAAAAGGGGGAGAGTTAAGTCAGTTATTGTGTTAGAGAGCAACACCCAAGAAGAGGAACACTTGGTCGAGCACGTACCTGTAATAGCAGATGAAAATGTCTCATAAATCAAATCGTGAAAAGCAGAAAAAATTCTTTTGTTGACTTGACCTCACAAGAGGAGCAAGAGTTGATTGAATGGTTAGAAGCCAAACCAGTGCTGCATAACACAAAATTTAAAATGTATAAGGACACATCAAAAAAAGAAAAACTGTGGAGGGACAAAGCTATTACGCTAGAAAAACCAGTTGAAGCCCTTAAAACTTGGCACAAAAGCCTCAGAAGCAGATATGGAAGAAATCATAATCGGGGTCTGGTGATTCCGAGAAGACAGAAAGAGACGAGTGGCTACTTAGGAGTGTCGATTATCTTCGCCCCATATATACGAAGTCCAGAAGAAAACTCTTGTGAGCGTAAGTGTACAATTCAACTATAATAAAATCAGTCGCACTCAAATCAAATCAACAAATTACAAAATGTCATGCATATAATCATATAAAAAGATGTTTAACGGCTTCGGTCACACACGATACGGGAAAGCAGAAAAATATGAACATTTTTATATAGTATATTTGATGGCAAAAGATAAATAGGTTCTTTCATACGTTTTTGGGGAAAGACCGGTTGATCTTTCACGAGTGATAGAAATTGAATGTCTTTTCGCGAGTGGAGCGCGGCGGAACGAGCCAAAAGACATAAAAATTTCTATCATGCGTGAACGATAACACGGACCGTCCCAAAAACGTATGAATCTACCCATTTCTTCCGTAAACCAACAGCTTTCACATCGCTATAACCTATAGACTCTCCATTGTTCTAGACTCCATTGTCTCTGACGTCAATATAGAACGCCGGAAACCAAAACGTCAAAAAATAACGTTGTTACGTTCTGGCGTTTTGATTGGATGACGCAGCAAGTAAAGATGTGTTCGCGTGAGCTCATCTCTACTGGGTCATCTGTACCAGAAATCAGCCATTTACGGCTGAATTACTTCTCTGGTCAAACTTGTAGGTCATATAGGTGTAGATGTAGACCTGAAATTCTGAATACCTGTATCATACAATTTTATTTTTACATTTCAGCTTACGCAAATTCATTGATTCTTTCTTGTTCAAAACATCCATAGAATTTAAAAGGCGTTTTTTCCTTTCACAATGAACAACGTTTAGGATCTGCTAAAAAACTTACCACTTGGAAACTTGGTGTCGAGAGAGAGCTTTTTCTATAAACAATATTTAATTTGTAAAGATATCGATCTATACACATCCGAAAAATGCCTTATTGCTTTCAACAGCTGCCTTGTCGCTATCAACTGTTGATAGATTTGCGTCGAATAATATCTTTATAATCGTTACAAATTGAAACCTGTGGCCAATTGATCTGCGGAAATACGTCTGGTTTAAAAAAGTTTTTGAATAAGAGGTAATATCAAATAATTCTTTTTCTATCTAAAAAACTTTTATCGACGCCTTTAGACGCAAACGGGGGAGGGGGTTTAGTACTAGTATCATAAAATTGACAATTCTATTCATTTATCTTTACAGCTGAAGCAAAAGTTGGACATATTAGACAATGACAGCCATGCAGATGAGCCTATCAAAACAAGCACTTCTGAATAGAAAAAAGGAAATGTCAAACAGCGAACAGATACACATGTAATGCGGTTCTAGCAAGTCTAGAGGAGAGCAGTTATCAAATAATGGACATTAGTAAGCAAATACTAGACCGCATGAAGTTTAATACAGGGACAAACAAAGAGCGGGATTCGTTTACAGAGTGAACAAGGACAGTAGTAAACGAGTTAGATGATGATTCCTTGAAAAAAGTCAACAGGAAATAAGCAGGTGTCTATATCGCTTTATAGGTTAAAATGATAAAAAGAAGATGCCGAAGGATACAGAAACCTGCCGACAACCTCGGCAGTACTCACATGGACAATCTCAGGCAGGCAGTCCTACTTGGCAGCCTCAGCCAATTCAGTGGCCGTCCCAACCTACCTCAAAAGTTCCTGTTTGACAGTCACATGATACAATTTGGGTATCGCAACAGTTCCCACCACACAAGCAGCAAAGTTTAACACTCCAGCCAGCACGTACGGTCTTCGGATTTGCTTCTACCACACATCTATCAAAGCCTATCGGTAGAGATTCTCCAAATTTAAACCACATGTTAAGTGTACCGGACCAAGATTTTCTTGATTAGCAGTACATTATAGATTGTGTGAATGTTTTTGTAAAGTCATTGTATGACATGAGAATATTTCTAAAACTCTAAGATCTTTATTTTGTTTTAAATGTTTTTTCATAGAAAGTGCTTATTTATAGGTTTTTTGTTTATTGTTGAATAATATATTGATTTGATAGAACTTTATAATTTTATCATTATACACTAATCATACGATTTTGCCATGGAGCTGAGCAGGAAGTGCTGTTAGGGTGTAACCTTAGGTTCTCTCTCTCTTGCTTTTCGGCTGTCGTGTCTCTGTTTTTTCCAACAGCCAAATTCACCTCGTGCATATTTTCGAGCGAGTTCATGTTTTTCATTTTCACTGTCAGGCTATGAATTTTGGGCGGCAGGATATCGTATTTAATTTTTGTTCTAACTTTTTTGGGCTGTTGCATTAAGGTGGTAAGTACTAATTACCATATTTGAGCAAGAATTCCAAAGGCATTTTCTACTACTCGGCGTCCACGTGGTATCCTGTAGTTTGTTATTAGTTGTTCATCTATTTAACAACGCTGGGAACACGGTTTTATTAGATAAGTTCTTAACCCAAGAGCGTCATCTCCAAGTAGAAAATAGGGCATGTCCTTGTCATCATTTGGCATATGGTCTTGTGCAGGGAAGCTAATCATTTCACTTTCCAAACAATCTTTGAGTTCAGAACTGTTATAAATATGACCATCGGACATTGAACACCATCCACCGGTATCAATCCACAAAAAATAGCCTGCATCTATTAAGGCTACCAAAACAGAGGAGAAAAACCTTTATAGTTATGATATTTCAGCCAGAATTGGCATAACAACTAATTGCCACGTGTTTTCCGTTGAGTGCACCACATGCATGTGGAATGTTCCATCTTCTGCTAAATTCAACCGCAATAGCTCTCCATCCAGGTTCGGATGTTGGGCACGGAATGACTTCCTCCTTGTAAGTATCATCAATGGCTTTGCGAACATCTGGTACGAATAATGATTTCGTATTACGAGCAACTCTAAAATCGTACTATAAACTTGGGTACTTATCTCCCGATGAGAGATGGCGTATTGTAACTGCGAGTTTGAGTCCTGGTTCTAGCGCTTTTCTTAGTCTTGTATGTTTTTGAATTCTCGGTCCAACTCTGTTAAGGAGTTCATCAAACAATTCAGGAGACATTTTTTAGAAAGTTGAAAAAGACTGTTGATCTTCCATACGCATCCCTTGCATCAATCTGTCGTAATGGCCATACTCCAATATCAATATTAAGAAGAGCATGTGGTCCTTTTTATTTATGCAAGCATAATAGTTGGATTTAGCTCCATTGTTTTGTCAGAACGCAAGTGTAAACTGATTTATTCGTATGCATATGTCGCCCGTAGATGAAATAATGTAAAAATACATGTGACCTGTCAAAAAACCAAGTATAAACCTACTTCTATCGGCGTAAAAACGGCTAGGACCTATTGTTAACGAAGTAGAATCTTTAAGGATGTGTTAAAGACGCATAAGAATCTTCATTAGGACCTGGTGCAAAGTTGGTAGAAAAGTACCATTATTCAGATCGTAGTAAAAACGTACCTAAAACGTACGACAGTCAAAGTGCAAACTTTAAGGACCTAGTGAGAAGGTAACGCAAACGGCACAATATTTCATCCCGTCTGCGCCAAGTCCGTGGAGTTTTTAAAACGTTCCCTCCATGTCCCTGCGACGACCATGCCGTTCTCAAAACGTTCTTAGTAGGTCTTCACTTCGTTTTGTCGCCACTTCGTCCTCACTACGTTTGTTTTGAACATGCTCAAAGAAAATAGCAAAGAAAACCGACCGAACAACATTAGCCAAAAGCCAAGGGACAGTTACAAATCCGGATATACACAACACAAAAACAAAACACATAAAACACAGAAAGAGAAGGGTGCACCCAGGTGCTCCGGACGAGTAAGCGGTTCCTGCCTCTTATTAGACACCCGTTGAGTTACTGTCATGTCCAGGAAAAAGTCGAATTATTCCACGTCCTTCCCGTCCTTGAAGTTTGGACTACTTCTATGAAAGTTCATACTACGTCTATTAAAGTTTGCAATACTAACATACAAGTGTCCATTACGTCTTTAATCAGTTTTTTCCACGTTCTTTTCATTTTTAGAACTTTTTGAGAACGTAGTAGGAACTTTATCCAGTGTGACGGGGGAATAAAGATCATAAGTTTACGTTGAGATTCTATATTTAGTCGGTTCGATGAAAAAATACTCCTCTTTTTTCGATGAAACTAAATATTTTGTAACATTACACGATTTATTGACATAGACAAGTTATTTGGATTTGCAATTCTTTCGTTACTATATGGTTAAATCAAACCTGATTGAGCAAACAATTATGTATCAACTTTAGGAATCTGCGATAGTTGGTACTTGCTTCTCGGTTTTATGTTAGTTTTAACACTATGCTTTTAACTAAATAGTGCCACTGCATGTGATACTTGAATAGTGAGGATGATTCCTTCATCTAAAATACATATTTTATTCTGAGAAATAACATAGCTAAACAACAGTATATATTTATTGCGTAATTACAAATTATTTGTTGCGACCAGCGAACATTATTTAAGCTGTGCTTGAAAATAGCATCAAGTAAACATGGTTAATTAATTTGAAGATGGGAAAACAAATTAATGTTAAATTTCAATTACCAGTAGAAACGTATAGAGAGTATCATTTGGATTTGGACTCTTGACTTTTATACATGTATTGTCTAAAATGCCCGTTTCGTTTTCTGGAGGGGCCGGGGGTTGGTTGCAAAATAAATCTTTAGTGTGAGAACTAGGCATGTTCTAGGCATGTTAACAAGTAATGTCCTCTGCCTATTGTAGTCTGATAACCCCTTTAAGGAAACGCAACGGAATAATTTCATTCCTACATGGGTACGTGCTGATTTTGCGCGTTGATATCTGATGCCTCCAGTGTGCTGCACAATAATACGAATGCAGTAACAGCCAAGTTTATAAGCAAACTGAAATATAACTAAACGATAATATCTCAAACCTTCTGATTCCAGCCAATCAATTTAAAGGGTGAAACATTTATCTTAGGCCCTCTGCAAAATAACTGGTTATACAATAAAGCAGCTCAAATTACTTTAAGTAATTTTTCCAACAACGTCAGTTCAGACAATGGCATTTCTAGTTCCAAAACACGTACAGAACTTCACGCTGGTTGTGAACTGTACTTTTGTGGCGAAACTATGGCGATAGCAATTGACGTCATTCAAAAATGCTCAGGCTATGCTTTCTTACTTGACTTTCGGCGATTGTGTATTTGTTAGTTAGATACTGTGAATCAGTGTTTTTTTCTGCAGAGACACCTGGTATTAGAAGTTCTATGGGTAAAAAATATCATTTTAAAATTCTATACTGTCTGCGATGATTATAGCAAAATGTTTAGTACCATGTAAAAATTAAAAAAGATAATTCACAAATAAGTCACTGGCAAACTCGAAAACAAAACCAGCAAAAACTAAGCAACTACAGCAATGGTCCTGACTTGGTACAGGCATGTACACCAATGTGGGTTAAGCGAGGTTTTCTAGCATGAAAAACCTTCACTTCATTACTTAGTATGTATTTTTGTGCGTTTATGAAAATGGTTGGGTATCAAACACCAGTCAGTAATAGGTGTATTCTGATAGTGTATTCATATAGCGTGATGACTTTTACTTTCCAATTGTCAACTTCCCGTTCATCGACAGCAACATTCCAGCAGCTCCAGCGTACGGTGTGCACATTTCACAACTTATACGTTATTCTAGATCCAGCAATCGTTATTCCGATTTTTTAGACTAATCACTGCTGTTGACTGCTAAACTACTCAAACAAGTGTTTGTTATACCTAGGTTGATCTTATCTCTCCAGAAGTTCTATGGTCGGCACCACGACTAAATTGATCGTTATGGGAAATCAGTGTCTCAAAACGATCTGACATTTTCGCTGAGTCATAGGTAGTGTTTCCTATTCCTGGATTTGACTTTTCCCTAGACAAGACAATGAGTTACTCGACGGGTGTCTAATTAGAGGCAGGCACTCCTTACTCGTCCGAAACACCTGAGTGCACCAATGATTTTTAGTTCGGGTTACTATCTTTCTGTGTTTTATGTTCTTTTTTGTTTTTGTTTTGTGTTTGTCAATATCCGGATTTGTAACTGTCCCTTGGCTTTTGGCTCTTGTTATTCGGTCGGTTTTCTTTGCTACTTTCTATGATTATCGCATCTCGATTTCTATGTATTCAATTAAAAAAATTAGGAAACTATCTGCAATCATACCTTCAAAGGAACATTTTCTCAACAAGTAGATTGCATCTATAGCAAAACGTATTAAAGGAGTTAATGAGCAGATTTGTATTGAAACCTTGATTTTAAATTATGTCTAAAGACATTGGTGACGTTTGCAAAGATTAACATACTTACTGCTATAAGTTTATGAATCAACTGTATTGTAATGAGACAATATCCCTATACCTACTGTTACCAACCAATTGATCTAAAGGTATAGCTTTTATCTTAGACACTCTGCAAAAGTACCTTGTTATACAAATCATCTCCAATTACTTTAAGTAATTGTCCATGAAAATCAGTTTAACGAAAGTTTTCAGTGTATGCTTTCTTACTTGACTTTCGGCGATTGTGTATTTGTTAGTTACATACTGTCAATCAGTGGTTTTTGGCCGCGACACCGGGACACACAAGTCTTATGAATAAAAAATCCTATATTATACACTTTCTGTGATGATTATAGCAAAATATCGAGTACCATGTGAAAAATACAAAAAGACAATTTCCATATTAGTCAACTGGCAAAGTCGAGAACTAATCAAGGAAAAACTAAGCAACTACAAGAATGGTTCTGGCTTTGAACAAGCATATAACAAAACATTGTGGGTTAAGCGAGGTTTTTTTCCCATGACAAACCTTCACTTTCGTTACGTTAATATATATGTGTGTGTAAGAAAATCGTTGGTTATCAATGCAAACACCAGTAATCAGTAAAAGGTGTATCGAATGATCATCCTATCTATGTACTGAATTTAAAAATTAGGAAAACTATCTGAAATCATATCTTTAAACGGGATTCACCAGGTAGATTGTATCTATAGCTGAACGTCTTAAGAAAGTAGGCAGGCAGATTTTTTCAAATCTTGGTTTAACATTATGTCTAGAAGAAATTGATGACGTTTGTAAAAATGGGCATACTCACTGCATGGGCTGGTATATTATTGCATTTTCATAATCACACATTTAGAAACTTTCTCGTGATGTATGAAAAGTTACTTGATTTATATTGGTATTTATATTAACGCAAATGATAAGAGTGTTTTCTGTAAGACGACTGATACATATATATTTCAGCTTTATTCTTTCTTTCTGTAACCTTTGACAGAGACTGTACTAGCATATACATGTATATAACAATAAACACAAGGAAATATAAAAAGAATCATATGTTATATATAAGTGCTATGAATTCAATATGTAATAACACGTGTACCTTACATGTGTGTTTTTATCAAAATTGATAAAAGTGGAAACACATCTTTATATGTCTTAACATGTGGTAAAATGATTTATCACATCAAAGTAAAATGTTTTCAACAAATTTCAAGTTTAATTAAATAAAATACTTCAGTCATTGTCATAACATTGTATATTAATTAATTCAATAGAAGCATTGATAAAATATTTTGATTAAATAGAAACGTTTTAGGGGGCTGAAGATGTTATTTCTAATTTTGTTTTAAGACCATATTTTTTCTAGTACAAAATATATTCTAATGTCTTAATAACACAACAACTATTCAAATAATTACATTGCACATAATTATTTTAATCAGTTGCTTTACGGCATCTTTTTCTCTTTCATGTACACATTTAAAATTTCCGTGTACGCTGCTACAAATAAGTAATGTTTTACAGTTTATGAATACTTGTGATGCTAATTTTACGAAAATCATTGACTGTTGTTTTAGTGCACATATATGTCTTGAAGCCGCCCCTTGTTTACGTAAATTTTCATAGTTAACGATATCATGTCTAAACTTAATGTCTGTTTTTTCGCGTCGCTTAAAAAGGTGGGGAATTTTATAGAGTTATGGGGTGTCCGTCCGAATGTTGCATTTGGGGATAATCATCTCTTGAACGCAACGCCACAATAAAACTTTGAAAGAATCTTTGTCAGATAGTGCCATTGTGCACCATAATTTTTAGATTTTGCTCGGAATGATATTTTGGGTTTACTATTGCAAAACGTGCGACTAAATGACAAATAATGATTCAAATAGCTATATGCAATTTTTAGGAACGTTGCTACACAAAACCTATTGATATGCAGCAAACTTAAGATGCGTCAATAATTAAGTACTTAACTTTGTTTTAATACCAATAATAGAGCATAAACGTGACTACCTTAATGAGTCGTTTATCTGAAGAACGCAAGTTCGTCTCCAGAGATGCAATTTTTGGTATATTAGATTTGTGTTTGTCTAGATGACAGGGGTGTCTGTACGAGCTTTAACCTGATTATCCTGCTATTGTATCATTATTTTTTATAATGAATGTCATTACATTAGCTCTATAAAAGGGAGGTAACTCAATAATGTTGCTTTAGATCTTCACGAAATAATTTTGAACGTATTAACATACATATATGTACAACTAAAGAAGCTTCAAGTTTGTATTTTAATCCAACTTAAATTAAAAACTTAACAGAAAAATCAACAATAAAAAAATAAACATCAGTTAAAAGTGTTAGCTTAGATTCTTTATAAACTCATTACATTAATTTAAATGCAAATGTGTGTAAAAGGCTTAACATTAATTGGTCCATAATAAATATTAGAATCAGGAAGTTAATAATACCAGAATATGTGTCGAGCAAACTAAGTAGGCAATAAATACAACTGTAAATCACACATTGATTTTACAGCTGTACATTGATAATACTTGTTATGTTTACTTTAGGTCATAATATACCCACAGTCCTATAAAAACTTTCAGATTTTCAAATCACGTATGATTTTTTCTTCCTTTCTAGTCTCGTGACGGAAATGTTTTATAAAAGCGAAATAATCTTAAATTTTTACTGAAATGGTAAATAACTAAAGGTAAGTCATTTGTTATTTTTAATTACATGCCTATATGAAAAAATGGATACATAGAAGGTTTTTCCGACTAGACCCACGGAGCGGTTCAGTTCGTCACAAAGTGGAGTCAATTCGCTGGGGAGGTTTAAGGTTATAACATTGTAAGACCCTTTGTTTAGTTTCAATCAAGATCAGAATTACATGTGTATAGTCTCTTCAAGAGACATAATGTTCTGTCCCCACCACTACTTCATACTTTTTCATACTTTTCAAGTGACAGTGGTGTGGTTCCCAATTATCCATCCTATATTCATGATTGATGAATTTTGTATTGACCTATTTTTATTTCTAAGTGAAATACTTATGCCGGACGTTAAGTGACTGGTATGATCAATCTTTGCAAAACAGAATGGATATATCAAAATTGCGTTCAGTAGATAATGTTTCTGTAATTGCAATGAAAACACAAGCGTTTGCTATTAATGATATGTATTTGATCTGTAACTAAAATTCATTGTATGTATCTATAAGTTAGCTTTTTCCAAATGATAATTTATATTTTAAATAATTTTTAAAGCGGTACCATTGTTAATGTATTTGATAGTAATATTTTTTTAATGCAGTGTATTTACTATACTTATATAAGTCGTAATGTGTTTGTAATGTGTTTGTGTAGCCATAACTGAGCCCTTACTTTTTCGTATTTGTTATTGACATCTCGTGACAATTATTCTACATCTAATGTTACAACTCAACACTATTAGGTGGTAAACACGGTTTGAATCGAGTGCATAATTTGCTTAATGGTATTTATAGAGTAACAAAAAAGTCATTGAGAATTGTTTTGTAAATATTTGAAATTGATAAATACAAACTGTTGCGAATCGCCAAAAGCACATCTTGTGTGCGAACTCATCGAATTGCAATAATAAAATGCATGCAAACACTTCTAAATTTACTGTATTTGAAATGAGGATAAATAAGAAATGAGGCAAACAAATTAAAAATCAGTCATAACGAATGCCACTCTCAACATACATGTATGCTGAGTAGATTTAGACAGACAATTGTGTTATTGTAGGTCCTACAAAGGCATTTCTTTTTTATATTTTAAGAGAGATATTATTTATTTGCGTTAGATTTGCACTTTTCAAACGCGCCGGCTTTCATAAACCATTGAACACTGTTACAGCTACGTTTTTGTCTACATTATATTAAAGGAAATTATGTCCAGAAAGATAAAGATACATGTGCGTAAACTAGACAAATAAGTGTTCACTAATTACTTAAGAAAATGAATTCATCGAAATGATTGATTTTAACACATAAATGTTTATATAAAAAGCACCAGACTTAGCAAAGTTAAAAGTCATTGAAATAAAGTAAATACCTTTTAACAGCAACAGAAATTTTGAAAAGAATTTTGTAAAAATTGTTTAAAATTATACTAGCACTTTTATAAATTTTAAAAAATGTTATTTAAGTCAATCATAGGCTGCTGAATATACTCCAGGTCAAGATGTAGGCTACAGGAAATGTATAGTTTAATAAGTATTGCACTCAAATTTCTTCATTTCAGGATTTTTAATTTTTCACAAATACAAATGTAAATTTACACGACATAGTATACAATACAGAAGATATTGTTAGAATGGTAAAAGAAAAAAATTGATAGTAATAACATCAGGTCCAGACAAAATAAGTTAGAACATTGTCAAGATTTTGTTATTGAAATATTGAATTCGCTGGTAGAGGACACTTGTTGTTTTAGCTTTTATTCAACGTATACATGATATATTACGTCTTCTGGCTTAGTTTTATAGGTTAATAGGATTATATTTTATTGTCTATTGAATATATGTTTTTACTATTTATGATGTTCAATATATTTAATGTATATCATTATTTATACAAAGGTACCATGTAATGGTTTGTAGCTACTGTTAAATTAAGAACAACCTTGAGCTTACTAATAATGATAGATACATGAATAGTGCCATTGACTATAGCTAACTTATAATACGTCAAAATCAAATTGACATCAGATTTTATCAGTTAATTTTTCAGATAATTTTTAACATGAATGACAGAATTTATCCCATGATACAACAACCGAGTGTGACATCTGATGTCCGAATACAAATTATGCCTCCATATGAATTCCAAAAGGCTCTAGATCTACTTGATGCATCAACAGATTTTGCGATAAAGAAAGTATCGTCATCAACTTCAGGCAAGTAAAGTACAGTTCATGTTTAACATATAGTACATTTAAATACATAACGCAGAGTTAAAAGCAAAGAACAAACGAAAACACAGATTTTAATTTCGCTTAATTGTAAGTTGTATGTATATAAAAATCAAAATAAAACAACATAAACCATAAAAACATAAAAATATGGTGTTTTTTTGTATTATTACTTAGTGACTACGGAATCGGTGCACCACATCATTAATGACGAAGGAAAAATGATTTTTATTTCCAAGAGTCAAAAAGGTTAGTGATCATAACCACTATCTTTCTCAATTATATATGTACGCATTACAAATTGAAATATAATAATACTCTCAGTCTTTCACTACACAGGGCAAAGATTTATATAGTGAACTACTTAACTGTGAAGGAAAACTTTACATGAGATTCAGAATGAAGGGCAAACTATACCCTTGGCTGTGCTCTTTCGTTTGATCATAAATCTGTTTCAATTTAGTATTAAATCAATTATATTATAAATTGAAATATAATAATATATACAGTTTTGAACACAACGTGCAATAATTCACATGGAAAACAGTAAACGATGTGGGATAACTTTACCTTCGATTCAGCAGGAAGGCACGCTATATCAGTAATTGTTACAAACAATACATTCAATAATCGTATATCATCATCAAATATCAAAAACATATTTAAACGAGCATTAGATACAAGTAGAAATGTGTTGCTTTCCCAATGAACGAACAAGGGTTTAATCTGCAGCGTTAAAATGCATTTTATATAGAAGAAAACATTATATAAGAGCACTTTTAGCAGATGTTTGGCATCAAATTTTCAGCGCGTTTAGAAGTGTTTTTACAACAAGACAAACAAATACTGAATTTCACAACTTTTCAATAACCAAAAAAATATTGAAGTGATCACAAGGGTATCATGAGAATTTATGCGGTCACTTACCGTTTAAAGCACACATATTCAGCCAAATATATTTAATGCACTTCTACTGACCTCTACACACTGTGTATCCATCGTTGCAAAACGATATAACTTGCACTACTTAAATTGATTAAAATATCAAAATAATCTAAAACACACAAGATTGTTTAAGATAATTAGACCTTTGACGACTTTAAAATACTGAAAACATATGTTCAAAACTGGCATAAATAAGTCTTTTCTGATCACAACAATTTACTCTTTTTGTTTACCATTCCAATTTAATCACATAGATAAATGATAATGTTTTATTAAATTTATATTAGGGGTTAACAGTACGAACATACAAAACATGCAGTTATTAAATGAGACTGGAAAAATTATGTTTGAAGGAAAACATCGAAGTAAATTCCTTGGTTTAAAAAGTTATTTTTCCGTTTACACAACGAACAAATCTAAAATTGGAAACATGAAGAGCAAGTGCAGGTAAATTTAAACAATATACAGGCGGTTTTGACGTCAAAATTGACGTTTACATTGCAGTTAAAACATTGTCTTAAAGTGTTGTACATGTAGTCATATGTGAATATCATTTATTAACATTCTACTGAAATCAATTGCGCGTGCGTATAATTTTATTGCAATTTCTTGAAAACTATTATCACCTAAAGAAAAAAAAACTAGAAATTGTACATTTTTTTAATATGATAAAAAATCTTCGTTTAAGTTTATAGTCATGTTTGATTGGGCAAATGGGCTTACACCAGTATTTCTAGATCCGTTAATACTTTCATGAACGACTGTTTGGGACTACATATTTATTGCTAAACGGAAACAAATATGGCGGCTATTTGCCGAGTACGCTTCTTCAGACAATCGGAAAGTTATTAAGTTTAAGTAACTGTTTATTATCATTCAGTCATCTTGTGCTTAGAGCAATACATACAAAATTGGATAAAAGCTCTGCATAGCTTATGTTCTTTGTATGTAAAGCCTACTTAAAATAAAGTTTCTATGTCTATGTCTAGAAAATATTTAACAGTACTCTTCCCCTTTCTATATATTGTTTACATTGCTGACAAAAGGGGAAATAGCTGACATTTAAGTTTTGACGAAATGCGAGTGGGAAAGTATATATAAACGTTGCATGTAAATTTGCCTTTTCGATAGGTTCAGTCAAATAAATAATTTCAAATACCCGCAATAGCCCTAAAACAATCCTTATTTTCACTCAATCACACAAATTAATGAGATGTGCAAGATGCATGACTTTGACACACATCAACTCCATAAGATTTGTATGCGGAAATTTTTTTTTCTGTCTTCTTTTGTATATAGTAATAATCTTTGAAAATTGCAAAATATATCTGATGTCTATGGTAGATATCCCCTCTTAACCTACGACGTCTACCTTTTCAGTTTGTTGTTTATATTCCTACGAGTCACACACACATAATGGAATTTTATATACAGAGAGTCTGGGCCGTTTATTTTGTTTGTGAGTCAACCTCGTTCATATATAGATAAATTACCGAACATAAGCGTTAAATCTAATAATCACCAAATGAACTACAATACTATGCTTGAAATGTCTTGAATATATATTCTAATCCCGTAATAATCATTTAAAATATGTAACGTTGTGTATTGAAACATTCATTTTTTCTTTGCTATGACAAATGTCAAGGTCATATGTCGCCTCAATAACTATGTAAGCCATTCTCGTTATCTAATGATCATTAATAAATCATTAATCCTCACAAAATTAAAAAAACCTGGAACGTACTGTCTGAACATTGCCACGGTCGCACGTTTTATAATGACATAATTGAAATATTGCAATTAGTGAGACGTGGAATTAAGACCTCCATGTAATCTTTCCTAGATGTCTTTTTTAAAATGCACCAATAATTTAGAAGATGGGAACGTATGGGTACATTTTCGTGCAAGGTCCATTTCACACTTATGTATTTGTTCTCCATGAAATCAGCGATTAATGTCCAGTTTAACCCTTCTGGGGAAATAACATGCGTCCGTTTATTTACCACGCCCTTTGTTAGCTTACCAAACATGTTTTTTTTAATCAACAGCTGGGACGCTTTGGAACGTTCCCAGTTCTTGACACAAAGAGCTGCGCAGCGCGTTTGCGCGTTACCGATAGTGGCTGCTCTTTCGTCTGGCAGCTGTCAGGTTATAATATTAGACAATAACGAGTGCTGTTATAGAGTGGGCCATGCGCAAGACCTGTAGATGTAAATAAGAGCAGGCTTGTAAGACAATGCTTAGTTATCTAATCAAATCCGATTTCTCTATTGATTAATTGCTTTTATCTTGTTCATGTCATTCCTATAGGTAGAGTACTGCTTGCTAGACGCTAAACAAATATCTAGTCAATAAATCAATCAATATTATAAACAATATCTGTTTTATTAGTGACTAACGTAGGTCAAAATTATGACGATATATACAAATGTTTTCAAATAAAAAAAAATATATTGTATAAATACTGATTTAAAATGAATATATATTTGAGGATGTATAGTTCAATTATTCAGTCATCAGATCTATAAATAAAATTGATTTGGCCGAGCTATCGTCTGTCATGTTGTTGAATACAATACCGGAAATGCGCGCAGATACAGCATTAAAACAGTAAGTCAAAGTTTGATCTGACTGCTTAATTAACTCCTTTAAAAGGATTTCCTCCTATAGGCCAAAGTCTTACTTTAGATCACAAGGTTTAGTTGCCTCTTAATAATAACTAACAATGTGTTTTGACGGAAAAAATTATTCTTTCGCACAATTTATTGACTTTTGAGATATGTTTACCCTTTGCTATTTGTTAATATATATGATATACGTAGCAATGTTCATTATTACTGCGTGGTAAAAATTATTACACATTAAATACAAGTGTGTCATTACGATTTATATGCTAGTATATTGTATTTGTTATTGTTCGCTACAAAACAGTTGTTAAAAATGTAGCGCTCTTGCAAAACGATAATAGGTTTCTGTGGTTTAAATTCAGTTATGTAAAGTAACATCTTTATTTATACTTTTATGAAGTTCTAATAAATGATAGAAATGACATTGCTATTAACTACAAACTAATGTTACAGTTGTTGCAAACAGCCAAAAAAATATGAAATAACTGATGGAGGAGGTCGAACTGTTTTATTTCGTCTTGAGGCTGCCAATTCAACTATTCAGGTAAGACTACCTAATCTGAATTTTCGGAATACTATCGCCATAAAAGTAGTATGGTACATACGTTAAAATTTCGGAATAAAACCGATTTCATTTCCTCAACTCTGATTGTGGTCTTCTGATGTCTGTATCTACTTACTGTGAAGGCAACTTTATGACGTTTAATGAGTGATTACTGATTGCTTATGGGATAAATTAGTAAATACAAAAAAACCCAAACACCTTAACAACTGTCATAGTTCAGCCCAATAAAATGCGTAATTTTAATTATATTTTGAAATCTTTAATTTTTGACGAATTGATGTAATTATATATTTTACAAATGAAACGATAGTATTATAGTAGCGTTTTGCACGTTATTTTTTGTCATATTCCTGGTCTTACAAAATAAAAATGTATAGGCGCATTACAACATAATGGTTACCTAATAAACATTTGTCACTGATGTGTTATTTAGAACTCCTTTAAAGTATTTAAGTTTATTGCATGCTGTGTCAACCTGATAAGTCTTGTACTGTCATAAATTTGTACAGGATGTTTATAAAAAACAGCTTATTCCTTAAAACTTGCATTTTGACTACCTTTATGACTGAGAAAAATGAGACAAAAGGGGATATTTTTATATAAATACTTTACAAATGTTTATCACAAAGTTCATGACCACATTTTCAATTCAAGACAAAGCATTTGCAGTTAATCCCACTCTTTCTTATGACAGATTTTGTAAGTCAAATACTCTTAAATGTTTTTGTTTAATTGGTAAAATATTTACTTCTAATTTAACAATGTTACAAATATCTGAGATATAATTAGACCATAAAAATCCCACACAACCCTGTCGGCGGTCTGAACGCAGATATATCCGCCATGTTGAAAATTATAAAATGAACGACTTTTAAAAGAAATGGGAAGTATGACGATCAGCTATCAAAGGGTTACAATTGTCATAAATTAAGAATCTAAATGTGCCCACTATTTATATATATGTGCAAAACATAGTTTATACCAGCTGTATTTATGCAATTCACGTCAGAAGTGCTGCATAATTGACTATTTCGCATGGAAACGATGTAACCAGAAGGCAGAAACAAAAATTTCAAACAAAATGGGTAATGTTTTACAAGGAATTTAAACTGATAAAATAAATGCCATTCTAAAGAATATTCAAAACATTTCTTTTTATTTAACAAGATATCGGCGGTTTTTAAATCGTTTCGTTTTTTTTCTTTTGAGTGGAAAGTCCAATTCAGCTTACAAAGGTATGTCACACATCACGTGATGTCACTGATAGCTGTTTATGAAATACTAAAGTTTTCTAAATGATAACACCCCATGTGGGACCCGGGGCACAGGAGAATAGGCCCAGGGCTTCCTCAACCTGCAGTAAGAGTCTGCTAACAGAGACAACACTTGCAGTGTGTTGCGACCAGTGTCGATTACAGGACGGGATTTCAGTAGGCCGGGTTTTTCTAGACGGGAAATCAAGTTAGCACTGACTTCGATGGATCGGCATGTCACGTGTTGCCCTTTGTGAATTCTTCTCATTTAAGCTACTCAATTACATCATTTTTCTTCAAACTATTCCATGAAATGCTTTTACCATTTCATAGACAGCTTCTTTACAGGAGGCGCAAAGAAAGCGGTGGCTGAAGGGCAAAGCTTCCTCAGCTTTAGAGAGGCGACATGTTTGCCGTGTGTTGCAACCCGTGATGGTGGAGGAAGTGATCCTGGTGGTTGAAAGATCACTCTCTGCTGCATCTATTAGTGCGGGTCAGCGGGTTTGATTTTCAATACACCACTTTTGCCCTGACTTCAACTAGACAGAAGGCCGATGGACCCGGTTCGGTCAATCGGCTGGGCTCACCGGGCCCTTAACAAGCTTGTCTTCATTCTTCTTATCACTTGATTATATATTGTGTATCTTAGTAGCAAAGTTGTTCAGTTACAAGCTGTAAAGAAGGCGGTGGCTAATGGGTCAATTAAGTAGATAGAGTTTCGAACAGTTTTGTCGCAAGTTAAGTCTGGCACGAAGCTTGCGTTCCTTGAGAAATTCATCTATTTGAGTATACCACCCTTGAAACAACTGATGTTTTCTGCTGGTGATCCGCAGATACAAAGCATCGCCCTTGTTGGCACTCCGAGGCGGCTGGATGACAAGGGTGGTGAAAAACATTCTTTGCATCGTGACTTCCGATGCACTTTTATTTCAAACAAAAAAAAACGAAAAAAATGAAATTCCGCTTTAAGACATAGTTGATGATGAACAATGTACAATATTTATTATATTAACTAGTAAGGATTCTAACAAACCTTTATGTAAAGTTTCTCCCTTTGTCATAGAAAAACCATTAAGGGCTGTGCAGAAGACGTTTTTCTAAAATGAAAGCTGGCACTTTACTTATTGAAGTTTCTAAAAAACAGCAATCCGTAAATTTATTAAAGCTGCATAAAATTTTAGATTTAGAAATTACATAACGCTTCACAGAACATTAAATTCCTGTCAGGGTATTATTCATTACAGAGACGACGATCTCACTGAACTGACAGATGAAGAAATTTGTCTTGAACTGAAACCTCATGGTGTTACAAAAGTAAAACGAATTATTGCAAAAAGACAAAATCAACAAATTAAACTTAATACCTTTCTTTTAAATTTCACTACTCCATCTGTCCCTAAATCAATCAAAATTGGACTGTACAATATTAAAGTCAGCGCATACATTCCAAAACCTGTGCGCTGCTTTAAATGTCAGAAATTTGGCCACGGAGAAGGACAATGTAGAAGCTCCGTGGTATGCTTTAAATGTACAGATCTAGGACATGAGGGCTTTACCTGCACAAATAATCCAAGGTGTGCCAATTGTGGTGAAGCCCACATGTTCTCATTCAAGGATTGTGCTCACTTCAAAAAAGAAAACCGAAAAATATCACATACAATGAGGCACGTGGCCTTTTTAATTCAAACAATCTCTCGTCTCCTAGATCAACGTCATACGCCAGTGTGCCCAAACGCATTCTCACTACAGTTGAAATGCAGGCAATTATCACCTGGCCTATTGACAAAAAAGAACCTTTTAAATTACCAGTTCAAACAACAGACAAAATAATTTAATCTTCCCGGAAATCTCCATCCTCTCAAGCTGCTACATCTTCGGCACCATCTACATCATCAACTAATTCTTCAACCAGCCAAGAGAATTCAAAAATACTACTTTTCCAATTCAAATTCTAATGAAAACTCAAATAAAAAAGTAGATCGTACTCCAAAACTGCTTCGGGATCCCATTAAGGTCCACAACAGGTTTGGTAGTCTAGATCATCTAGACACTAATATCTGGGTAATCCCATGGATACACTACCCCCAGTTAATGGATCTAAAAGTAGATCCCCAGCAGAAACCGGCGGAATAGCCCCCCAAAAAACTGTCAACTATTCCCCTATTTGCAGACCATAATGGATACAATAATACTATGGAATTGTCGAGATCTTAAGATTAATTTTCTTAAAATTACATTTTTAGTTCAAGCCTTTCTTCCTGTTGCGTTTTGCCTCCAAGAATCCCACCTAAAACGAAGTGATAACATATCTTTAAAAAAACTACTCTATATACAGCACATATGTAGGCGAGAATGATAAAGCTGTTGGCGGCTCTACCATTCTGGTAAAAGATCAAGTTTTACATAGCCCTGTAGATCTCTACACCGATCTTCAGGCGGTTGCAGTAAGGATATCTTTAGATTAAACGTTTACTTTATTTTCTGTGTATATCTCTCCGCATTCTTCATTAAATTTAAATCAGTTGAAACATCTTACTAACCAGCTTCAGGCCCCTTATATATTACTTGGGGACTTTAACGGACACAACCCTTGTGGGGCAGTAACACAATAAACGATAAAGGTAAAATTATTGAAAAATGAATCGGGAAGATCTGTGCATTTTTAATGATGGAACTAATACATATTTACATCCTGGGAATATTTACATCCTGAGAATGGATCATATTCGGCTATTGATCTTACAATAGCAGATCCTTCTTTATTGCCCGATTTCTCATGGAATGTCCATGACGATCTCTGTGGCAGTGATCACTTTCCCATCATATTGGAATCTTTGCACTCTTCCATCACAGAACGAGCCGCTCGGTAAAAATTTAACAAAGCAAATTGGCTTCTATTTGAACAACTCTGTATAGAGCGACTTAACTCGGATAAGCTATTTCTGATCCAATTTTAAATTCAACGAAACACTTATTTCAATTGTTGATGAAACAATTCCTAAGACCTCGACAAATCCAAAACATCCTAGTAAAGCATGGATCGATAACAGCTGTGAGGACGCTATTAAAGACCGGGAAAAGGCCGAACAACGCTTTAATAAACACCCAACTCAAAATAATCTTTACCAATTTCGATTTTTTCGGGCAAAAGCTCGCAGGGTAACAAAAACAAAGACGACGCACGTCTTGGCGTAACTTTGTTTCTAAATTAAATTAGCATACCCCTATGAATAAACTTTGGAACGTGATTCGTAAAATTAAAGGTAAAAACAGTAAAGCAAATGTCCATCATTTAAAGAATGGACAAGACTTATTAACATTAGAGTCAGATTGGCCGAAACATTTGCAAAACACTCCATTGCTGAAAATTATCATCTCAATTTTCAGCGATCATAATTCAAAAAGAAAAATCAAAACCTAATTTCCTCTCAAAAAATGTAGAAGATTATAACAAACCGTTGGAAGAGCTAAAAACTTCTTTGAACAAATCTCACGATACAGCATGGGATCCAGATGCCATCCATTATAAATTTCTCAAACATAAATGCCTAAGGTATTAGACATTTTAAAAGTCGCATCCAGCACGCACTGGGGTGCTGAATGCGATATTTTAATCTATATAGATCGCTGGTTCGATCGAAATTCGATTACGGTTGTTTTATTTATGGTTGTGCTCGCAAGTCATATGTCAAAATCCTATATTATATATACTATACACCATCAAGAATTGCGACTATGCCTTGGAGCATGTAGAACCACACCTGTAAATAGTTTGTATGTAGAAGCAAACGAGCCTTCTTTCTTCAAAGAAGAATAAAGCCCGCTTTGCAGTATGCAACCAAATTGGAGGCTTATGCTGACAACCCCGCCCACGACTGTGTTTTCAAAACTCTTTATCAGAACATTTTCTAAAAACATCCAAACAAAATTCAATCTTTTGGCATGCGCATTAAATCTCATTTGGAGAATTCAGGTATACATTTAGATGAAATTGCTGCAATTGAAATTCCACATAACCCCCCTTGGTTAAACCGCAAGCCAATATTTATTTATGATCTAAGAAAACATAAAAAATCCGACACAAACCAATTTGCAGAAATTAAATAGTGTTACATTGACTATAGTACTATTTATACGTATGGGTCAAAAGACGAAGATAAAGTTGCTTCAGCCGCTGTCTTTGGAGAGCGTGTTGAAATTCGTCGTCTTCCATCTACCCCATCTGTATTTACTGCTAAGGCGCAAGCTATTCTTTTTGCGATGAAAATAAATGCTTCGTCCAACGAGCACAAATTTAAGATCTGCTCTGATTCTCTGTCATGTCTTCTTGCTATTGAAAACTGAAAAGTTAAGAATTCTTAGTTTTTAAAATTGTTCAAATTTACAAATAGCTTTAGGTAAAGAGGTTGTGTTTTTCTGGATCCCAAGTCATGTGGGAATCCATGAGAACACGGTCGTGGACGAGGAGGCCAAAAAGGCATTAAATAACGATATAATTATTTGTACCATACCTTTTTCTGATTTTAAAGCATTTATTTCTAAATATATTTCTCGTTTGTGGCAGAGTGGTTGGGATCTAGAGGTTCATAATAAACTTCATGAGATCCAGCCACTACACTACTGCACACAAATAATTTTAAAAGATTTAGAGGTCTCAGAGACCAAGTTGTTTTAACAAGACGTCGTCTTGGTGATACCAAGACGACACATAGCTATATTTTAACAAATAAGCCACGACCCGAATGTGTGCCATGCAACAGTTCGAAAACCATTAAGCATGTCTTGATGGACTGTGTGGACGTTGCCCACATTCGGGAACGTTTCTATAGTGTAGATTCGTATTTAATTTTTGTAAAACTGTCGCAGGCGACATAATTTATAAAGTTTTTAAAAGAAATTAATTTATTTAATAACATTTATTTTCACTACAAAGTGTGATATTTCATATCTTTTATTATTTTAAGTACCATTTTTATCTGTATATATTCTCATACTGTTGTATAAGATTACGTTTTAGTATAGAGGAAGGCATGCTATAATAATAAGTAAAACAGTTGAAATATTGCTTGCTGGACGTTAAACAACAATCAATCAATCAATCTAAATGATTACTTTAATCTTGCCACCGTTAGTCCCTGCTTTAGTAGCTTTTCTGTAGCAGATACCGTCTCTCAAGGAAATCTCGAAAGGAAATACAGGCTCTGAGTACCTGATTAATTGTGATCTGTATAATCCATATGCACTGGAATAGTCGAAACGCGCGTCAGGCGTAGCAAAATTTATTGCCTGTAACTTTGTAGTATTCTTTAATGTTTAACATCCTTGGTTGGCGCTGCTGGTGGACATCAACACTTTTGTGTTGAAGAACACATCAAAGCTATGAAATCGTTCGTGTAAATTTCAAAACTGTTAAAATCCTAAGGTTCTTCCTACCTCAGGTTTAGTTGATCTTACTTTGGTTTCCAGTTTGGTATATTTTGGGTTTGCTCTTTATATTCATATAATGTTTGGCGTTTTCAATTGTTTTGGTAGAGCGCCTTTGATATAATGTTCATATAATGTTTGGCATTTTCAATTGTTTTGGTAGAGTGCCTTTGATGAGTCTTGAATAGACGAAACGCGCGTCAGGCGTAGCTAAATTTATTGCCTGGAACTTTGTTGTATTTTTGATTTCATAATTACGCTTTAAACTTAATCACTCAGAACTTTATTTTTGCTTATGACATAAATGTGATTTTCTTTTTAGATAAACGATGCTGTCGACGGTAGCAATAAAGCATCTGTTGTTGAATCTGGGGATCAAGTACGACTTTCTAGTATGTTGTTTTCTGATTAAGGTTAAGTGTATGATACACACGCAAATATTTGTTTTAGTGCAGCTCTTCTGAAAATTAGCAAAATGATTTACAAAAAAGCAGCCAGTTTCATAAACATGCATTGTCCAATAGTGTTTTCATATTATATGTTTCAATTTCATTGCTAATTTAATATCTGTATTGATAATACATCCAATACAACGCAAAGCGCATGCATTAACATTATTTTGGTAATGTTGATAAAGTCTTTTTTAAGCGACTTTAATTCAATACAATAAATAAGTCAAGCATATCTAACAAAGGAGTTTGGAACAATTACTTCAGAAGCGATATAATTCCGATCATATTGCTTGATAATATTTTTTAAAAATAAGACTATTAGAAAATAAAAGTTTTTTTAATGATATGATGACAAGTCTCAATGTAAGGGACTCGGTGGTCAATTAGTAGGTTGTGCTTGCCTGTAGCCGATTTACGATTAATGCCAATTTTTTGCGTGGAAGGTCGGGAATATTCATCTAGTATTTCATTTTAACAATTAATTAGCATTCTGATATAGAGATGAAAACTAGTACAGGTAAAATATCTTCTGAAATCTGTTCAAACAACTAACCTAATGAATTATGAAGAGTTCAATTATTTTTTAATTCGTGTTTTACTCCAAATGTAAATGAGAGACCTGTATTAAATAATCCATTAATTCTCTGACAAAGTACCTGGTATATGATAATACTGTTAAATTGGTATTATTGTAAAGAAAGTCTTTGATGGTCAATAGACAACCAGTGACTATATATATCATTTTATTTTTTTTAGTTCAAAGTGAAATAAACACATGGCAGAAGGTTTTGGTGTTAGTTTTGATTATTGTGATTTACACCAACGATTTTGGATCATACGACAAAGATGAGGATTTTAACATCAAGGATTGCTGTAAAAAGTATTATCGAATGATGATGGAGAACAAATATTGTATATGTGTACGAGTTTTGTTTGAAATAATACGACTTTTATTATTTGTAATATATGCTATTTTTCTTTTGATAGGATTCTTTGTATATTTGGCTTTTTTACTGGCAGCTTGCTTAAAAAGGCCAAACGCTGGAAGAGACTTAGCAGAAAAAAGTTATGATTATTGCTGTGGAGACAAGCTGAAATGTATAATAATGCCTTGTTATTATGATTGCTTGAGTGAATAAGAAAATATAACTTTACTTTTAATATTGTAGTCCTCGTTATAAGTTTACCTGTTTTCCGCATTTTGTTTTGCCTGCATGTTTATATGAGTATTTAGTATAAAACTCAAATTACTGTGTATGTATAAGCTATCCTCCCGCTAAAAGCAGAAAATACTTAATGTATAAATTCACTTTTTGAAATGATTTATAAATGTCGATACATTTAAATCTAGTTGTTATATTTTGGAAACAGCGACGCTGCGATAAAATTAAAAAATACCGTAGTCTAATTAAAAGAACAACATCCAAGTACAAAGCAACAGTCATAGCTAACACAAAACTTACGAACAAGCATCAAACGCGTAAAAGATTCAACAAACAGATCAACAAAATTGTTCTGATAGCAGTTGTTGATTCACTTATAATACGCGTTCTGTTTTACAGTGATAGTCGATATATAAAGTTACAATAAACGACTCGAACGACCAGAAGCTATACATGTTTATTAGTCATCGTCTGAAAATTACTATTACATAACAATCAAGAAATAGATAAGTCAGCCAAAATAACTCACCATGGCTGTCTTACACTGTTTTTTCGCTTTGGGGAATTTTGGAATTGAAGACCTCAGTTATACATTCTTTAAGCTGGGGCACATACATATACTGCAAAAGTGGGTGCTTTTAGAATTGCCCTTCCCAGCAATAAAAAAGTTAAGTTGTATCACTTACCACCTAATTTAGAGCTTAACTTGCCTAACATGGTTTTCCTGCAAATTTCAAGATAAATGTCTATGTGCGAAAAATAATTTTAACCATTTGATGTTTGCACACTCACAAGAATAAATGCGATTAAAAAGAACTATTAAATAGAAATACGTCATTTATGTATCCAGCTTTGTTATGTCTTGCTCGTAAAATGTATTAAATAGGATATTGACTTTTATAAAGACACAAATAATGTGATGGCGTGTATTTATATATTGTATCCAATGCCATATTAAAGATTCGTTGGAAAACAGAAACACGAATTTTAGAGTTGGATTTGACTAAGTAAATTCTATCTATATCTAATATGTAATGATATATGCGAATTGATTGCAGTTTAGCAAAATGTATTTGAAAGTAAAAGATATACATGTACCTAGCTGGTCCAACTTTGATTGACAGTTTCTTTACAGCAAAAAATGTAATAACTGGTTATCTCTGTAACCTAAATACTTCACAATAAATATTTTCCAATTAACAAGTAATAAAGGAGACAAAACATAGAGTATAAAGAAACAAAAATTCAAATTGTGTTGTCTTTGAGATAATTGTTAATGTATTTATGCGTCGCAGACTAATATTATCAAATAAGTCCCCATAGTGCCGATATGACTATTCCAAATCAGTAATTAATGTCCTTGTAGTTATCATTTCTGTTATTTATTTTTGTACATTTTTGCTCCAAAATTCTTAACAATAGTAAACGAGATTATATGAGATGTTATTATCTTTTTACAAATGATAAACTGGTTAGAAATAAAATTCTATGTGCTTTTTTGTTGCTGCATTTATGTAATAAATTTGCGTCAACCATAAGCTGTGTAGAGTTAATAAGCAGTGAGGGCTATTACAACTTTGATATGTGTTGACGTTGTTTTTATACCTTTGCGTACCGATATAAAAAGTATTTACATATATGTCAAAATAACCTTTTCATAAATCTTTTAAAGCCCACGAAATGTAACAACCCGTGTTGTAATACATGATACTGTTAACGGAGGTAATAATGAAAATGGTCTTAAATCTTACGATCAAGTAAGTCAGAACATGTAGACATAACACCGAAATATCCTTTTAAATGAACATTTTGAACATATATAAACCATAAAACCAAAATGTATTCTGTCAATAATCACCTACACATTATCAAGTGTTACGAGAAACACCTCCTGTAATCTTTTCAAACTACAAGAGAGAGTATTACAAAGTATTAAATAAATATTTTATTAATGTTTACAAATATCAAGATTTCGGTATCTTTTTGACATTTCCTTTTGATGAAAATCTTTATCCGACAGAGAAGTAGAAATATTTCTTTTTATGACAAATTTTCTTTCACAAATGTTTCAAATGCTTTAAATCTCTATTTTTCGTGAAATCAGATGCAGTGTGATATTACAAGGCAATCATTTATTATAAACGACTACATAGTATTGAGATTAATTTGATAATAAATGATCAACATTAGTTTTATAAGATAAAGGTTTAGACTCATGCCGATATAAAATATTGTTCTATTATGCGTGTTAATTTATCATTATATTACAAAATAATTTTCTTTCGTATGTCCTACGTTTTGAAGTGCAATTACGGATAACAACGTCAATATCTTGACTCGAGAAAACATTAATCATATTACAGTATCATGTCAAATTGCAATATTGTTTGTATACAAAACACAAGTACGTACCATTCAAAGCAACTGTCTTATCGCAGTTAAAGTATGGAAATTCGGTCTTCTCTTCAAATAGCTTGATCAAAGAAGGATTTGGTATCTTGTGGTGATCTTTCCACCTCATATGCACAGCTTGCAGAATTTGTTCTTAACGATTGCTAAACGATCAATATTACTCGTCTTTAGTTATTCACAACTTTTAACTATTAGTTTGCATTCCTCCTTTGATGAAAGGTCTGCAATACGTTTGATTAAAGAAAAAGGTCAATTTTATTAAAGAGAACAATTGATTTTGGCTTTCCCCTGCACAAAATCGAAAGCAGATATTAATTGAAATTATATTTTTGTGTATGAATTTGTCCAAAATTTACACTTTAAAATCGCCACGATAAATGCTAAAAAAACTCTTTCAACTCTTTAATATTTAACACTATTTATTCTTGCACTTCTGATGCAGTTCTACTCAAATGCAAAATAACAGCATCAGAGTCGAAAGCATTTGCAATGTTATCTTGACTTGCCTATTGAAGGTATATTCTTCATACACATCAACTCGAATCACGGCTGTGAAAATCTATACTTTTGAACTCGTCATCAAGTTTTGGCCTGTATATGCAGCCGAATGATAGAGCGAAACCACAAACGCAACAACACAGATATGATGCAATCTAGTGGTCGTATCAATTGTCCAACAACAATATATTACGACGTCACTGTTGAGTTCTTTTAAATAAAACTCGATCTTTTTGTTATTCCTTGATTTTCATGTAAAGCGTCTGTTAAATAAATCTTAAAATTTTAATTCGTTGCTTTCCAAAACTTATCAAGCTTCCAGAATGTGTAATCTAATAAAATGGAGTGCGAAATTCCATTATGAATGATTACTCTTACAGTCATCTACTAACAAAAACATCATTTTGATTAGCGATTATAAATGTTTGCTTTGTAGAACAAAACAGGGCACCAGGGTGCCGTTTCATAAAGCTGTCGCTAATTAACACGCTCGTTATCCCATTCAATTTTAATGGGATAACGTGCACGTTAAGATAACGATCGTTTTATGCAACTGCACCCAGAGTTTATATTTTAAGTTAAAACGCTATTAAATTGCATTTGCGTTGTTTTCTGCTTTAGCATTCCTACAGCTGTCAGCACATTTGTTTTAACAGGAAATCTTTTAACACGATGTCTTCTCTTGGCAGTCCTTTGTTTGCCTTAATAGATTTGTTGAACACCTTCTTCATAGATGGTTCAGGATATAAAGTTGTGATCTCTTCCACCTGTTTGGCTAAGATTTGTGTTGCAGTCTTTAAGCGGTTACCACATAAGGACTAATTACCTAGGTTTCCTCTAATGTTTTTGTGAGCTTTGTTTTACATAATTTTTTCGCGCGTGTTTTAATTGTTTTTGTTTTCATTTTAGCTTGATGTTTGTCATCGAATCAGTTTTAATTACTTTTAATGACAACTTTCGTCTCATTACTTTCTTTAGAGTAATTCTGTCTGTAAACTATAATTACTTTTAATACATGTTTTATAATCACTGAATTTACACAAAGATGCCTCTCAAGAAAATACAAATAAAACAATCAATCGGATAAAAAGCTTACAGAAAAAGTCGGCCCATCGCTGTAGTTTGTTTGTTAATACGTGCATTGGTATCGTGCTTATTGTTATTAATTATTTAAACCAAAGAGAACGAACCTTGTTTGATATTGGCAATTATATGATCAATTGGGACAGTGAAAATTCAAATGTATGTGTTATGTAGTATAAATATAAAAAAAGGTAAGCAATAGGAGACGGATAATGTTAAGCAAAAAAATCTAACGACTATCCGAATAAAGTAGCTTCATCACATACTAGTTCACTGGAAATTAAACCAACATTTTGTAGACAAAATTCAAATAAAGAATTATGCCAATATTGGAATAGATTTAAAATATAATTGCAAAAAAGGGATCTAATAAGCATTATTAGTATTGGCATAAAGTTTTCTAATCCCGCTCTAGCAAATTAAAAATAAACGTATCGTTTCGATTAGACGGACATTTAACAAACCAATGAACATAAGATATGTATTTTAGTTTTTTATTGCCGTTTTTGTATGGTAGATGTCCGTTTACTTAAAGGCATCGTTTTTGCTGATCCTTACAAAATCTCTGATTGATCCGAATGAGGAAGTATGCTTACGTTCAGAGTGTATCTAACACTAAACATTGTAATAATAATCATTGATAGATTGGATGGTATTTCATAAAGGGTTACTCATCGTGTTAAATGTTATATGTTTGTGAGTGCCTTTGTCTTATTTATACAACCACTTTTCTTTTAAAGCCATTTTAAGTCTTATTATTATACTTCAATGCGAAACTGCATTGAATAATCGTTCTTCTTAACTAAATAATGCGTTTATTTTTAACAAGCTTGACTTTGCCATATTGTGTCTGAAAGTAGTTTGTAACAGTCATTTATTTAAAAATTAATACCGAGAGTCATTTTAACT
Organism: Limnoperna fortunei; assembly: GCA_944474755.1. Lineage (NCBI taxonomy): Eukaryota > Metazoa > Mollusca > Bivalvia > Mytilida > Modiolidae > Limnoperna > Limnoperna fortunei. The sequence goes on from OX104121.1 coordinate 27,220,081, forward strand.
CGTTAATTTATATTAAAATCATTATATATTCTGTCTATGAAGGTCCGCATCCTTGAAAAAATAATTTTAACAATCCTGAATTAAGTACACCTCTACTTAGAAAAAAAATATATTGGATGAGACAATTAGGCACTGCAATATCATATGATTGCAATGAAAAATCGATAGTATAGGTAGCTTTTCCAGCCTTGCAGCAATGTGAATGTGATGGAACTTTTCAATCACAATCACAGGCGACAACGTAGTCTTGGTCCTCGTCACTATACATCACCTTTGTTACATGATGTATCTACAGAAGGCTACCCTTTGTTCAAAAACCACTTGGACTTCGTCATATTCGCACTAAATTATACTCTGTTCCACCTAAAACAGCACATTCACTTTACAAAAAATGTCTCCAGTCATATGTAAGAGATCCTTTGTCCACTCTGTATAGATTAGTAGATATCATTTTAGGCAGTAAAACAGATTGTTCAAACCGGTTAACATACACAAAGATGAAGAAGAGCCTCGTTCCTTTCTTTCATTACTTTTTGCTAAGAAATACATAGATTCTATTAATCTTGGCAATATCTTAAATCACAAGACTTTAAATTTAAACCTTCTTCAAACACAAATCCGTTTCTACATGTATTATATCTTATACCTATAATACCCCCACTGCAACAGAATTTTAAATAACAAACGTGTATTGCAGGATCTTTTGATCAATGAATTCAAAGCCAAAGCCCCGACTGCTCTCACCTCAATTCCTGATTCATATATCAGGTGGTAACTGAGGATCTTAATATTGTTGACAATGAAAGACGGCGATATTTTGCCCCAAGGGACCAAAATACCGTGAACCTAAATTCATCAACGAGAATTTTAACTTAAATTATTGATGAATACAATGGAGTACTATGCCAGAAAATGGGCAAAGCAAGAGGAGCAGGAGGTTGATACATTGTCTGAGTGGGTGAAGGCCTTGAGGTCAATTATTCAAATAGAGTAAGTCATTTAAGAAGGTATGTGAGTACTAAAGCATCATCAGTCGTCAGAAATCTTGATGAGATTATTTATCTTTGACTTTTTATGGAGTGGGAAAACAGAAAAAGTTAAAAGAAGTGTACTATGCTCAGATAAGTCAAAAGGAGGCTTAAACATGATTAACATAGAAACCTACATAGATTCAATTAAAATAGGATGGATAAAGAGATTAATATCAAATGAATTGGAAAGTAATTCCAAGATTCTATTTCGACAAAATTGGTCAAGATTTGTTAGTATTTAAAACAAATTTAGAAAATATAAATTCCATACCAAAAGTAAATCAGCTTCCAGAATTGTATCTAGAAATTGTTGAAACATGGATAAAAATGAACAAAACAAAAATTGCAGAGCCTTATAACTTCAAAACAATACGTCAACAAGTTATCTGGGGAAATAAATTAATAAAACACAAAGGCAAATGCATAATGCGTCAAAGTTGGGTAGATAGCAAAATAATATATATCAATGATTTATTAGATCAAAATGGCTGCATCTCAGAAAGTTATATTCTAAATAAACTCAAAATGAAAAATAATTGGATTGCAGAATTTCTGCTAGTTATGAAAGCAATACCAACCTCATGGTTGCAAAAAATTAAACAAGAAGACTCCATAAAAACTAAGGTTTAAATTAACAGTAACATATGCATAAATAATATTGATTTAGAAGATATAGAGACAAAAAGCATGTACAAAATATTAACAAGTAAAGAAACTGAAATGCCTATAGGATTTTCAAAATGGAGCAAACTTTTACAAATAAAAAACATGGAATATATAATTCTCAATATGATGACCTTTGTTTTCAAACACCTTAAGGAAAAAAGTTAGTTATCTTCAGATGGAAATTATTACATTTTATACTTCCTTGCAAATTATTATTATATCAATGGAGAATTTATACAACCTCAAAATGTACTATCTGAAACATCACTGAAGATTATGAACACATGTTCATAAAATGCAAATACTTGCAACTGTTTTGGCAAAAAATCAATCAGCTGTTTACCAAACGTAAATTGGGTGATCATATCTTAAAAATGTCAAACCTCATTGTGGGTTATAAAATACATGACAAGAAATACTATGATCTGAATTATATCCTTACCCTAATTTTATACTCGGTGTATAAGATGAACCAGATATCTAAACAAAAACAAACTGAAACTAATACATATATGATTTTTAAACATGAATTTTTGACCAGACATGCTCTTATGAAGAAGGCAAGGGAAAGTACTGCAAGTCCCTTCCTTGAAAGAGTGTCAAAACATTTATGATGCAAAGGAAATATTAATTGCTTATATTGTTGAAAGATAACATACACTATTTGTTTGCCTGCTTTCTTTTATTTTCAACGCATAAACGGAAGAATTTCGAATCAATGATTAAGTCAATTATACTGTTATTAGTGTCAATAACGGTACTTTTAGTATTTAACAGCTTTCGTGAGCAGAGCTCACGAATGTATTACATCTGAACTATAAGGTGCCATGTTTAGTTATAATATTCAATAGAATATATTAACATAATATACCTACCAAATAAAGAAGTGTTCAAACCTTTAAAAAAAAGATCTTTTTACAAACTCGTGGTGTATTCCATACACGGAAGTAGCGTAATATCTAAATTAAGACGGAAAAAAATCCGTATTTAATCATTCCTGTTTTCGTTGTTTCAAATATATATATATATATATATATATATATATATATATATTAATTGAATAATTATGTTTAGTACATGCAGCATTGTATCATACTAATATTTATTTTTCTATGTTATAATAAACTGTAATCAGGTAGCTAGCAATATATGGTAACTTTGGTGACTGCTGGATCACCAAAGTGATTGTTAACAGCAATGTGCAATATGTTGTTGAATAAAAAAAAAGAAATCTGGATGATATCAAAACTTTATCCCACATTCAGGACAAATATGTTGTTATGCGCGCAGATAAGGCCCATAACAACATTATTTTTTATTTACAAAAACATAACATAGAGTGTTTCAATTAATGAGCTAGACATGAGGAGTTCACTTTGCAATCCTTTTTACACATTCACTGCGCTTTCCAAAGAGGAGATTATTGAAAATCACAAATCGGTATTAGTATCCTTTGGTCTCAAAATCTAAGTAGAAGATTTTGATCTCCCTTTATTGTATTGGATGCCAAAACTTCTAAAAAAATCCAGACAAACAGCGTTTCATAGCAGGATTGTCCAAGTGAACTACCAAAATACTATCGCAACTCCTCACCACTATTTTAACAACAGTAAAACCGGACTTCGAAAAGTAACACTTTCTACTCCAGGAGTGGTATACATGAAATGTGGATATTAAAAAAATTAAAACCCTTGATAGACATCTTGATGTCTGCATCTCTTTCTCATTGTAACAGCATTAAAACATTAGAGTTGTCGATACTCTATACGGTCATCTCTCATATGTAGCTTAAAACCAGATTGAAGATACTATTAAACGCTGCTTTTTGAAGAAAGACGGAAATAGACGATTTAAATACCTGCTAATTAGTCATGAGACTCGGAATCTAATACTATATATACTGAAGACCAAATATGTCATATGATTTTCCGATTTACATCATATTCGTCATGTTTGGAGGACATGTTTTCAACAGACTGTTGCCATTGAAATGGGTACTCATTGTGCCCCTCTCCTTGCTGACCTGTTTTATACACTTCTGATGCTGAGTTCCTAGAAGGCCTGATGAAGAAGAAAAACAAGACACTGTCCCAGACCTTAAATTTAACATTACGCTATATTGAGGATGTTTTGTCCCTCAAATATGTAAATTTGGTGATTATTTACATTTAATAAACCCCAGCGAGCTTGAAATTAAATTAACAACAAATACACTAAGGTCAGCCTCTTACCTAGACTCCTATCTAGACAAAGACTCAGGACAATTTCAAGTTAGATTCTACGACAAACGTGATGACTTAAACTTTCCAATTGTCAACTTCCCGTTCATTGACAACAACATTCTAGCAGCTCCAGCGTGTGTACATTTCACAACTTATACCTTATTCTAGATCCTGCGATCGGTATTCGGATTTTCTAGACCAATCACTGCTGTTGATTGCTACACAACTCAAACACGGGTTTGCTGTACTTTATTTGATGTTGTCTCTGCAGATGTTCTATGGGCGTCATCATCACTTAATTGATCGTCATGGGAAAACAATGTCTAAAATACGATCTGACATTTTCGCTGAGTCATAGGTACTGTTTTCTTTTCCTGGATTTGACTTTTCCCTAGGCGTGACAATGAGTAACTCGACGGGTGTCTAATAACAGGCAGGCACTCCTTACTCATCTGGAGCACCTGAGTGAACCCATGGTTTAATTGGGTTCGTTGTACTATGTTTCTGTTTTTGTGTTGCCTTTGTCTACATCCGGATTTGTTACTGTCCCTTTTGGCTCTTGTTCTTCGGTCGGTTTTCTTTGCTATTTTTCTGGTAACAATTTTTTATATTGTTTAAAGTTAACCAAAAAGCTACTTTTCCACTTTTAGTTTTTTTTGTGTTTATCTGCTAAATTCTTTTATCTTTGTTCCCAATAATTTCAAGTCCGTGTTTTTAGAATTTGTGGCCAATTGTTTATCTTTTCATCTTTGTTGTCACGTCTTTGACTTTGTTGCTTTACACTTTACTTACATTTTAGTAATTGATACTTCACAGATGTACGTCTTTCCAGAAACCAATGGTTGTTTTATATCATTCATGATAACGGTCATCTTTTCAAACTAAAGCACGAACAAATAACGGTAACGGTCTTTTGAATATATCCAACCAATAATTGTTATGTTATATGATATATATAAGTATCATAAACTGTATTAAAATGTTAAATAACAGGATTTCTCCTAATGTCTTAATAGTGGCAAACAAACATGAAATTTCAAAATGGTATGGATATAAATTTTTAATACATCTGTACTGCATATTAACACTATAAAACTAAATTTAAAGAAAAAAATGATTTAGTCGATGAAACATTGGATTTCCATTGCATTTCAGGTTAGGGATACGGAAATGCTTGAAATAGCATCTCATTCTGTAACCAATAAGGGAACAGGAAAACAACGTTAACATATTACGCGTAAGTTTGCAGTTGAACTAATAAACATGATGTAGCATGTTTTATAGATTTCGATACATTTGTAGCTGATATTGTATATGTATAAAAGTAATTAAAGATACCAATTTGTAGATTTAAATGTATTATACAATAAAGTCGTTTTGACTAATCATTCAGGGCTGCTCATTTTAAAACTCGCTCAAAACATAATTAGATATTTCTCAAAACAAAAAATCCACGTCAAGCAAGTTAAAGATGATACCGTTGGAGTAGAAGGAATCTGATAAAGTACAGTTCTGTTACAAGTAACCAATGTTTGAAGGTGTGTAAAATATTTAAGGTTCTCATCTATGTTAGTGTTCTGTGAAATGCCCGAAAGATCTTATTTCATAAGAAATGGATCTATTATTTAATTACCATGTTGTAAATTTGTAAATTTATCTTTCAAAACTAAAGTTAAATTGTGACGTCATTCCCTGACGATAAAATACATTGTGTCGTCACTTGTAGGGGTGAAAGAACGTTCCTGATGTATATCCACGTATAAAACAAACTCTAATTGAATATCTAAACTATTTTGTTTACTATATTAATTTGAATTTTAAAAAAATGTTTTATGCTTCGTTATACTTTTAACCCGGAATTACATCTCCTATACTACTCAGCGTTTCAACGATGACCTGTTTCCATGTTACAAAATTAGTCGAGCAAATTACATTTTTTGTTTCATCGTTAGAGAAAAAGTGTTCGCAATTAATAAGAATTCCATATCGCTTAATATCATCTCTCATTTTTTAACTTCAAACAACTACAGGTAATAAACTTGCAACGGACTCTTTTATTATTTTGTTGAAATTACATAACGAGGGATGATAACTAGCGATATACAAACAATTATCTCTTATTGTGAAACCTTTAAATCACTTTTAAACAAACCATACATTATAACATTGTATAAATTATTATTAGCAAGTAATAATTACAGTTTAAGTCCGCAGTTATGTTAAATTTAAATCGTCAAAATGAAAACTGAAGGATACAGTCGTTCAAATGACATGATAAAATGTGTATTCGATGATCGCATGGACGTATTTATTAAGTAGTTATTCTAATTTAAAAAAAGGAAAATGATACTGATATAACATAACCATTATAATTATTTAAATGTTATCGTTTCAGTTATTGTTGATATACAGCCATGGAATAGAAAGGATATTTTTATCCAAGCGTGTCTGCTATTTCTACGTAATTATCATTCAGGTATCAGTATTTGTACAAGAAAAGTAACGAGTATAGTGTGCATTCCTTAATAGTAATATAATTTATTCTAATGTCTTTTTGTGTACGGCTTCCGGTTTAGGAGCCCTGAACGTATGCATAACTTAATATGTGATTGCAAATTTTTATACAAACAAGGAAGTGAAACTACAATTTAATCTTGTCATTGTTAACATTTATGTTATATTTTGTATTTAAATTTTGGATAAATATAGTCAAATACAAAAGGAACAGATTGAATATTGTATATTGTTTAGCTACCGGTAACATACAATTTTCATGTAATTTAAAGTCGAAAAGGATATATTCGACACCTTTTTTCTACGCGTCTTACTAATTAATAGCATTAATATTAATAGTTATGTACATTTTCATATGCACCATAAAGATAAATAAAAAAAATAGTTGATATTGTTTAAATACAAGAAGAAAGCGCCAAAATACTATTGAAGTTGAAACATCTTTGTTTGTGAAAGCAGCACAATATATAACATTAATTCACATATTTGACTTAAATAGTTTTTACTTTAACATATAAAATTCAGGGGAACACGTAACTTATACTGGCGACTAAAATATAGATAGATATTTTGAGCAGTTGATAATTGCAAAATTATAAAAACTTTACATATATATTTTGGCATTAAAAACGTAACTCTGTAAAGTCCTAGCTAGAAGTGTATTGTCTAATCACACGCAAAGTTCTACGTGTCTAGGAATCCAGTCCTACATAGAAAAATTGTATACATCATCCTTATCAAACTATTGCTGCCTTTTAAAATGAGTGAAATTAATAGAATTTACATGTATTTTCTGCTTTCATAAACTACATACATGTACTAGAAAACAAATATTTCATGAACAAATGCATTCTGGTAGTAAATAAAATGTCACCAAAGATACCAAGACTCATAAGTGGCGCCGCTCGAATAGGTTAGCAACAAGGAAGTATCGATTTGATAGATACATTTTGACATTGTTTGTTTAAGACATATCAATACATAGCAACATAAAACCTTAGTCGTACTATGTCGCTATTCATATATTTATCTTCTAATATGTTGTCAATTGCTAACAATAAATTGTTTAATTAAACTTCAATGCATCTGTGCACGGGTAAACATTTAAAATCCTATGAAAGTTTAAAAAGTAAGAATATAAAGCAGATTTTACATGCGTATCGCATAATCACATCTAAATTGATTTTATAAATCATGCCTGTATCTTCCTTACGCATTGTTTATAATATAATAATATCATTTAATAAATAACGACCCTTCCAATGAAGATTAATAAGCGTGTTTGGCGAGTGTTAAGTAAAAGAGATTAAAATAGACAAATATATCAAGTTATGACTATTTCAGTGATACATTTAGGTAAACTTAAAAAAAAACATATTGATAAGTCTATTCATAAAGCAAAATATACTTGGTAATACTGTACGAGAAGGAGAGTATATGGAATCCAATTATGTGGCGCTAACGTCTGGAAAAGCTTAAATGATATTGTTCACATAATTGCTGTGAACTATATTATTTAACGCATGATTGTCTGTAAGGTTGAATCTTAATTTTTACAAACCGAAACAAAATAATATCGAACATGTTTAGTGTGATAGCTCTTATGTAAATAATAAATTGAAAGGCAACTTGAGTGTTTAAGTTAATAGGAGGTATCTGCTTGATCGGTACATTTTTACATACACACACACATAATAGTTTAAAAGAATGCAGTATATGACAAAACCTATCATATATATGACATTAAACCACTAGCCATTTTTTTATTTTGATTGTGAAATAATTATTTTAGTAGTTTCGTGCATCACGGAATGTTTAACCGAAAAGCCACAACATTTAGATTCTATTTAAATGCTAATGCTTTCCTCGAAAATAAAGAACTTACAATTGTATAACTTTAGAGAAAAGTCCAATGTATTATTTAAAACGTGTTATTCTCTCTAATATGGAAATAAAAAGTTAAGATAATTCAATTTCAAACTTTTCGGTTCACAATAAACAATAAAATTCAGAAACCACAAGTCATCAGATAGGAACTTAAAGAACCAGAAAGATGATATAAATACCAACCTGGAACTGTAAAATACATAAATGAGAGAAATTGCGGCATATTTTTAACCGGTAAAGGTTACAAGCCATCCGTTTAACCGTAACACATTAGACATGCAACAACGTTTTACTCCAAACATTACACCCTCAAAATAGACACTGCGCAGTATTATGGCAGCAATTTTAAATTTAAGAAGGGCATGATTAGTTAAAAAAGTAAAGCATCTTGATATGCACTTGTAATTGAACACTGCTAAACAAGAATCGCATTGATAAAATAAGACCTTTTCACAAATCTAAATTTGAAACCACTAGGTCATTTTTTTTCAAACTTGGCCACAATCATCCTTAGGGTTTCTAGTTTCAAGTTTGTACCAAGGGTGGTGATCAACAGACAAAGATGGCCGCTGTTACTAAACATAGAACATAGGTGTCAACGCAGGATTTTTTTAACATTATCTCAAAAATTATAATAGCTATAGAGAAAACCGTTACTTCAAATTGATCAGCACATTAAGGTCTGCAATAGTTGCTATTAGTGTGAAGTTGTAGGCTTCTTGTAATAGTTATTGCCCTTTATTGACGTTTTTTGACAAAATTTTTGGTATTTACAATACAACTTGAAAACTATAAGAGGTAGAGTAAACATGTAAATGGCAAAAATGATCAGCAATAAAAGCCCTACAATTCACTTGATTGATCTAAAATTCTCATATGACTCTTTATAGGAGTTATTGCCCTTAAATGACAATTTTTTAATGAAATTTTCCCTATTTGTCCCGTAACTTAAAACCTATAGCAGCTAGATTGAAACTGTAAATTGCACAAATGATCAATGATCAGCAAAAAAGGTCATACAATTCACTTGATTGGTCTGACAACTCCTTATATTAGTAACTGCCCATAAATGGCAATTTTTTTGTCCTGTAACTTAAAAATTGTAACACCTAGAGTGAAACTGTTAATAGCAAAAATGATCAGCAATACAAGCCCTACAATTAACCATATAAGTCTGAAATTTTCAGAAGACTCCTTATATGAGTTATTGCCCTTTAATTGCATTTTTTTCATGAAATTTTCCGCTTTTGTCCTGTGACTTAAAAACAATATCAGCTACAGTGACATTATACATAGCAAAAATGACCAGCAATAAAAGCCCTACAATTCATTTATTGATTTGAAATTGTCAGATGAATCCTTAAAGGGGTTATTGCCCTTAAATGACATTTTTTAATGAAATTTTCCATTTTTGTCCTGTAACTTGAAAACTATAGCAGCTAGATTGAAACTGTAAAGATGACACTTAATAGGAATTATTGCCCTTTATGAATTTGGACAAATGAAAAGTTTTTGAATTATAAATTAGTCTATAACACACCTAGAGTAAAACTGTATATTTCTTAATTACCCTAAAGGACCAGGCCTACAAACCATTTAATTTTCAGAAATTGTCTGATGGCACCTTATAGGAGTTATTATACTTCATTAAAATTTTTGAAGATATGTTTAGTTTTTGCACAGTAACTTAAACAGTTGAAGTCCTTTTATTGCTCCAGATGAGCAATATTGGCTCCTTTTTAATAAAGTGTTCTCTTTTTTAAGTCAGAACTAATTTTTAAAAAGACAGGCATGTATGGATGCATATTGTAATAGCATAATTATTAAACACGAATTTTGGCATCATGACAAGTGACTTTCAATAAAACAATAATTGCTAGTCGCCATCAGACTGTAGATAAACTTTGTCTTACCGCCAAAGCCAAGTCATCCATTACACTATCGTGTAAAAAACACAGGCATTAATCCATTATTGTGTACTGATAACATGAAATGCAAGATTGGACGAAATGTCACTTAACGTTATCATTGGACTTTTTATGCTGTTCAGCTACTTAGTCTACCGTAGCTCAATTTCGCGCCTTTCGTTGAAGTCCAACCAGACTGTGTCATTCACCGCATGATCGTGCAAGAAATGGCATGCCACGACTAACAGCACTGGCTTAAGTTAGCAACATTCGGGTTCCACTAGCAAAATCAAACTAGTACGGCTCAACCACGCCTTCGAATATTTCAGTTTGAGGAGAATACTAGACAATCTGTAACAAGCAACGACGACATGGAGTCTGCCCACGAAGGCTCTAACCTGTTAACTCAAAATCATCATAAACCTGAATGTGTTCGCTGGTACAACACATTAGTGGTCTTGGACACTGGCGTCGAATATGATTCAAAGAGAAGTTAAGGTTTCTATTAAATGATGTGTTTGAAGAATTTGTGTTTCCCGGCGTACTTGAACATCTATGGAACTAATTTGACAATCATCAACCTTAAACACTAGCTTAACTAACCAAGGCGTAGCGAGTAGAGTGGGGCAGAAACAATAATAATACTGATCAAGTCAATGCCGACGATATGCAAGACGAAGTAGTTGCACGTGGTGATAATACTAGGTGCTCCCATTGGTGTCACCGGACACAAAACAACATTAGGTAACACACTAAATGCAGACAAAACACTCCATATGACATATTCCTTGAATTTTGTGTCGATATTTTAATGTTGATACATTCCGTAAAAGTTTGCGAATTAAAACTTCACGAAAACTTGTATGCGTTTCTCTTTTTTAGCAGATTGTCTAGTTGTTGAATAGTCATGTAAGTGTTAAATTTTATAATATATGTAGGTAATATGTATTGACTATGAATTGTTGTACCAATAAAATTTATAATGGAATGTATTTATCTGGACGAATTTGTTTAGAAAACTCGTTTATAGCTAATATTAAGTGATCAAAAGAAAATTAAATTATATTTTATATTAGAACCGTAGTCGACCACACCTGCTGGATCAATTAATTGTAACTCGATAAGGTTCAATAACTGTGATGGCGCTTGTCTGTGTATATCGCTATGCACCTCTCATGGGATAATAAGAAGTTCCATTTCGGTCATATACGAGATACTTACTCCCTAACCTATAAGTTGAAATATAAATCGATTCTTCTTCTAACGGCAAACATAAATTACTGCAGACGTTTTCACAAAATAGTTGCTACAAAGTATACACAATTCTTTTCAAAGTTAATACTTAGTATACTTTATTAGTTAATATTGGATTTGTCAGCATTTATCACCTAAATGTATTATTTAATGAATATTTTAAAAGTAAAAAAAAACAAGATTCTTTATCAAATTCTTCCTACCAACAATTTTTTTACATGATTCATTTAAAGGATACAAAACTATGTAGTTTTTGTAAAACAGAAGACAAATCAATACAACATATATTTTGTGATTGTTATATTATTAAATGTTTTTGGGATATCGTGTGCCAGCATTTGACGATCTTATACTTGATAAGAAAAATGTCTTACTTGAATACACCTCTTAAAGTTATTTTCTAAATCTTTTGATGATTATTGTAAAGCACTATATTAACCAATGTAATTTGAAAGAAAAGATACCTAATATAATTGAGCTTTAGTCAAAGTTAAGATATATCAATCATGTTGAAGAGTATATATCACTGAAAAATAATCAGATGGAACAATTCTAGGAAAATGTGGGCCCCTATTAATACTATGTTTAAATAAAATGTTGTTTTTGCTTTACAGTTACCTCCATATTTACTGTTTAAACATTTGTCTTTAAATATGAGCATTACTTCTGTTAATTTTAAAAGTGAGAATGAAAGATTTTTAAATATCCATTTATTATTTGTGTTTTTGTACATAAGTTCATATTAAAATGTAAGCCTATACCCCAATGCATCCTTCTCATGTGATGATGGATAGGGTAATTGTAAAATTCTGACTCTAGAAAGAAATAAAAGATGAAAAAAACATTATTTACATCATTAAAATTGTATTTAGAATTAAAATTAGAAAACAGAGAAATAACATGGACTTAACGGATAATTGTGTCAAACATAATCTAAAAAAATTATTAAACTGCTCAAGTGATATTTCATATAATTAACTATGACATGAACCCCAGTCCTAGTTGTTTAAGTTCATTAAAACTGCGCCTGAAGGCCAAAAAACAGCTGTACTGATCTATCCTTGTAAAAATTGCTTCAATTATGTTTTGGACTAAATCAATATACACAATTTGACCTCTAGGATTAACAACAGTTCCAAATAATAAATAACACTCCACCTGTTGTAGATGTGGATGTGTTGTACCCATTTCAAATGTTTATAAGGAATGATGTTTTATTTTCTGGGTGTTAGCTAGCTCAGAATTCATAATTTAAATTATATTGGGTTTCAGGTAACAATTTGTCTTCTCTATATTCTCAAGATCTGTTCATGAATTAAAAAAAGACTTCAAAAGAATTTTAGTTATGAATGATGACATGCCATTGAAATATTCAGGTGAAAGTATGTGTGATGGATAGAAGAAGCCCAATCGATAAAGTGATGCTTACATATTTTAACAGTCGCTGTTTCTACTCGTTTCAATTCATCACTTTCTCCGGAATGTGCTTGTTAAAGGTTTATTGTTCTGAATATAGATACACGTCTATCAATCAATCAATCAATCGACCGATCAATCAATAGAATGATGTCATATAAAAACAACATCGTAAATGCACATATGAATGGAATCACTTGTCGTGCGCAAAGTCCTGCTCCTCCTAGTTTCAATTCGAACCGCCTCACCCGAAATACGATTTTGTAATGACCAGTTATTTTTCGGGCACTATCCTCTGCCGTCAAAATACGCCTGCACAAATGCATAATGTGGTCACATTTAGTGATTTCACTCATATTTTAATGTTGCTATGGGGTGGCTCATTAGTGAACCATGTCTACCTATACGGATCAGGAGCCTTAATATTATTATTCGTGACACATTAAAATGGATTTCGATGCAGAGTGCGTAATCCTGACTGTTACCGTTTCTACAGCCAGGTCAGGCAGAAGCTGAAGAATTGCAGTGACTAGAAAACTTATCTTTGTAGAATTGCAATGTTTACGTAAATTATAAGAGTGAATTAAATTATTTGATTTTAACAACTTAAATCATTTCTGATATGAATATGTATGGTAGCTGGTCCAACTATGGAAATCAATTCCTCTACTCAACAAAATATAATTACTGGTAATTAAAAAACAGGTGTACATGTAACTTCAAAACATGTCAAAGAATACTTTGCAACGCGCGTGCATGTTCTACTCATAAACAAAGTAATATCGGAGATATAATATAAAATGAATCATTATTAAATAAAACATAATCAGATTTCGTTGTCTTTTAAGATAATTGTTAATGTATCCTTGCAGAGCAGGGTGCTATGGTAGTATATACCTTGTCACAGCAAACCTCATAATTTGATTTGACTGTTCCTATGCACTGGCATTTCTTATTTTTTGTTATTTGTTTTCGTTATTTTTTATGTATAAAAAAGTATACATTGTATACATATTGCACAGCTATCGAAATTTGTTAATGAACACTCAATAACAGCTGATGGAATAAAGTTTCCAAATGTTCTTGAATCGTACATGCATGTCTTTAGGTAGACTATGTGCAATCGCCGCAATTGACAGGTGCTAATATGTTTTTTCTATTATCTCTAAGTGTAATGGTGTTTTTTTATTTATAAATGTCAGGTACAAATGTATCACCTTTTTTAAAACATTGCTAATTTTTTTACGAAATTTGATTTTAGAGAAAAGCTTTAATATTATATTTCGAAAAATTGTCTTCTGTTTTAAAATATCCGTAACAGTAAATAGTACAACCGATATCACTTTAGTCTTAAAATATTTGATCAAGAAACGTCATTTGTTGCCAAACAAAATCATTTACCACATGTTCAACAAAAACAACTAAAACAATATCAAACAAATAGGGATATAATTAGATATTACACCGACCTATTCTTTAACCATGGAAATGCCAGTTTTGTATGTCAACAACCATTTACGCATTGTGAAATGTTATGATGACCTTGTTATTTAGAGTTGAAATCAGTCATACATCAAACAAAAGCTACTGTAATATCTTAAAACAACTCAGTGATAGTATTCAATAAATATTTTTAATTTTTTGTGTTTTGTTTTTGTGAAAATATAAAGATTTTGTTTTCTTTTTGATGCTTCGTGGGATGTATTGTGTTTGTTGCAAAAAGTGCATCTAACTGAAATCTATACATTTAAATTTGTTTTAGTTCATGATTTGTGTTAAAACTATTATCAGATACTTTTTTTTCTTTTACAATGCAATCATGAAATGTCAAGATTTTGTAATATTATCATTATTTGATTGTTAATATCAAAATTGGTATTAACAAAACATGTCTTTGCTAGATGCTAAACGAAAACAAATAGTTCTAATTATCTATGTAAATGTGTCATTGCATTACATGATATTTTTAGTTATACTGTCTTCTTTTACAGCTAATATTTGAAAGTGATATTTCTTATAACAAGCTAGATACCTTAACAAGCGAAAACATTAATCGTATTAATTTATTATGTAAAATTGCAATATTGTTTTTTTTATACAAAACACAATTATGTAGTATTCAAACCAACTGTTCTAATTTCAGTCAAAGAATGTTAAATTCGGTCTTATCTTTAAATGCCATGCGAACAATGTTCGCTACCATATTTTTTCCAATTTCGAACTGCAATAGATCTGACAAAAGTTCTACCAAAGAAGGGTTTGGTCTCCTATGTAGATCTCTCCACTTCATAAACACAGCTTGCTGAAAATTTTTCTCTCGTTTTGCTATAAGATCTAAATCGCCTGCACTTATTCCCATCTTTTTACCTATAAGTCTGCATTCCTCCTTCGATAAAAGGTCTGCTATACGTTTCAGTGAATTAAAACGTAGAACAGGAATAGTACCTAATAGAAGATAACAATTATTTTGGCTTTTGTCTGCACTTTATTAAAACAAGAGATCACCATATGGCGAAAAAATTACATGTAAGCGAAACGTTGGAAAATTTTCCTCGAAATATCCAGATAGAAAAGCGAACATGAAAGTGTTCTGATTGTGCAGCAGAAATTTCAAGGTATATAAGGGATATATTGTAACCAGTTTGTTTACACTTAGAAATGTAAAAACATAATTTTGCTTTCAAAACTCTTTGTTCTATAAAATATCACACAACAAATAGTATTTCTTGTGTCAAGTACAGAGACATTTATCCCCAACAGATAAATAAAATAGTTAAGAGCACTCACAATAACTACGAAAGAATTGCAGTAATAAATTCACCCTTCGTTGTTTAGCTGCAATTCTTTTATTTGAAGTAGCATATTGGTAACCTTTACATTTCAAAATATCAAATGTTTGCCAGTGTGTTCATCGATTTTCGATTTTCAACTTTTTATCTGATGTATATCGATAGTTTAGTTATAGCTCTGTATTTTAAACAATTGAAGCAGGCAACACAGCAAATTTCACAAAATCGGCAAAGATATTAGAAACAAAAAATAGTGATCTAGAACAGACGCTGGTTAAATTTAAAGCTACAATATGCATCACTTTTTAACTTACAGTATGGATCTGTTGGGTCAACCTCTACTTTTACGTTCTTATCTTTGAAAAAACAAATAAAAGAAAGTTTTACTCGATCTTGATGTATCTTATTTACAAAATAGTAATGCACTAATTTGTCTACAAAAATCTTAATGATCGTGTAACATTAAATTATGTATTGTCTGTAAAGCTCAAGATATCATCATAGTGTTACTCAAGGTTAGAATAACGTCGCTTATGGAATGATTGACATAAATTATTTGATCTTAGCAATAAGAAATGTTGATATAGGTATACAGGTATGTTCCGTAGAAATCAATTAATGTTGATTGCTGTTTGAGCCTTGCAATGATAATTTAATAAGCACAACGACCCACAAAAGTATCTCAGCAAAAAAATAAGTCATAGTTACATTGCATTGGTTTTTCATCTGTATGGTTGTCTTCGCATCCTAAGTATATATATATATTGCATTAGTTAGAACACCGTTTGAGCGTAATATTAAACAAATTTCATAAGAGTATATATGTTACTTTTTGTGCGGATAGTAGTATAGTTGTATTTCCATAATGTGACTGACACGTTCTAGTTCTGATTGTGTTTGTTTGAAACATTATAAACGAATACCCACATTCCTTAACGAATACTTCATTTATTTCGTAATTTTATTTTTCTGACAAAGAATTGTATATGAGTTTCAGACCAACATATTTAACTGTGCCTAGTAAACTATATTGCAATGGAACTCAGGACTAGAACTTCTCTTACATACTAGTACGTTAATTCCAAATTAATGTATTTTCAACATTATGAATGTGAATATATACATGATTGACGTTATAAAATTGTCCCGGTCATTAACGACTTTAAAGTATTATTCTTTAAGTCATGTTGCGTCGTGATTCTAGTTCAAAGGGTCAGACTTTGCCAGGTTCTGCAATGTTCCACATTATTTGGTCCAGAAAGCTGCTCAACTTTTCACCAGAAGGCAGAGTTGATGTTCTCTCGTTTACGGTTGTAAACGTCTGGCCACCGACAGAACTAAATGAACCTTGATAGTGATACGCTACTTGTAAATTAAAGATTAAAGTAAGTTCATTAAAGGAACAACTAAAGTCTAAATAATTGTCGCGACCTAAGCCATATTTTACTTTCACGAACTTTGTTTGCTTTATACAACAAATAAAGAAATTTACATAATAAAATGTGTATTTGCAATACATAGACTACACTGAGTTAAAAAATGTGCATTTGTTTTATTCTTCATAAATTACACCTTTACAAAGAAAAGGAATTTTTTAAAAGACATTAAATAATCATACCTTCGATACTTTCATGTTTATTGACAGCAACTTGCGCGCCTGTTAAAACAAAAATTAAAGGCCGCTTTCAATGTTTTGTATACTAATAATGGTATAACGAAAATTTTACAGTCCCTGAAGTAGTCAAAAATAAGTTTTCAAAAGAAATTTTAAAAAGATATTCCTATATTTACCCCTTATTTGTGTGAATTTTAGCGTACTTTTGAGTAATTATGAGTATTATGTTAATAGGTTAATTCTTTAATAATTTTCATTTCTGAATACACAAAACCGAATGCACAATTCTATACTTAATGTAATCCCCCACCCCATGTGTAGTGCAATTTTTCTTGCATTTTTTATTACTCTTTTTTATTACAGTTTAAATACAAAAATCCAGTAGAAAATACGAATCCACAATTACCTGTCCGTATTTAACACTATGCCTCTGTTGTTTTCATGTCACAATTTGCACTTGACTTTTTCTAAGGGAAATTTATATTCATTTCTATGTAAGACATTTGTTTTTTAAAGGGATCTAATATTGTGTACAAACGATCGTCTGTGGTCATTACATGCATCGTTATTCGGACAACAAGCGAGACTTTTCCCGCATCAACAAAGTCCGAAGGGTTAAGGACAGACAAAATCGACTTCACCTATGTTTCACTTCCGTTTTAATTTAGATCAAAATTTACAAAGAAAAATCGCATTATACAATATCGTGGAAAGAATTGTTGATTTCAAAATATAATTTTTGGATCTACCAACGGAGAATAAGCTTTACTATTAGCGGTTAGCAGTTCATATTTTGTCAGGAAAAACAAAAAACGCTGACTTATTTTAAATATGTACACAAAATAGGCGTTTTTAATAGTTGATTGAATGCTTGATTAATCTCTACTTAGCATTGTTCAGCTATATTCAAACCAAGAGCAAGTTAACAAAAAATAAGTTACATCTTAATGAGAGAACATGCCTTTCTGTCACTGGAGACTTACTGGGTAGCTCTGTGATTCGAACCCAACAAAATAAAGTGCCAAGGTAGGGATTTAATAACTTCAAAATAAGCAAATTTGATTAAAAAACTTCAAATATTCATATTTTCTAATTGGTCATTTTAAGGTAAGAGACCTCAATAAGTTACAATATATGTTTTCGTTAAAACTGAGGCCAAAGTGACTGACAGGTTGAGGCAGTTACCAATCAGAATAGTCGTCTCTACCTTATTTATTTACTAGCCAGTAACAACGCGTTAGTCTAATATTCACCTTTAGTCGCGGATTCCAGCACACTAAATTTTTCTGGTTGGCCTATCCATAAGTTAAAAAGCTTTACAAAATTTCCCTCTGATCTTGTAATGTGTTTTCGTCTTTTTATATCCTTTCCGATCCAATCATCCTTTTCGTGCTCGACAATTTCTCTCTTTTCAAAATATATCATTCCTTTTGGAGCTTGGCCAGATACTAGTAGATTAAATGTCTTGTAAATTTTGTCGTCGTTTCTGTTTAAAATAAATATTGTGTCTCGTTCTGTGTACTCTGTGGATAGTGCAACTGTTTCTGAGAATGCTACCTAGTTAGTGATACACAATTATATTACATCATTTTAAACAGTAAAGCAGAATTATCTCAGTTCGCATTATGATTTATGAAAACTATAAGAGATTCGTATGATTAATAACAGTAGTGTAAGAATATGTTTAGTGAGATATTTTTTTCTTTTTAAAAATCTATATATAAGTCTAGAGGATTATGCAACGATACAAATATAGAGATGTTTCTACTATAAAATAAATATATTATTAAATACGACAAAATTTTCGACCAACTGATGGCTTTCTTCCGTGTCAATATCAATCTATGAATACATGAAAACAGTTAGTTATTGGTACATCAGCATATGGTGGCTACGTATTCGGGACGGATTTTATTGATCTTGTACTTTCTCAGATCACAGCTATTAGTCATTACATAAGGGAGTACTGTACAGTTGTCAGTTATATAAACCATCTACTCTTGAACTTCTTGATATTCACGAATTTCTTATTTATTTTTATTTAGAATGATATTGTTTTTGTGTATTCCATTGGGGTGTACAGAGCAGAGCTTTAATCCAGAATCTTTCTCGGGCCTCCCGTTAAGAGTCTCTCCACTTGCAGTTCTGGTCGATAATTAGGATTTTTATGTTATCAAAATCCTTTGGAGTGTTGGCTCACGGGCAGAAACTGTTTCTTAGCTAGGTCACTTCTATCAGCATCCAGTCATTTGTGGAATGGCTGTTTGGACTCGCCAACATATTGTAAACCACAGATGAAGCACCCATGAATGTCAATGACATTGGAGCTTTTTGCAGTTAACAGAAGTGAATATTTTGTACTGTTTATCTGTGACTTTGCTGTTAAATGTAGACAAGGGTTCCATATGTTTGCAACATTTTCAGCGTTCGTTACCACAAGACTGACCTCTGCCAGCGGCAGTGCTGGGCTTTGCAATCACTGCATGCACCAATAAGTTGCGGAGACTTTTGGGTTGATTGAACGCAACCATGGGGGGTCTGGAAAGATTCTGAACAACCTGTGATTTTTTTTCAATAGATTTCCAATGTTAACGAATGGTGTTAATCGTGTTTTTTTTTTACCAAGGTTGTTAAGTTAGCAGAGATAAAGATATAAAAGGTCTAAAGAAAGTAAAACCAGCAAACTTACTAAGTATGGGATCGACCAAACATGACGATACAACATAAACAAAAACTAGTATACAAGTATTGAAGATTATGCAACGATACAAATGACGGTGTTTTTGACAGAATTATAGATACAGACTGACCAACGAATGGCCTTAATGATTGAGTGTTAATATAAATAAATAACGTAAACAAGTATATTGATCTTGAACCTTCTCACTTCAACTGAACTTAAAACTTCTATACATTGCCCCAACTATAACCTACTCAGGGAGGAGCTTTCACTTGGTTTTGTTCAAATATTCTAATAAAATGTCAAAGTGAAAAATTCTTTACGCCAGACGCGCGTTTCTTCAATTCAAAACTTATCAGTGGCTTTATCTATAAATGCTTAAGGTATTTTTCATTTGAAGATGGAATGATACAGAAGTCCCCTTGAATCGTGTAAATACACAAAACAGGTATCTCAAAAGGAAAAATACCTTAAGCATTTAGAATATTATTATAATATATATTATTCTATCTCAAAATAAATGTCACGTATATATAATATACAAGTCTAGAAGATTAGGCAACGATGCAAATGAGGATGTTTTTGTCAGGATTATAGACAGGGACTGACCAACGAATGGCCTTAATTATTTAGAGTCAATATAAATTCATAACATAAACAAGTAATAAAATTATGATCTTGAACCTTGCATAATAGAGTCTGTGTCTATAATCCTGACAAAAACACCGTCATTTGTATCGTTGCATAATCTTCTAGAGTTGAATATTATATATGCAGTAAAAATGATAAGACCTTGGTACAGAAAATATATTAGAAAACAAAGAAAAACAACACAATTTCGAACAGAAGAGTCTCGTATTAGTTGTTTATGCACCGTAACGCGATCAATCAGTTGATCCCCAGTTTGTACACTATAATTTTCTTTACAAGTCTGACATGTTGCACCATAAATGAGATTTCTGCTTTTACAATCCATGTTTGCGTTAACAAGAAAGATATTGCCAGATTTAAATGTTGTACTTTATCGCCACATTTTAAACACGTTTGACATCTTACTTTGAATCAAATCTAGTTTGAGTTATTAGTTTTTTCAACTTACATGGTTGTCGTTTACTGTACTTTTTATTATGCATAATTCTGGAATTTGATCTTTCATTAATTTTATTGGTGTAAAATTAGTAGATATTCTTCAGCTGTGCGTTGTATATTATGATTTCAGGGTTGTACGTGATCCATAACGACATATTTGTTTTATTTTATTTATTTTTTCCTTTCGTGTTCTTAACTTTTCTACAGGAATGTCTGAAGCTTTTTTAATTGCTGTTTTGATGAGGTTTTCTCGATATTCTTGTCTCAGAAATTGAATTTTTAATTTTTCAAGACTTTTTATGCGTAATTGAAGATATGCAATAATTGTACAATTTTGTCTGGCAAGATTAAACGGGATGTTTCTTTTGGTATGAGATGGATGACAGGACCTAAAATACAGATACTGGTAAGTATCCGTGTCCTTACAATAGAGATCGGCGATTACGGTTGATTCGTGTATCACAAAAAGGTGGTTGTGTCGTGTCATATTTCATAGTGAATTAATTGATTCATGTAAAGAGTTGATATAAAATTGGTTAAGACCATCCATACTTCTATTCTAAAAGATGAAGCAGTCGTAAAAAAAACGTTTCCAATTTTCCTTGACTTAGATACTAACTTCTGCTTTATAAGAGTGTTTACGTGGGAGCAACCTTGGTGCCCATTGCAGTTCTATTAATTTTATAAAAATCAAAAATACATCAAAGTTCCAGGAAATAAATTTTGCTACTCCTGACGCGCGTTTCATCTTTTCAAGACACATTAGAGGCGCTCTACCAAACAAATGAAAATTCCAAACACTATATAAATAGCATAGAACAATAAAACCAAAATATGCGGAACTGGAAACTAAATTATGGTTAAGATCACTGATTTTAAAATCAAAATTAAACAAAGTTCGGGCTATAAATTTTGCTACGCGTTTCATCTATTCAAGACTCATCAGAAGCGCTTTACCAGAAAAAAAAATTCAAAATGCCAAAAACTATATGAATATACAGAGCATAGAACAATGAAAGCAAAATATGCGGAACTGGAAACTAAATTATGACTAAGATCAACCTATACCTGGGGTAGGAAGAACCTTGGATTTTTGTACAATTTTGAAATTTACACGGACAATTTCATAGCTTTGATGTGTTCTTCAACACAAAAGTGTTACTCCCGGAGCGGGCTAACTTTTAGGAATAAAAACTCCATCAGCAGCGCTACCCTTCACAGATGTTAAAAATCAAAAATACAACAAAGATCCATGAATTAAATTTTGCTAAAAATTGGTCATCAAATAAAAATGTGTAATTTTCAAGCACTTAATTAAAGCCTTGCAATATAAATTTTAAGGAAATCAAATATTTGCAGAACCTCCTGTCATGGCCTTTAGAAAACTCAAAACTGTGATAACGGTCGTTGTATGACATGTAATCGCATACAACACACACATTATTTCACCTGTACATCAAATGGCAAACAATTTGACATCCATGTCAATTTGAATTGCAAACGTGAGAACATCTCATGCATGTTACAGTGTGGTATGTGTAATCTCTAGTATGTTGGTGATTCTAATTAAAAGTACACCAACGAATGAATGGGCACAGAAGCGACACAAGATGCAAATCAAACTTACCTCTTAATATGCATCTACGCACGTACGACACTGCAATAACTACAAATTTCTTTAAAATCAGGGTCTCTTATAGACCACAATCCAAAGTGTATAGACAAACAGAGAAAAGAGAAAGACAGTTTTTGGATCAAAACATTGGGATTATAATCATTTTCGAAGGGAATAAACGAAAAAGTATCAAACTGTAGAAGAGATACATCCATGGTCTACAAATATTCATGTAGAATTAAGTGTCGTTTTATTTATTAAAAAAAATGCTTGCTTTGTATACTATTATAGTCATTCATTGTAAAAACACGATGAAACCCGTTGGTCAGAAAAAATATTTATGGAATTTTTAAAGTGTAAAACTTTCTTTTCGCGTTAATGATGTATCTAGGGATTTTGTCGAATTTCGTGTTTACCTTCAGCGGGATTCGAACTCAAACCGTTGTAACACTGTGACACCTAATTGCCTGCATTAAGTCCAAAGTGCTTAGTGTTCCCAGTGTATCAATTGACAAAACATTGTGAACAAGGAAAAAGTAAGGTATATTTGATGTGTTTATGGCTGCTCATCTCGGCCTTTAGAATAAGACCTGTAGACCCTCACATTTAAGTATTTGCTTAAAGCAGACAACGTTAATACTGTGAGCCGTTTTAATTTGCCAGAAGGGGAAAATTCGATAGAATCCTTGAATTTAACGGTTCCTTGTGAAGATTTTTAATGGACAATTAGTGCAATAAAAAACTCCAACATTAAAGTTAGCGCGTTCACTTTTTTACTTACGCGATATGTTCGATTTTCCTCTACAAAACAGTCCTTGGATGATTGTTCTTCATAACCACGTGTTTTCCATCTCTTTTTTCTTTCTTTGCTTTTTACTTTAGAAGTCAATTCAATTACCATCGTGTTCAATTTTGTATTAACCATGGCAAATAATACCATTTGCTTTTCTTTCCTTATTGCCTTTGATGCATTTTCCTTTGATTTGTTGATATTTCTTTTAAAGCCACCGACGAACCTTTGCACATAAAAAGTTGTGGTAATATAAAAAATAACTTAAAGATGTCTTGTGATATTTTAATTTGTGTTTTGCGTGTCAGGGTATATTAAGTAACAAATATCTTAGTTTCTTGTTGTGTAAACACCCAGCACAAAAATCTTTCCAAAAAGAAAACAACACCGAATATGAGTGATCAGTATTACGACGTTGTCATAATTTACATATAGAACTCAATATCATATATCCATAATAGGTAATTTTACATAGCCTACAAATCTAGTATAATTAAGTTTCGTTTTCCTTTAATATGTCTTATCTTGATTGAAAACCTGACCTTCCATAAAGTTAGACTGACAAAAAGTAAAGCTTTTTTAAATTTCCGACATGTAGCTTTTTTTTCTTTTAATAGCCAGCTGTTTTTGTAATTTAGATCCGTTTAGTGTTGTATATGGGCAAAAAACATTTTCGTTTTTAAATAAGTTTACTTAAAACATGTCGCATTTATAGTAGAAAAATTATTTACGTATGTCTGTATCTCTATTTTCAGTTCTCAAAACTAAATGTTATTTTTTAATTTTTTTAACCTTTATATAACTTTTTGCAGATACACCGTACAAAGTTATGCCTTGTAACAACCCGTTTTGCAATAAAATTTTCAAATGTACAAATTGTTTGTTATGATGTTGTGGGTTTTCTATACACAAGTATAAATATAACGATATACTATTATAAGTATATATCCTCTTTTTTATCATATTTTTCTTCATCAGAAGTTTATTGCAAAACGGGTTGGAGTAGTCAACCCGTTTTGCAATAAGAACGCATTTTGCAATAACCCGTTTTGCAATAAAATTTTCAAACATGTTCAAATCGTTCTTTATGATGGTGTGGATACTTTGTGGATTATCTATCCACAACTACAAATATAACGATATACTATTATAAGTATATATCCTCTTTTTCATCATATTTTTCTTCATCAGAAGTTAATTGCAAAACGGGTTGGAGTAGTCAACCCGTTTTGCAATAAGAACGCATTTTGCAATAACCCGTTTTGCAATAAAATTGTCAAACATGTACAAATCGTTCTTTATGATGTTGTAGATACTTTGTGGATTATCTATCCACAAGTACAAAATATAAAGAAATACTATTATAAGTATATATTGTCTGTTTCATCATATTTTTCAACATCAGAAGTTTATTGCCAAACGGGTTGGAGTAGTCAACCCGTTTTGCAATAAGAACGCATTTTGCAATAACCCGTTTTGCAATAAAATTGTCAAGCATGTTCAGATCGTTCTTTATGATTTTGTGGATTATATATCCACAAGTACAAATATAACGATGTACTATTATAAGTATATATTATGTTTCATCATACTTTTTTCAACATAAGAAGTTTATTGCCAAACGGGTTGGAGTAGTCAACCCGTTTTGCAATAAGAACGCATTTTGCAATAACCCGTTTTGCAATAAAATTGTCAAACATGTACAATCGTTCTTTATGATGTTGTGGATACTTTGTGGATTATCTATCCACAACTACAAATATAACGATATACTATTATAAGTATATATCCTCTTTTTCATCATATTTTTCGATTCTCACTGCAGGCAGGGTGTACTCGACTCCAATCTTAATTGACAAGGATTGCCAGTTTTCCTACCGCAGGTCGGGGGTTCTCTCCGGGTACTCCGGCTTCCTCCCCCAATAAAAACTGGATGCCATGAAATAGCTGAAAAATTGCTGAAAGGGACACCATTCAAACAATCATCAGATTTTTCTTCATCAGAAGTTAATTGCAAAACGGGTTGGAGTAGTCAACCCGTTTTGCAATATGAACGCATTTTGCAATAACCCGTTTTGCAATAAAATTGTCACAAACATGTACAAATCGTTCTTTATGATGTTGTAGATACTTTGTGGATTATCTATCCACAAGTACAAAATATTACGAAATACTATTATAAGTATATATTGTCTGTTTCATCATATTTTTCAACATCAGAAGTTTATTGCCAAACGGGTTGGAGTAGTCAACTCGTTTTGCAATAAGAACGCATTTTGCAATAACCCGTTTTGCAATAAAATTGTCAAGCATGTTCAGATCGTTCTTTATGATGTTGTGTATTATATATCCACAAGTACAAATATAACGATGTACTATTATAAGTATACATTATGTTTCATCATACTTTTTTCAACATAAGAAGTTTATTGCCAAACGGGTTGGAGTAGTCAACCCGTTTTGCAATAAGAACGCATTTTGCAATAACCCGTTTTGCAATACAATTGTCAAACATGTACAATCGTTCTTTATGATGCTGTGGATACTTTGTGGATTATCTATCTACAAGTACAAATATAACGATATACTATTATAAGTATACATCCTCTGTTTCATCATATTTTTCAACATCAGAAGTTTATTGCCAAACGGGTTGGAGTAGTCAACCCGTTTTGCAATAAGAACGCATTTTGCAATAACCCGTTTTGCAATAAAATTGTCAAACATGTACACATCGTTCTTTATGATGTTGTGATACTTTGTGGATTATCTATCCACAAGTACAAAATATAACGAAATACTATTATAAGTATATATTGTCTGTTTCATCATATTTTTCAACATCAGAAGTTTATTGCCAAACGGGTTGGAGTAGTCAACCCGTTTTGCAATAAGAACGCATTTTGCAATAACCCGTTTTGCAATAAAATTTTCAAACATGTACAAATCGTTCTTTATGATGTTGTGGATACTTTGTGGATTATCTATCCACAAGTACAAAATATAACGATATACTATTATAAGTATACATTCTCTGTTTCATCATATTTTTCAACATCAGAAGTTTATTGCCAAACGGGTTGGAGTAGTCAACCCGTTTTTCAATAAGAACGCATTTTGCAATAACCCGTTTTGCAATACAATTGTCAAGCATGTTCAGATCGTTCTTTATGATGTTGTGGATTATATATCCACAAGTACAAATATAACGATGTACTATTATAAGTATACATCCTCTCTTTCATCATATTTTTTTCAACATAAGACGTTTATTGCCAAACGGGTTGGAGTAGTCAACCCGTTTTGCAATAAGAACGCATTTTGCAATAACCCGTTTTGCAATAAAATTGTCAAACATGTACAAATCGTTCTTTATGATGTTGTCGATACTTTGTGGATTATCTATCCACAGAAACAAATATAATGATATACTATTATAAGTATCCATCCTCTGTTTCATCATATTTTTCAACATCAGAAGTTTATTGCCAAACGGGTTGGAGTAGTCAACCCGTTTTGCAATAAGAATGCATTTTGCAATAAAATTGTCAAACATGTACAAATCGTTCTTTATGATGTTGTGGATACTTTGTGGATTATCTATTCACAAGTACAAATATAACGATATACTATTACAAGTATATATTATGTTTCATCATATTTTTTTCAACATCAGAAGTTTAATGCCAAACGGGTTGGAGTAGTCAACCCGTTTTGCAGTAAGAGCGCATTTTGCAATAACCCCTTATGCAATAAAAAAATTTTTAAACGAAACATTTAATTAATGAAACCACAGATCTTTCCTTATTGGCTTATCTAAGAAGTATTGTGAATATAAATATATATCAGCACCTATGCCATCGAATTTCTGATATATACATGGCGACATTAAAAGTTTATTGCAAAACGGGTTTGGCTAGTCTATATATCTTTATTCCCAGTGAACCAGAATCAATCGTACAGAGATTAAACATAAGTTAATACAATAATATATACAATAAACAAAGGTACAAACAGAAATGGCGTTACAGAGAGAAAACAAACAATACACAATGTCAACATTTGTTCGATAATGAAAAATGCATTAAAAGACTACCCTGGAGAATCCATCTTTTTCAATACAGTTCTAATAAACTTACATAGTTTGTTTGAAGGAGTATGTTTGCTATTCATCAAATAGTTAAATTGACTAATACTTGGCGTATTTCCTTACTTCAAATAGAGAAATTGTTGGCGTTCTTCCGTTAATGAATTACAGATATAAAGGTAATGAAATTCATCACCAGTTTCATTTGCTTCACATAAAGTGCATTTTCTATCCTTACGCGGTGTATTTCACCACCTTCAAGATTCTATAGGTAGATTGTGGTCGACTGTTCTGAAGCGACATAAGGTTATTGAATTTTTATCATCTACAAAAGGTTAAAGTAGTTTTCAAATTCTTTTTTATCTTTAAATGCCATATTATCAAATGACTTTGGTAAGTCGTGAAAAATTGAAACCCAGTTTTGACAAAATTGATAAACAAAGCTTTTCTTGACAAAATCATGAAGCCATGAAATACTATAAAATTGATGAAAATCCCAAATATATGGTAGTTCAGATATGATTAAAATAGACTTTATATGCTTCAGCCAATTTATTTGGATAATAACATGTTTAAGGCACAGATCATGCAAACTACGTGGCAGTTTAGATTCTTTTGCAGAAATAAGTCTACTTCAATTCTTTATGATTCTTAATTTAACATTGATATCTTATGGAGATTTGTTAAGTTCCACATACACCATATGATCGGGTGTAGTCTTTTTGGCGTGTATCAGCATTTTAGTAAACTTTAAGTGTACTCTTCAATGACTGTGTTATTACCTATCCCCCAGACTTCACACCCATACATTAGGACAAAGCAGTGTACTCTTCAATGACTGTGTTATTACCTATCCCCCAGACTTCACACCCATACATTAGGACAAAGCAGTGTTCTCTTCAATGACTGTGTTATTACCTATCCCCCAGACTTCACACCCATACATTAGGACAAAGCAGTGTACTCTTCAATGACTGTGTTATTACCTATCCCCCAGACTTCACACCCATACATTAGCACAAAGCCGTGTACTCTTCAATGACTGTGTTATTACCTATCCCCCAGACTTCACACCCATACATTAGGACAAAGCAGTGTACTCTTCAATGACTGTGTTATTACCTATCCCCCAGGCTTCACACCCATACATTAGGACAAAGCCGTGTACTCTTCAATGACTGTGTTATTACCTATCCCCCAGACTTCACACCCATACATTAGGACAAAGCAGTGTACTCTTCAATGACTGTGTTATTACCTATCCCCCAGATTTCACACCCATACATTAGGACAAAGCAGTGTACTCTTCAATGACTGTGTTATTACCTGGGGATCCCAGACTTCACACCCATACATTAGGACAAAGCAGTGTACTCTTCAATGACTGTGTTATTACCTGGGGATCCCAGACTTCACACCCATACATTAGGACAAAGCAGTGTACTCTTCAATGACTGTGTTATTACCTATCCCCCAGACTTCACACCCATACATTAGGACAAAGCAGTGTACTCTTCAATGACTGTGTTATTACCTTAGGATCCCAGACTTCACACCCATACATTAGGGTCGGCTGAATGACTTTGACAAAGCAATCTAATTGGCATTCTATGGATAAATTATGTGTTCTACCTTTGCGAAAAATATCGAACATAGCTATTTTTGCGTTATCTACATTATCTTTCTTAGCTTTAGCAAAGTTTCCAGTTTTCAAAAATAATATCCCAAGATATAAGAATTTGTTTACGATTTTTAGTTCTGTATTATTATATGGAAAACGCAAATTTGTCGGATTTGGACCTCTCAATAATAATACTACAATTTTACTTTTATCGACATTGATCTTGAGTTTCCATCTTTCACAATATTCGTATAACAGGTTAAGTTGGTTTTGCAGATCGTCTCGTGATTGTGACATTAAAACTATCATCGGCATAGAGAATCAGAAATAATTTTATATATAAGTTGAGCATGATCTTTATGTCACTAGTGATACTTTGGATACTTGTTATATTATTTACTGACATAAAATCTTCGAAACATTCATGTATAAGGAGAACAACAGGGGGGATAAGTTTTCTCATTGTCGTTCCAGAACGTTACATGAAAATAATCCGAGTATGTTTCGCAATTATAATATTAGAGATTTTATATTACTATACAAATCAACTATTACTGCATATATTTTGCCATTGATTTAAGTTTCAAGTAACTTACTCTGTAATCCCGGTCGCCACGACGTGTCAAAGGCTTTTGCGAAATCGATGAAACCGCAAAGTAGTTCCTTTTTCTTATGTTTTAGAAGGTCAAATAATTGATGTAGTGTCATAATGCTATCAATAATAGAGTACCGTTTTCGGAAACCTGATTGGTTTTCATTTACCAGTACAAATTCGTCCATAAATGCACCCAGTCTTGCGTTCAAAGTGGATGTAAAAAAGTTGCCCATGCAACTCAAAATGGTTATGGGT
This sequence comes from Limnoperna fortunei, assembly GCA_944474755.1. NCBI lineage: Eukaryota > Metazoa > Mollusca > Bivalvia > Mytilida > Modiolidae > Limnoperna > Limnoperna fortunei. The sequence continues at coordinate 27,250,114 of OX104121.1, forward strand.
CTGTAATTTTTCGGATCTGAGATACTGCCTTTATTCTTATAAAAAGGAAGAATGTTTCCTGCAAGCTAAATAATAGGAACTTTATCGGAATCAAATATTATATTAAATAGTTTTAAATATATTGTCAATAACATATGTGATGTATTCGTCACGATATGCTTTGTTATTTTTTAATCTTTTATACATTTTAAATTTTTGATTCAGAAATCTTACAATTACTATTAATATTAATGGTATTACTTGTATCTGCGACATTCTGGTATTCCGCGTTATCGATATCTTTAAATCTTAAAAGAAATTAAAAATTTGTCAATAGTCGCGCCTGGCTTTTGCCTGTTTTGTCTCGTATTTGTAATATTCCCGTATTCGTTACTGTTTTTTTGAACGATCATAATTTCTTTTTCATATTGCGTCGATGTACTAGCAACGCTTTGCTAGTTTCACGCTTATATACACCTCGCCATAAGTTAAGCAACAACTACAACTTTTTTTTATAATTTAAAAAATCTAAATGAATATTAACTTTGTGTTATTTATGTACTAAAGCCATCATTCGAGCACGTGAAAGTTACTTTAATTAACTCCTCAGGTAAATCTTTAAATAGCAAAACCAGTTTGTCATACGGTAGTCGAGCACTCCAAAAAGCCTTGTTTTCTTTAACGATTTAGTTTTCATCTCATGGTTCATCTTTACATTTTCACAATGCCTGAACGGAAATGAAGTGAAGCTGAGAAGTGGAAGATCATTGGAATGCGTAATAGTGGAAAGAGCTTGCGTCAGATAGCTCACAAATTTGGCATTCACTTTAGTATTGTATCCCGGCTACTAAACGTCATCGACATGATGGAATTATCCAGGAACGTCCTAGGTCAGGTCGACCACCAAAAACATCTGAAAGGGAGGATAGAGCACTCGTTAGTGTAGCCAAACGCCAACCGTTTGCCACTGCAAGATATCTTCGTGACTTTTGTAATATTGCAACCAGAGTCGCCGTTCAAACAGTTAACAGGCGCATAAACAATGCAAGGTTGAGAGCTCTTCGTCCCTTGAAACGTCCACTGTTGACACAGAGACATCGTCAATCACGTTTAGAGTGGGCACGATTTCACCGCCATTGGAATATTCGAAACTGGCGACGAGTACACTGGACCGACGAAAGCAGATTCCTTCTTCGTCATATTGATGGGCACATGCGCGTTTGGAGACAACGAGGCACTGCTCACAACCAGAACAACATCCTAGGCACTACATCGTTTGGCGGTGGTGGTGTTACAGTGTGGGGAGGCTTTTCATACGGCTGTAAACTGAATCTGTATGTGGTTGATGGGACAATGACAGAGCAGAAATATCAAAATGACGTCATTAACGTTATCATTGAGCCACATTTTGACAATCATGCACTTGGTAACAGACCCATCTGTATGGATGACAACGCAAGACCTCACCGAGCTGCAGTTGTACGTGATGTTATCGAAAGGGGCGCTATTGAGCATCTTCCATGGCCATCCATGTCACCCGATATGAATCCAATTGAACACTTGTGGGATATCATCGGTCGTAAAATCAATAATAGAGCATCTGCTGGTCAAAATGTCCAAGAACTACGTGTTGCCATTCAAAATGAATGGCAGAATTTACCACATGCTGCACTTCGTCGTTTAGTCAACAACAAGAGGTGGAAATTTAATGCACTTTACCGGAAGCGTGGTGGTTACACGACTTACTGAGTATTTTTGCGTTTAACACATTTCAGAGTGACTTTTCTTTCCTTGAACGTAGATCTGCGATGATGTTTTCATCAAACAATAAGTAAAGCGACTCTTAACATGTATGTTTCATTTGTCATTAATGTTCAATAAATTGTCATTTCTTTAAAAAATATTAAAATATATAAAATCTTAAATGAATCCCTGGAAAATAATAGGGTGTTGCTTAACTTAATGGCGAGGTGTATATTATTATGATTTAGTATTCTCAACATAAAAGGAAAAAACTATCCACTATCGGTATATATCAAGACATTTACCGCTGTACCCATGTAGGAAAATTTTAAGCATCTTCTCATGGTGTCCCTTCAACATATATTTTTTTATTAGATAACTAACACCGGGTACAGGTAGGAAATTCCTTGTAGCATCATCTCTTGGTGTTCATTGTCATTTGTCTATTTTGTCTTTAATATTGCTCCAATACCTTGTTCCATCCTGTCTGACTCTAATATTGTCAACATTATTGGTCTGTGCATGTCTTGTTATAAACCATGAGTGTTGACTTATTGTGCCCCACCTTGGGGCCTGATTTGGTTTAATAAAGTCATCTATCCATCTATTGTGGCGTCTAGTTTTTATTGGGGTAGAAGCTGCATGCAGTACCCGGTAAAAATCCGTAAACTTCGGTAGAAGAACTGGCTAGTTAACAGCGTATTTTATTTAACGATATTGTGTTTTATCATTTATTCCAGTATAGTGGTCAATACAAGATACAATTTTTTTGTTGTTGTCAGTTTAAGTATGACGCAATTTCTTCAACAAACTATAAACTTTATATCTAAAACTTTATAGTGCTATATTTAAACCCGAGGACTTCTGTAAAAAAATCTGATGTGTTTTTATTGTTTACCAATGTTAATACTTCGCTCATAAGTCCCGAAAACTTGTTCTGCCGGAGTAACTAGAAGATCATTTGTTTTCTCGATCGGCGCGTCAATTTTATCTTGAGATAAATCGTCGGTGTTGAGTTCATCTAACTCACCTATCACTTGCACAACCTTATGAATATCAATATTTTCTATTACGGATTCTACTATATCAGCATCCCATTAGTCTTTATCATTTCATTGAAATAGTTTTGTTCACCCTCAGAAGGGGGGGGGGTCAGCAGGTTTCCATAGTACTTTTACACAGAGCTCATAGGGTTATGTACATCAGAATATAGCGAAGAAAAGTCAAATACATTTAAAGTATGAATGAAAGATAGCATGTCATGTGTACAAATTAAATAGTCAACAACACTTGATTGCTTACAAGTAAACATGCCCATTTTGTCACCACTGACTATATCATTCAAAATAAACAAATTATTATTTTTTACACATTTCCAAAAGGTCGTTACCATAGTAATTTATCGTGCAATCTTTACAGTTTCTATTAAGGTTCATATCTAAAGCAGGTAGTGTATAGCAATGATTCTGTACATTATTGACAGGATTATGACCATCGTTAACAATTTATATCAATTCCGGAGCTTTCCTTGTTCTACTTTTAAAATCTCCATTTAGGAGTATATATCTGCAATTATTTGATAAATTTAAATAAATCTGATTTAAAACCGAAAGCGCTGCCTCCTGATTTTACTCGTTTATATTTTTGCCTATTTAGTATTTTGAAAGTATTGCTTGGTATATCAATAGTATCAAAATCATCAGTTCTAGTCCCAGTCAGGCAAATAAAATTATATCTACTAACAAACTATAAAAAAATCAGTCAGTGCATTTTTTTTCAATATACCACAACTATTCAATGACAAAAAATTAAACATATTTAAGACATTGGTACATTTACAAATATTACCTAATAGATACATTTGTCACAACTATTGGTAGAATGTTCACGAGAGTCCTATCGGCTTCTCGGCGTTGATGTTCGTCGGCGTTAACCATAGGACTGATTTCTGGTGTGTGTGTGGGGGGAGAGGGTGTGTATGTGTGTGAGGGTGCGTGCGTGCGTGTGTGTGTGTGTGTCTGTGTCTGTGTGTGACAGCTAGATCTTCCAGCTGTTTTTAGAGGGCGTTGACGTAGTGTCATTTTCATCGTAGTACACGAGTCCGTCGACATATAAAACATCTCTGACTAATCTTACGCGACAACCCTGATTTCGTTTGTTTTTCATCACCAGATATAAACTTCGCCTTGCCTGTTCTATGGCATCAGGATACTGTCGGTTAACAGAGAATGGTGTTCCTTTAAGGCGGTTTGTATTAGAAAGACCAGTTTCTAAGTCCGTGTTGTAAAGGAATCGAACTATGATCGGTCGGTAGCGTTTGCCTTTTCTAGTTCAGAACCGGTGTACGTCTCCCAATTCGGGCCTGTACTTTATATTCAGTTTGTTACATATAAATGGTCGAATAATGTTTTGGTTTATATAGCTATAAACTATTGTGAATATAAATATATATCAGCACCTATCGACCATCGAAGTACTGATTCGTGGCGACATGAACAGTTAATTGCAAAACGGGCTTTAATAGTCAACCCGATTTGCAATAAAAACGCGTTTTGCAATAAACGTTTTCTGGGACGGAAATTTAACTAATGAAATTACAGAATGTTCCTAATAATGTTTTGGTTTATCTATGAACTATTGTGAATATAAATATATATCAGCATAAATATATACCATCGGATTACTGATACATGGCGACATAAAAAGTTTACTAGTATTGCAAAATGGGTTGGCGCAGTCTACCCGTTTTGAAATAAAATCGCATTTGGCAATAACCAGTTTTGCAATAAAGGAAACCAAAACCAGGAACACATTAACGAAAAGGACTAAGTAAACGCCGGTCAGGTTAAGCATGGTCCAAGTACAGACATGCAACTATCAATTAATTCAAGGCAACGGGCATAAAACTGAAGGAATACCATCAACCTTTTTACAAGCGTCTTTGAGAGGTTCAATAGTCAACAGAGCACTCGGGTTAAGCACAAAGCAAAATCTAGTATAACGTATAAGTTGTGAAATGTAATCACCATACCTGACTGCTGGAATATTTCAATCGCTTAAAGGGAAGTTAGCATTTGGAAAGTTGAAGTCACCACGTTTGTCTACAGTCTATTTTGTAGTTTTGTCTCTATTTCCAGAAGGTTTCAGTATTAAAATCTGAAGGATTACACTAAATACGGAAATACTGGATCAAATTTGATAGGGGAGTAAAGTAGTACATCACAATCTAAAAAGGGAAGATAAGTAAACGGAAAAAAATGGCTTCATTTATTATATGCTCGTAAACACCGAATTTTACTACCGTTATAATCCGAAGTTAGTTTTGTGATTTGTTGGATTAACGGCAGAATTCAGTTCTATTGCTCGTAATTTAGCAATTAAAAAAATTCTAACTTCGGTCTATTTATACAAAAATTCAAACAGAATATTAATCTTCTTTGCGTTAGTAAAGCTTCAGACATTGCGAAACTAACGGGAAACGATCTTTATTGAAGAAATTTCGTTTTTCGTCTGTATACATATGGATAATGTGACCTAATTTTATTATAAACGTGCTAATTTCCATACTATAACAACCATTCCCTAGTAAGAATCCAGTTTCGTGTTTTTCATGTACTAAACGTAATCAAAAAGACACGAATGTCAATATCATACATAACGCACAGCGGGTTATTAAAAACGGCAATAACTATCATCACGTATCAAAAATGATCGATTTTAAACACGAAACCGATAAAGAAAATGGTGACACTGTCGAAAGATATCAAGATCGACCATGTATGATTGTACAACTTCGTTTGGACATCAAAGTGCGGAGAGATTCACTCCCGCTCTGCTACATTACGAGTGATGTGACAAAATTCGTACCCTCGACCCCACCCACTCCCCCCCCCCAAAAAAAAACAAAAAAGCGAGGGTACGATTATTCGTTCTAATGCTCGTATAGTACTTATTTTCAACTTTTGTAGATTTACGGTACAGAACAGGACTGGTCTTTCAATGACTTCGCATTGTGTGTGTTTCTTATAGATATAGGCACACGTACATGTAACTGCAATACTAATATACTATACTGGTCATAATCACAAAATGTATTAGCAGCAAAGCGTCAATACAATAAAGTAAATTAACAATAAAAGGTTGCCAATCCTAAGTATAATTTCAGAAGCTTTCGTAATAGAGTTTAATAGTAGGATGGAAAGGGTTGGAAGCTGCGCAGCTTATAAAAAAATACGACGCAGTTTCCATCACTTGCAGCGAGGTCTTGCGATGTTACTGTCACAGAGCCACAATGTCTGGCTCTGCACCTGCAGTCTCAGATAAACAAAGACATGTTACTATTTTGAGATGAGATTTAACACAATTACATCGATTGGTTGGATGTTTGCTTTATGTCCAGCAAGTAATATTTTAGCTATATCCAGGACAAGAGCAAGTAAATATTGCCACTGCAAAAAAATGGAGTATGGGTAGGGACGAAGAATTTAGCCTTTTGTAGCGGCTACAATGAGCATATTCTTTTTCAAATCAATAAAAGGGGTCTTTATCGTTCAAGGAACGTGGCACTATCTTAACACACCACCTACCACGGCCCGCGACCAGGTTTTCTGTATTATGACCAGACAACCCCCAACGACCCGGGGCTGCTCTGTCTAATTGTCTACATTACTAAATGTGACAAAATCATATCATTAACACTAGTATATATGACAAAAGTGAGTGACATTATTTGTCGATCAATTGAATCATTAGACAAACACCCTCATGAAATATGGCAATAGCACTGTTCATACATTAACCAAACTACCACGATCGCTGGTTGACGTTATTTATATTACGTAGAGTATAATTAAAACTTGTCAACAAATCATTAATGTTGATAATTTGTTCAAATCTAAGTAAGTTTATTAGAATTGTATTGAAAAAGATAGATTCTCCAGGGTAGTCTTTTTATGCTTTGTTCTTTACTGAACAAATATTGACTTGTGTATTGTTTGTTTTCTCTCTGTACCGCCATTTCTGTTTGTACCTTTGTTTATTGTATATATTATTCTATTTAAAACTGTATGTTTAATCTCTGTACGATTGATTCTGGTTCACTGGGAATAAAGATATATAGACTACTTAAACCCGTTTTGCAATAAACTTTTGATGTCGCCATTTATATATCAGAAGTTCGATGGTATAGGTGCTGATATATATTTATATTCAAAATAGTTCCTAGATAAGCCAGTAAGGAACGCTGAATAAACCGCGAAGCGGTTTATGTTGCAGCGTAAATCGATTCAAAGTCGTTTATATCCAATAATCTAACCAACAATTGAAAACAAACCTTATATTTTAAATTCTAAAGTAAAAATGAAGTAACAAGAACAATATTTTACAAGTAATCAAATAATATTTGCAATTCAATTTTTGTAGTGTCGTCACTTGTTGTTTGCGGAAGAATTCATGTATAGCCATCGTCATCAATACATCTTATTATGACGTCACAATCAGTCAAGTGCTGAAATACCAAGTTAGGTTATTCGAAATAACCAACTTTGCTAATCTATTGAGTATTTAAAAGAAGTTAAAATATATACTTATAATAGTATATCGTTATATTTGTATCGACAACATCATAAAGAACGATTTGTACATGTTTGACAATTTTATTGCAAAACGGGTTATTGCAAAATGCGTTCTTATTGCAAAACGGGTTGACTTCTCCAACCTGTTTTGCAATAAACTTCTGATAAAGAAAAATATGATAAAAAAGAGGATTTATACTTATAATAGTATATCGTTATATTTATACTTGTGTATAGAAAACCCACAACATCATAACAAACAATTTATACATGTTTGAAAATTTTATTGCAAAACGGGTTGTTATTGCAAAACGGGTTGTTACAATGCCTTTACATAATCAGATTAAACACTCAATTTACGTATACGTGTGCACAATAAGAAGGCTTCTAATTTCGAAAAGGACGTTTATGCCAAACTAGCTTCTGAAGGTAGAAAATGAACCGCTTTGATTAAATAAAAATCAAAGGATCGATTATTATGGATGTTTGCGTACAATGGTTCGAAACGTAATTGTAAAACAAGTTCCTACATTGTTCATGTTATATTGCGATCTAGCTATGTTAATTTTTCTATCAAACGGTATGATGTAAACAAAAGAGTTGTAATACTTAATTTTTAAATAAAATCATCTTGAAGTGTCACTATTTCGTAACTGGTAATTAGCATGACCACTGCAACCCCTGTTGCGAATATAGGTGTATATTATTTATTGTTTCGGCAAGGAATTATACAACCAACTTGTTTTACCGCGGTAGCGTTGACATAAGAATACCGTTTGACGTATGATATCTAGAAAATGGGATTTTAAAGACAGAAGGATAAAAACAACCAAAATAACTTAAATTATATAACTTAAATTATATAAGCGCAAAACATACGACTACTTTCAGCAAAATATATATTTGCAGATTAAATGATATATAACTTTAAAATAACTTCTTAAAAATATTATTTTGATTTATCATATTGATAGATTTAAATACTGCTAACATAAGTGTTTGCATCTTTATGTTCAAATATTCTGTATAAATTTGACCATAGATTACAAAATAAACTTACCACGAAAAATGCTTCGCCTCGAAACAAACCTGTTCCTTAAACTTATTCAACTCTTTTATGTCTAACTCTTCCCAGTCTTGCTCTTCTGGTGAAGCTTTACTCGAATGCAAAATAACAGCATCAACAACAAGAGTCGAAAGCATTTGCATTTGCAATGTAATCTGGACTGGCTTGTTGAGCGTATATTCTCCAGACACATCAACTCTAATCACGTTTGTGAAAAGTGTACTTTTTGACTCATCATCAAATTTCAATTCATCTGTATATGCAACCTAAGAAAAAGAACGAAAAGACCAAAATTTTAACAATATAGCAAATAGTCAGTTGAGAAAAACTTAATATACTTTCATAAAAAGTGTATCTTCACAAAAAAAGAGCTACAGATCTGTAAATAAAAAATATAATGTCTCCCAAAGTTTTCCGAAAACTCTCCTCTAACATTAATACAATTTTCGATGACGTTGTTGTTTTGTGTTTTAACTTGTAATAACATCGTCATTAAAGAGGTTTTAGTTTTAGGTTTTATATTATTTCATGCAAGCTAACTTCAAAAAGCTAGGAGTATAACACATGAACTAGAATTTAAATGAATTGTTAAATTCATGCACGGGAAGAAATATTTCGGTCAAATGAACAATTACACGTGTAGGCATTTTTCGATGCATGTTTGTCATAAGTATTGTTTAAAACTATATCTTTGGTCTTTTATAATTTTCGTGAAATTTATTTCGTTTGTTTAACCATACATTTTAGGTCGAAAATTAACTTCCGACTTGCTTCTGAAGCTAGGAAATGAACCGCTTTGATTAAATAAATAACAATGTAAACGTCATTAGGACACAAACATACTTCAATGTTATGTCAAGCAGGCCGTTTAATTAGAGCAATGCTTGCATATTTTAAACAAAATCGAACGTGCACTAGAAAAAAGTTGTTTGAATAGTTATTATCGGGTTCCGAAATCATATAATACATTATTTCTTTCAATACATGTTATATGAATGGTACCACTAAAGGTAATAGTTAGGTAATACGTGTAACAAACTCACAGAAACAGCCATTTTACGCTCTACAGTAAATGCACCTTCCGGAATAACTATTATTGATCCTGGTTCCACAGATGGACTTATTGTCATTTCTTTCTTTGAGACTTTAAAAACCTCTGGAATTTCTGTTTGGATGATTGCAAAATGAACAGTGCCATTTTTCGAAAACTCAAGCTTCAAGGTAAACTCCGTTAACTAAAAGTAAAAAGAATACAACACTGTATCACAATGAAGATTGCAAACACATAAATAACTGCTGTAAATATCATCTATTCAACACATAAATTGTATAGGTTCTGTCTTGTTTATTGTTGTCATAAGTGGATGGGTGAACCTTATTTCATTTCTGTAATGTATCGAAACAACATAAACGTCATTAGGACAGAAAATTACTTCAATTTTATCTCAAGCAGTCCGTTTAATTACAGCAATGCTTGCATATTTTGAACAAAATAGAACGTGCACCACAAAAAAGTTGTTTGATTACATACAGTTTATTAGATATATGATGCGTTCCATCCATTTTAACTATCAATCTTACTGCATCATATAAATGCTAGCATCAATATTTCAAATTTGCGTATTATTATAATAACTATTAGTACTTGCATAAATAGTTCGTATCCTGCTCTTGCATGAAATAAAAATAAATAGCCACTCCATCAAACGGCCCTTTTGCAAAACAGAACGAACCGAAGTTTAGATTTTGCCATGATTTTTGTGTAATACGCGTAATGCAAGAACCTACTTACTTAGCAATAAAGTAAAACATCTTCATTTATTGCGCGAATAAAACTTTGTTTTTGATTTATCTAAAAACTGCTTGCGGATTATGTTGAATCGCAACAGTACTAAATTTCCATTAAAATATAGTTATTTTTGTCAGATGTACAAACTGTCAAGTGGAATCCAACATTGACCTGTTTTCTGATCTCATACTTTAACGTTTCTGTAACACGAATCTTGTCCCCAACATATACGAGTCTGCTGCTAATAGATATACTACGATAGACGAGAATTCGACATCAGTATTTCTCAACACTCAAAAATGTATTACACCTGGACGTTTTCTCGGGTTGAGAAATCCCGATAGCAACCTATATCAAAGTCACTAATTGTATAATGGTGTCGGAAAAAGGTTTTCATAGACGAAACCTATTTAGAAACCTATGAACATAAATATTTTGATAGATTAGTACAAACATCTATAAACCTATGACTTGGTTCATTAACGCATATTAATAAATACTAAGGCCACGCCGAATTAATTGCTTGTTCGTCGGACCGCCCGCACGTAAAATTATTTCAGAAAGAAAAAAACTAAATTTCTTCCGCCCGCATTAACCGGAAACCCGCCCGCGTCCAGAAATGGAAGTTGTCTTTAAAAAAAATAATCTTCTCCGCGTTCTACGAATTCATCCAACTGCTCCGATAGCTGGAGATTCAGTCAGAACTTAGAAGGTTAAAATAACGTTTCAGTGGTCCCCTATAAAATCAAAACCGAAAGTAAAATGTAGAAAACAATGACAGAAAACAAGAGTGTGGTTGTGGCAGCAGTTGCTACCCAGTTTAAAGAACTGCTACCAAATACAGCATTAGAATGTCGAATGGACGACACCTTTATCGACCTATTTACATGCATACAAGGGAAGCCTTCAACGCACGTCAATGTTTCTAACCTTAGTTATGACAACATTATGAGAATCAAAATTAAGGACAATCCCAAGCTTTTGGGCAGGGACAATGTTGGCATAATAGCTAGACAGGTAGTCTTTTATTTTTTATTTGTAATCAATCTTGAAATTATGTCTTGCCAAAAAGATTTGGAGACATAACTGAATAGTGGTATTGGGCTGTCTATTGGTCAGTCTGTACCTATTGATAGAAAGCCAAGGCAGGATCTTTTTAGAAGTTCTTTTCTGCTATATAATTTACTAATCAATTAATTAAGTCATAAAACACTGAGAACAAGCACTTGCTTAATATTAAATACATTTTTTTAAATTTCAGTTATTTTCTTCAAAATTAAAAAAAAATCGCTCGCTCGCATCAGTTTAACCATGAAAACCTGGAACAAATCTTTTTAAAAAACTAAAAACATGTCTCTCGCCTTAAAAAAAATTATTCGCTCCACAAAATCAGAATTTCAAAAAAAAATTAATAAAAAAAATTTCGCTCTCTCGCTCCTTATTTTCAAAGTTAAAGTCCGACGAACAAGAAATTAATTCTGTGTGGCCTAAGGTACGTTGCAGGTGTTTTACTTTTTGTTTCATCATTTTTCAGAACAACAGCGATAATTGCAGGATGTGTTAGACATTATGTTTACAGTCTTTGAATCATCAAATGTTATTATGGAAATTGTTTCATAACGACTATGTAATTCTGTTTTAAATCTAGTGTTGACAAAATATATGTACTTGATCGTTCTTTTGGTCTTTCTGTATGTTTTTCAGTTCTACTTTTCCGTCTACTGTAAACGGTGAAAAACTTTTGATATGAGCAGTTCTGTTTGCAACCGACAACTTGATGATAATTGATGAGTTGTTTAAACCCCAAGTTCTGATTTTCAATTCCTCACTGAAAAGGCGTTGATCTTCCTCTAGCAGGTAAGGAATACTGGCAAAGCCAGATGTCAACTTGGAGCAGTATAAAAAGTAATTTGGCGATGAAGTAGCAGTTAGCTTAATACCAAAGTCCTCCAGTATACTGTCGTTAGTGCTCGGCTTGACATGTATCATTTTGTAAACTATTGAACTAAACATATATGTATATAAATACTATAAACATTTAATCTCGAAAATACTGCTTTTCAAATAACTTTCAACAAAATTAAACCACTTCATTAATTGTATGAATTTTGTTTTGTTCTGTTCCTGATTTGATACATATTTTCAGAAGGTTCAAATGAAAATTGAAAGTTATGATGCAGCAAGGTCACAACAGAAAATCAATTCTAGCTAAAATGGTAGTGGACTTTTATTTGTATATAAAATGACAGGTGTATTGAATAAGTTATAAAAGACTGCAATGATAAATTACGTGTGCTTTTAACGCGGTTTTTGACGTGTTAAAAAATTTGACATTTATAATACGGAACATTTGATAAAAGACAGCAGATTTTTGTCTCTCAGTATAATCCCAAATCTGTGTAAAATAGTAAATTTGATACTTTATTTGATATTATAGCTGTATCTTCATTCTAACATACCTATCATCATCTTCAAACCCAATACTTATTTGATCTTGTTCTTTTACCATCTCCATTAGCAACCGGTCATTCTTTCCTAGTGACCTTATATTTTTAATTATAAAGCTCCATTCATCAAGATTTACTTTAACACCAACATCGCACAAAAGACGACCTATATCGTACTGTTTCATTTCAATGGCCAATGAAAATGGACTTTTATCATTCTACAAAAAATTATGTTACAATATAGTATAATGTACACTTGCCTAATTGCCTCAATATTAAATACAAAAAAGTCTTGACCAAAGAATTTTGTTTGCCTAGGTCTAAAAGATGTGTTAATACACAACTAGCGAGTTTAAGGTAATTTCAAAACTTTTTTGACGATCGCATTGCAATCTATCAACCGACACTAATTACGAATGGTAAAGCGTCTTGATGGGTCAAATATTTTAGGGTAACAGACAATTAAAACGTTCAATAATAACAGTTTTTGTATTAAATTCTGCAATTGTGTTTTGTCCTGTTTTGTTTAGACTTAAATTGATAACAAATGGAAAGTCTTCTATTCATTCAAATTACAATGCAGTCCAGGTTATTCCGCTTTATTTATGACGTAAACATGGGGTTTCCGCTACGTTCAAAGTCGAAAATGTGCTAATAAAATTAGCTGAGTTTTAATTACCTGAAGCCATTAAAAGACTGACAAGAAATGACGAACACTAAAGTATGTATGAGAAAATACCTCATTTGTATCCCAGTGTTATAATAATTATCGAAGTATTCTTTACGTGCTTAGGTTGTAAGGAATGACAGTCATGATTCTTTAACTCGCTAACTCTCCTTGTCTTAGCCGTTTTCAATATTGTTAATATATATGTTGTAAACAATTATAATATTGCCTGATTTTGTAGAATAACTGTTGCATTATGTTCATAAACTGGATTAATATTTTCAAATCCACCCCACCCCCCTCCAATAAAAAAGATATATATTATATAGATAGAGATGAAATATCGAATTTTCCGAGTGACAGAAATCACGGTAAATCACATGTGAAAATTATCGTTTATTTTCACTCTCGGGTTTTTTTCCCGCCAAAAATGTCAGTTGGTTTTGTACAATACAGATGTTCATAAAATTAAGGATTAAGCATTAAAATTTTACGAAAACAATTTTGATCTATATAATTAATAGGATAATCAATTGGGCATCGTGAATATCCAAAATATGATCACTTATGCCGCATAAAGCATCAGATTAAACTCGTGCGTTCCACGCACTCGTTTTATCAGATGGGTTATGCGGCACTCGTGATCATATTTTTAATATATTCACTCCGCCGAATTAATTATCCTGTAAATATTTAACCACAAACACTAAACAGAAACATTCAAGTGTCTTTTTTCATAGTGGACATGACACAAAAAAAACTTTTTTTTTCATTACATATTTTAATTTTGGTGGTTTCTTAATATTGTTATTTAATAAAAAATTATGCATTATTTTCCTTTATTTAAGATAATTTTTCATGCATGTTAAATTTACAATTATGTTTCTAATTTTAATGGGTTTATTTCATGGTTATATATAATGCTAAACTTAAAGTTTACCATTTACACAACAGATTTAAGTATTATATGTGGTTTGCAGGTCGTAATACACTTCTCAATTATGATAATATGAACGACATGTTCCAGTTCATGTTCAAGCCATATGGGTACATTTTACCTAGTTTCATATTGTTACCAGATTTTCATTGATAGATATAATAGTGTGCAGTAGTCTTTTCATTTTCTAGTGTGGTAGGTGATTTTGATAATAATATAGATAGAATTTATGTCTAGAAGGCAATATATTTTTTTACAAAATGAAAACTAGCCTCTAATCGCTCACCTGGAATTTCTTCAAATTTTTTAGTTAAGTACAATCACTCCTATAGGTGCTATCAGACAATTTCTGAAAATCTAATTTCATTTAAAAAAATTGTCATTTAAGGCCAATAACTCATATAAGCAGTCATCTGACTATTTAAGACCAATTAAGTTAATTTTAGGGCTTTTATTGCTATGTGTAATTTCATTCTAGCTGTTATGCTTTTTAAGTTACAGGACAAAAGCGGAAATATGAAAAATATTGCAATTTAAGGGCAACAACTCCTATAAAGAGTCATCTGACAATTTCAGAACATACAATGAATTGTAGTGCTTGTATTGCTGATCATTTTTTCTATTTACAGTTTTACTCTAGCGGTTTTAGTTTTTAAGATATGGGACAAATACAGAAAATTTTTTAAAAAATTGTCATTTAAGGGCAACTCATATAAGGAGTCATCTGAAAATTTCAGACGAATTAAAGGAATTGTAGGGATTTTATTACCAATCATTTACTATTCACAGTTTCACTCTACCTCTTATAGTTTTCAATTTATATTGTAAATGTTGTCAAAAATCGTCATTAAAGGGCAATTACTCCTACAAGAGGCCAATACACAACTTCACACTAATAGCAACTATTGTAGACCTTAGTGTGTTGATGAATTTGAAGTAACGGTTTTCTGTATAGCTATTATAATCTTTTAGATAACCATCAAACATGCGTGTAGACATCCATGTTCTATTTTAGTAACAGCGGCCATCTTTGTCTGTTGATCAACACCCTGGGTAAAAATTTTAAACTAGGAACCCTAAGGATGATTGTGGCCAAGTTTGACAAAAGTTAGCCCATTGGTTTCAGAGGAGAAGCTTTTTGAAAAAGTTTACGACGAACGACAGACGATGGACGACGGACGCCATGTGATGGCAAAAGCTTACATGGACCTTTGGGTTAAAGTCATTGGATGTTTTCGTCTGACTGCGCAGCGGTATTAAGGCAAATTTCTAAAATTTCTTGTTTTTACACGATATTTTACATCTAAACTTTCGATGGTTATAAATTTATATATTTTCTCTTAAAAATTAGACCTTTTGGAATCAACTGTATGCAAGTATGATTTATTTGCTATTGTAACCATTGAAACTGAAAATAGTGAAAGTGAAAGTAATCACGTGACCTTACAAAGCAAAACAACATAAAGGACATGTTTTCCGAAAGTCTCGGTTGAAAATCGACTTAAAAAAATTCAATGAAAATTGTGTTCAACTCGGTATAAAATGTACTTTAATAAAAATGCTGCCCAAACATCTTACTTTAAGTCATTCGCGTATAAAATATAATTTTTGTGTCAAATGCAGCGTAATTTCAGCTTACCGTCATGTTTAAAACAATCGCATGGCACTTAAATCATTATACATTTTATTTGGGCAGTGCATTTTAGAAAGCTGAGAATCGCCACTTTAATAGTATATATAAATAAAGAATTATTGTTGAGCGCTTCAACAAAGACTTTTGAGTTGTAATGACAAACATTTTATTTCAACGTTGCACCTGACGTAAATGGAGACCAGGAAAACACTCCAGTGATCAAGATTTTAATTGCCGAAGTATTCTGGTCCAACTATGAAAACTTGGATTTGTAATTATTCTGCGCGAACATCTGAACGATCCTATTAAATTATGATTTAATTCGTTTCAAAGCAGTATTATTTGCTAAATGGTACTTTCCAAGCTTTTGTTTAAATTAAAGCCGATATTTACTTTTTACTATGACTGTCGAAATACCGTTGTTCTGTGACTGTATAGCCTACGTCTACAGTGTAGGTGCTGAACACAACTTTGTCACAAGCTCAAACTCATAGTCTCAATAATACAGTTTAACATGTTTAACATACAACTTCTTGGTTTAGGGGTATCGGAGTATAGCAAATAAGGTTACAGTAAATGCATGTTCAATAAAAAGGGGGGGGGGGGGAATGAAAAGAAGGAAAAGGGGGGAGGCGGCCATTTCCAACAACAAATCACGATTTAATGCCAAAAAAACATTCCAATACATTACTATTTTCTTCATTCTGCATGGATCTGACCTGCAGTAAAACATGAATCCCAGAAATGAGACATCTGCATGTGTCTACATTCATGTCAAACAGCTACTAGTCTATGGAATTATTGGATACACGTCTGTAGTCCGACAGCCCAATAGTCCGACAGCCCAATGGTCCGACAACCCGATAGTCCGACAACCCTTTAGTCCGACAGCCCAATAGTCCGACAGCCCAATGGTCCGACAACCCGATAGTCCGACAGCCCAATAGTCCGACAGCCCAATGGTCCGACAACCCGATAGTCCGACAGCCCAATAGTCCGACAACCCAATGGTCCGACAACCCGATAGTCCGACAGCCCAATAGTCCGACAACCCAATAGTCCGACAGCCCAACAGTCCCACAACCCACAAGAGTCTAACAAATTATCACATATTAGGTCGGACCGAAATCGACAATTAAAAAATATATATAATTTCTATGCTCCACCTACGTACCGGAATACATGTATATATAGCGTTTGGGTCTGTTTATCCGTCCGTACGTTTGTTTCATATTTAATTTACGTTCAGGTTTAGCGGGTGTGTAAGTTGCTCTTGTACGCCCTGAAAAACGTAAAAAAAAATAAATAAAGAAGGAATGTGTTTATTGGACACGGATGCCCCCGTTGGCCCCAAACAGGAAGTAGAAGTCCGTCAGGTCTGAAATTCGCTTAGGATATACAGTTCGTCATACTGAACCATCCCAAGTTTTAAGTCATTCTCATGTACGATTATAACGCGCTGAGAAAAGCTTGACGGAAATTTGTACGGAAGAGCGGACGGACGAACGGACGGACATGAGTAAAACTAAATGTCGTCGCGTGGGCATAAAAATCTGTCCAAGTCAAGAACGGCCGGATTTCGTTAAACAGGAAGTAGACCTGAAATTAAATCCAACGGTATAGGACTCCACGCAGATGCTGCATTCCAAATATTAAGAGGCCTTGATAGTTGTTGCTGAGAATACTGTTTCGAAAATATTTTCCGCGATCGCCCGCCGACATTCACAATCCAGAAATTCGGCCAATGAACATGGAATGATGAGAAATATGAGGATGGAATAGAAAACAAAGGAACAGTAATTTTAAAGAGAACGAAGATCAACCTATTAGGCCAACTAGGGTACACGCCTCAAATGATCCGTGGCCTGGGCACCGCCGTCAGATTCTAAAGCCCCATAGTCGCCTCTTACAATAAGCTGGACTCTGCTGCGGACCACTAGGGGCACGCACGAAGGAAAGAGTTAATGAAATCTTCACGAAACTTTATACATATATGCACCAACCTATGAACTAACATCATTTGCACATTTATACCTGTCCCACCAACTCCATGATGAAGAAAAAAATCAGCCTTCAAAGTACAACTCTTCGTGAGTGCATCGCCATAATCGTTTTTATGATCAGCATGTAAAAACAATAAAGACATTAAATACCCTGTGTAAAGTCCATAAATATATCTGCATACAATGAAACTTCTTTTTCTCAGACCTCGTTTTTATGAAGTTTTTGACAACTTTGCATTTTGTTTGCTTCTCGACGGTTGATGGTTTTAGTAATATTTTCCTGGTTTTTGTTTTATAATCTCAAACGGGGCTGCACCTCGAAGCATCTTTGATGTGTCTAGATCTATTTATATATACTTTGTAAAATTTCATATAGGTCCTTTGTAAGGGTTTTGAGTGTTTGTGATTACACAAAATATGATTGCACTGTGTAAAATTTCAGAACGATTCAATGTATGGTTTTAGAGTTTCAGATTATATGTATAATGACAGACAGACTTTAGCTACTTTAGTCAGTCCGACTAAATGACAAAAGAAGTTTGCTATTTAATTTGGTAGGTTTTCTTACTTTGATGGTAAATATAGGAGAATTTCGAAAATATGACAGAATTAGCTTACAACGAATTTCTAGATGTATATCGACAGACACGAAGAAGGGGTTGCATTAAGTCGTGCTAAGCATACGCCCACTAGACCATTCGGAAAACAGGAAGTAGACAACCAAATTACCTGAAAAGGGGAAGCACGGTACCACTCATTGTGCTAAAGCTGTGTACCAAATTTGAATTCAGTAGAAGACAAGAAATCTATTACGAACATTTTCCCATTTTTTTACCCTTAAAACAGTCTTAAGTCGTCTCGGAAATCAGAAAATAGATGACAGACTGACCTTGAAAGGGAGACACGGTACAACTCATGACGCTAAAGCAGTCTTCCAAATTTAAAAAACAATCCCTTCAGTAGAAGCCGAGATATTGTACCGGACGGACAGACAGACGGACAGGGTGATTGCCAATTTATCCCCTTTTCTTACGAGTGGGGGTATAATATCGTAGAAATGCAGATCAATGTTTTGAAAAATCTTTCTACAAAACTTAGTACGCTTCAGATTTGTCTTATAGCTACACAGGTAATGTCTTCAAGTCATGTCCAAAGAAAAGGAAATGACTAAAGTTATTGATGACCATTGATTTATGGCATTTAATTTCATTTGAAGGAAATGTTTAAATTTAAAACTTTAAGATTTGGGCTTGAACATAAAAACGTGTTTGGTCCAGTGGTAGCTTATGATGAGTACTTGCCAGTCAGTCACCTGTCACCTGACCTTGACCTCAATTTCACGGTCCAGCGACTACGTTAAAGTTTTTGGATCACGACAGTTCCTCTGTAACTATGCATGGTAGGATGACAATATTTGGTATATAGGTTGCTGATGAATAGTACATGACTGTCTGGTAGGTGTCACCTGACCTTGACCTCAATTTCACGGTCCAGCGACTACGTTAAATTTTTTGGATTACGGCAGTTCTTCTGTAACTATGCATGGTAGGGTGACAATATTTGGTATAGAGGTTGCTGATGATTAGTACATGACTGTCTGGTAGGTGTTACCTGACCTTGACCTCAATTTCACGGTCCAGCGACTACGTTAAAGTTTTTGGATTAGGTCTGTTTGTATATTTTAATTGATAACAATTTAATGCTATTTATTTAATGCTTTTGACGTAATTTTTTTCGTTACTGATGCGGAATGCAGGCGAGACATTTTTCTGTGTCCACACTTGTTCATTGTGGTCTTCATTTTATCTACAATGTATCTAAAATTTCAGAGAAGCTATAGGAATGTTTCAGATCGCACTCATATAAATACTTCTTAATTTAAAGATACCATTTTTAAGCATTCTGTTCTTCTCACATCTTATTACAAAAACTGATTGATTCTTAACAAAACCGTGCATTAAAAACATCGAAAATGCATAAAGTTTTCTGACTGCTAGGTAACCCTGCACGTTTTTTAACGGAACGGATATACTGAAGAATGATGTTTTTCACATACGCCATTTGAGTGTCCGTATTTGCCCAGTGGTTTTCTGAGTGTGTTATTTCAGTCGGATGGAAACTTAAATTATATCAGAAAGTTCAGACTTTTCTGACGGAATCACGTCTTTCTTCTTGAAAAAAACTTAGGATACTGATCCTTCCGACTTTAACTTCGAACTGATTTTGCGCAGATATTGACCAAATTAGCCGTAGGACATTAATGAATAGTTTTATTAAATCTAACCTTTAATTAACACAATCTTAGGTAATACCAATATTTGACAAATGACCATGTTATTGATTAAATTTACAATACCGGTCGTCTACAAAACATTTTACGGGAGTTTCTAAAATCATGAATTTTAGCGGTTTTTATTTTGGCGATTTCAGTTTGACCGCTAAAATACGCCAAAATTTGCACCCTGCTAAAATAACCCGCTATACGGTAACATGTCAACGTATGAAAAACACTTACAAATTCGCTCTTAGAAAGGAGTATAAGATAAAATTTCAAGAATTTTGTTTAATAGTTGTGTTCTATAGAGAAACAGACAAAGAAACGGTTTCCTTTTTGTTTTCACAGTCACTGTAACAATAATAACTCGGTCTTAGTACTGGTGTTCGAAGCGAATAATAACCATATAAAGCACTAATTACAAATGTATATACATGTATGTTACAGGGATTGTGTGTAATAAGGGATTATGTGTAATCTTTTCAGTATTTTCATGAAATTTCAAGATAAATGAAAACAAATGAAAAAGCACAATAAATTATATATATTTTTTTGCAACTAGTTTTATCAACAGAAAAGTATAGAAAAAGATGCATTTTAAAACCAGTTTGAGGGTCAGGGAAAAGGTGTAAAAATGATTAAAAAAACCCAGGGATTTCATGTAATCCCTGGTAAAAATTAGGGACTACATGTAATCCCCAAGCAATTTAGCGATTACACGTAATCCCTGAATATTTAGGGATTACGCGTAAGCCCTAATTACACATATTCCCTGTAACATATACATGTAACATATACATGTAATATAACCAAATCATAGCTAGTATTCCTAATATTAAGAAATTCCTACCAACTTAGTTAGGTTTGCATTTATAGAACGTTTATTGTTCTTTGGATTGTGTCTGAAGGTTTATAGTATTGCATATACACGCATTGTCGGACTATTGGGCTGTCGGACTATAGGGTTGTCGGACTATTGGGCTGTCGGACTAAAGGGTTGTCGGATCAATGGGCTGTCGGACTATAGGGCTGTCGGACTATTGGTTGTCGGACTACCGGGATGTCACCGAATTATTTGCATATTTTATTTTTATATAGCTAGTTAGAATCTACATAATATCCATTGAAAAGTGTACCATTATATAAAAAAAGAAACAAATTTATCGAATTGAAAGACTTGATGTCCAGTGACATCAACATACTAAAATGTATGACTATTAGGTCTATATTTGATCAACAATTAAGAACATCCAAGCAGAAGGGAAAACTTTATTTGTTAATATCTGGAGTCAAAGTGGAAGGTAGTTATGAAGCAATTATTAAGCCTTACCAGTTTTTCAAAACAGGCAGTTATTAGGCAGTTTTTAAATAACTAGTTCCATTTAACAGCAATAGAAAGAAATAGCCAGTATGTGAGGAATAGGCAGTTCATAGGCAGTATTTAGGCTGTAAAAAAACTAATAATGTAAATTATTTGTCCAAAACTGGCTAATAGTTCATGAATATTTAAGAGTACTGCCTGAAACCTGCTTCATTACTGCTAGTTGTTTATTTAAATATTGATAAGCAAATTCTGAAATAACTGCCTACTTAATTACTCTATGAATATTTATCATAACTGCATATAAACTACTTGTTACTGCCTAAACTCCTCTATGCATATTCATTAGAACTACTAAGTATGTGATGTACATGTATACATACATGTAGAATCTTCAGATACATGTAGAAATGAACAAAATGATGAATGATTAAGACAGCAAATGCAAGATGTTTTTTAACATTTGATTATCAGCAATAATAAACAAAAAGTATTTAACATACATGTACATTGTACCAATCGATTAATCGATCAGTATAAGTTGTTATATTTAATACATGTACATGTTCTCACTAGACCACAAATTATATAGAATATTAATATATTAATTTATTAATAAACTTTCTAGGGTCCAGTCTTATTTACAAAATGTTAAAAATGTTCAATCCTGGGATAAATTGACTGGAAAATTATGCATTAAAAGTGTGCTGATTTGAATTTTACTTACTTCTACGTTATGAAACCCATATAATTTATTGTATTTAAGTTATTAATTTTGCCATATACAACTAATCAAAGAATGGGATCAATTAAAATAAGAAATAAAGCTTTTTTAGAAGCCAAAATTTTCTGGTTTAAGCATGTTTATTTAGTGGAACATGTACTTGTTTCTACATTGTTATTACTAATATAACCTTATAGTATAGCTTCCATGATCATGCAAAATAACTTACTTTCTGCATCTTTTCATGAGTTTATAGCATATATTTGAATGAGTCTTAAATTTTGCTTCTCCAATTTGTATGTGACTTTGCTGCCAAATCATGGCTGACAGGAAGTCTCCAATTAAGACATAGCAGATGTTTAGAACTGCTAAGAAATGCTTGATTAACTGCTTAAATTTGTAATATATTTCTTATTTAATACTGATTTGATTTTATAAACAGTTATTGGAACTGCCTAGAGATGTAAATCTGCTAAGCTATACCAACATTTAGCAGTTCTTAAAAACTGCCAAGACCCAAATTGCTTGCAACTGCCTAATAACTGGTAAAAAATTTAAAACTACTTTATTGGAATTAGCAAAATTTAAAGATGTCTAAAATCTATAATAATGATTTGTTAGATTTCAAGTAATAGGGTATATAACAAAAATATAATTAATCTGAAGAATGGGGGGAGCAATACACAAAATCCAAGAAAAAATTACAATGCAATGGAAAACATAAAACTTGCTACCATTTTTAGATTGTGGTGATAAAGGACATGGGAGGTAAATTAAAGGCCATTTTTGTACCTTGTAATTAGAAAAAAACTTACTGCAGATTCCGACTTGGCTAAATGAAAGAGTAGAAATGTCTTTGTAATATATATTTTGCAATTGTTTTTAAAATATTTTTAAATATAACTTTGTTAGTCCTATCACAAAAGGTTGATAGCATGGATGTTTATAACTCAACTTCAGAAATAGGTGTCACCACATCCTTGGATCCAAACAATATTCAACACACACAGTCTTTATGACAGTAAAAATGTTTTAAATATGGCGTTGATCCAAGCATGGTGTACTTACTTTGGTAAACTTCCTTTTAGTTCCCTTTTTCATCCACAATATATAACTATATTGACAATAAGTTTTAATCAGTTAAAGCCTTTTTTGTGACTTTTAGAAATAATACGTAAATAGGTGTGACCTATCGGGCGAGTGATCCCCTTTCAAAATTGATCCTTGGCAGTGACAGTCTATACTAACTTAGTCTCCCTGTTTTGAAGTTTTTTAAAGTATATGTTTTTACCTTACTTTGATGCACGATTGTTAACTAATTCATCGGCAAGTTTTATGTAATGTGCAACCCCCCCCCCTTTTTTTTGAGGCCAGGAGGTGAAAAAATATCAAATTATTAACTTGAAAATTTATGTGTCCATCCAATGTCTACCTAAATAAGGATAAAACTAGCTCAGGTAACGTATTAAAATATTTAAAAACAAGGATAAATTGATATGCCCACCTCCTCCCTGACTTATCATCGCAGGGGCATAAAAATCCATAATTTCCTCCAAAACATATTTTGCATAATAAACCAACTTCAACCATCCCTGGGAGCCTCAGTGGCCAAGTAGCGGTAATTAAAATAATTGGTCTACTATTGATCACATGGTCTGTCAACCATGATGTTGTAGGTTCAAGTCTCACTGCTGGCAGTGTGCACTCGACTGCAATCATTATCTCATACAACATTGATTGCTAGTTTTCCTACCGAATATCTGTTTTTTTACCAGGTACTACAGCTTCCTCCTCCAATTTTAACTGAATGCCATGTTATAGCTGAAAAATTGCAGAGTGGCGAACTGGCGATAAACATTCAAACAAACAAACCTTGTAATTAAAACAATATACTATAGATCATTTTATTTCATTAATGCCATAAAGGGAGAGCAAGAAAGAGATTCCTGTTACTATTGAGGATGGTACTAAAGTTATACCTGTAAATTTTCTGGAACACTGAGTTTAAAGATTAGACTTTCAATGTAGGCAATGCTCAACTGCTATTTTAGTTGACAATGATTGAAAGTTTTCCTACCAAAGGTGAGGTACTCCTGCATCCTTCTCCAATAAAAACTGTACGCATGAGAAAGTTGAAAAATTGCTGGAAGTGACATAAAACTCTATTCGAACATAAATTTTTTGGTCCAAAGGTAAATCAGAGACAGTGATTTCATGCCTAGTCAATACACGGGTGATATTTTCTGAATTGTCTTGTTAATTTTCTTGTAGATTAATGTTTTTAAGCATAACATAGAAACAACAGCCGATTAATGATCAGTTATTAACTGTGAGCCTGGTTATACTATTTCTGTACATTGCACTTGGTTTAGAACAGTAAAAAATAGATATCATTGTCAGAAATGGAATCGATTTCTATGGCTCCAGCTGACCTTGAGGTCAATGTGAAAGGTCATCAACCATGGTATGCGACACATTGTCTTGATATTATTTAACCACATACCAAATATTAGGCTGAATTTTACTGCCGTTATAATCCGAAGTTAGTTTGTGTGATTTGTCGGATTAACGGCAGAATTCAGTACTTTTACTCGTAATGTAGCAAATAAAAAATTCTAACTTTGGTCTATTTATATAAAATTTAAAAATAATACTCATCTTCTTTACGTTATTAAAGCTTTAGATATTGCAAAACAAATGGGAAACGATCTTTATTGAAGAAATTTCTTTTTTCGTTTTGGAAGATGCACGTGGAAAATGCTATGCTGATCATTTTTCCGTATATCGATAATGTGACATAATTTTGTTATAAACTTGCTAATTTGCATACTATAACAACCATTCCGTAGTGAGAATCCAGTAATTTACATATGCATTACCCAAGCTGCAATTGGCCATTCATTTTCTGGTTTCTCAACGTTTTTCATGTAGTAAACGTAATTAAAAAGAGACACGAATGTCAATTAATACACAAAGCACAGCGGGTTTTTAAATACGTCAATAACTATCATTACATATCAATAATGATCGATTTTAAACACGAAACCGATGAAAAAATGTTGACACTGTCGAAAGATATCCAGATAGACCACGTCTGATTGTATGTGCAACTTCTTTTGGACATCAAAGTGCAGGGAGTGATTCACTCCTGCTCTGCTACATTACGAGTAATGGGACTAAATTCATACCCTGGCAAAAAAAAGGGTATACAATTATTCATTCTAACCAAATATCAAAAGCCTACCTCAAAAGATGAAAAATTTATAGTATGGACACCACAAGTTTCGGACGGACGGACAGACGTACTGATAATACCCATTGGCCCTAATAAAAATAAAAACCTCAAAATAAAGCTAAATTGTCACTGGCTTCTAATTTATTTCATGGATTTTTGTCTTTCAGTGTGATCTTATTCAGTTGCCTTGATTACAGTACTAGTGTATTGTATTTTTTTTTTAGACATTTTTGACAAATTTTAGAATGGTATTGTTTAATTTGATAGAAATTTTATGAAGTTGTTAAAAAAAAACCTACTACTGGATAATAATTTTGTTTAAAAAATATGCAACACACAATTTAGATTCTTTTTGAATAACAGTGGTGGCCCTAAAAAGGGCCAATTTGACACATTGTTCATTCTCTTATCTATGTTGCTGCTGTCAAACTGTGGCCAATTGTCCAGTCCAACAATGAGTTTGTATTCCCAACTTTATATATGCATAGGTTCTGCAAGCAAGTGACTTTAATTCCAGGGTTGATAATTCTGTGTCTTGCTTCTGAAATATATACAGTTAAGATTTAACAATAAAATCATAACATTATTAATAAAATGTACAAGCTGAACAAGAGCAATTTGTTAAAAGAACACAATTTTTCGTTTTAATTATATTAAAATACAATTAGAACATTACTGTGTGAAAATTATCATGGTACAGTACAGTAGTACCAGCCTCTATACTTATGTAAACAGGGGCGGGTACTTGCATGCAGGGTAAAACAAGTGTGGACACAGAAAAACGTCTCGCCTGTATTCCGCATCAGTAACGAAAATAAATTTCGTCATAAGCATTACGTAAATAGCATTAAATATCGGCAGCGGCCTGTATACAAAATATTGTCACCATACACTGCATAGTTGCAGGGGAACAGCCGTAACCCAAAAACTTTAACGTAGTCAATGGACCGTGAAATTGAGGTCAAGGTCAGGTGACACCTACCAGACAGTCATCAGCAACCTATACACCAAATATTGTCATCCTACCATGCGTAATTACAGAGGAACTGTCGTAACCCAAAAACTTTAACGTAGTCGCTGGACCGTGAAATTGAGGTCAAGGTCAGGTGACACCTACCAGACAGTCATGTACTAGTCATCAGCAACCTATACACCAAATATTGTCATCCTACCATGCGTAGTTACAGAGGAACTGTCGTAACCCAAAAACTTTAACGTAGTCGCTGGACCGTGAAATTGAGGTCAAGGTCAGGTGACAGGTGACTGACTGGCAAGTACTCATCATAAGCTACCTCTGGACCAAATTTGATGCACCTAGGGCTTGAGCTTACAAAGATATGAAGCAAGATGTCAAGTGTTTACGCCGCCGCCGCCGGATTCCCATACATATGTCTCGCCTCCAGCGACTTTCGTCGCAGGCGAGACAAAAATTGGTTGTCTGCATGATACATGTATAAGCTAAATGGCACGAACTACTTGCTAACTATAGTAGACTGGTAAGACTTATTATTAACTTTTTCAACCTAATTAAAATTAAATCTTTCACTTGCTACCCCCTATTGTTATTGGTTGCTAACGCAGCGACTAAATGGTTTTTCTTGGACTTTACATGTATAACACATAATTTTGATAATATACATATGATGATACAAAATTGTTAAATATTTTTGACATCCCAGACTTTTCTGGTTATTCAGGATGAATTAAGACTAAATGACAGATCAGGAACTAAAAGTGTTACAGGATAATACAGATATAGATGTTCAAACCATTCTAAAATTTCTTCTTATCCTTTGAATTGAATGTTTGCTGTTTGTAAATAAAGTATACTTTAATATCATTATTGCAGAATTTTTTAAAATAAATGCAACAAATTTTAAGTATACTTGTCACTATGCTTTGGATTCATAGTGTACATTGCTCAAGAAAGGAAAATTGGCGAAATTTCAGTAGGTGGCCATATGATGATATGGGTACAAATGTTTGGCCAAGTCACATTATTCAGACAAGTAAATTTTGAGTTAGAGGGACAAGTTTAAAACAAGTTATTGTGCTGGCTTTATTTTCTTTCTTGCTCACAAAACTTTAACTTATGAGGGTTTCTTTTAAGCGTTGGAGGGCAACGCGGGCGAAGAAGTCGCCTTGTCATGGTCCCACTTCGCCGTCAATCATCTTCAAAAGCGAAGTGAAGTCGCCCTTTCATTTTGTAGAATCGCCTAATGTCGCCTTTCAAATTTTACCACGTCTTGTTTATTCTGTGCCAAAGTTGAACTGGTATCCTTTTAACTTTTATTTCGTATATAAAGCATAGGTTTAAAATACGACCGGAAACCAGTTCAGAGCACAAGAACGTGAAAATTTCCGGAGCAGATATGAATTTGGTGTCGGAGATTGCAAATATACTACGCTGATAGTGGTGAAATGAGTTTTGCATTGTAGAAACGTAGTAAAAATAGTATTTTGGCAGTTACTTTAAACAAATTTAAGTTAAATATGTTTAAATACTATTAATAGTGAATTTTACAGTTTTACATAATGTATAATGTGTCACAATGATGTAATTTTCTACTTCTAGTTCTATTTGTACTTCATTATAAAACAATCAAATTGTGTATCAATGACAAAGAAACATTTATTTTAATGAACAGTTTTGTGACAGTTGATTCTTTTTTTTATTATGTTTAATACATGTACATGTATTTATGAAAATGTGTGAAATAAGTATACTGAATAATTAATCAAATCTTTGATACTTTATCCTCAATAAATTAAACTGCTAAAAAAAACATACAACAATAAAAATGCAAATTCCAACACTAATTTAAAAAAAAAACAAAGTAAACAGGGCGCTTTCACGACATATAATGCACCTTCTCCCTGTTGTCCACCCACTTCTCCCTGTTCTATCCACACTTCTCCCTGTCAGCCAAAACAGAAGTGACCTCCCTATAATTCTGACCCAGCTTGAGCCCTGCCGGCATCTTCGTTGCGTGGGGTGTAATTATTGAAGTACACCACCACGATGCAGCATTTAACTGTACATAACATCAATACAAAATATTTCTCTTGGTAGACAAGGCACATAATATTCAAAGTTAATTGAAATGTATTTCCAACGATAAATTTATTACTCCAAAAATTTTAATCTCTCTTAGGAAAAAAAAAGGGGGGGGGGGGTGTTTTCCAAAAACATAAGTTAAGATTAGAACAATTTCTTAGAATTTGTTGAACAAATGAACATCTTTAGGTGTAGGACCATCAAATAACAGGATCCAGTTCCGAGGTTATATTAGTTCACTATTATATAGAATGTAAACCATTGGATATTTTTGGAAAGCTGATATTTAAAGGAAACTCGAGGATGAATGAAGTTTTAGTGGATATAATTTAACATAAGAAATGTTTAGAGTCATTTAAGGACATGCACTATTTTTGGACTGAAACTGAGAGTGAAAGTAGATTTGTAAACCATACCAGTACATATGAGCATCTGGTATATAGGGTATATCATGTTCGTTCTTACGTAGTATGTTAAGTGTTATTTTGACAGAATACTGATATTGTCTAGGAACAGTCAAAATAATAAAATTTATTATAATTTATAGCCAAAGTGGTGGAAAAACATCAGTGGTCTTGCCCCAGCCTTGCCTTTGATTGCATGTAGTGAAATTTGTTGCGAGTAAATAAAATATTGAATCTAGATTTTTAATCTTTTTACATGCCATAAATGTTATTGATGAATGTTATTTAAATCTGGGAATTTATTGTTAAAAACCAGTACCCGCAATCTTACACATAATTGTGTAACATGCATACATGTAAATAGAAAGCAACCATTAGATTTAGGGGGTCTAGGAAGGGACTAAAAATATTAGGCATATATATTGCTTGTTTTGTTTGAATGTTGCTTAATGCCACTTTAAATTATCAAAAATTTACTATTATCAAATCAAATTATCAAATTTACTATTATCAATTATCAAAAATTTACTATTTGCAATTTATTCTTTTTTAGTTTAACAACTATTTTTTATGTCCAATACGATATTATACCTCCTTTTTTTTAAACAGAACAGAACAGATTTTTATTTACCAATTAAAGGTGCCCGTCAGAGGCAGAATCAATTACAATTTAACCAAAGAAAGAAACAAAATCACAAATACTTTAAACAAAAGTTTCATTTTAACATAATTGTAAACATGAACTTGCATTTGTATAAAAATACAATCAATATCTGTTGAAGTTTTTTTAGGCCTTTACTGTTTTAAAAAATAGTAAACAAATTTTGTGTTCATTTTATTGTAAAAATATACCTTAAATAAAACCTGTAAAAAAATTGATGGAACTTTTTGCACCAAACTGATACATAAAAAAGCCTAAATTGGTCAAGACTGATTTATAACATATTAAGACTAGTAGGAACTTGGTCTTTTTAGATGGGTTAGCTAGATAATTTGTGTACGAGACTAGGTCAAGACTCGAGTTGAAACTCATTCAAGCTTTTCAGACTGGTTGCAACTAGTTCTGATATAATGAGACGTCGAGTGCAGAGAAGACTATTTTCTGACTGTTTGAAACTCGACCCAACGCGGTAAGCAGTTTCCATTTTGTCAGGAAAAAAACTGTCAGACAGATACCGTAGTTTGGTTTATTGTTGTATGTTAATTGTATATGTTATGGTTTAATGTTATGGAACTAAACATAACATGCACTGACTAACGTTTCCAAATATATTATTCGGACACAAAGGATGAAACTTCTCTTTGCCACTTGATGTTGAAAAAATACCATGCAATCCGATACCTCAATATTGATGGGATACAATTAGCAAATACTAATTAACTTAGTTATTATACGGGAAGCTAATTGAGCTAATTGTTTTATTTAAATTGAAAGCTTTCCGATTGGTGTGTTCAGATATTTTATTCGTTTCATTATCATATATCATTCATATATATTCATCATTTCACATTAATGCTTGACTGATCAACCGTATATTCAAGTCAAACACACCTTTGCATGTTTTTCATACAAGCCTAAAGTTAAACACACCTTTGCATGCTTTTCGCACCTGTCTAATTCTAATTAGAACACCTGTAGTCATTCCAACACTGTACGTGGGTCTGAGTGGACTATTTTGAAATAGTTCCCTGTTTATTTACAGGTCAGTTTATATGTTATTAGATTGCTCAAATGAGATTTGA
The DNA here is from genome assembly GCA_944474755.1 of Limnoperna fortunei. Lineage (NCBI taxonomy): Eukaryota > Metazoa > Mollusca > Bivalvia > Mytilida > Modiolidae > Limnoperna > Limnoperna fortunei. Next base: position 27,280,711 of record OX104121.1, read on the forward strand.
ATGTTTATATTGAATTAAATTATAATGTAAATATATTATAATTGTTGTAATATTGTTTATTTACAGACAAATAAAATATTTGGGTAACAACATATTCTTTACGCCATACAAGGGAAATAACCCGGCGACAAAAATGGAGGCTCCGGCGAGATTACCCATTGTCTGTTTGTCAATTTAGATGAAAATTCATTTCCACGGTTTTGATAATTCCCGTTCTTCAAATGTTTGGCTCAACGACGATGTTCATTCAACGACTTGTCCAATTTTGACAACATAGTTTTGGCTCGACGACTTTTGGTCAACGACACTTTGAATGATTTACTCGTCCGAACCTACTTCAAGGCCATCGCTATATGTATGGTTTTATATAATAATTATTTGAATTATCTGCATAACCACAGTTCAGCGTTGAATTTGATCTGATATGGTTTTCATCTTAATATTTATACAGAGTCGTAATTTACGAGTTTCGCTACTTCAGATTGTGCGATAGCGTAAAGGAAGCTCCGTTAATCACAATGTTGTGTGTATCAGGATGTCATATTAAAATTGTATATTTAACTGTATAAAGGTGGGATTGATTCACGTCGACAGAACAAGAACTGTTTCTTGAAGCGCATTCTGTTAATTTTTTTTATTGTATGAATACTCATCGTAGTGGACCGAACTTTCATTTCGAGTTTGAGCTATTTCATGAACATACCGGCGAAGGAAATATTTGCTGTTACCTGTATCCACGTTTAATTATTAAAACGCTGACAATGAACAATTTTTGAAATATAATTGCATTGTGTTTTATTTATTTTTACTTCAATTTATTTATATTTATTTATCTGTATTTTGCAGTGCATGGTATTTTTATATGTATAGACTACAGATTGCATGTTGTCACATTTAACAAGCTATAGCATGTGAGCACTTGCCTGCATATATGGTAAGTTCATCATTTCATTCATTCATTTTTCATTCATTATCATTTTTGATAGAATTTTGAAAATTTGACATTTTGTTTAAGATGGCGACAGGGCAGGATAGAACTGTTGAAAAACAGAGTTTAGATTTTGAACTTTTAGATCAAAATGATATTAAGAGAATGATCAATTATTTAAATGATCATACAGAATATAAGGTTGTCACCAGGGAAGAGTATGACCGATTCCAATTTAGTACTCCAAAGCCTAGGGTTAAAACCGAGAACGATCAGGCACCGCCTAGACCACCCCCGCCCACTCCTAAGAGACAATATTCTTTGATCCCTGCGGATCAGAGTGGGAACAACTCCAACACTAACTGGCAAAGACCAAGAATTCCTACTTTTTCGGGTGATCATAAAGGGGAGGCTACTTTTGACGTCTGGAAATACGAGGTTAAGTGTATACTCAGAGAAGGGAATTTTGATGAAACTATAATAGTTCAATCGCTCCGAAGTTCATTAAAAGGTCAAGCTAGAAGCCTTTTATTAACTTTACCTGAAGATGTGGGTCCTGAGCAGATTCTAGAAAAGTTGGAGGGTGTTTATGGAAATGTTTACACTAGCGAAGCGTTACTACAAAAATTTTACACTGAGAAACAGCAGCCTAATCAAACTGTGGCTGACTATGGTATGAAACTTGAGTCACTATTACAATCCGCTATTGAGCGAGGTCATGTAAACCCTGCATCTAAAGATGATATGCTTAGGTCAAAGTTTTGGTCTGGTCTTAGCGATCCCTTATTACGAAACGCAAGCAGGCATAAGTACGACTCAATTTCTAATTTTGATAAACTCATGCGCGAGATTCGTGCCATTGAGCTTGAACTAGCAAATTCAAATTCAAATGTTAAAACTAGCAATTTACAGCAAAGTTCTATTTCTGTCGAACTCCAAAAAATTACCGAGGTGTTAAAAAAATTAGACACTTTCAGCCAAAGAATGGATTCTTTGGAATCGGAGTTAAAAAGCTTAAAAATCGAAAAACCCAAAAATCCGTCGAATCGGGGTAATTATCGGGGAAACCAAAATAACCGGGGTTCAAATCGATTCCAAAGAGGTCGTGGAAATAATCAAAACCGTGTTCGAGACTCAAACGGCAGTAATTTAAACGAATAGGAGTCTCTAACGCAGGGCAGGTTGGAGACTCGTGCAGAGAAAATGATAGCCCAATTGATAATAAATTACTTTCAAGGCTGGTTGGTTCCTCGAATGAGACTGACGTCACCATAAATGGTAAATCTTGCAAAGCACTTTTAGACTGTGGTTCAATGGTATCGACGATTTCTGAATCGATGGTTAAACAAATGAAATCAATAACAGAGATTAAAGAAATCGGCGATCTCATTACAATAAGTGTAGCTTCCGGTGATAAACTACCATATTTAGGTTATGTTGAAGTTCATTTGAGAATACCTTTCATGAATAACGAAACTTTACCTGTACTCATGTTGGTAGTTCCAAAAACTGAATATAATCAAAAGGTTCCTGTGATTATTGGTACAAATGTACTAAATGTTTTAAGATCTTATACAGAAGAGAATAATAGCATTCCTCCTGAATGGAATGTAGCCTTTCAGTCACTAACAAACTCAATTCTTGTCCGTTCAACCAACAAAAAGCCTATAACTCTTAAGCCAATGTCAAGTAAAACTATGTCAGGTATAGTACGTAACGTCAACGGTGCAGCTGTTACTGTCGTTACGGAAAGAGTCGATAGTCAGTTTTTAGATGGTGTAATGGTGTGTCCAAGGGTTGTTCGAATGAATAAAGAGGGAAAATGTCGAATTCCTGTAAGGTTGTGTAACATGACGGCAAGGGTAGTTAAGATAAAACCAAAATCAATACTGTGCGGTGTTAGTGAAGTCAGGGTGTTACGCCACGTTGATCCTTTCAACGAGGACATCAAGGTTAAACCGGATCGCGAAGTTGATACCAACATACATATTCTCCGTGACGATTTAGAGACGCTTGGTTTTAAGTTAAACGCAGACTTATCGGAAGAAGTCAAGCAGCAGTTTTATAAACTTATCGGTAAGTGGAAGTCTATTTTTTCAACGGGACCTACCGATCTAGGTTTTACGACACTTGTGGAACACGAGATAAAGTTGAGCGATGAAACTCCGTTTAAAGAACCGTATAGACGCATACCTCCGTCAATGTTTGACGAAGTCCGTGAACATTTGAAAGAGATGTTAGATGCGGGTGCAATTCGGGAGTCAAATAGTCCGTTTTCGAGCAACATCGTTCTCGTTCGGAAGAAAGATAACTCTTTACGATTTTGCATCGATTACCGAAAATTAAATTCTCGTACTATTAAGGATGCCTATCCGACCCCTAGAGTCGAAGAGACAATCGATTGTTTGGCTGGCTCTCAGTTCTTTTCCAAAATCGACCTTAGATCGGCCTACTGGCAGTGTGGAATAAAAGAGTCTGATAAATACAAGACCGCCTTTTCAGCTAGTCCTTTGGGATTTTACGAGTGTAACCGGCTTCCTTTCGGTTTAACCAACGCGGTTGCATGTTTCCAGAGATTAATGGAGAAATGCATGGGTGAAATGGATTTAAGAGAATGTCTTGTATTTCTCGATGACATCATTATATTTTCAAAAACCGCTGCTGAACATTTAGAACGTTTAGATGCCGTATTCCGTCGTTTAAAAGAAAACGGTCTCAAGTTGAAAGGGAGCAAGTGTGAATTTTTCAAAACTGAAATTAAATATTTAGGATTCATTGTATCCGCGGACGGAATTAAACCGGACGACGAGAAGATCAAAACCGTCAAAAATTGGCCCGAAATAAAAAATGTGAAGGATTTGCGGAAGTTTCTAGGTTTTACGTCATATTATCGAAAGTTCATTAAAGACTTCGGCAAAATAGCTAAGCCGTTAAACGATCTCCTTGTCGGACACCCAACGAATAAATCAGGTGCTAAAAAGTCCAAGTTAAAACCTAAGAACCCATGGCGTTGGACAAGTATTGAACAACAAGCGAGAGATACTCTTATTGAAAAACTAACCACTCCTCCTATTTTAGCGTATGCGGATTATAGTCTTCCTTTTGAAGTACACACTGACGCTAGTTCAGAAGCACTAGGGGCAATATTATATCAGCGTCAAGACGGTGTTGATAGGGTGGTAGCTTACGCAAGTCGTGGTTTGCGCGGATCAGAAAAACTTTACCCTGCACATAAAAGGGAATTTCTAGCTTTAAAATGGGCTGTAACAGACAAATTTCATGATTATTTGTTTGGTAGCCGTTTTGAAGTCAAGACTGACAATAACCCGTTAACTTATGTGTTGGATAAAGCAAAACTAGACGCGACTACTCAACGATGGGTAGCTTCGTTGGCTGACTATGACTTCATTATCACATACAGGAGTGGTAAAACTAACGTTGATGCTGATATTTTATCAAGATTGTCTCAACCAACTAAGTCAGTTGATAGAAACGTTATAAAAGCACTTTGCACTTCGGCACTAGTTTCAGACAGTCCGAGGGTAGAATCTGTATTTTTAGCTAAAGATACCGAAGGATTGGAGTCGTTTTCACCTTCAGATCATGCTATTAGTGATATAGTTTGGGCAGATGAACAGAACGCTGATTTAAACATTTCCCAAGTTATTGATATATTTTTGTCTGGTCGAAAACCCTCGAAGAAGATTTTAGCAAGAAAATCTAAAGAGGTTCGAAGGATTTTGAACGAGTGGGAAAAATTGTCATTGAGAGAAGGAGTCTTGTATAGATCTTGTGATTTGAATGGCGAGAAGGTACAACAGTTGGTATTACCTGAGGTGTACCGAGATGTAGCCCTTACAGGCTTGCATGATGATGTCGGCCACCAGGGTCGTGACCGTACGTTGTATTTGGTCAAATCTCGATTTTATTGGCCAGGTTTGGATAAAGATGTTGAGAGGAAGGTATCCACGTGTACTAATTGTATTATGAGGAAGTCGAAGGTTCAAAGGTCAGCTTGTTTAGTGAACATACAATCCAGCCAACCTCTCGAGTTGGTTTGCTTAGACTTTTTAGGACTAGAGAGATCAAAGGGAGGCTATGAAAACATACTCGTTATTACCGATCATTTTACCCGATTTGCTCACGCTATTCCGACAAAAAACCAGTCCGCTCACACAACAGCAAGGGTTTTATGGGAGAATTTTATACAATACTATTCTTTTCCCGCTCGATTGCACAGCGATCAAGGAAGAAACTTTGAATCCAAAGTTATTAGGGAACTGTGCAACCTAGCTGGAATAAAGAAATCTCGTACAACCCCATATCATCCTCAAGGGAATGGGCAGTGTGAGAGGTTCAATCAAACGCTTCTTAATATGCTTGGTACATTGAATGATGACCAAAAAGCAGATTGGAAGAGTTTTGTTTCGCCTCTTGTACATGCCTACAACGCAACACGTCATGAGAGTACGGGTTATAGTCCTCATTTCTTGCTGTTTGGGTGGCATCCGCGGTTAGCGATTGACGCGTTTTTCGGTACTCGGACGGACTCATTAGCCGATAGATCGAAAGATTCGTATGTTCAGAAACTGGGACGAAGACTTCAGTTTGCATATAAAGCCGCCGAGAAAGAAGCAGAGAAGTCGAGTAAGCGACACAAAGCTAGATATGATTTGAGAGTCCGTAGTTCCTTTCTCAGTCCTGGTGATCGAGTTTTACTTAAAAACGTAGGCCTGAGAGGGAAACACAAACTCGCAAATAAATGGGAACGTATCCCATATACAGTTAAATCGCAACCCGATTCAAGTATTCCAGTCTATGTAGTGAAACGTGAATATGGCCGAGGCAGTACAAAGACCGTGCATAGAAATTTGTTACTTCCGATCGGTTCTCTACCCCTGTATGAGAAAATTGCTAACAAATCACGTTCCAAAGATCATTCATCATCAAACATGACTACACCGGAAAAACCGTTGGAAAAACATGGATGTTCTAACTTTTCCGACGATTCCAATTTACAGTTTCATGAAGAACCTGACTTATCAGAGGACGAAGAATGTTTCGTTCCGTATAGGAATACCGTAAGATACGTGGTAACAAGAAAAGAACTTAATCCTTTTGCAGCTGAATTTACGCCTTCTCGAAATGCGGAAAACTTTATCAATGAGGAAAATACACGTTCCGACGCTACTGGTTCCCAACGTGGGGCCCGACATGAATTATCGCAGTCTCGGTTATCGCCGTCAAGTTCACGCAGTAAAAGTCCGTCCTTTGATCTCTCTGGCCCCCAGAGTCCAGATATTGAGGGGTTAAATCAGTCGAGTGTTGAAGATAATACTAGTTCAGGTTCTGTTCCAAGTAATTCTGGTAGGTTAGTCAGGAGAAGTGGCAGAAATATAAAACCTCCGGACAGATATGGAGATTTTATTTTTTACTGATTCATAATTTTTCATGTTGGATTGACTACTGCGAGACAATTGTCACCAGCTAGTTCAATTTAACACTTTCCTTTTCCTTAAAGAGTTAAGCATTTTTCTGTTGTTTCTATTCTTCAGATCATGAATTCTTATGCATATTGTTCCAGTAGAGGCAGATGTTTACAGGACTTGCAGTGTGCGGGAGTTGTTGTAAAACCTGGTGTCAAGTTATTAAAATTATTTGACATTGCTAAAAGGGACTTGCGTTTGGTTGAGGGGACAAGGATTGTGTATTTTGTTTGTGGTATTCCCGATATTTGTACTCTTCTTAGGGAAGAACATCCTTAATACGAGGAATCAATTATTAATATGAATATAAGTACAGATTCTATTGTTGACACCTATAAAACTAATATTGAAACTGTATATAAGGGTTTACGGGATATAGGTTGCCAAGCTGTATTTTCTACTATTTGTACCATGAATTTTGAAAATGGGACCCATCACAGATTGGTTAAGCGTAAAACCACATTCCTCAGGCACGAGTCCCAGTACCTGTTCATGCAGGATAGATTAAATTCTGTCCTTTTAATTCTAAATAGATTCATAACTGAATTTAATAGTCAGCATGATATATGTACACCATTTCTACATAGTTATGTACATCAGAAATGTTCTAGTAAAATTCGATATAAATATACAAAACTTGTAGATGGAGTACATCCGGCACCAGATCTGGGAGAGAGATGGGCTTCACATCTATGGAAAGTCATACTGGACAATGAATCTCGAGTTAAAAATTGATTTTGTATTTTTAGTTAAATGTGTGTATATTTTCATAGTATCGAGGCATTTGCCACATACTTATGGTGCACATACAGTTTGTCTTTAATTTGTTTTTATATACATCAAAATTCGGGACGAATTTTTGTCCTGAGGGGGGACTATGTCACGGGAAGCTAATTGAGCTAATTGTTTTATTTAAATTGAAAGCTTTCCGATTGGTGTGTTCAGATATTTTATTCGTTTCATTATCATATATCATTCATATATATTCATCATTTCACATTAATGCTTGACTGATCAACCGTATATTCAAGTCAAACACACCTTTGCATGTTTTTCATACAAGCCTAAAGTTAAACACACCTTTGCATGCTTTTCGCACCTGTCTAATTCTAATTAGAACACCTGTAGTCATTCCAACACTGTACGTGGGTCTGAGTGGACTATTTTGAAATAGTTCCCTGTTTATTTACAGGTCAGTTTATATGTTATTAGATTGCTCAAATGAGATTTGAATGTTTATATTGAATTAAATTATAATGTAAATATATTATAATTGTTGTAATATTGTTTATTTACAGACAAATAAAATATTTGGGTAACAACATATTCTTTACGCCATACAAGGGAAATAACCCGGCGACATATTCATTAATAGCAGAGTAACTGTTGATATGATATATTTTGCTGAGCAAGTCCAATACAGAATTAACTGGTCCAATATTGTATATTGGCCTGATTGATTTGGACTAGTTAATCAATAAAGATATTACATTACTTCTATAGTTCTATAAATATTGGTACTTGGCCATCTTGTTGACTGTGACATGGTCAATACAGAAACCCTAGGCCTAGGACCAATAACTATAGGCCAATCATCACCTAATAATATCATATTATCTAATATCTGCCACAATTTCTTGCTTAGTAAGCTCGCAATTTTTGATGCCACGTGCTAAAAATTAACCATCCAGTTATAACTTATACTATATAGTAAGACACATATCGATATAAGAATCGATTACTGACCACGTGTTACTGACTATTGCTAGCATTCAAAAAAATCATTGAATGTCAATCAGCATTAAAACATATATTACTCCAATCTATAAAATGGCATTACTTACCATTTATCGTCAACATCTTCTATTTGTCGCAAAATACTCGACATTCTTTTACCTGCAACATGTGCTCTGCCAAATGACTTCAAGCTTCTAATTGAAAATGACTGATTGCCGATTGGTCAATTTCCATAAATGGGCGGAGCGAAATCGCGACTATTGCTGGTGATAAAAACTTGTCATCTCATTAAAAATTATGGGTACACCGTATAATTTTAGTATAAATTAACTTAAGAGTAACTCATATAATCATACCCAATTGAAATTACACTGTTTTGGATTCATCTAAAATTGACTTTACAAAATAAAACTATTGACGCTGAACGTCGTTGGCCGCCATATTGTGCATAATCAGACGTCGCAAAAGGGGGATAACTCCAACTTAAAAAATGGGACTGAAAGTGCCTTAATATCGCTGCGTGGAACATATTTTGTAAAATCAAGATATATATATATATATATAAACCTGGTTTAACGCATCATTTGTTTTGAAATGCCTGTACCACGTTAGGACCATTGCTGTAGTTGCTATATTTTTGGTTGTTGGTTCTAAAGTTTCTAGTTTTTTGGACTATGAATTGTGGATTGTCTGTTTTGACAGTTATTTTATTTACTTCATTTATATATTTGGTAAAATAAATTAACATCATCACTGCCTATATCTTTGGCTATTTGTTTATTTTTATATTTTAAGCTACGTGTGATTTTTTTCTGCTGGGTAACGTCTTTGGGCTTTTAAAGGATATTCTAGGTTAAATATATACATTTTGGCCAATATTTGATTTTCAACACTATCCGTTCTTATGTCTAATTTTTAAGGGTACAAGTATACTCTATATTTACAGTTATAGTGTTTTGCTTCTTTTTCTATAACTGTAATCAGCTATATGTACTTTTAAATGATGTACTCAGATATATGTATACAGATGAAGCTTCTATCACGTACTGTAAAGTGATATATTCAGGTATATGTATACAAACGAGGCTTCTATCATGTACTTTTAAGTAATGTACTCAACTATATGTATACAGGTGAGGCTTCTATCATGTAATGTTAAGTAATGGATGCAAAAATGAGTCCATTTATATTTAATCGAAGTAAATTTATATAATATTTAGTATAGAGACACAAATATTTTTGTTTAACAAAAAAGCATGCAACACCTTACTCCCAACCTCCATGAAAAAAACCATGTAGATCATATTTGGTGTGCTTTTTTTAAAGTTTCCATCTTCCTGGTTCTTAATTTATTTGGAATACATTTTTGAAAAAATAAAGTGGTATCGTCACTTCAAAATTAGTCGATCTAGTAGTTAGATATATTCACTGCGTAAACCTTTCGATGTTATTTCTTTACATTTGAATATGGATGATGTTTACCTCATGACAACATCATGACACGTTCGATTGAAAAGAACCACAAGGACGAAAGATGTAAGTTTGGTGGGTTTTATCGAACGAAATGTGTGTTATATATGCAAACCTTGCCGACATTTGGTGTAAACAAAGCAAGTAACTTGTATATTAGATAATATATTGACTTGTGGCGGCACTTACTTAAAAGACAACAATTATCTACAATTGAGGACAATTTTTTTATCCATTAGAATTTACCAAAGAAATCATCCTCCTTGCATTGAATGTACTTGGCTAAACATGTGACTATTTTCGTTTTACTTTTTTTTATATTTCGTTTGAATATAAGAAACAAGATTGTACTGTTTCTTACCCGTAAACAAAAAGGATGATTTTATAACTGTTTTACATAAAAATATAGTCTGAAATATCTGCGTGTACACATGTTAACAATTTATATATTTTACAAAATTGCGTTATCTTCACTGCGAATAAAACTGTTCTCGAGTTAAATCTTGTAATAAAGTGACATGTACATGTATAAACTTACCTTGTTTGGTATATTGATGTCTGCTCCAAAAGCTATAAGTGCCACAAGAATTTCAATCCTGCAGTTCTTTACAGCTTTAAATACTGCAGTCTCTCCATCCTAAAAAACACAAATGCATGCAAAATACATTCGGTTTACCCGCGGTTTAAGTATTAATATTCAGATGGAAAGAGATGTTATCTCTGCATTAAACTATAAATGTCCAATAGAACCTTTAGAAACCGACCGCGGTCTATAAATTCCTTGTACTCAAGTTAGTTTCGCGACCAGAAGCCATACATCGTGATCTTCTTATTTGTGCCTGGCTATGTATTTGACGCATAAAAAAATAATAATACAAAGCATCACATACGAAAACATAGCAACACTTTGTGCTTGGTACTTTACGTTCCATAATGAGAAGCAGAAACTATAATCAAGATGGTTTATTTGGATGGGTATATAAACGCTTTATGATAAATGTATCAAACAAGCGGTAGGGTAGAACATAGTAAACGTGCTGTCAATCACCTACATACTGGTCTTCATAAGCGCGGAAGAGGGACTTGAAATGAGTGAGAAACACTATAAAAATCTTGAACTTAAAGTTTATTCTCTACAGCCAAGAGGCCGTTAGCGGTGTTTTTCTATTTGCTTTTTTTCCGTATCCACCTTGTTTTTTAAATTTTTATTACCGTATCTGCCTGGTTTATCTTTTTCAAATCATTGTTTTCTAAGATCCTCACTAGATCTTTGATTGATCCAGATGTTACAGCATTAAAAAGTTCAGTGTGTATCTTACAATAAACAAAGGAAACACGAATTATTGAGTAATTAGTTGGTTTTTTATCTAGTAATTATTTTTATTGTGTTGTGAGATAACTGAGAATTCTTTTTTTCGTGTTGTTCCAGCTGAGTAATTGTGTTTGTGTTTGTTCCTAATAATTTTGTATCTGCTTTGTAGTTTGTGCCTCCAAGTATTCGTCTTGTCATTTCGCTTTACGGTCTTGGCACGTCTTGAGTTTTGCTCTTTGACAGTGTCAGTTTTACAGTACAGTACAGATATAAACCAATATTCTGTTTCTTAAATAAACACAAAATAAATGCAAATCTACATTAACTCTGTTCAGTTGAATAATGAGGAGATGTTTGTGAAGCTCTTTATCGTAATACTCACGTCTGACATAACTGGTTCGCTTTCACTTATCTTCACCGTCTTCTATACACTCTAAAAAATGTTAAATCGTACAAATTTGATTCGTGGTATAATGAAGATGAAACAAATTCTCAAATTTTGTTTGGCTTTTGGGTTTTTCAGCTCTTCATTTAGGCATTATTATAGATGACATGTAAATTCAACTTCCTAATTATGATTACATACATTTTATTTATCTAACGTTATTACTATATTGTTAATATGTAACTTTGCTATATTTGATTATTGTTCACTACTTTAATAGTATAATTTTAATAAAAAAATATGTGTCGATAAAGAAATGTATTCATCTACTTACCTAGGCGTAAATACCTCTAATGAAACGTTGTTTTATAAACCAAGGATAAACACATCTCGTTTATGTATATATATTAAGATAGCTGTGACGTAAATTTTAATATCTATTGGCAATTTATCTTTCATATTTACAAATATGTCAATATCTTTTTCGCGATTACAAAAATCAATTCCACTATTTTAAACTTATGTTTAAAAGCTGCACTTTATGACATGTGTAGACAGCTCTGGTGTTGACCTTGTAATACGTGATGTAGCACTTGTATGTCCTAATTTAAGTCCATTTGTGCAAGCTGAATACATCTTTTTTTACCAAAACTCTTGTAAAATGCGTGCTGTCAATTTCCTAACGCACATAAATATTACAATATTAATTACGAAAACTTAAAACATTCTTACTTTATAATATGATGCCAAACTTTCGTGGTACCTACTACATCTATTATTCTGCAATCTGTGTGTGTATTTATCTCCCCCTTTTGAATTTTTAAACTACGGCTAGCATGTTATGTTTTATACCAATATCTGAACTGAAATTCATAGCACAGCAAAACTTACGAACAACAAATATTTAGCTGTGTTAAGTAAAAAATTAAAAATCGGGGTTTCTCTTTAGTATATAATGTAAACACATATATGTAACGTACATTTCTATATTAGTCATGCATTATCGATCAAATGAGTTTCGTAAGAGACCACTTGTATTTATATACATTGTATATTGCGTCTTCCATAATTTTTTTTGAGATCAATATACAAAATGTATTGAACTGATAAAATTAGACATCTTCAATCTCTTCACACTCATATCTCGGTCGTCATCAATTACGTTATTTTAGCATTGTAAATTGAATTGTATATATATTCATATTAACAGCAAAACAAATAACCGTTTGTTGAGTAAAACGAAGCGTGTCAGGTAAAGATGGATATATGTGTTAAACCTCCTTACTCAGTGAATGATTCACAAAACGGAGAGTTTATATTAGGAAGAAGAATTACGACAGGTATGTAAAAGTATCTTTCTAATTATAGAAAATAACATAAATATTGTTTACATGCAACATTATATTACGACAATTTAAGTACTTATTAAAACACCAGATAAACCAAATATTGGTATTAAGGGAAATTTACAGATGCAAAGACATAGTGTAAAACCAAATTTCGATTTGTAAATTATAAAGTGAAGTCATGGCAAACAAAAACACACGCGCATGAAAAGTTACGAAGAATTAAACCAAGTAAACGTTAAAAGAACCATGTACAATCTCCGGAGCTGCATTTTTGAAACTAATAAAATAGAACATGGTGATTGGAAAAATTTTTGAACGAACGCTATCCTGTAAAAGTCAAAATCACATGACAATGGACCATTACACTGCCAATTAATAGTACCAACGTTTGATTATGGGCTGTTGAACATTTTTCAATTTGAGTTTAGCTAATCACATCTAAAGGTTGAAAAAATATATATTGTAAATAGCTAAAAAGCATACTTTTATAATATGGTGATGTTTAATGCAAACACATACTTGTATACTTTTGAAAGAATAATTTCTGCGGTATTTTTATATTTTAATATTTTCTTAAAAAATGTTGTTCTATCAAAATATTCATGAGGTAAACTATAGAATTAGCTAACAATTGAATATGTTTATTTCAGAGCCATTTGAAAACATAGGAGATTTGGTAAAATTTGATTGCAAGCGCAAACATTTTGTGTTCCAGATTTTTTATCAATTGAATGTTTATTTCAATAACAAAAGAGGACACCATTATAAAGTTAAACTATCATACGAATCAGATTTGTCCAATGGCTCAGGCTATTGGCTGGTTGCAAGTATTAATCAACAGTAAGTTAAATTTGTATTAATTCATATGTCGACAATATTTGATTTTACGTTTACTTTAAATGGTTATGTGATGTCTCAACGACCATTGTTTACTTCTGACGTACTGAAAAGCGATTTTTTTTAAATAACAGACGAATTTCTGTTTAGAGACTAATCACAAATATTATATTGTTACGTTCTTTGCAACTATGCAGCCATATTAACAGTTGGTATGGCATCGTTAAATTAGAAGTGGATTGTCTCTTACCAGATGTGTCAAAATTATTTGGTTTGTGTTTGTTTGTTTGAATTTTGCTGGATTGTCTCGTACCAGATGTATCAATATTATTTGGTTTGTGCTTGTTGTTTGAATGGTACTTAATGCCGCTTAAAGTATTTTTCAGCTTATATCATAGTGATCAGTCTTTATTTTGGGGAGGGTGAGGGGAACATGGAGAACTCGGAAAAAACCTGCGACCTTTGGTAGGAAAACTAGCAATTAATGTCTATAACCTGAACTCAATCTCAGTGTTGACAGACCACGTGATCATTAGTAGGCATACTACCTGAACCACTCGGCGACCTATTATTTGGTTTATTAGGTTGTTGCTAAAGAATCAGTAAAACGCAGTTATCAAGTCACTTTAAAAAGTTTTGATTTTAATTGTAGTTTCAATAAAGGTTAAAGTCACCCTAAACAGTTTTGCAACATATCATCGTTGACGAAAGGTTTAGTTATTTAAAACGAAAGCTCCCATACGGACACAAGAAGATGGCAGCTCTTGTTCATTAAATTTGAAGTCCAAAACCACTTGCTTATTGTTCACAAATGTATAACTACTAACCATTTTTCTTACTATTGCGTCGAAATTGTTTAAATAAAAATCAATTGACCAGCATGATATCGTTAATAACTTATTTAAGATTTTCGTTTTGGAATCTAAAACAAGAAATTAAAGACGGAGATGGGGATGTTATGTTTCAAATAATGGAAGAGATTTCAAACAATGCCTTCAACATATTGGTAAGGTTTGTTAATTCACCTTTCTTAGGGACTTTATACGCAATTTTTGTTGTCAAATTGTTATTAATAGTAAACATCTTATGCAGTTTTCGAATGTAATTTTTAATAATGACATCTAATTTGCTTTTCTTCTGGCGAAAAAAATATCATGTCATATTTATCATTGTAAAAGAATACATGAAAGAGTAATACACTGTTATTAGCTTTCACAAAATGTAAAGTAGCTTTTACGTATATCCATGTATCTTAATACTAAAGTAGTCTTTTGAAGCTAATTAGTATACTACAATATGCTACTACTCTTTTTGTCAAGTGATGATATGATTACAAAAGTATACTATTTTCTATTAATGGTAAACAATACCTTAAGTAGTGAGAAAATAATAAAATCAAAATGGTGTAAATATATTCAATGTTACAGTGCATTGATGCAACAATTCCTATTATAAATACTTGTGATCGTTAACACATTCTGTTTTTAAAATGCATTCCAGGTGATCGTTTACACATTCTGTTTTCAATTGCATTCTAGGTGAGGAATAAGCAAATGGAAAAGGCAGCCTCTATTTCCGTACCCGACAGGGGAACAGAAAATCAAAATGTAAATCTAAAATGTAAGCATGTTATTTATCAATGCTCACCGATTAGTAAGAGTTTCAATGAAATAATAATAAAGTATTTCAGACGTGATTAGAATCAGTTGTGCTTAAACGAAAATACTAGACTCTCAGAATTTTTAATATTATGGAAAAATATGGTTGACGTCGTCAATGCTAAGGAAACAGAAACAAATCAAATTATGTATATTATCCTTATTATTCTCAGATAAATACTAGTCAGTTTAATATTACAAGTTCTTATCTATCCATTGCTTGTAACATTCTTCCTGACATAAAAATTGCTTCTAGTATAAAACCTTCAATGTGCTACAGGCTGCCAATTTTTAATACGTTAACACAAACAATTACAATTTTAAAAAGACATGGTTGGTAGTACTCATAACGACCACTGTTATGTTACGAGAGAAATGTTAAGAGGCAATTTTGTATGATCTCGCATAACAGATAAGTTACGTGCATAATATTACCAAAATGTGTTGTAAATGTCTGCATGAGGGAAGTACAAAGTAACATTTTTTCTTTAAAAGTAAATAAACAGTTGTGAAGCTGACATAAAATAACTTATAAAAAATATTATATATATGTCTGTTTCAGTGACTGCTCACCTAGAGAAATTGGAAAGAATGATTGTTTTGATTCTAGCTAGTTTACTGTTTTTACGTTATTATCATTCAAGTACAAGTATGTTTACAAGAAGAGTAACCAGTGTTATTTGTATCTTTGCAATTATTATATCGTTTGTTCTAATGTCTTCCTGTGGGTGGCTTTCGTATTTTGTGCCTGGGGCAGAATGTACACTTATAGACAAATAGGTGATGTGAAAATGCAGGTGTTGCCGTCTTATATACAGAGATAGTGAGAACTATGTAGGTTATGTTAAGGTTTATATTGTAATATTTCATTAATTTAAATAGTTCTGTGTTAAAAAAGCATCTTTAATTTTTTAACATTATTCGTATTGCTAGTAAAAAGCTATTGTTCTGAAAAGAATTGGTTATAACAAAATAATTCTGGTGCAATTGTGGAGGCGAAAATATAGATGTCTAAAAACAACTCGTCTCGGGTTGACAAATCTTGATGAACCTAATATGGAACGCCAGCAGGGATAAGGTGATACATTGTATGAAAAACATTCGGAAGCAGTTCTATGGTGTACAATCGAAAGATGCTGTTTTGGATGTACAAACACAAATAATAACCAAAATTACACAGATGAAAACTATACCGTTGGTCAGTAGTTTTAGAATGTCAAGTTTTTTTTATGTATTTATATTTTTAGACTTACATTGGTACGAGTGTTTTGTATAAAACAATTATTATAAAAAAAGTACTGTTTAAATCCAAATTTCGTACATTATATGTACTTAGAAACACTAGATTGATATTTAGTTAACTCCATAACCTTAGTTTTTTAATGAATTTTAATGCTTCTCATTAGCAATGATTCAGCACCTTAAATTATAATGTATTAAACTAAAATCGAGTTTAGTATGTTATATCTTATTATTGAACGTTTAGCAGAAAATATGTCGACAAAAATATACAGTGAGTTGTTACAAATTACAAATATGTTGTCGCTTTTCGTTTTGGCCTTAACGTTGCAAACATTAAACTCCATAATAGACAAAAGTCCCCGCTAAAAGTGTATTTTGTTATAATTATAATTACATGATTATGATATTCAGTAATGCAAGCTTATATAGTAAAACTTTATATTCCTCTCTTAACTATACTATTGATTAGTGTTAAACTCATTGATGTTATGATGTGTTTTTATAAACTACATTCTGGCAAAGACAATGCATGGTGTTAGTAATAACTAGGATGAATGGGTTTGATTGCTACAATTTGAGACATGTCTGTTTCTTTAATATACGAGTTCATGAAAAATACATGGCAACATAATTACTTCAATCTAACGTAAAGTTGTTTATATCTATCTTCGAGTGTGTTGTCCCTTCTTACATTATATTGTTCAATTTACACTTCAATCAAACTGTGCAGATGCACATTCATACAGTTTGCAAGGAAGAATTAAACGGAGTTATACACCCCTGTATTACATATTAAGTCGTATTTGAACATTCCAAATGTATCACACTAACGCTGACTTGTCACATACGGTTGAAAAAAAATTTAAACATCCGACTCGTGCAATAATGAATAATTCGTGTTTTTTGAGTGGTATGTTAAAGGTAAATCTATTTATTTTAAATTAAATCAATATATTTTATCATGAAAATGTTTTCTATCGGGAAATAACGGTAATTACTTGAATCTGTGAACATGATAGCAGAGAGAGCTAAATAACCTTATCACAATCATATATTATATGACTGTATATTAAAACAGCTTATTTTAAATAAAAGCAAAAACATTTGTGACGTCCATAAAAAGTGTGATCACTACTGTTATAAATTACATGTTTAGCTACGAAATATTCATAACCTAACGCGTATTTAAGTTACTAGGAAGTATCGGTGTAATTGGCATATTTTTACACGTGTTTGTTTGGATTTCACTCATACACTTAATCCTTTAAAAACATACAGTCGTTATTGATTCTATAGTTTAAAGTTTAATATTGAGATGCATTTGTAACGCTGATTTAGTTTATATAAAAGCATTTCAATGTATTTAAAACAGAATAGTTCAGATCAGTAACTATACAATGCAGTCCTAAATATATCAAACATATATTGCTCATTGGATATTTAACCAATCAAAGTTTATCTTTCATTTTTTTATATTTATCCATTAAATATTTTAAATAACTTTGTCACCCTATTAAATGATATTTCTTAGTTTCTAAACATTTAAAAGTGTCAAGTTCTCGTATGTAATTTATGTCTAAACTAAAGAAAATTTAACAGTAAAACAAATTATATCAACCAGATTTTCCTTTTTGAGCATAAAAATCTAGTTTATTTCCTCTGCACCCCTGATTTCCAAAGATAGAACATGTGTTGGTAATGTCTTATAAATTAAAACATTTAAAGACCTACTCATTGTCACAATTGTATATCTCACATATTCTCATTTCGCGCCTTACAGTAATAATGGACTATTGAGAATGACCTTTAACGAGTAAAGATTATATAATAATAGCTATTGATGCAATGACTTTATTGCAAAGACGATAAAGGAATATTTCACATAAAACCTTTTAAGTCCTGAATATTTCAGAAAACTTTACACGCATGATACGTCTCTTTAAATACACAGAAATCATCAGCCAGCAATGTTTTATTGTTATATTAAAGCTTGAAACTAGTCCTGAATGGAATATTCAATGACGAGGATGAAATTCTTTGCAAACAATAATACGGATTTATAGTCCATTTCAGGTATTATATATTCGCTCGAGGTCAATCAAACACACATGTTTATATTTATACCCATGACACAAAAACGTAAAATCAATATGGAATATGACAACCAATGGTGGCATTAATTTTGACAGCCTCTTGAAAGGTAATATGTGCATGTACTGTTTTAGAAAGATACATAATGATTACAAGGGATGAATACCCGTTGACTTTTGTTTGAAGTCACAACCGCTGGGAATTAAACAATTTACGAATTGTACACACATTTAAACCATTTTCATAAAAAGACAACACAAGTTACATATAACTTTTTACCATAATGTACATTATTTGATATCTTTATACAAACTTCATTTATTGTTGTGTTATCTTGACGACCCGTTCCAATTTGGACGCCCTCTAACCTGATATTGCTTCTGTAAACTCGTTGCATGTGTCAAATCTACAGAAGTTGTTATTTCTCACGTTACAGTGTTTTCTCTCTTATGATGCGCGCTTTGTGTACGATCGTAATTATCTTCAAAGACAATTATATTGACATTACCGATCAATAAGATATATGAAAGTTGTGAAGCAGTAGGAATAATGAAATAGATTAAACCATTCAACCTTAAACCAAAAAGCCGAATCACAAGTGGTTATGAAACTTAAGTGTGGCATTCGCAGTGCTTACGGATAAGGCTTTTGATATGAAGTTTTAATCCTTAGATGGAGATTTTACTCTACAGCAAATACAATTTAGATTATAGTTTTAAATTTGGATATTTTTACAGGCTGGAATGTCACGCAATAGTAATGGATACTTGTAAAAAATTTTAAATAAATCAACCAATAGATAAACTGTTGGCCAATTACCATATAAATAAACACGCATAACATAGCATTATTCATAAGTGTAATTAAATTCTGTATTTTTGCCAAAAGCTTTTTTTAAAATATTAGCAAGAATATCAACCACTCCAAGGTTTGGTCGTGTTAGTTTACGCCAAAAGCATAATATTGTACCGCAAACATTTATATAGTTCTGTATATATTGTATTCTTTCTATTTTAATACGAAGTATTTGTTCAATTTAGTACATTCGTCGCTGGTTAAAAGTTCTCCAAGTCGTTGCAAAGAAGACTTTCTTAAAACTGGATATGTAACTAAAAATATGTAAAGTTATAAAATTAGGGTGATCGGTATAATTTTATTTACAACACAGACAGTCAATACACTACCATATATGTAGAAATGTTAGATAGAAATTATAGTAAATATGAAATAATTTAAGTATAATTCCCTATGAACCAAAATTAGGACTGACACTACCATTCACAGTTCAAATTTAATTATTAGAAACTAATAGCGACTGTAAATTTACTGTTCACGATCTATAGATCACTGTATACAATTCATACAGTTCGCGTCAGTAATTTACATTTTTTATCTTTTACTGATTGCTTCTGTCCTGAACTTAAACAGTTCATGACAGTTAAGTACAGTACTTTTGTGGGATCGAAAAGAACTGTAAGTAACTGCATCAGATCGTGACAGTACTTTTAAATTTTTACCTGGATTTCAAATGACTGACTTTCACTGCAGAAGTCCCTGACAGTGATTATCAACAATTACCTGTATTTAGAATGGCTGATAATCACTGTAGCAGTCCTTGTCAGTCATTATCAGTCCTTACCTTGATTTATAATGATTGACGTTCACTGAAGCAGTCCTTCACAGTGATCATCAATATTCACTTCGATCTGACCGATAATCGCTGCAACAGTTCTTGTTGGTCATTATCGGTTCTTACCTTGATTTAACATGACTGATGTTTACTGTAGCAGCAGTCCTTGTCACTCATCATCTGTTCTTACCTTGATTTAGTATGACTGATGTTCACTGTTACAGTCCTAAAAAGGGATTGGCAATATTTACCTTGATTTAGAATAACTGATATTTGATCTTTTTTTTATTTTTGCCTTGCAAAATATGTTTGTATAAAAAGTGATAAAAAATGCATCAAAGTAGGTCAGATTTAGAATGATTGACGTTCACTGAAGCAGTCCTTCACAGTGATCATCAATATTCACTTCGATTTAGAATGACTGATAATCGCTGCAACAGTTCTTGTTGGTCATTATCGGTTCTTACCTTGATTTGACATGACTGATGTTTACTGTAGCAGTCCTTGTCACTCATCATCTGTTCTGACCTTGATTAAGTATGACTGATGTTCACTGTAACAGTCCTAAAAGAGATTGGCAATATTTAAATTGATTTAGAAAAACTGATATTTAAGCATTTTTTTTTATTTTGGCCTTGCAAAATATGTTTGTATAAAAAGTGATAAAAAATGCATCAAAGTGGGTCAGATTTAGAATGGTTGACGTTCACTGAAGCAGTCCTTCACAGTGATCATCAATATTCACTTCAATTTAGAATGACTGATAATCGCTGCAACAGTTCTTGTTGGTCATTATCGGTTCTTAGCTCGATTTAACATGACTGATGTTCACTGTAGCAGTCCTTGTCACTCATCATCTGTTCTTACCTTGAAAAAGTCGTAATATTGTTTCAAATCAATATGTTTGAATAGTGTTTAATGCCACTTTCGGCAATTTTTCAGCTATATCATGGCGTCCAGATTTTATTGGGGGAGGAAGCTAGAGAACCCGGATAAAACCCACGACTTTCAGTAGGAAAACTTGCAATCCTTGTCAATAAAGATTGGAGTCGAGAGCACCTGCCCTCAGTGAGACTCGAACCCGCAATATCAATATTGACTGACCACGTGATCAATAGTAGAGGAACTACCTTAACAACATGGCCATCGAGGCCCCTTCAATACGAGTACATCGGGAAATAAAAAGGAGCTTGTTCAATATTGGTGTGGTTTTAAGCAAAGTAAATCTCTTTCATGAGATTTTTAACTGACATCGTCATTGGGAACATATTCATATATGGGCAGTTTATATACAGGCTGAATTGAAATAGATAATAAATAGAACACTGAATAGTTCGTTTTTGTTTGTTTGAATGTTATTTAACGCCACTTTTAGTGATATTTCAGCTATATCCAGTTTTTATATTTGGGGAAGAAGCCGGACTACAATGAGAAAACTCCCGACATTCGGTACAAAAACTTGCAATCATTGACAATTAAGATGAAATCGAGCGCATGCTGCCCAAAGAATGAAGCCCGCAACCGCAGTCTGGACAGACCACGTGATCAATAGTAGACAAAATACCTTAACCACTCATTCACGGGGGCCCCTGAATGCTAAAAAGATATACATTTGCCTTTTGTTATAAATGTATATACAAATTCAGGAAAAATATAGCAAGATACATATACAAAAAATATTAACAGCTACTTTTGTGTACAATTTCATGAACGATGGACTAATAAGTGTATACCTTTGTAATGTAAATTAAACCACAACTTGGTATATTTTTGTAGAATTTTGTAGACGTTTGCATTCAAATTGATTTGAAATTATAATTTTTATCCAGAACATTAACCAGAATGTCTTACGTCATTTTATCAAAATAATGAAATATATACGAAAGCATTTTTCTTTGTTAACATCGTACGGTTTTTATATTGTCTTCCCCAACAAATGAAGTTTCTTGGTAATCTCAAGAAATACATGTATCTTCTACACATTTTCATCAATCAAATATTATCCTGCCCGTACGAGATCGTTACTCCGAATTACAAGTAATTATCAAGATATAAATGTGTTATACAACTTAAATAAAATCACTTCAAAGTAACACGTTATCATCGATTCTGCGTGGTTATTGCAATAAACAAATTAGCAATCAACATCTCTAGTTTACCTTTGCACTCCAGGTAGCAACACGTACACGACACATTTTCAAACACATGGCAGATACTTAAAATTGGAAACGAATTTTATACGTAATAACACTTATTTACTTTCTTTTTAATCTATATTAAAATTTATAAACATATATCATAGAAATACAAGACACGTCTTATTATATAAAATAGCCTGTCGACAGTGACGAAATTATACAAATACTGTGGAAAAAAATGTCTTTTCAATATAAAAAAAAGTTGCTGGACCTAATAGATATATTACGACTTAAATAGCTTTAAGGGCATGCTCGACTTCATCTCTTTTCTTTATCTGTTTTCTTGCCAAAACGTTGTGTGTATGAGCCATCACTAGTTCTCAGGCTTCTTATTCCATTAAAAAGTGGACGAAAACATGCTAACAATGGGGTATAACTTCAAACAAGAAAACATTTTTTTCCAAATAATAAATTATCTTAATTAACTCATGGTAAGCTTTAGTGTAAATAATGTGTTACATTTATAAACAACGCGTTAAATTGCCCAAAATTTGTGTTGTTTGGATATAAGACGAGTGTTTTATTGATTCGAAGAATTATTGCCATCTTTACATGTTTTTCAATTTTCGTCTCATTTGAATCCTTGTATATTATTGTTAGTTTTAAAGAGTGGAGTGGCCAAGATGTTTTTTTAACTAAATTCTCTCTTATAGATGCGGAGGTATTGCTTTGTGCTTGACTTTGCATTGTGAAAAGAAATGGTGCATTCGATTCAAATTTAAGTTTGTACTGTACTTAACCAGGGTCCGCGATTCTCCTGTTGTTGTTGTCTGTCAAGATTTGGAAGCGTGCAATTTTAAATATAGTTTAGCATACTTCGACAATAGATATTAATTAACTTTTACAAGGCTAAATACAATTGTTGAACATTTACAAAAACGGGGAGGATAGAACGTTCTAGTGATACCAGAAACTTTCGTAACTGCAAATCTATGTATTACATTATAAAATTGGTGAATCTGAATGATTGTTCAGGATGATTCCGCACAATTACCTGTTCCCTAACTGACAAAACGTGTCGATGTTTACGATCAGCATATTCCCGTGGCGATGCACACATTTATTTTCCTTCTGATGCATAAAAACAAAAAGAAAAAAAGATGATTTTATTTAAAAAGCGTTTGCAGTGACTATAGTGTGTTCTAGTTTAAACCTTTGTATTGCAACCCTCCCACCCCCATCCTCTCCTAAAGAAAAAACGGTTTATTCGGTATATTCCCGAGACGATGCACACTTATTTACCAAACTGATGCATATAGACAGCTAAAAACAAAGATGATTTTATAAAAAAAAACTATGAAGTGACTCTACAATTTCACAGTTCAATCCTATGTAGTGTAATAATAAACAAAAAGAGAAGAAAAAACAACAATAAATAAACTACTTTTTCAATTAGGTAAGTTCTCTTTAGTGATTTAATCTGTAAAGGTAAGTACAGAAAAGACAAAAACAGATAACAGCTGGAGATGAAACACACACATATATATATATATATATATATATATTTGTTTATGCTGTATCGTCATGTTTGTCGATCCGATACTTAATAAGTTTGCTGGTTGGTAGACTCTTTAGACTTTTATATAATATTTTGAACTACCTGTATTGTGTTTTTACACGATCCCAGTGGACTTATATTATTCCATCACCGAATGAAAAAATACTTTAAGCATTTAGAGTTAAACGCCACTGATGAGTCTTAAGTAGACGAAACGCGCGTCTGGCGTATTGAATTTGTCACCTTGGTAATTTTGATTACATCTTGTTGGAATATTTGAGCAAAGCAAAGTAACAGCACGGCACGTTCGCGGCTGGCGGACTTGTGAAGCAACTATTTTGGGTTAAGTTGGAAATGAGAAATTTCAAGATCAATATGTTATGACTTGTTTACGTCATTTATTTATATTGACATTCAATGACTAAGGCCATTCGTTGGTCAGTCTTTGTCTAAATTTTTGACAAGAAACACCGTCATTTGTATCGTTGCATAATCTTCTAGACTTGTATATTATTTTTTGTTTATGCTGTATCGTCATGTTTGTCGATCCGATACTTAATAAGTTTGCTGGTTGGTAGACTCTTTAGACTTTTATATAATATTTTGAACTACCTGTATTGTGTTTTTACACGATCCCAGTGGACTTATATTATTCCATCACCGAATGAAAAAATACTTTAAGCATTTAGAGTTAAACGCCACTGATGAGTCTTAAGTAGACGAAACGCGCGTCTGGCGTATTGAATTTGTCACCTTGGTAATTTTGATTACATCTTGTTGGAATATTTGAGCAAAGCAAAGTAACAGCACGGCACGTTCGCGGCTGGCGGACTTGTGAAGCAACTATTTTGGGTTAAGTTGGAAATGAGAAATTTCAAGATCAATATGTTATGACTTGTTTACGTCATTTATTTATATTGACATTCAATGACTAAGGCCATTCGTTGGTCAGTCTTTGTCTAAATTTTTGACAAGAAACACCGTCATTTGTATCGTTGCATAATCTTCTAGACTTGTATATTATTTTTTGTTTATGCTGTATCGTCATGTTTGTCGATCCGATACTTAATAAGTTTGCTGGTTGGTAGACTCTTTAGACTTTTATATATATATATATATATGCAATATACATAAAGTTAGATGTAATCAACATCCTGTCACAGCTGGAACTTGATCATCTGTGTTCACTGGTATTATCAACATGTCGGAAATATACTTGTTTATTTAATTTTTAAAATAAAACCACGATAGTTTAATGACCCTACCCACACGTTAAAAATTTACCAATGATTTAAACTACAACACTTGTTTAGTTTGTCTTAAATATATTTGTAATACAAAATATGCTTCCCTTAATAATAACTTGTGTAATTAAAATTTATTAAAGAGACAATTCTCAACTAAAACCTCCTTTATTTTAACACAAAAGTCTTACACGAATCTAGGAAATTTACAGAGTATTGTGGAATAAATATCTTACGATATCCAAAAGGCGCATGTCCAACAATAATGTTGGACCTGAGGATATGATGCTTAATTGATTGATTAATTGATTGTATATTTGCTTAACATCCAGCGAGCATAATTACAGCTTTATGCAGGACGAGAAAAAATTTGAATGCCACTGAAAAAGTATGTTGTTTTGGTAGGCGGGGGGAAAACTTAGCCTTTTACAACGAGCCTACTCTTTTTGATATCTACAAAAATGTCTAGATCATGCAAGCAGGGTGGCACTCTCCAAACATGTTACTAACTGTGGTCCGTGGTCAAGCTTTCCGTATTATGAACTGACCACCTCTAACGAGAAGGCGTCCCCTGTCCAACTGGTGGATGCGCTGGACAGCTGTGTGGAATTTATCAGAAATATGTACAGGTGTAACGTTATGTTGCCTCTTATTCCGGTTTGTTACAACCATTGGGGAAAACATTTTTAATAACTTTGTGTCGCATTATGTAAATCCAAAGGTATGTGAAATGAGAAGAAAGAAGAGTTAATATTAGGAGGAAACAATGGAGTTAAACGAACGAAAATATTTTGGCACTAGGAAAAATGGATTTGTGGAGTTACTTTGACACATTTCCTAGTTTTTATCCATTAAACTACCATTTAATAAAGTCTTCACTGTTTGTCTTTGTTTACAAATGACTATACATAGAATGGTATAGAAGCGAAAGTATAATATATGTCAAGGCCTGCTACAGTGAACATCAGTCATACTAAATCAAGGTAAGAACTAATGATGACTGTCAGGGACTGCTTCAGTGAACATCAGTTGTACTAAATCAAGATTAAGAATTGATAATGACTGATAACGACTGATACCAAGAATATCAGTATTCTAACTCTAGGTAAGAACTGATAATGACTGACAAGGACTGCTACAGAGATTAGCAGTCAGTCTAAATACAGGTAAATATTGATAATCACTGTCAAGGATTGCTACAGTGAAAGTCAGTCATTCTAAATCCAGGTAAAAAATTAAAAGTACTGTCATGATCTGATGCAGTGACTAACAGTTCTTTTCGATCCTACAAAAGTACTGTACTTAACTGTCATGAACTGTTTCAGTTCAGGACAGAAGCAATCAGTAAAAGATGAAAATAGTAAATGACTGACGTGAACTGTATGAATTGTATACAGTGATTTACAGATCGTGAAAAGTAAATTTACAAGCACTATCAGTTTATATCAATCAAATTTGCACTTTGTATGGTAATGTCAGTTCTTATTGGGGTTCACAGGGATTTATAATACATCCTCAATTTAGTAGCTATGTAGATTAGTCCCCTAAGTTATTTAAATAACCGTTAGCTAGAATTAAGTGTTGTATAGAGGATTTATAGTCATTTATGTAGTAATTCTAATCTTACATTCGTTTTTGATTGATCAAAAGGCTTTATACCTGTTATTCCCAGATCCGTTCATACTTTTATGAACGGCTGTTAGGGAACTACTTTTTTGTCGATAAACGGAAACAAATATGGCAGCCATGTGTCGTATGCACTTCGGGCAATAAATTTAGCCAATGCACTCGAATATTGGAGATAGAAATATCGAGCGAAGTTATTAGTCAAAGCTGCTGTATACTATTAATATGGAATCATTTTAAAGAAATAGATACAAGAAATATTTTTACAGTACACTTTGCTTTAGATTCCTTGTTTACATTGCTGAATGAAGGGAAATTCGAGGTTGGACAAGAGTGTTGGAATCCGAGTGTTAAGGCATATATAAACGATATTTTTAAATTTGCGTTTAAATTTAATTTCAATTAAATAAATCATGTCATATACACATAATATTTTATTGATCTCTAGTATCTAAGGCAATATTGTTAGGAATTATTATAATTTTTGCATTTGAGGTCAGAAATGGCAAAAACGTCGAAGTGTACTCAATTTCAAAACATGAAAAAGAGCATTGTCTTGTATGCAAGTCTGTCAATGGAACTAGTGATTCTAAATATATGTTGCCTTTTTGTAAGTAATCAATTGCAGATACACAATAATTATGTTGCAAAATAAGCCAAATATGTTTGTTGTTATGACGAACCAACAGCTTAGCAGTATAACAATATAACACTGAATTAATAATTGACCGCTGTTTACGTCCAGTATATATTTCAGTCATATTTTTGACAAACAATTACATGTAATTGTTGATATTGCAAATATCAATGTGTATGTAAAACGGCAAACAATTTTGATTACGCCGAAAATAAAGGGGTGATGGATTTTCACAGAGATAAGTGTTGTATGGCTGTAACTATTTCATTTAAACTGTTCGCGACAGGTTTAGATTACTTCATAATTATTCATCAAACATTTAAGTGGGGGATCATCTCATTATCTCAATTAATAACAACAGTAAAAATTAAGATGTGATATGTTTTTCATTATATTGACAGCGATGAAATACCGAGATTTCCCAGAGAAATAAATTCCGTGAAGTCGCATGTGAAATAAATTGGAAAGAACCTCACAATTTATATCCTTAACGACGTCGCAAACGACCATTTACGCTAAAGGCCATTCAAAACAGTCAATCTAATAAACATAACAATCAAAAACGCATCGTGAATATTATAAATATGATCACAAGTGCTGAAACGCATTCAAATTAAACTCGTGCGAGGAACAAGTTTCGCGCGATTGTTTAATCTGATGGGTTCTACGTCGCTCTTGATCATATGTTTAATATTTGCAATTCCTTATAGGGTAATTATTGCATTGACAGCGATGAAATACCGAGATTTTACTGTGAACTAAATTATGGTAAATCACATGTGAAATAAATTGAGTTTTTTCGTTCCCTGGTAGTCACAGCACAATGAATGTCTTAACTACTTAGCTAGTAAACAAAGACGCAGAAGAACGTTTTTGTACTATTTCCTGGAGATAGCTTTGCGCGTGTTGCAACAATTTAGTGACATTCTATAGCAAACGTGTAACAAAATGTGTAAATTAACTCGTAATTATTAATAAAACATTTTAGAAATAAAAATTATTTTAACATTTTAATAAATAACAAAAATCATAAATTCAGACGTGACAAGACCTTGTATCTATTGTAAAAGATATATAAGGCAAAACGTTCTTGCGACAATTTGCCTTGTCTTCCATTATATATCGTATACGTTTTTTAAAGCGATATCAATAACAAACACATATCAAAATCTTTGACATTGTGTCCATTTTAAAGGTCAAGTGTCATAAGAGTCTATGGTGAAGACAGACCCAATGTTTCTCAAGTTGCGCAAGTACATATATTACACATGTAAGAAAAATGTTCATGTAACTAATAACCGTGACCTTGATAGCATTTTAAGGACATGTTGCGGAACGTCAAATGGTGATGACCCTATGTGTTTTGGAAACGTTTCTTAATTTTTTTCTTTTCATTGTGTCTGTATATATTATAGTTCCTGAGTTGTTCCCATAATTTTTTTCTATTTTTGTACTCGTAAAGACAAAGTTTTTGGTGTCGCAGTGTTAACACCGAATAGGTCTTAAGAGTACTATACTTGGTATAAAAGATCAAAAGGATATGTGCCAAACTCTTTTTAAAATGTTGTGGATGAAAATATCAGATTAAATAAAACAAAGTCTTCACATGAAATGGGAAAGATATTCAAAATCAGAATAATAACTATAGGTCTTTCCACAGAAAAGTTAAATGACCTAATAATCTACTACTACCTTTACCTGAAGAGTGTCGATATAGTAAAACGTATCATTAGATTGATTTTTTTAATGTTACTTGCAAGTGGCCAAAAACCAGTCTGAATGGTTTTGCAAAGTCCGGAATTAAATGTTGAATAAATTGCATTTATTAATCATTGACACAATTGATTGTAGGAGTATCTATTTATTACATAATATTTGTCTTTTTACTTATGCGGGCAGGATGTACTCTTAATTGACAAGGATTGCCAGTTTTCCTACCGAAAGTCAGGGGTTTTCTATGTGAACTGCGACTTCCATTCTAAATAAAAACTGGACGCCATAATATAGCTGTAAAATTCCTGAACCATAATTCGAACAAACAAACACAAATCCCCATTGTTAGCTCTAGTCCGAAAGAATTGCACAGTTCTTCATGTAAATTAATTTTTTGTCTTTTTTAGACCTTTCGTGATTTTGACTTACGCTTTGTGAGTTTTTGTTGTAAACACATTCCTTGAAAGATTCAAGGGATACTGCTCGCATCCGCTAGTCAAAAACTTTTTTCACAAATGTATGTCATAAAGTTGTCTCAAAAGTTCAGTAACATATGTCACTTTTCATTTTTCGTGTATCTGATCTGTAACTGAAAATTCCATACAGAAGATAACATGTAAAGTCTTTTGCAGCATGGTAAACATGATTATGACATCGAATTTGTTTAATCATTATAAATTCTAAAAGATTTACACGCTTGGAAAATGAAGTATAATAACTATAAAAACAATAACATTTTTGAAAATACAGATATATAAAAACAATTCGTCTTGAGGGACGAATCTGGATGTTCTCCTAAGAAATGGATACCAGTGACATACAATTATGTGATTGATGCAATTGTTAGTAGTATAAATTAAAAATAATAACAGTTTGCATGACGATTGTTTTCTTAAGGCTCATATGTTAATTCGAAAAACATTAATTATGTTCAAAAATGACAAATTTTAGCAATAAGCTCTATAGAAAAACATCCAAAGGGGTTTCTGAGATGTCACAATCAACATCCACAAACACCACCACTGAAATGGGATCTCTATATTTGTGGTCAAGATAGTTGCAAGCTTCTAGATGTATTTTGTAAATAATGACCACGTCATACGTATTTCGGAAGTGTTCACTTGCAAAGCTGAATAAATAATTCTAAAACTTAATTGCTTTAATAAATAAAACTTGTTTAAAATTCGTGCGCCAAACAGCCTTGGATTGGTATTTGTTTAATTACATCATTTTATTATGTGGTAAACTGAAATGTATTTTTAAGGTGATGGTGACGATTCCCTGGCGCCACTGGTTTCATGAGTAGAAATGCGATATCATTGGTATTTAATTGAATTTTGTGAAAGAGATAAAAAAACCAACGCATATAGGTCTGACTATTCGAATGATATTAACTGCAGGGAGAACACTTGACAAACTATCAATAAGCCTAGTGATCAAAAAAATATATACGTAGTACTTCTGTACGAAAACATAAAAGCATAAAGAAATAACACCTGTCAATAATGTGACATTAACATTTGGAATTTATAAATTTATAAATTAGAAATCCTATCGAATACATACTTAACCAGAAACACACGTAAATATGTTAGTACGAAGCATCAGTTGGAACGGTTCATCCTGACATGTGTTTATTTGTTTATATTATTAATCCTTTAAAAGAATTCAATATGTGACCAAACATACAAAGAAGGCACGTTATTTTTTATTCCAGTATATTGTCAGTTATTATTATGATTTTTCAATAACAAATTCAATAAGGTTTTAAAACAGATAAATCCCATTTATATACTCGTATGTTTTAATTGGGAATATAACTCTAACAAACCGAAATATTTACATACTTTCACGGTCGATGGTAATTTGAAAACTACAAAAGAGTGTCATAATGTATGCATAGTGAAAGCATTTATATAAATAATTGAACGCACATTAATTCGGTTATATCAGTAATATCAATTATTGCCGTAATTTGCAGCCATCTGGCATTTTTATTTCGGCTATATCAATATCAGATTTTTTCGTTGTTCTTTAACTTGGAATATGTTTGCTAGTTTGCCAGTTTAAGCTTTGCATGGACTCGGAAATAATGTTTCATTTACTTTTCACTCATGTTCCATTCTCCTGACAAACTTCATAGCGATTCTGCGTATGCGAGTTCCATTTAAAGTCCCTCGATTCCTAATTACAATTAGCAGTATAATTTTGATAGTTGCAGCATTTATTTTGTTCGTGTTAATTTTGTTACGTAATACCGGTTGAAACAAATACACACGTAACTTCTGCATCATGCAGTATAGTTGTTGCCATGTCACGATAAATTAAATTGAAGTACAAAATGTTCTATTATACATTTGGATTTGTTTGTGTGTGACTATTTTGGACTTCTGAGAATTCCGAGCCTTATTGTAGTACTAAGAAATTTCAGTGGAATTTTTGTTTGTGGATTGAAAGTAGGCCTAAACCAGGAACCGAGATCGAACAGCAGCAGCATGATTAATATAGAACATCGACTATAATATGTATACATATATTTGTCATTGGTGAATTTTCCACAACTCTTTCCTTTGTTTTGAATGTTTGTAAAGAATCAGACTTTTTCTCAAAGTGGAGCGTCTCTTTTTAAAAGTCTTTGTCCTGATATCTTATTTTCTAAATGTATGGGTTTATATTGGAATGAGCTAATATTTCATTCACGTGCTTCTGAAATAATAGAAATTAAATGCAATGTGACCTTGTCTTTTGCTGTAAATATTTATCCTATGCCATAGTAGATATAACATGTTTAAATGTAATACTTATGTATTTTTAAGATAACAGAATGAATTCATTTGTGTTGCGAGTACAATACGTTCTAGTGGTCCCGTTCGAAATTAAATCATCTGTAACAAATCAAAGCTTACTGTCAATGACCTTGAACCTTTATCGTCAATAAAGGAAACTTTCGCAGGAAAACAATCACTTATTATTTTTGGGAAAATATCAATTTATCTTAACCACCTCCACTTGCAAATTTCCCCTCCCATTTCAAAGTATCTTTGTACTGCGTACACGTATATATTTTTATCTGTTTCAAAGAAGTAATATTACAGGGCACTGGTTTGTGTATTGCGTACATTTGTTACTACAAGTACATTTAATTTGCTATAGTCCTATGGTAGTAAATTTCTGATGTTTGATATATTTTTGGGTTTTCTACGCCTTTGCATTTTTGTAGGCTGGATAATTTTATTAGGGGAAATTAGTCTAAAAAATTAAAATACATATTATTTTTTATAGATTGCCTCACTTTATATATATTGTTTTCTTTTCGTCATCTATAATAATTTGGTCGCAATTTGCCTACAAAAAAGGAGCAAGCAGAGTCTGAGTAGTATGTCAGGAACAAACATAAAAAATGTTCTTCGATTTAATATAGGATATAGATATTCCTCATATTTAATACAGACGGAAGATCAGAAATCCGTAACATCACAGTAGAAAAATCGTACGTGCATTACGTCATCATAAATCTATCACATCCCGTTAGACTGTTATGCGCAATATTCCGGTAGAAAATCGATAACCTAACATGGTTTCCTGGTGCAATATGTTTCATTTACTCAGGCTTCAAATTCAAATGTAGACCCATGCAACCACCAGTCTACTTCTCAGTAATAACTTAAGAGATAAAAGCTTAAACAAAACATTGTGGTTTTTTTGTCAATACCATGTATATTGTTTAGTAATAACTCTGCAACGTTTGTCATTTTGAAAATTGTATAATTTTGTGCACATCATCCTAAACATGAACTGAATTTTTATTAAATTAAAATAAAATAAGCTTCTTATATAAGACAATAATAAGCTGCCTAAGTAGGTTGAGATGTGGTAGTTTTTATTTAACTAATTTCAGTGTATCGTGTACTTTTCTAGTCTTACAAAGTCTTCATAGAAATAGATAGAACACACATCCATTTTCATTGGTTGCTACTGTATTGGTTCCATACAAACTCCAGAAAATACATTATACTGCTCCGTTGATGCTCCATATAATATACTAGGGTACGAACCCCGGTTCCTAACCCAAACCATGTCGGATTTATTAAGACTGACCAAAACTGTTTGTAAATGCGATGAATACTGGTTCAGTGTTCCATCATTGTAGAAATTTGCTATTTCAATTCCGTTTCTAACTAAATCGACGTACAAACTGTGACCTCTAGTATTAACGACAGACACGAAAAACAAGTACACTCCACTCTTTAATGAGGTCAATATTCCTGTGTGGGGATTGTATCCATTTCCAATATTTGTAAGAATAGCGTCATACTTTACAGCCTGTTCCGTTCCTAATGCAACAGTCTTCGTCAAACTTACAGTAAAAGCAAGGGGGATTGGCACACTCACATCTACGAAAAAGGGTAACATTATAAATTACAAAAGGTTCCTGTTTTTTATGTAACTGAGTACATGCGTATTATAAATAATAAAATGTCTCGAAATATCGTTTAAGATCAAGCAAGCAGACCTATTGAACTTTCGATTACTAGATAAAGGTGATTGACCAATTAATATTTAAAATGATACAACTAAAAATAATGTATGCTATTTTAGCAATTGTTATTTGATATTAATATCATATGTATATTCTATTAGTTTAGCGTAGATACCGATTTCTTACTGGATAAATCAAGCCTTTTGTCGATTACTCTACCCAATTGCATTTCCATATCTATGATGTATTTGAGCATCCGTACTGTATTTCGTAGATCTGAGGTTTCACTTTGCAAGATTTTGAATTGCTGAAGGAAATCATCTGTCAAAACAAGATTGTTATACGAGGAACCATAAGTTAACTGTACTAACACATTGCAAATGATGAACGTGCTAGGAACGTGGAGTATTATATACAAGTCAACCATTAGAGACACCACAAGAAGCCTGTTCATATTCCAGCATGAGAAACAGCAATTGAGAGGGCACTTATCTTCCATCCCTAAACAGGACAGCTCTGTGAATCAAGACACTTGCAACTTTTTAGTCCAATACCCGATTATTTAATTGAACTATATTTTACTTTAAGTTTTTATTTATTGTTACAAACTAATATGTTATCAGCATCTTTTAAATCCGCATTCAAATAAACTTCAATATATTTCCATAAATTCCATGAGTTCTGAAGCATGTATTTATGGAAGTTTGTTCTTGTGTGATACAGAATTTTCTACTTTATATTGATTAATGTACTTTCGAATTTGGCGTTGTCATCACAAGTGATTATCAGAACAAGTTATTTGAATGTAATTTTAAATATTATAAATCAACTATAATGAAATATATGTATATCACAAAGATAAACTGAAATCTTACATTGCTTGTTTTTCAGTAAAAAACGAAACAACTTACCGAATTGTTTTTGCAATGCGCCGTATCTATCATTGCGTGAAAACAACTTGTCATATTAATATGTAATAAAATAATACACGAAACTATGAAACCTTCACTGTCACACATGGCTGCTTGGTACTATTTCTACGTAAGCGTATATTTTTCTAATCAGGATTATCCAGGTAAATATTTACTTCTTAATCACTTCACACAGGACGTTTAAAAAGATAATATTAAATACAATTTTATCGTCCGATATATTTAACAATAACTTTTCGATATAAAAAGTTAACATTGTATTCATGTTTGCTTTAAATTCCCAACATCAAGGAAAACATATTTTGTGCAGTTTAGCAAAGGCGAATAATAAGTGTTCTAATTGACTATGTTAAAACTATTTAGATTTAATGTCTTACTCCCAGCAACTGCTTTCATGTAAATGTAAAGACAACAACTATCTGTATTCAAACATATTCAAACAATGGCAAAAGGAATATTGTGATTATGAGCTAAGGCATCAAGTTAGAACGACCATATAACTGATATCAAATACACAAAGAAAACTTTGACAAAAGCGTAATTTAACAAAATATACATGGTTAGACGAAAGAAAACACTATTAATACATGGATATAAATATTGTTACCTTAACGCCGGTAATAAAGAAATCGTATTGTTAATAAAATAGCAATGAAGCCCATGATATAAATTACCTTTCTCATTAAAAGCATATAAATGTATGTAATCTAAATTGTATTTTACAAACATTATTTTAACAAAAAGGCTTTTGGCTGGTGGCAAGTATTAGAAAACAGTAAGTTAAATTTGTATAAATTTTTGTGTTGACAATTTTATACTTTTCTTTTTTAGATGGGGTATATGTATACTCAATTCTGCTTTACTGAAAAAATATTTTAAAACAATACCTAAATGAATTAGAAAAGAGACAAATTTTCGCGTTCTTTGCACTTTTGCAATTTTGACAGTTGGTATAGCATCTGGAAAGAAGCGTATTATTTATACAAGATGTATCAATATGAATTGCTTAAACACATATCCTACTATTGTTTCTGCGCATTTTGATTTTAAACGTTATTGTTTCGTAATTCGTTTATGACGTCGTCGTCGTCAAAATTCCGCGAAATTTCCATTTCAGTTACCGTACGTTTTATGGATCTACTAAAATGTTACTTTATAAGTAAAAAAGCAATGCAACCTCTTAGTATGGGGAAAAAACAAAATGAATCACTTTGCAAAATAAAACATAAACAAAAAAGAACTTTTGAAGTTTTGTGATTGAATGCTGCGCTACAAATCTAGAAAATATATTGCAGTTTGTACGAAGAAAAACGCGCTCTTTCCTTCCCGCCAATTCTGGCCTATACCTATTTTTCACAAATAATTTTCCCCCTGATTCGGTGACCATATATTTTTATTTCTTCAATTTGGAGAGTAAGTTATTCTCTATCTTCTGTAAAAATATAGTTTTATTATCACAGGTCAATTTGTTGCGATCTGCGATTTTGTGTATTCCTAGTCCATAACAAAAATGGCGGGAACGTATTAATTCCAAATTTATGCTCGAAACTTACGTATTTTTAAATAGATTATGGCATAGATGTCTTCTACATGTCACGAAGCCTTCAAAACAATCTAAGTTGATTTTAACAAGAAACTATGTGAAATATATAAGTAAAATAACACAAAATCCTATTACCCTAAAAACAGGCAATAATGATGACGTCATAACTTTTGAATAAGGTCGGTGACCACTAATTTTTTTTAGCTTTATTTAAAGATTTTGTCATGAGGAAAGTTAAGATAAAATATCAAGAAAATATCATATGGAGATCGAATAGTAGGATATGTTCTTAATTAGGTCGTAGATTAACAATTAGTATGAGGCAGCGATAAATCCACTTGAAAGCTTATGTAAAAAAATCATTTTGCCTTAAACGTTGCAAACATTTAAATTCCTTGATAGACAAAAGTACCCGCAAAAAGTGTTATTATATATTATCATACTCAAATTATTTTGATGTCTCGTAATGTACGTTTAACATTCCTGATCTCTACCAAACATACTATTGGTTGGTCTTAAAATGAGTGAAGTAAATGATATGTTTTCTCGGCTTTTACAAACTACATTGATAACAAAAACATACTTTTGTAACCAAGAATAGCCCCTTAATATAAAAAAATAACTAGGAAGCATCGGTTTGATTGATATATTTCGACGTGTGTCTGTTCGCCTAAGACACGCGTAGACTATAACTATGAAGTAAGTAATTTTATTGATATGTTTTGACACGAGTAGACGGAAAAATACATGACAACATGATTCCATGAACTTATGTATTG
Organism: Limnoperna fortunei; assembly: GCA_944474755.1. Lineage (NCBI taxonomy): Eukaryota > Metazoa > Mollusca > Bivalvia > Mytilida > Modiolidae > Limnoperna > Limnoperna fortunei. The sequence continues at coordinate 27,317,486 of OX104121.1, forward strand.
TCATTCATATCTATTTTCGAAATTGTTGTCACTGCTTTCAATAAATTGTTCTATTTAAACTTTAATCTGCTAAGATTTTTGGCAGCAAGAATTTTAAGTACTTAAAATACACTTTAACCTGTATTTGACAACACTAAATGTATCTAAAAAAAGGAAAATTGTAAAAGTTCGCTTGAATCATATATTTTTTAAAACAGCCAATCCGTGTAATGATGAATAATTATACTTTTTGTTGAGTTCATAGTTAAGGTCAATCTTTTTAAAATCAAATCAATATATCTTTTCATGAAAATATTTATATCAGGAAATAAACGGTAAATATCTTAATTATGTGAGCAAGATTAGAAGAAGGATAATAATCAATTTTATAAATTACCTGCTCAAAATCATATTTTTGACTGTAAGATATAACTGTTTTTCAGAAGAGCCAATTTTAAAAAATCAGAAAAGTTAGTAAGGTATAATAAGTGTGATCAATACTTTTGTACATTTAATTTAAGGCCAGGAAACGTTCATAAGCCAACCCGTATTTTTGTTACTAGGAAGTGTCAGTTTATATTTTGATGCTTGTTTGGATAACACCTATACACTAAATCCTTTAAAACCATTCAGTGATTTTTGATTGTATAATTTAAAGTTAAATAATTTAGTGCATTTGTAAATCTGTCATTACCCACTAAACCTGTAACTTAGAAACAAAACCAGCAAGATTCTCTTTATATACTACGTGGTTAAAACCCTTGCACACCAATATATTGTTTGGTTTATATGATCACTTTCAAATAAAGCAATAAAAATATATAAAAAGTAAGAAAAAGAGGCGCCTTGATCTTAAAATTAATTTTACAGTATTTCTAAACAGTAGATCTTTTATCTTCCTCACATTCTATATAATATTGAAATCCAAAAAACCAATCGAAGACTTTAAAATTCACAATTATCACTAAAAGATAGAAAGAACAACCAGCGTCAACAACAAGCAAAAAGTTGAGAACACAGTTGGATGATAAAAAAACCTTTAAAGGAACAAAATCCACTTTTAGCTGTACCAACTACGGCATGCAAACATATGAAGCCAAAATATAACCAAACACTACACCTGCTTAATACACATTACACGCTTAATCAAAAACAATTTAAATGATGTAATGTTAATTATTAATGATCGTGTAATCGATATATTGTATAATACGGAGACAGCATGTACTAAAATGGTAATTGATAGATAATTAAGAGCAAAATTTGACGTATAGATTTCAATATGTGCTTCTAATTTTTGTTCTTTAAATCTATATTAAGATTTAATTACATTATTAATGTATCTTATACTTCAAATTTGTAGCATTAGATTTATTTACATTAGTGTAGACAACTATGGATGCACCTGGTTTATGCTAAAAGTCAAGCCATGATATATTCACGTAGAGATCATGTCAAAACATCTTACATAAAATTAATAAGTACTGATAAAAATCATGTTGTGTCAATGAGTTCTAATGATTGCAAAGACGCTTTTTCGTGACGATATGCACTTCTATTGCATCACCATACATGTCGAGTTTCATTCATTTCGTTATAAGCCCAGTTGCGTACATATGATAGTCATACCGTTTTAGAAGTTTAAAAGTGTTGACTTAACATTTTTTGTGATATACATCCTGTGACCAATTATTAAAAATCTGATGTCAGAATTGAAATTACTTGCTGAAATTAATTTTAAAACACATTCAAAGGTTATATAGCGTACCACTTGGAGGCCCGACATAGGTTTGTATTTTTAAAGTCGTTTAAATATAAAAAGAAATAATATAACTATGGACCGTGTGTGTAAATATCACACAATAGGAAAATAGCAATGAAAACCGACCGAACAACATTAGGCAAAAGCCAAGGGACAGTAACAAATGCGGATATAGGCAAACACAACACAAAAACCAAAAATAGATTGAAGACAAATATAATATCAGTGTATAGACTTGACATTCAAACAATATACGGATTCGACACAAAACGGAGAAAAAGCTCATATAAACCTCGCCTTTTTACCATTTTTAAGCCTCATCATTATATTGGTTTGATGTCGAGTCCGTAAGCTAATATTTTTCCAAATAATGGCTTTGACAGAGGTCGCTATTGGGATTTCTCACCCTAAGAAAATGACAATATACAGTTTTGGTGGTTTAAAAAATAGCAATTGAGACCGCATATGAAGTCAGTAATTGAATCATATATTTTTTAAACAGCCAATTCGTGTAATGATGAATAATTATACTTTTTGTTGAGTTCATAGTAAAGATCAATCTTTTTAATATTAAATCAATATATCTTTTCATGAAAATATTTATATCAGGAAATAAACGGTAATTACCTGAATTATGTGAGCAAGATTGGAATAAGGATAATAATCAATTTTATAAATTACCTGATCAAAATCATATTTTTGACTGTAAGATATAACTGTTTTTTAGAAGAGCAAATCACAAAAATTAGTAACGTATAATGAGTGTGATCAATACTTTTGTACATTTAATTTAAGGCCAAGAAACATTCATAAACCAATCCGTATTTTTGTTACTAGGAAGTGTCAGTTTATATTTTGACGCGTGTTTAGATAACACCTATACACTTAATCCTTTAAAACCATTCAGTGATTATTGATTGTATAATTTAAAGTTTAATAATGTAGTGCATTTGTAAATCTGTCATTACCAACTAACTTGTAATTTAGAAACAAAACCAGCAAGATTCTCTTTATATACTACGTGGATAAAACCCTTGCACACCAATATATTGTTTTGTTTATTAATAAATGATCACTTTCAAATAAAGCAATAAAAATATATAAAAAGTAAGAAAAAGAGGCGCCTTGATCTTAAAATTAATTTTACAGTATTTCTAAACAGTAGATCTTTTATATTCCTCACATTCTATATAATATTGAAATCCAAAAAACCAGTCGAAAACTTTAAAATTCACAATTATCACTTAAAGATAGAAAGAACAACCAGCGTCAACAACAAGCAAAAAGTTGAGAACACAGTTGGATGATAAAAAAAAAACCTTTAAAGGAACAAAATCCACTTTTAGCTGTACCAACTACGGCATGCAAACATATGAAGCCAAAATATAACCAAACACTACACCTGCTTAATACACATTACACGCTTAATCAAAACTAATTTAAATGATGTAATGTTAATTATTAATGATCGTGTAATCGATATATTGTATAATACGGAGACAGCATGTACTAAAATGGTAATTGATAGATAATTAAGAGCAAAATTTGACGTATGGATTTCAATATGTGCTTCTAATTTTTGTTCTTTAAATCTATATTAAGATTTAATTATATTATTAATGTATCTTATACTTCAAATTTGTAGCATTAGATTTATTTACATTAGTGTAGACAACTATGGATGCACCTGGTTTATGCTAAAAATCAAGCCATGATATATTCACGTAGAGATCATGTCAAAACATCTTACATAAAATTAATAAGTACTGATAAAAATCATGTTGTGTCAATGAGTTCTAATGATTGCAAAGACGCTTTTTCGTGACGATATGCACTTCTATTGCATCACCATACATGTCGAGTTTCATTCATTTCGTTATAAGCCCAGTTGCGTACATATGATAGTCATACCGTTTTAGGAGTTTAAAAGTGTTGACTTAACATTTTTTGTGATATACAACCTGTGACCAATTATTAAAAATCTGATGTCAGAATTGAAATTACTTGCTGAAATTAATTTTAAAACACATTCAAAGGTTATATAGCGTACCACTTGGAGGCCCGACATAGGTTTGTATTTTTAAAGTCGTTTAAATATAAAAAGAAATAATATAATCGTGTGTGTAAATATCACACAATAGGAAAATAGCAAAGAAAACCGACCGAACAACATTAGGCGAAAGCCAAGGGACAGTAACAAATCAGGATATAGACAAACACAACACAAACACCAAAAATAGATTGAAGATAAATATAATATCAGTGTATAGACTTGACATTCAAACAATATACGGATTCGACACAAAACGGAGAAAAAGCTCATATAAACCTCGCCTTTTTACCATTTTTAAGCCTCATCATTATATTGGTTTGATATCGAGTCCGTAAGCTAATATTTTTTCAAATAATGGCTTTGACAAAGGTCGCTATTGGGATTTCTCACCATTAGAAAATGACAATATACAGTTTTGGTGGTTTAAAAAAATAGCAATTGAGACCGCATATTAAGTCAGTAATTGTTTTATTACATCACGAAAATCAACATATCCTCGTCTATCATAGCAAATCCACTTGCAGCAGACTCGTCCATTGTTGTTGGCAAGAAGTTTGTGTAACAAATGCGGACATGAATCAGATTCAATAATTGGATGATTTAGAATAAGGCGGCAATTTTGATATGCTACTAAAATATCATACTAAACTTCGATAAACTTTTAAAAAAAGTTAATATGGGGTTCCCCTTGAACTCTTACGCAGCGGACAACAATAAGTGTACATGTATATTGATGCAAGTTAAGTACTTGTTCTGATGATACCATTTTTTCCCACCCATCATCCCATTCGCCGACCCGACTTCAACATACTTTAACCCGGTTTTGCATTTCGTGCAACCCTTCTAAAACGTGAACACATTATAACTTAAATGGGAAAATGTGTTCGCTACTAAAAAGAAATTTTGATTGCTTGATTGGGACAGATAATTTAACACTTTTGTACAACACGCATACTTTTTCCAAATCTACAAAATTTGCTTGCGTATAGGTTTTTATGTATTACCACAGATACCTATAACCAAAGAGCATTATAATGCGTGTGGGTGCGGTTTTTGAAAATATATATAATAAATATCAGAGATAAATAGATTTTATGTGCTTGTCTGTTAGAACCGATAAAATCTTTCAATTAAACAAACTACAATATATTACAAAAATAAAACTTAAATATAAATTAATTTAACTGGTGAGTACAGATTTTAATAGGACTGCTTATCACGTTTAATCATAATATCAGTTAAATTATATATTTATTTATAATCGAATTTTATTTTTGTGTTTTGTGTTCCAATTTTTGCGACCTCCAATTTGAGTTTTCTACTATAAACACGTAATATGTACCAAATTTACAGAAATTGATGTTATGACTTTAGTTACATGATGCTTTTGGTAGTATCGTAATCAATGTCAATGACAATTCTATTAACATTAACATAACCGATCTATATAAAACATTAAAACTTTTAATGAGTACGAACAATCATATAGAGTTAGCAATTCCACCTTGACGCAATATGCCGAACCACTACTGGTTATGAACTTGAATGTGGCATTCGCGGTGCTTAGTTATCCTTGTATTTACATTTTACTCTACGTAACGAGAAAATAGTTTTTAAATTTGAATTTTATGTGAATGGAGGAATAATCACTCAGTAGTAATGATACTGGTAATGCTTTCGTATTTACGATGTATTTATTAAAAAGAAATCAACCTAACGCTAAACTATTGAATACTACCATATACAGAAACGAGCGCCACATGATCATATATACTTGTAATTAAATTCTGTCTTTTTGTCAAAAGCTGTTTTTAAAATATCAGCTAAGTCTTTTCGATGAACTTTGTTTAAAGCCTTAGCAAGAATATCGACCATTCCAGGGTTTGGCCGGTTTGGTAATCGCCAAAGGCATAATATTGAGCCACCGGCATTTTTATCGTTCCGCATATTTTTCATTTGTTCGTCTGATACATGAAGTAATTCTTTAAGTTCATTACATTCGTCTCTGGTTAACAGCCTTCCGATTCGTTGTAAAGAAGACTTTCTTAAAACTGCATATGAGCCTAAAAATAAGATGTCAAGTGATTACATTAAGGTAATTTGTAAAAAAATTTTTACAACTCAGACTTTATTAACATATATGTAGAAATATCAGCTCCAAAGGGTAACTTACAAAACGTCTAGGTAAAAGTTAAGATACATCTTGCATTTAGTTCCTATGGTTTTGCATATAGGTAATTGAGACATTGTGATTAGTTCAGTACGAGCATTGGTGTAATTAGTAAGTAACTTACATTGTGCATCATCTGGAGCATCTTGTACTTCCACATGCATATCTACAAAAACATTACATTTTATTAAATAAAAAAAAACAATTTTCGAGTCATGATAAATCGCAAAAAGAAAATTACATACAAATATTTTTGTCCACTGCACGATTCTGCGTCACAGTGATCACCTGGTTTTGCACTAAAAATAAAACAACAAGTTCAATTGTGTGGATAAAGCGTGCTTTTCGCGACTTTTTAATATAACTATAAATTTCAATTTCAGTGGTGATTGAATTTGAACATTATGTAATCATTAAAACTATTGATGCATTTATAAGCTTATCAATATCTGAAATAATGTGATGAAATTCAAATTCTGGATTATTAGCAAATCAATTGCACAATGCAGGATTAAAAAAAATAAAGGGTAACCAGCATTACAGCAATTACAAAATGTAAGCATCCTCTGTTTTTCTGATCTAGTAAGATGGTGATTTTATTTAAGTAATATACATTCGACTTTGATAGACGTTCACTATTAGGATTTCTCAGATCTCAAAATTGTATATTCCCCCACCTAGCGGCTTGGTGAATATAACATATTCTATGGCTGTTAAACTCTACAAGCGACCTATATCAAAGTCATTAATTGTATAATTGATAATTTACGAATGATCGTTGATAAAGACTATTTCAGCTTCACAAGTATTATCTACTTATGGGATAAATCATATGGTAAAAAATACAATGCAAAATAAGTTAAATCAGTCTTATTGTTCATTTGTGGTCTGTTTTGATGTTTGTACAGCGATCAAATGTTGATTAATATGTTGAAAATGTAATAGACCCTTTTGTGTGTGTGGACATCTGATAATTATTCGGTTTTGGTCTGTTTTCAATAAAAGTAACAGTTTATGACCAAGTTCAACAAAATTGCATTGGGCCAATTACCATACACTCTAAAGTTTATCTTTACTCACACTCTGAGGCCTTAGTGTAAAGGTTCACTAGTTTACACTCTCAAAGCTACGCAGAGCGTCTCCATGGGGAAGTTAAGGGATGCCCTCCACGTTTTTGGTTGTCACGGATGCTGCACATATTCGCAAATATGTTTGAGATTATCACGCTCATTACACGATATAAAATCCCTTTGTTGCTTTTATAGTGGGCGAGCTGTCGCCGATGCAAAAGAATATTTTGTCTACACAAAATTCTTGTATATTAAAGTGACACTTAAAAATTATAACTAATCGGTATATTTTGCTTTTCCGCTGATAAATAGATCATTAACTATTTTCGTCATAATTATAAAGCTGAAATAATGTTCGCTAGATATTAAGCAATCAATCAATTCTTACTTACAAACAAGCTGTCCTCTACATTGTGCGCTGCGATATTCTGAAATGTTATAATTTACGACAATAGCTAAAAAAACATATAAGACTTTGGAAAAACTAGCATAACCTAAAATGTGGCATAAATACTGGACATGCATTGTGCAGCTAGACCAAAAATGTTACGATGTAGGTATTATTACAATATGATGGTTTTCAATACAATTAAAACATTACAAGATGATTATTTTAATGCTCTGTAGTAATTTGTGACATTTAATGCATTAATGAAACTTCAAAAGAATGCATTAAATTCTTAAAATACCATTTTATATCAATACGTGGGATAAATTCATGACACAATTTAAGTTAATATGCATTTTTATTTCGATATACTACATAACATTGTAACGTTATTGACGTAGATTTGGTGAACTTGTTTTAATGTTTAATTGATTTTGTTTGCTTGTTTGTTTGGTGTTTAATGCCACTTTCAGCTTTTCAGCTAAATCATGGCGTTTATTGAGAGGAAGCCGGAGTTGCCGAGAAAACCCCGACCTTCGGTCGGAAAATATTAGAGTTGAGCGCACCCTGCTCGCAGTGAAGCTCAAACCCGCAATCTCAGTGTTGACATACCACGTGATCAATAAAAGTAAAAGCACTACCTTAACACTCAGCCACCGAGGCCTCCTCATCGAGAATCGAAAGATCACATGTTACGACCGAATGAGCGAATTCTACCAATGTCAGTTATGGATATCAATGAAATGCAAACATAATGTACTTATAACCAGATACGTTTGATTACATGTACTATTTAAAACAAATAATGCGTAGTCGTTAAAACAAAATGTCGTCAGAAATACCAATGATATAACTTTTCTACGTTAGGCGCGCGTTTCTTCTGATCAAGACTTATTACTTGCCTAATAATTTAAAAACCCAAATGATTAAGATGTTATGAAGCTTTTATTACCAACAGTCACAGTCTAAAACCGTTACACCAAATCTGGCTAGGTCCAGGAACTTCTTGCGAATAGAAAAGCCTCAGAATTGAAATCATATTTCAAAATTTCTGACTGTAAATTTATATAATGACTATATCACTGAGAAAATGTCTACACAAAAATATACAATCTAATGTATGTTTTAATTTTTTTTAATCATCTACTTCACTTTTTGTACTATATAATAGTTGTATAGCCATGCTGTAAAAATATTAATACATTTAACCACGTGTTTGTCTTTTCTGTTTAGAAATTATTTATTCACTAGGTCTTGTGTTGTTTATGGCAAGATTAGAAAATTAATTCGATATACATGTATTTATTAAAATTCAGAAAAATACGTAATACTAAGAATATTTTTTACCTATGACTTCCTCTGTTCTAATTTCATTTAGTCCTAAAAGAAGAGGTAATTATATGATCAGAAAGGTAACATAACTGATGTGGTCGGTTAACTACTAATATCAATACTTGTTTAATCAATATATTTTATTTGTTTCAACCATACAAAAGTAATGATGCACAGCCGGGTATTATTAGAGCAAATTTGACAGATTTTACCCATGAAGTGTCTAGATACATGTAGCTTCTTGTAGACGTTAGATTATTTTAGATGCTTTAAGAATACTGTGTGGATTGTTAAGGTCAAAATACCTAATCAAATCGTCATACTTGTATAGTTGAAGTTTCTTTTATCATTTGGTTTCCATTGTTCTAATAATTTTATAGGGTTTCATCCCTTTGTTTAATTATGAATATAGATTTAATATGACCGACTGGACGTTAAATAACAGTTCAGCAAAAGATATGTAGACTGTATTCAAATAATTGGTTAATGAAAGAAAAGATATGGTATAGTTTACCTATGTCTAAAAATAATAAATCTTCAAACTCGTTTGGTGTCTTTTTCTTGAAAAGATCCAGAAACCTGTCTACTAAGCCTTTCTGTGTCACTACAAGTTTTCCAATGTAAACTTGTCCTGTAGGTACTGTGCAGTGTTCACTACCTTTAACTTGAAAAGTTCTAAAATTAATTTCCTTACGCATATCGAAAATTAACTGAGGAACGTTCTTTCTTTGTTGTACGACTTCAATATTACCCGAGAATGAAATCTGCAGGAAACAAATAAAATCAAAAATTGTGGAAATTATTGTAACTATTCATTAACTACAAAAGAGTATAAGAAAAACACGTTTTTCGTAATTAAAAAGACAGTTCAAGGTAGCCGCTACAAAACACAACATTTTTCGTTGCGACACAATATTCCCAACTGTTCTTCTTTTTCCTATATTTCTTCCCTTTCTTCGCCGTTATTGTTTTTATGGTAACCTTTTTTCGTCCTGATTATAGTGTAATTTTGTTTGCCGGACGTTATACAATCTCTCAAAAAATCAATCAGTATTTTAAGGTATCACAATTGGGGTAGCGAGTTAAAGCATATTAACAGTCATCTTTGTAGCTTACTACAAAACTGTTAAAACTGTTAATCTTATAATACCTAAAAGACCAATATAAATACTATGAAGTGTTGTCGTAACCGTTGTGCACATGTCCAGACCCTATTAAACTGTGTACACCATTATGACATTTCTTTGACTGACATGAACGTTATATAATAATAAATGCGTCACGCAGTGTTTCTACAATAAATAGATGTAATGACCTTGTATGGTTTATTTCTGCATAAAGATGCTTTCTTCTCACATTCAACTGAGTAACCTTTTTTTGTCCGCCATTTTTCTTTGTTCTTCTCCAAATGTTCATGAGACGAAAATGCAACAGCAAGTGTGTAAAATGTGTGGTTTTTTTCGTCTTTTTTCAACATCGCAAATATGTTCATCATTTTTTCTCCCTTAATTACTTGAGTTGCCTGTCTTTTTGCAGCTTTGGTGGCTTTAGTAACTGCAGTTACACACCTGAGGTAAAACGAAAAGAGAAAGCGTCGAAATAATAATTAGATTACATTAAAAGACTTTCTAGAAAGCTGTCGACCTCATTGGAAACATTTCAATTTTTTGCTAAAATCATACTGCCCAGCTCTTTCTCAGATACTGAAGTACGAAAGTCCTCATTTGGAGAATTTTGTGGGGGTTGTTCATAATTTTGTTCCCAATGTTCTCTTTCTTTTTCCTGTATTTGACTGTTCACTTGTTCTAGTGCGGGACATAACTAAAATGTTGTTCGCTTGATGTAGAGTAGTCTTTAATTCAATCAATCTTTTCGCTCAAAAACATTCTGTACTTACATGCAATTAGTCATTTTTGAGTAGCTCATTTTAGACTTAATTTTAAATAAAGAAAACTAAACTAAAATATTCATGCAGTTGTTTTCTGCTGCATTTTAAATACTGTTTCAACTGTCCAATTTATCTGTAATGTGTTAAATAATATATTAGAGTAATGCAAAACACAAATGAAAATAAGTAATTAATTCGTTTCAGCTTTACTTTTCTAATACATTGTATTTGATGATATATAACTGAGTAAATTTATCACTGTGTTTGTTGTATAAAGTCTAAGACAAACAAAAAGTTTGCAATCTCTTATGATGGTTTTGACGAGGTAACAAAATATATTGTGTTATGTGTAATTGCATCTTTATGCACTATGCTACAATTTGGTTTTCAGTTAGTAAGTAAAATATGTTTTATTTATCATAACACAAGGTCTATCAATTTAAAAAAAAATAAATGCATATACCATTTAAAAGATCTGATAAGAAATGTCACCGCGTTGTCCTTGACAACTACTTGAGCATTACATTCTGCCTAGTCAGTCTCAGCTTCTGGTTGATTTTTCTCCGAGACGAAGACGGTCACGCTTACTGATTCGGCTGGAACAGTATGTACAGGTAGCCTTATCTCCATGTCCGTGCAGGGTTGTTGGTCAACAGATGATGTAACATTCAGTAAGATTGTAATCAAAAAGTCTCGCTCACCACTATCGTCATCTTCGTTCCACATTTTGGTTCCCGCAATCTACAAATAATATAAACTTAAAATAATATCGCTGTGTTTGGGATCTCGCTGGTTCCGTGTGCTATTTTTATTTTAATTCAAAACAAAATTCTATTATTATTTCGATTTGTTGCTGCTTTTTGATAAATTTAGAGTTTAAAGGTAGTAAGAAATTACAAAACATAAAATAACTAAAACGAATAAATCCCAAACTAATTTTCAACGCTTTTTGACTGAAATGTTTTTAATATTGTTTCAAAAATATAATCAAATTATGCATCTAACAGCTTTGAACTTTACATTCAGGATTGTATTTTTTTAAATTGCATTAAATTCATCTTGCTGTTAAATTAAAATTTTAAAACTTAAAATACAATTGAAATCCCCAGGTTTACCTTAGATAAATCTTCAGCAATTTAGTTTGTTTTTATTTCTTTGTACTGTGGATTATACTTGTGTTGAAACTTATCAAAGGGACACTGTCAATTTGAGTTATTACTGCCTTTTGCGCAACTGACGATTCTGTATGTTATTGTACTATTTCGTATGTATTTTAGAGAAGCTAAATAAATTATAAAAATAAAAAAATGTCTGTTGTACTTGATATACAAGCATAACATTCGTAACGTTATGAATATTGTTCAACAATGATCAGACGGAAGGCAATGGTGAATAATAAACAGACATGTTTAAGAAAACTTCAACATTTAGACTGTATGTTATATTGAATGTCTAATACTGTTATTGCAATGACTTTTCCATTTTCCATGTCGTCATATAATTGATTAAATCGTTGCTTCACGTCTAATGAGACATTTTGTAAATAGTAATGGTGTTGCTACACATATCTTTGGTTATCCTGAATAGCGTGCATAAAAAGGGTATTTATAATAGCATAAGTTATCATGTCTTACGTTAACTGTCATTTGTAAATCTGTCTGGAATGTCCCCGGCTGTATATTAATGTATGAACCTGGTTCCATTCGCGACGTAATATGCGCTCCAGTTCTAGGCACATCAAACACTTCAGTTAATTCGTTTGCTAAAACAGCGAATCTAGCTGTTTTACCTATTTCTAAATCAATATCGATCGATAAACTGGTACGCTGAAAATACACATAACGAATTATTCAAAGACTAAATAAAGACTGCGAAAAACAAGAGCTATTCGAATTTTTAACCATTGATAGTTAACAAATACTTATTTCTAATGTATTTTTGTAAACTGAATGTTATTTAATGTTTAAACACGATCATTTTTAAACATTTACAATTTCCAGCAGGAGTTATCTATTTTGTGCTTTACTAGATATTTGGTTATAATTTCGTAGTATGGATCAACAATACGATAATTCTCCAATTCAAGTGATTTCAAAGAGTTAAACGAGCTAATACCTTTTTATCTGTATCTATAGCAGTAAGCGAATGGTTTTGAAGAACGTGTCCTTCTAACGCAAACACTGATATACTCTCATTCGGTTGTGGTACATCTGGAAATTCAAGGGTTGCCTTTATCGTGACGTTTGTTATATTCCACGCTTGAAATTCAAATATATCACTGAAAAAACGTATTCGACGTATTCTGGTAACATTTGCATGCACCTTAGAAATATGCTATAATTTGTTGGTTCTATGTTCTATGGTAATTCCAAGTTCTTCGATGAACATGCTCTTTCGGGATTCAATAAACACAACTTTAGAATTAATTAACCTGCAATATATATTGCTACAGTATGCTATATTTTGCTGACTAATAATTCACATGCATTATTATATATTAAATATTTGAAGGCACACCTACGTAAAACAAAACATATGATAAAACAATAAAACAGCAGTGGTATTTTTTGCAAGGTAGACGTCTAGTACAAAGTTAAAACAACGTAAAGAAACGTATGTGTACACAAATCCTGATTTATTTGTCTCCGTTTTATAATATTACTTAACACAATTTGTTAACAAATAATATGCAACGGTATTTTAAACAAACGCAAACACACATACACACGAATACATATACACGAATACACATCACTAGTTGAGTATGATTTAATATTGCTTTTAGTTGTACTAGCCCTTTTGGATTGGTCTACTTTGCACATTTAGGTGTACATACAAATCCATCTTACTTCTCATCAAATGCTGACATTTTTCCGTCTTGATTTAAAACATTTCACGGTAAGGTCTTTCAAGTGTTGTAGTTAGTTGCAGCTCCTTAATCCAGTCTGACAAGTTGACATGTGCCCCAATGGAGCATAATAGTTGGGCGATCACTTGTGATTTTTTCTCAAATGCTATACGTATTGGCGTGTTTCCAATCTACAGATAATTAAAAAACATATTTTCATATGATTTTATAAAACAAACTGCATTTGTTTAAAAACATTTAATGTTTGAAAAAATGAAAGTTTTACGTTAATAACTATTCTGTTATGTTCTGTTCATACCTTATCAGGAATATTAACGTCTGCACCAAACGCTACAAGGGCAACCACGGCTTCAATGTGGGTGTGTTTTACAGCTTTTAATACTGGAGTATCTCCATCCTATAAATATATTTTTTTATAAAATATTACATTCATCAAAACTTAAAATTTGTTATCGGAACAACATCCTCGTACAGAACCATCTCGTTGTGGCATAGGATATAGCATAAGAAATTTTAGGCTAGTAATGCCTCTACCTGTTGATTTTTCTACGAGGAAAGCACACAAAACATGCGTCTTGTAATGAGCTAGATATCTGCAACAGCATTGTTGGAAAATATCACGAGTGAATAATATTACACTGGGCAATTACCTTATATGTTATTCTGTTTGTTAGCACCTCAATCAAAAATATTTTTAACGAATACCATGTCTAATTTCTAATATCTCAAGTTCAATTATTCTTTCTCAACTCCTTTCTGTTATTTTTATTACGACGAATAGTTTTCTTACTCTACATTTTAAAGTATCGTTTTGATATTCTAGAATACATTATTAAACTTGTAAACGGATCTAACCAGACCGGTATTATGTCTTAAGTTAAGTGTCAAAACTTGGCATAGTCTCACCTCATCTTTCCGATTTATTAAGTTGAGAATTTCTTCTTCTCTGCCAATTTCGGTTTTTGTGTCTATCTTGCCATTTGCTGCTGCATAATGTAACTGAAAAAAATTAATGCTGGAAATTTATGTATACTGAAAAAATATACATGTCATTAAAGAAACACCTATATTCATTTGGACAAAAAGACACACATAAACAATCACAAAAATAGACGTTTTGTGAAGTTTAATATGTTTTATTCATTTGTGTATTTAAACAAACTGGGAACAGATCACGGTTCATATGACTCAACATATAAGGCCGTACTGCGTATTCACAAATGGCAGAATGGTAATGCTCTCTAGTTGGCTTGTGTGGTCATAAATCAGAAATACTAGTCGGGACCATAGTGAGTGCGTGTTTGTGGTATGTGTTTCATGTACGTTTAAGATCTTTGTAGCGGAATTTCGAGAAAAGAATGATTATTGAAGTTAATGTAGGTATTTTGTTCCCGCCCCTGTCGTCGACTTCTGTTTTTAATTGATAAAATATTATAGAAAAATATTTTGTCTACTTACCTTACTGGCCATATTATATTGCCTCCGCACGGCCCGATATTACACAAAAGCTATAAATAAATGTAGGGCTTTTTTATTTTGCAATATTATTTGACATGTAAATATACATATACAACACATTTTGACACAACAACGAAATCTGTTGAATAAGAGACAAATGTTTTATTGGTTTACATATACGCATCCGCAATTCAAGCGTTATATATTAACGATAAACGTAAAATTATATATATGGAATGCTTTTACCTTATTATTCAGTTATTCAATTATGAACTTTTGAAGAAGGCAATGCGCATCATATGGACCTTGTAGGATGATAGTGACCGACGACGAAGTAGATATATGTTACGTATTCTACAAAAAGAATAACATTGCTAATAGCGAGCAAGCTCGCAGTGGTAAGCGAAGCTGCCCGCGAAGAGCGGTGAGCGTTACGGCAATTATGTATCACGTGATAAAAACTAAATCACGTGATCAAAATCTGCTTAATGCTAATATTGATTTTTGTTTCGCCCGGAAGATCATATGGTCAAATCACTGTCACAAAGTGAATGGAAAAAGCACTTAAAGTAATATTAAGGTAGACTTAAAAATAATATGTTTGACGCCGATAAGAAATAAGTGTTCTATTTAAAAATAATTAAATTTCATACAATTTTTTCGCAATTTCTTAATCGGTCTACTTAAAATCTGACAATCATAAGACATTTATCTGACGTCACCATTAAATAGAAAGAAGTCACGTGACCACTGGAATTTAGAGGCACTGTTAGGGTGTTCGGAAGTAACGTAAATGATGAAATGCATATTATACATAATAAAGTATTGTAATGTCTGTGCTCCCATTATGGCCATGCCTACTCCATATTATATTCTTTACCTATACTTACTTGCCTCATATATGTTTTAAAAATGCCACTTTGTTTAGTGTCAAAAGTGAAATTTAGTCAATCAAACTGCAAGAAATTTAATTATATGTAATATATTAATATATACAATAGAACAATAAGGCATCCATATATACTACGTACAATAAATTGTAAATATTTATGTGATGTAATGTTCTCATAAATTTGTAATTTTTGTTCTTGTCGATTGATGATCTGATTTGGGGGTTGATAATACTTATATTTATTAGCTAAATGTTGTTGATTTGTCTCAATGCTTTAAAACCTTGTCTACATAAACAAAACGGAATGTTATGAACTGTTTAAATCAAATCATTTTAGAATGGTTTCAATTTTCATGACATCTTATACTGATCATAGTTCATATCGCATTTTACCTATAATATTAGGAATAAGCGTACAATTAAAAGTCCTAACATGGCTAGCTAAGTAACTAACATAAGTTGCAAACTTTACTTCGTCTTTAAATTATAGGAATATTAACAAAATAATATATTGTTAGTTTTAATCAGCTGAGACTACTGCTTTCCTTCGTTTTCACTCTTTATGGTCAACGAGTATATGTCAAACATAACATGTGAGCACAATATAAAACTTTCAATCACCAATTGATAAAACTTGATAAATGAAACCACACGCCTGCTAAAGTATTTTTACTTCTTACAAACAGTTATACTTATGATATCTAGATTAAAATAATACACCCTACACCACCCTCAATACACTAGCATATTAAGTTTTAGGTAAACATCTAAACGGTAATTATTTTTGTCCTGGCAATTTAAATATGCAAACTAAATAAAACATTGACACTCAACAGACTTCTGTTTTGTCATAAAACAGATTCAAGATATTCTATTCTATATTGCAGTGAAATAATCCTTTCAATTATGTATCAATTACGTTTACTTTATGGATATAGAGTCGAGCGAAATTTCTGTATTAACGATATCGTACAACCACGTAAAATTTATTAACCCTAATATTGATTTGCGAATCAGATGTAAAACACCATAATATGCAACAGACTTTAAATATTTGTATACACTAAAATTATCTTTTAAACGTCATCCATGCGTTATAAAAACCTGGTATTTAGTTATAATAGAACATATTTGCTCTAAATGATTTTAAAAAGAAAAAAACTTTCCATATCTGATAAAGGTATGTAAAATGTTACACTTTGAAATTGACATCAATTTTGTAATGTTCAAAACATGCGATTTCAACAGCACACTTTCGGGATTCCAATAGGTTCAAAATGTGCTCATATACCCTTATGAACTTAAGTATATGATAATTGATACTGATTCGTAGATTGTATTTTTTGACAGTATTTGTATTTGGTGTTCTCTTTTATTCATAAAAGGCTTTCTGCAAAAAAAAGACACTTGTCAAACCCTTACCCTCTCCTCCCTTTCACTTAACACTCTTAGTGTTTTATGGCGTTTTTGTGTTTAAACTTAACTAGGTAACTGTGAGACACCACAGATACAGCCAAGTACACTTACATAGATATTCCTCTAGAAGAATAACACTGAAAAGATATTATAGCAGACGTGATGACTTCAACTCTCACAATTATTAAATTCTTTATCCTTCAAAAAAGATTTAAAGCACATACATATATCATCAGTTTTTATCGAGTGAGGAAGCCGGAGTACCCGAAGAAAACCCCAACCTTCGGAAGAAAAACTTGCAATCAATTCGTAAAATACGCAAATCACTCGCAAACTAATAAGTCCCAAAAACTCGTGTACACCTCAGACAATAACCCTAGCCAGTACACTCGGAAATGAAGATCGTAAGCGGTGATATCGCTTAAACGGAAGATTATTTGGTTGAAACACATTGAGGAATCATTTGTTGAGAGAAATACATACAAGATATTTTAATAGTACACTTTGCTTACAATGCTGAATAAATTGAAATGCGAGAGGGTTTTCATGCATAGATGATATTCGAAAATTTATGTTTATAATGATTTTAGTTTAATTGATTGACTGATCGATTCTTGCTTTAAGTACAGCAAGCAATATTTCAGCTACATATTCAGGACGTGATAATTATAATTATTGGTACGACATCCCTTCCTTAATACTAAAACGTGATCTCAAAAAATATTATGAGAATATATACAGACTAAAAATGGTAATTTAAACAATACAAGGTATGACGCATCATAAGTACCAGTAAACTAAAATTAATAAATTAATTTCCTTTTAAAACTAAAAGTGTGCGGCTGCGACAGTTTAAAATTGACTAAAATTTGTATCCACAAATGTGGGCTACGTCCACGTCCATCAAGACGTGCTTAATTGTGTATGGACTGCTACATAGCAGACATTCGGATTATAATATAACTTTGTGTCATCCTGGTATGACCAAGAAGACACTTTTGTTAAAACAACCTCTTTAACATTTAAAATTATGTATATACAATAGTGGCTGAATCTCATGAAATTTATTCTAAATTTAGAGATAATTTCAGTTAAATAAAGCATTTAATAAACACACAAAAGAGATTAAACTGTCCTCTATGTTTTAGTCGCGACAGAGAGATGCACGGATTTGCCACTAAAGCAATGTTTCAGCAGTGTCCCTTTCATTTTCACTGCAAAAATCCACGAAACAATGGCAACGTTTGTTTTTTCTGTTAATATATTTATCGGATAGTGCTATCGTGTTAATGTTATTGTAAATGTTAGTATGCAGAAATCCCAGAAATGTTGTCATATTTTGTTTCCCTTTATAATAATCTTCTCCGCAAATCGGTAAAAAACATTTGTAATGCAAGTCATTACCTAAAAATTGAATGCGTTTACGTCTTCAGTTTTGAAGTGTATATTCATACGCTTCAAAACCTAATATGGATTGTGACGTGCAGAAAGTCGCAATGGGAAAAATAGTTTATACATATAAACATATCATAACGACATGCGGCCGTTTATTTGTTTGTGAATGATTCGATATCGTTCATACATCGATAAATTACCAGAACTGGGAGTTTAATCCTATTATGAATCGGAAATGAAATTGAATGACAAATAGTGGCGCATGTGTACTTTTTTGTCATATGTGAATATCATGACAAATTCATTTAGTTCTTGGAATATTTACAATGAAATTCTGATCTGAGTATAATGCTCGATGTCGTGAATGTCGTCATTCTCTACAACATAATATCTTATTGCTTTATTCCAATCAATAATTATGAAGTACATTTAACGTTATGCATAAACTGAAACGCAATCTTAAGTTCCACTTAGCTCAATCGCAGACATTTTCGGCGCGTATCCAGGTGGATACGTGACACCTACTCGGGGTTGTTGTCCCGGTAAAATACAAAGACATTTATTCAAAAAGAAAGTGCATAGTAGCCGCTCAAAAAAAATAGTTTTACCTGACAATACTCTATACTTTTCCATTGAGTCTAAATTTTCTATCTCATATGAAGAATGTTTTACTTGTTCCCGTCCAAAGAATAGCTGAAATAGGGATGTTAATCAACAATTAGAACAATCAATTCTTATTTCAGTTTCTCTTCTCTATTCAAGTGCATGTATTTTGTAAACCAATTTAGTATATATTTGAGATAATTCCATCAACTCGTACAAAATAAACTTTTAATCAGCTTAGGTAAACTTTCACTTAGATAACGGTTATTCATTTGTATAATTCTGTACTGTAAATGTATTTTTTTTTATTTTTACCATTATCTGACAAACTTGTACATTACAAAGTTTAAATCAGTTTATGTAAACTTTAGGTACGATAACGTTTTATCAACATTCTCTACATCAAATGCATTGCCTTAACTGATTTGACCATATTTTTAGCTAAATCTTATTACAACGATGTATGGTTTGTAAACCTGTACATGGATCTTAAGACGGATTTATTTATTTCTCCCTCTTACAGAAATTATAGAAATCACAATAATACATTTACATTAAAAAAGACAAGACCAGGTGCGTAGAAATATTGTATAAGGATTAAATATAAGTGCCATATTTCTGACGATGGGCACAAGTTTTATGTTTTTCTTATTGTAGGAATTGCGTAAAAACTGGAATATATTATTTAAAACACGCACGTTAAATATTGAGTAATATCACTCAATAAAGGCAAGATTTCAATGGTAAAGTATTATGACACTTAAGAATATAACAGCTAATAAAACATTAGGGTCAATTTATATATTGTATAGAATTAGGTATTTTTATATTATGTAAGTCTCGGTATATCCAGATTTAGTTCAGCAGTATACAAGGTTGTGAGTGTGTAAAGGTCCTAAGTTTAAATAACCATGTACACGGAGCTATATATAAATTGTTAAGGGATTGTTAATTATCAGCTTGATCACGTTTATAAACCTTATTGTGTTTACAGATTTCAAGTTTGTCAATACATCATGATATATATATTTTGCTGACATAAACGTATGTTATCGAATAGCCACTGTTTGCTGTGTAAGCATGCATATGGAACTTCTAAAGGAATTATGTATCTCCTTTATACAAAAGGCTAATCAAAATGCAACAACTTTCGTTATGAACACACAAAGTAGACACAAATATTTCATTTTTAAAAAGTAATATTTTCTGACAAATATTTTTACCTTAGCTTTATTGTTTGCATGGTCTAAATTAGACTAAGACAGTCTTATAGTACTGTTCTGTCCACATTGCTATTAACTCAATCCAGAAGTAAATTACTTCTCATGCGATTATATTGGATGATAAACAATGATTATCTGTTTCAGAAAATTCATCATCTGATGACTTAAGACATCTAGTTACTTATCAGTGTAAAACAAGAAGAAATGTATTTCTCATTTATGATAAATCGTTTATCTACGCTGTGCAACATGGGCAAAATATACCACCTTACAAAGTAGAAAAGGCACAGAGATTACGAGATGATTTTAGCGCACGTTTATTTGCTAGTGTAACACAGTGGTGAGATTGTTTTTTTACGTGAATATCTGACGTGAATTTAACACGCTTTAACGATTGTTTTTACGCTTTCAAGATTACTATTGTTATACATGTACGTGTATTAATACATGTGTTGGCATAATATCATGCAGACTCGTGAAATTACAAAAGAATTTTGAAGACTGACAAAAACAAACAAACAATTAAAAGGCATCATACGAACTGTTATAAACATCAGGAGACAAATGAGATATTTCAGAAGGGTTTAGACGTTTTCGCATTATTTTCTTTTCGTAGTATATGTGGTTTTAGTTTTAAAATAAATAAAGAATACAGAACTACTGATGTATAGAAATAATCCTGTTTGAGACTTTCATCTTAGATCCGTCAATCTATTGAATATGTTGATTTTATAATTTCTTTAAAAGAAACAAATTACAACCTGTTACAATTCTATATCACAATCCCGATTATCTAATACAATATATATTTAAGAGTTATTATGTTATTTTTCATTTTAGGTAAAAATGCTGCAAACGACGTTGTAGTTTCAATTTCAAAACTTGAAGAAGAAAATTGGCTTCAACGTAAGCATAAATATGAAACCAATGATTCGTGATAGGTAACCACAGATTCCTAATTATTTCTTTCAAAACCGAAAAAAGTTATACGAGAAATCAACGCTAAACAATACAACCATGTTTGAATGATTGGCTGCTGTTTATATCGAACAAGCAAAAAAATTATATTATAGCGCTTTTTCTGAAGTGGCATGACAACACAGTCTTGTGATGTTCGTGTCTTTTATTCGGCTCATATGAATATGAATTTTTCTTTGTAGTGGAATACTGTTATCAAAGAGTGCCCAACGACATAACTGTAATTGTTGCTATGATAATGTATTCCTATTTTTATCCAGACAAGAATATGTGTGCAAGAAACATAATATTTGTAGTTTGTTTTATTTTTTTTGTTATATCCTCAGTTTTAATTTCATCATGGACATGGGTTCCACATGGTGAATCCAAAACACAATGCTAATGGAACACAGCAAGAAATCTTTATACTAGAAACAACAATGTCAAATGCGGAAATAATTACATTCTTCAAAACATCTATCACTGTAGAATACATGCCAGCTTAGAGAAGTATGTGTAGTCTACACTTGTGTTTTAACTTGTAAATATAACAAAACAAAAAATTGTAAAAATATAACAAATAAAAACATCAATATCGAAATATTGTTAGTTCTATGGTATCAAGCTGGAACCTTTTTAAAACGTTATTGCATTATCGCATGAATTATTCATTGGGGTATTTATAGGTCAGTCCAATTACCAAAACAATACAAATCCTATTCCCAGGTAAATACACCTTGTATTGAACAAATCGTAAAGAGCTTGTTAAATGACAAACATTTACGTGCTAATACTGCTATACACATTCAGCAGATGTGTCACCCTGCCAACCGGACATGACAAGTCGTTTTTTATACTCATCTGTAACTGAAGCAATATAAATAATTAGCTACTATAAAGGAATTCCGGAGGAAGAACAAACTTAATTTAGATTTAAAATACTGCATTTAAAGACAATCAGAGTGATAGAGGTGAAAAGTTTGGTAAAAAATAAAAATAGAAAAATAGATTTATTACAACGATTGAAAAAATATGTTGAAAAAGTTTAAGATTTCTCTAAAATAAACCTGTCATTAATTGTCATCAGAGATTCCAAGGTTATAAAATTTACTACGCCAGACGTTCATTCTGTCTTATCAAGACTCATCCATGGCTCTTAAATCTTCGTAAACAAATTAAAACTTAAAATTAAAAGAGTAGAAGAGCAATATTATCAAAATGACAAACGTTGTCCCAAAATCATGGTAAAGCCATTACACATTGCAAGTAAAAAAATAGTTTTTTTAAATTTAGACAATAAATTTATCACTTAAAAACTGCATTTGATACACTTGTCAGAAGCGAAGTGTTCCTTCTAAGCTGGTGTTTTCCTTGGGGTAGGTATCTTTATATTTGGCTCCACTCATGTATAAACCATGTGCCCGTGTTTACCTATACAGTATGATTAATTGAACAAATACTGGTTTAAACCTCTAATCACAGTGTTTTTAAGTAATTTTACTATCATATTTGTTCACTTATTAATTATAGAACTTTATTATTACTTACAAAATAATGCATAGGACTTTTTGCCACATGTACAACTATGTAATAGTTTACGGCTGAAGACAATAATGCACGCTAAAAGCTTAATTGTCGTATATGAAGTCGCTTATCATTTTTTATTCTGCAAATCAACATTTTATTTAAATGCCCTATTATGTTTAAAATATATATAGGTTTTTGAAGTACACATAATAGGTACTAATGAAGAGAGCATTTTCTACGAGTAATATACTGCTGTTGAAAGTTGTATATAATGCAACATTGACAATGTCCTCTTCTCACTGTTAAAAAGTAAGTTTTTGGATTGTCAAATGGTCAATGTAATAACGATTTGCTCAAACATATAATTTAAAAAAACTAAATAAAAACAATGCAAAATAAATGAAAAATAAAATGAATAAATACAATATTATAAAAATATATACATGTACACATCACCAAGACTGAACTAAATATAATGTAGTGCGGTGAACATTTAATTAATTAATTCAGAATTTACACATGTTTAACGAATAGAAGTGCCTTAAGGTATCCATGTCCTGTACGACCATGTGCAGACTGATTTACAACTCACCTGTTAAATTTCAATACGTACATAATAACGAGATATACAAGATCTGTTCGACTGTTAAACTGTCCGGTATTCGTAAAAAGTAATCCTATCATTTATATTCTACATATTTTGCGTGACAAGTATATAAAATAACTGAATTTCGTTACATCTGTATTAAGTAACTATAATGCAAATATTTATTTGGAGGAGTACGCCGAAGTACTAGGTAAAACTTAGGCGAAAATTGCTTTAAGATCGAATTCGAGCACACCTTAAGCGAGGTCATACTCAAACTCAAAACCGAAGTGTAGACATACTGTTGAGCAATAGTAGATACCTACAAACCTTCACCACTTGGCTACCAACTTCACGACGTCAACGTAAAATATAAACTATATCCTGTAAAACTTCTACCACTCAAGGATTATTACTGCGGTTGTAAACACTATATACTGTTATATTTTAACATCAATCACACGTTAAATCATTTGGCTAGTAGAAACAAAAACATAATGCGGTTTACATTTAATGTCGTCTCGAAAAGTGCTTAGGATACAGTTAAGCAGAGATATGAAAAATCAGTTGAAATAGCAAACCAATATAAATGATATGTTACCAAATGGATTTGAAAAAAGCGGAATTCTAAGCTTGCTGGATTTTAGTTTGAAAGTATCGCAAAAAATCACAGTATTTTTTAAAATATTTTTGTTTTTAAGTTTAATATGGAATATAGGACATTTTGTTTGTGATACAGACTTTATCACGGCCAGTATCAGGTGAGCCCGTAGGGCGAACCTGATACGTTAAGCCGTGATAAAGTCTGTATCACAAACAAAATGTCCTATATTCCTTTTATCGGTAATTTTCAAAAAGAGTATTTTTTGTCAATTTTGGCCATATTTTTAAGGAACTACATTTTTGGTCGAAGTGATCTGTGAAAAACGGTTTGCTACGTCATTTAGCGTCAACGTCATTCAATCGGAATGTGGCGTGATGCATGGACGTGTTTTTTCATTGATCCTCCTGTAAGGCAAGTCTTTTTTTCATCGTTTATGTAATAGTTGAGAATGAGAATCTTTTAAATGGGGTGTCAGATTTTGTGTTTTTAATGTTTTGCTCTTTGACGAAACGTATTTCAAATTGATGTTGCCAATACCCAACGTTTCTGACCGATTTTCCAATTGAGTGCCAGTTTCCCCTTTTAATGTTTTCTAAATTTTGTATTTTATATCGTTATCATTTCTGGTAACTGTTTGGTGCTGTGTTATTTTAAATTTTCAGTACTTTGCAGTGGCCAGGGGAGATACGATTTACACATCGTCATCATTTACTTATAAATTCCAATTGTACTACTAGTATTCCAATGCATAAATGCGATGAGTTGTAGGTTCTTGTGTATGCCGAATTTTCCTGCCGTAATAATCCTATTACAGTTTTGTGATTTGTCGGATTAACCCCCAAAAATGGCGAGGTTATTCGCAAGTTCTTGTGAGGAATGAACAGGAATTCGGGATTGTCACTTGCTGTTAATGTTTGTGCAATTTGAAAAGTTTTGTTCAGATTATTTAAACTGTATTATTGTTAACGGAAGGTAGCTGCGAAAACGGAGTTCTGGTGGTCGCGTTGTGTTCGTTTTCTTTTTCTTTTTTTTTTGAGGGGGGGGGTCGATTGTTTGTTTATTTTATCTTGCTTTCACGTTTGTTTATTTTTGAACATTCTGTTAGTTATTGTGACTTAATCATAGTTAGATTCCTCCGCAGCTGACCCGATAAATTCGGTGACAAATGCCAGTACGTTGTTACTGACTTTATCACCGGTACACATCAAAGGGAAAATGTACAAATTACCGATAAAGAGAAATAAATAACAATTTACTTGCAACAACCATTTATTGATCATTGACACAAGGTTAACATGTTTTAATGCAATGCTATGCGTGATGAAATTTTATTTGTAACTACTGGGTTGACGTCTCGTGTGTTGGACTGTGATTCACGGATTGTATCGTTAACCCAATGGTCATTCTATCAGTGATGTTATCATTGTCTGAAATTTGAAAAATGTTTAAAATTCTAAGGTTAAATTTATTCAGTTTATTTAAACTCTAGGTGTTCTAACGTTTTTCGTTTGCAAAATAATCTAAATTCAACAGCAAAAACAAGATATGCATGTCAACTAATCAAATTCAATCTTTTTATACATAGCATATGGACTCTTTCACTATTATATATGACACATACCAACAAACCCGAGAATGTACAGAGTCAATACGAACCAAAAACTATGAGTGACATAAGATGATTCGGAAGGGTGTAGCAGTGTATGCATAATTTCTTTAAGTCGTTTGTTGGGTTTAGTTTTCACATATAAAGTCAGAACTATTGAAGTATAGTTGGAATAGATTATATGACACCTTGTTTGTCCACAATATAATTTCTCAAGAAGATTATGTTTAATTTGCTCGTAACCTCCCCCCAAAAGTGGGCGTTACACAACATCCATTTCTTTACTACTCTGTGTATACAGAATAGAATGAAAATGAATAGCACTTCATTTTACGAAAATATAATTAGGATTCATTATAATAATCTTAAACATTTCAGGTAAAAAAATGGTGAAAACCACGTTGTAGCCTTAGTATCAAAACTTGAAGAAGAACGTGGTCTTAAACATAAGCCTATCTATGGAACTAGTTATTTTTGACAGATGTTGAATTAAATGGTTTGAGTCAATCCCATTTTCCCCTAATTAGCTTTTAAACGCAACAAAAATTTTTGGGAGAAAGCTCTAACTATGAAATATTGCAATGTGTGAATAATTGGCTGCGATTTTAAAGAACAGAGCATAATTGGTTACTCATGACATCTTCTTGATTGTGATGAGTGTGACACTTCGCACCCGCAGGGCTTATACAGTGTAACAACGAACGACATTTGGTAAGCGCAATTTCTCATAATGTTTGTTTTAAAGGGGGAAAACCTTTCCACTCCATGGATATAGCCTTCTGAAATTACTCGTAAAAATGAGGCAAAAATTCCAAAACGGAAATGACAGGTCATACATTATTTAATTTAAATATTTCTACACAGCATTCGTTGTTAATTTAATCAAAATTGACAAAAATATGCTGCTAAAAAGGTACGGAGCAACTGACAAGCGAACCAAAATAAATAATTGTAGACATAAATGACGTTTTATTTTTGCAGAGCTGGTGTGCACGCACTTTTTATTGACAATTGTAAGAAGTTGTATCTGTTCTTTCGGAAAACCATAAGCACATGCACAATCTTGGACTTGTACGAACTGCGTTACGGCAAATAAATTTAAACTAAAAAGCATAACACGTTAGAAGCTAAGAAATCAGATTTCTAAACTGCAAATGAAGATATGCTTAGAAAAATGTCTATTTACAGTAGCGTTTGCAAGTTAGTTTCTCTATATCTATAATTGTTTTATATAACGTTTAAAAGCCCAATTAACAACAGTTAACATGTGAAAATTCACTGGATAGACTACCGACACTCCGACAAGGACTTGTTGAGGATGGTCAAGTGGTTAAGGTAGTAGCTCATCAGATATTGATCACGTGGTATGTCAGAATTTAGGGTGCGTTTCAGCAGGAAATGGGTACTCGACTGCAATCCTAATTGACAATGACTGATAGTTTTCTTACTGAAAGACCTTTTTGGTCTCGTTTTAAATAATCAATTAATAACCATTGAATTGCAACACGTATTTATTAATCATTTGCATAATTGTTTGCTGGTCTTCTGCTTAATTGCACATTACGTTATTTTGCCTTTATACGTCCTTACAGATAGTTATTGGAATTTTAATGTACTGCCGGTAAATACTTCTTTTCCTCACCGAAAAGAACATTTTTAACGCGCCGCAAGAATTATAAAAGGCTTGGTCGCTTGGATATCGGAAGTCTGATAATAATTAGAGTATCAATTAGTTTCATTGATAGCAAAATCACGATTTGTGAAAACTACTCGTCGCCGGTGGGTGTTCGCCTGAAAGGAGGGCACATAAGGTATAACATTGTGTGATTGATGTAATTAAAAGTAGTATAATAATAAATAATTACTGACTTTGATATAGGTCGATATCGGGAATTCTATTAATCAAATCAGAAAACAGGTCAATATTCAATTCCGCTTGACCGATATGCAGTTGAAATTTCAAGACAAAATTAGAATATTGTGATGCAATTTTAGTACTGTTTAGACTTTAAATGACGGAAGTAGTTTTCAGACAAACGAAAATCCCACATGATTATAATGATGTATTAATTACGTCACGGTAGAAAGATTGCCTTCTGTTAGGATCCAGAGCCATGTTTTAGAAGATGTCTCATGACTAAGACATGTCCTAAGACCATCTTTAGTAGGACAAATCTGTGTCCTAAGTGGTGTCACTGAAGATGTCGAAAGTCCTTACTTTAGGACATCTAAATAGGTGTCCTAAGACAATGCTATGATGGACATATTTTTATTTGCTTTAATTTTTTAATTTTCTTTTAATATAACATTTGACAGATTGTCAAATAGCACCCACTTATGCTTTTTAACCTTTTCTAACGAAACTTGAAGCTACGTTTTTTACAATTTGGATTTCTATTCTCACTCATTATAATTAATTATGTAATAAGTTTAATATTAGCCTAGTGTGGTTACCCAATGAAATCAACCTCTGAACCAAAACAATAGAGTCATTGCAGTCAAACTAGTTATGTATAAACTCGTACCAAATTATTTCAAACTGAAAAGCACAGAACAGAGACATTTAACGTTTTAATTTATAACAATTTAATTAAAATAACATATATATTTTATGATTCATGTTTATAAAACATTGACAGAGTAAGGACATGTTTGCTAGAATGGTCGTATGATACCTTCGGTGTAAAGTCTAAGACATGCCTTAAGTCTGCCCTAAATTATGCGTAAGGCATGTTGCAAGCTCTAATTTAGGATAGTTTCGAAAACGAGACTCCACTTAATTAGTTAAACCTGTATTATGTCTGGAAAGTTATCAACATTTACCGGTAAGCTGAAGAGAACAACAAACAAAGTGTGTCCGGTATGTAGAAATACAAATCAACTACATCGATCACTATCTACTATCTAATATCTACTATCTACAAAGTGTCAAGCTTCTCGAAGTATTTTACATTGTGACCTCAATACGCTTTGTTCGTAGGTGGAAAAGAGTAATAAATAACATATTTTTATTTTTGCTTTCAAAGTCGTGTACAATTTGTGTGCCAATCAATCTTAACTATGTATTGTTTAACTAAATGATCTTAAAATGTAGTTTTCCTATCAGATATTTCAAAGTCGATGTCCCTTGCGCCTCTGTTTTCGTGGGTCCAGCTATTATTGGTTTGTTACCTGCATAAGTGATACTGTGCAAATAGCAAGTATAATGCCAAATAACGTTTTAGTGTATTAATGATAAAAGATAGCATCATTAATAAAAACTACAATGTTTCGAAAGAGAATTTTATGAAATCAGACCGATTTCTGGAATACAATCGGTTTCATTAAAGATATTTATTTAGTAAAATGTTACCGTTGATAAAAATTAAAGTAAACATTTTTCTTGCCTCAATGTCGATTTATTTCTTAATTTAAGCTGAGTCAGTTAATTCCTGCTTCATTCATACCATTGGTTTCGAAAAATCGAAAATTGGTCAGGGTATACGATATCCGAGTGTATAAATCGACCTGTCAACAAAATGAAGCGTAATCGAGCCTTATGGCTGGAGGTGTGTGCTAGACAGCAACCTAAATGGTCTAAGATTGCCAGTTTTCTGCTGAGATAACTGAATTTTAACCTGGTTCTCCGGTTACCTTCCCCAAAACTCTACGCCATGATATAGTTGAAAAAAAACAATTGCTGAAAGTAACAATAACCCAGAAATTATTCACATTCTTGAATATTTATGTTCATTTATTTTTTAAGAAGGATATGTACCTAAAAGTGATCGAACAAACGGTGTTTGTTTAAAAAATGTTCTCGATATCATCATATTAACCTAACACCTATAAGTAATGAGTATTCGTACGTTCTATCTTCGAATGTGTTGTTATTTTCTTATAATAGATTGTTTAATTTAAAGGTGTGCATGTGTAATCATTCATTATTCTCTGACATTGTCTCAATGAAAGCACGTAAAGTAAATTGTGATTACATATCGCTGACAAACATCTAAATTCATTTCGGAAATCGTACATTTAATTTGCAGTATTTGTTACACTAGGTTTCACCATATGAGTTTTTTACAACCGCAGATTCATACATTATCGATATTTTACAGTATTGTCTTTTGATCATTATGTGCGGCAATATTATATCTCATTATTCCAGAATGAGATAGGCCCATCTCACTTCGGTGTCAAGACGTCGTTTATTAAACACTGTGACGTCACACTGTAACAAAACAGCCATAAACTGATTATGGGCAGATATAGGTCAGAACATTTCTCTGAAAGAAGTGCCTAAGAACTGTAAAGTTTTGGGTTCAGGACATATTTTGTCACATTACATTAACATCCGGTCTTGAAAACTACTACTGGACAAAAGTCTCTAGCACCCATGTAGTTTTAAAATGGCCTTCCATCCTAACATAGTTAATTTTTCAAAATAAAGTCTGCAAATTCTATAATAATTCTTAAAGGAGTGTAATTGCATTCTTGTATGCATATTTTAATTACGTAATGATCAAGCACGGATTTAGGCATTATGACAAGTGGCATTCAATAAAACAAAAATTGCTAGTCGTAACCAAGCTGTAGACAAACTGAGCACATATCTTACAGGCAAAGTTAAGTCATCTATTACACTATCGTGTTCAAAATCCACATATGAATCCATTATTGTGTACTCGTACCATAAAATGCAGACATGCAAATATTTAACCAGGTTTCACTTAACATTTTCATCGGGATTTTTGTGCATGTCAGCCACGTAGTCTGCCAGAGTTTGAATTCAAACCTTTCGTTTATGTCCAATTTGACTGAGTCACTGCAAGATCGTACTAGAAGTGATACAGTACTTGCACCCGTAATCACAACACTTTGACTGATTGATAACTGATTGCTGACGAATTTTGCAACGCTGACGGATCGATGACTGATTGATGATGAATACATCCGTCCAAAATTATGAATCCGTCATTACCTTGGTTGCCGTCAGCGATCAGTGCGATCAGTCCAATCAATGCGATCCAAAATCCGTCATTTAATTATATGCATAAATCGGTCAGTTTATTGACTAATACGTACATGTATACATCAATAAGAGCAAACGAATTCTCCGTCATTTGTATATTATATATGCATTTATAAAAACATTTATAATAAACAAACGATTACGAAGTCTAGCTGCTTTTGATGAAAATAAATTTCATCATAGTAAAAACAAATGTAAATAATCATTTTTGCATATCACGTAATGCAAACGTAAAACAGTAAAAGGTAGATTAATCTATATAGAGATTTGGTATTTCAATGATACATTACATAATGACAACTGCTAAATTACAAGTATATAAAATATAGATTTTTTTTAATATATTACTTTTTTAAAGTGTATTAACACAGAACGAATACATAATCTTAAGTAGTTGTAAATATAAATTTATTTATCCTGAACTAATTTTGCTTTTTTACAAACCATAGGAGATTACTTGTATGGAAAATGTAACGCTCCTAGGACATTTATGTGCAACTTTGAAAGTTGTTAGAACTGTAAAAGCAATATAAACTATTGTAGAGTTCACTTAATTATATATCTGTAAAATGAAGGTAATAACAAAATACCGAACACCAATTAAACTGTCAAAAAGACAATCAACAAGGCGAAGTCCAGAACCAATAACCAAACATACAGTAACTACAACAATGGTCCTGACTTGGTACAGCCATTTAAATGTACAGCAAGTAAAATTAACACTCAAACAATAGTATCCTGCAGAGTCAAATTAACAAACGTTTATTTAGGACACAATACACATTTACCAATTTTCTGTTCTCTATTAATGCATATAAATTAATTCACAATTCTTTTTGACCGGTTTAATAAAACAAAAGGTTTGAGGTTCCCAGTATAACAATTTTCTTTTAATAAATGAGTTGTTTCAGCGATTGGAAGCCTTGCAGAGTGCAACAAGCGACCTATATATAGTACAGACACTAAAATACAGCAACGACACTAAAATAGATGTGGACAGAGTTATCAATAAACGACTTGATTTATCGAGTAAGAAAACTGTACCTACGCTCATGTCATAGAAAGTACAAACATGTCACACATGACATAACTCATATTATGTCGATTTATTGCAGTTATATGTATAATTATTGCATCTTATAATCAAAAGTTCAAAAGTTTCAATCAAATGTCTGTATATACGGAACGTGTGGAATAAATTTATATAAATAATTGCACATTGCCTAACTGATAACGTTAACCCTATGTTGATAGATGTCACTGTGTCAAGCAACGGAAACGGAAACGAAATAGCTAATTTCTATAATGACGGAACATTGAAGCAGCAGTTTTCGCATACAGAAGCAATTTTGATCAGATTACATAGTTTCCACGACATGGTTTGGGTCAGGAACCAAGGATCATACCCTAGTACACTACTCGGAAATACAACAGAGAAATTTAATGTATTTTCTGGACATTCTTTGATACTAGAACATTAGATCTTTGCTGTTATATTAAGTTTTCTGTAAATGCTTTAATAGATAAAAATGTAAATACACTTTTTATATTACGATTGTTTTCTCAGACAAGTTATTTTTGACACTCTTTCTCTCGCATCCTGTTGAACCGACTAGGAATTTAACTTTTATTAGTATCAATTCATTTTTCAAATATGACGTGGCAATATTTTCGAAGTAAATATAATGTTAACTAAAGTAAATATTGGAAGCAAGTGGAGTCATAGTCGTAATAATAAGTATGTATGTTATAAAAAGTTAAAAGAGTACGAGTCGAGTTCGACAAAAAAGTCTAAATCGAATTATTCACTTATCAAGTCCGATTGTATTTGAGATAAGGCGGCAGTAGCAGAGCAGGTACAAGAAACATCGTTGACAAAAAGTCACCGTACTGTCGATCACATATTATGCACATCTTGGTTGAATTACTTAGTACATCTTTTAAAAGTTTAGTTATAAAGTATGACCTCTTAATTTCATTTTCTGTTTTTGAATTCTGCCAGTATTTTGCAAATGTCACAGTATCATGTATTGCCCGAAATTCGCTTTCTCTTTTTTATGCGGATAGAACATTCATTTGTTTGTATTATAGACACGCTCTTTTTCCATTCTAGCTTGAATTGGCAATGTCTATCTTGAGTAAATCCAAGTAGGTATACGTGTAGGTTATACTTATGAAGTAAAAGTTATTATATCTGTAACATAGTTAAGATGTTTCCGACTGGGATCCATGAAATCTGAAAATAGTCTATTTAAAAAGATCGTTTTAGATAAATGTTTATTGTCCAAAGTGCACAGTTTTTAAAGGCAAAACAACTTTTTTTTATCAATTTCACTTGAAATAGGATGAATGTCTAGAACACTCTTATATATATCCGAACGTGTAGTAATTTTTAGTTTCAGAATGTGTTGAAATCGCTTAAGAGCAGACACGTCTTGTGCTCTAAGGTTAGTCCAAAATGCGTAACCGTACAACATAGATGGGAGGACATCACTGAAATAAAGTTTTTAGTGCAAAAAAAACGTATTATTTTCGTGTTGACATGCTTTAAGAGCTCTTGTGTGTGTTTTAAGTTACAGTTTAAGATTAACTAAAATGTGTAACATTTTTGATATTGGTACACATTCTTGACCTTTAGTATAGCTATGGATGTTTCTGACATCATATTAAGTGTAAATATCACAATGTATCAATTCCCTGTGTTAAATGTAAAACGCCACATAACTTTAAACAGACATCGAGCATACGTTGTAATATAAGGGGGTTGTACTAATACAAGCGATATCGTCGGTTAAATTAAGGAAACAACTTACCACATTGTTAACACGAGTATTTGAATTTTAACATTCTGAAACTCATTTAACATTTCGTTAATAAAGACTAAATAAAGTAATCCTGAAAAACTACCGCTGGCGAACACCTTCATTTACAAGAAAAAAACAGACTGACATTGATTAACAATAACTGCACTTTATGTATTAATATGAAGGTTATCTATTAACTGCCACAATTTACCTTTTACACCTACTTTATTTAATTTAACTAATAGGCCTTTCGACTATCCATAAAAGCTTCATACACTTTACTTTACAACTCTGGGTTACAATACACAGTTTCTTGTAAATTAAATGACGCA
This sequence comes from Limnoperna fortunei, assembly GCA_944474755.1. Classification (NCBI taxonomy): domain Eukaryota; kingdom Metazoa; phylum Mollusca; class Bivalvia; order Mytilida; family Modiolidae; genus Limnoperna; species Limnoperna fortunei. The sequence goes on from OX104121.1 coordinate 27,351,414, forward strand.
GTGAGACCACTGAGCCCTGTTTTAAACCCTTGCTGTTGGGGTTAGAAAAGTTCGTTTTTTCTGACACTTCATCCAGAATTCTAGAGTATAAAATACGTTCAAATATTTTAACAGTACATGATAGAAGGCTATTACGTCTATAACTATCCGGTAAATGATTCGGTCTGTTGTCGCCTTTGATTAGCCCATGTTTCCAGAGAGTTAGATAGTTCGCCTGTTTCGAAAATTATGTTAAAAACATGTCAAAACATGTTAAAAACTGAATAATAGTTTAACCACCATATAAAATGCATTCGTGTTGAATTCGATCAATACCACTTGCTTTTCTACGTTTTAGATTTTGAACTATTTTGGATATTTTATCTTCTGTGGCAGGACCACCTGAAAGAATGTCACCATGTACTTTAGAGTTGTGAATAGCTTTGTGAGTCTTTTCTACGTACTGTTTGTTTTTAGAGTAAAAGTCATTATTTTCACTTTCACTGTACAAGTAGAAGTTCACAGCAACTCTCTCACTTGGACAACAACTTCACATACCATTTTGGCGAAAAACACAGTTTTTACCAAATTTTACAATGTGCACGTACCTGTACCAAAAAGGGTTCATAAACTGTTATAGGTTACTTAAAATACTAAGTTGATTAAGACTTTTGTTTTGTAACGCCTTTGCCAACAACATTGGTAAAATTGGAGACTATTTGCATTCAATCTACACTAGCGATTTTAAAATTGAAGACAACACCAAAACACTAAGGTCGGCCTCTAACTTCTATAATTTAAAATAGACTCTACGACAGATGTGGAAACAGCTCCAGCGTATGGTGTGTACATTTCACAAGTTATACGTTATTCAACATCCTATGACATAATTTCTAGACAGCTCCCTGCTGTTTAATATTAGGCTTCTCAGACAAGGTTTTGGTGTGGAAAGTTTATTTAGTGCAAATGTGGTGCAAACATAGAGGTATCTGGAGAAAGGACTACAAGCCTTTATATGCATCTAGAAGACAAGGTTATGTACAAGGAAAATAAATATGACCTCGTTTTCTTGTGTTCTTAAAGTATAGTGGACTCATCCCATCCATATGTGGGAACTTCTTGCGAGATAACCACTGCTCCCATGGTTTTAATGTTTTTTATAAAAGTAAAACTTGTTAAGATACATGGGTTTTCTCATTCGTGTGAGTTTGAGTAGACTCAACACATTAAAACATGAAATAATACACATGTAAAGCTAATACAAAGACAATAAATAAGCGAAAAAAGTTTAAGACATTGTTGTTGTAATATTACGTAGAACGGGATGTATTCCAACTTCTGCCCTATAAATGCTTTTAATACTGTAATAATTATTTTCGAAGACTCATGTCAATTAAATAAAATTCGGTCAAATGTGTAGGGAAAGCGCAGCCTTATGAATGTAAATGAATATATATGTATTCATTTTTAAAATAGAAAGCATTCAATTTTTGTTCAGCTAAGTTACTTGGTAACTAAGTAACTAATAGAAATTCTCCCTTAGGCAGGAAAAGGTCGCACCATAAAACTCATTGTTGAAATTGCATGTGAATAATAATAGATGTATAAATAAAAATGTTTATCCTGCAACCATTACATTTGCTGTACAATGGAAGGTAAGTCTCCTGCATCCTTGTCCTTTCTTTTAACCACATTTAGCATTCTGTTCTTTACGACGTGGTGTCGAAATTTTCAAGTCAGAAATCGGCTTAAAGTGCAAATTTTCATGATTTTCATCGCTGTAAAATGAATTTTAGGGTTGCAGGATAAAAACAATATGCGTACAGTGTAGGAAAATATAAAGTTTGTTTGTACTGGCCGCGAATCATATGAGAAATGCTCGGCAGAGCTTCGCATTTCTACCTGTTTCTAAGGCTCGTACAAATAAATTAAATATTTTCTGACACTGTACGAATATCGTTTTTATACACGTACATTCTTGAACTTGAATGTAGCGAGAGCATAAATATTATGAACAATTTTTGTTGAAGAATTATGTCATATTTGTATATGGATGGTGAACCAGCAATACAGATTACTTTTAGAAACTCTTTCTAATGTACGATGTGTGTATTAACAACTTTTTGTAATTCCTTATTTTTAATATGTACATGTATATTAACATCACATCTGTATGAGATAAACATAATGTATACTATAATCGCAATGTTTCAACGACATTGTTTATACTTGTACTAGGAGTCATGCCAAAAGCGCAAGAAAATATATACATCTACATCTTTATGTGTACTACTACAATTATATATACATTAACAAATTCGCATACATACATACATACATACATACATACATACATACATACATACATACATACATACATACATACATACATACATACATACATACATACATACATAATAACAAACACACATACATTTATACATACATACATACATACAAGTTGCGATAAGACTTCAATTTTAGATATATATTTAAGCATGCTAATTGCACCCTATATTGATGTTGTTGTACCTGATAATTTACAAGAATACTATAATATAAATATAATAGAATTAGCAAGATTATCATTGCATCCTGTTCTGAGGATATTATCTTCCGCCATTCGTGGTAATATTATATTGCACACACTATTTCATTTTTCAATTATTTCTATCCAAAAACCTTTTGATAATATGCCAAAAAGGAGAGTAATGGTTTTTTTTTGTTTCATTGCAAAAACTAGCGGGCCTCTGTAGCCTGCATTTGTATAGAAGTTACATATGTTCTCTGCATCATTTGTTACTGGAATATTATAAATTTATTATTTTGTTTTAAATTTGAAAGGGTACTTTGTTAAGAAAGTCCAAATTTTAGATTTTAATAGCTAGTTAATAGTTCCACTTAGCCTGCTGATGTTTTCGTTCCTTGGAATATTTTTAAGACATTTTATATATAAATCGACAAGATTTCTTAGGTGATTTGACATATTTTTCAAGTTTTACACAATTTTTAATCATATCATTCCAAACATTTGGTATCATCTGTAACACTAAGTAGTATTGTAATCGTATTGTAAATGTTTATTGGATTATATTGGGTTTTTTAAAAAAAATCATGACTTAATAATTCATTAAGGACATCACCTAAATCCTTAATAAAGAAACCTCCTGGTTTACAACAATTTGGGAAAAAGAATATTTATTTTATATTTTAAGATTACTATTAAACCAAAGGGATTGGCTCAGAATTCCTTCCACCGTAATGGTTGTTTCGCAGTTTAGGACGTTCCAAATCAAAAAGATGTTCTCCGGAAATTTATTTAAATATTTTGATATTTTTGAAATAACATGAGGTGGCATTCACCATGTTTTTCATTCTAAAAACTTTCATACTTGTCTATTAACAGGTTCTTCCATGTTAAAAGCTATGTTGGGTTCAAAAGTTTGTTGACCCGTGTCATTTTAAGTGAATATATATAAAGGATATTACATGTGGCATTTTAATACGCCATTTTCATAGGGCAAAACGATTGCACTTTTCTTAATTGTATCTGGCTTTCCATTCCAGAGAAAGTTATAAAATATATTTTACTAAAGTTTTATTTTTATGAAAAGATCCAATTTTTATGCAAGACGGAAATTTATCCTTACAATGTACCCTGAAGCCAATTCATATAGCCTTAGTTTTGTCAAGATTTGCTTTCAAGCATACTCAATGAATTGTTTTTAAAATTGCTAAACATTATTCGAGCGATTTTTTCGTCCGAATTAGGTTTGAGTCATCAGCATACTGACTTAACAGATATTTTGAGCCATTAACTGGTATACCATTGATATTTGGTTTATTTTTTTAAAGACGCACTCAGTAGTTCCAGAGAAAGAATAAACAGGTAATGTTACAAAAGATCCCTTTGTCGAACACTCCTTTGTACCTAAAAGAAGCGTGAACAGTGTCCAATATTTACAATACAACTGTTACACCTGGAGTACAATGCGTTACCCTGTGTGTATTAACAACAGAAAAGATATTTTTATTATACAAAAACATTCTTTACAGCATATTTATTCATAAGTGAAATTAAACTCTGTCTCTTGTTCCAAATCTTTGCGTGTAATTTCGGCTGAATCATTTCGCTTTTTTCTTTTTAAAGCGTAGGCAAGAGTTTTTACCAGTCCAGGGTTCGGTCGTTTTTGTACCCGCCAGACATAATATTTGGTCAGCAATATTTTGACCGTTCTGAATACCATTATTTTGTTCGTCCGCAACATTAAGTATTTGTCCAAGTGTAGTAGATTTGGGTTTCCTATAAAGATTTTCCAGCTGCATTAATGAAGACTTTCTTGGATAATGAAAACTGGATATGACGCTGAAGAAGAAATATGTAAAGATTATATACTCCTGAAATAATTAAATTTCTTTAAAAAAATGTTTCATTTTATAGACTGTATTGCATTAATCAGAACATCTCTCGGCCATTTCCGTCAAGGATCGGAAAGTGACCTTTGGGCAAGTAGTCTCTATTTTGAACTATTTTCATTTATTATTAATCAGTTTTTAACATCATGACTTCGTTTGTGACGTTCAGTTTGGTTCGTCGTCTAGTGTTACCCCATTGTTACTGACGACACCAGATTGTAAACAAATACTTATCTATGAAAACGTTTTTAAAGTTGACGTTTTTATAGTGTTGAAAAATTTAAGTTTTAAAATATTACAATAGTCCACCTGATTTTTTTATTTTTGCAAGGGTATTATCTGTATAGTTGAATAGTTAAAGGGTAATCTACTTCCTCGCACTTAAATTATGCTGCTGTGTAAACAGGCTAACCGTCACATTTGGACCAATTTTTGGTCAATATCCATGCACGTATCTTTGTGATAACTTTCCGACCGTAGGCGAAAATAACCGAGGTGTTCCTATTGTGCATTGCACATATCGAAGTTGAAAGGATATTACATGTGGCAAAAATTGCATTATTACCAAAACTCATTTAAAATGAACGTTGTTAACAATGTAGACTTCTCTTAATGTTTGTTTATTGCATTTTGTAATTTAATGTTTTGAAATTGTTGTAAAGTTAGTCAACTGGTGGTATCATGCATCAAGTAATTACTCAACTTACGTTCAGGTCCCATATACATTCCTGCAAACAAAACACGCTTTAACAGATTATGACTAATTTACATCTTATCGTTAACTTTACATGACACAGAATGTACAGGGCTAATGTAATACTTTCGAAATAAATAAATTCATAGCAGATGCTTTGTAAGTACAAGTGTTCAAAAGGATTCATTTTTCTGCTATATGTTTGTTTGGCCTTCTTCCAAAAGGTCTTGCTCACAGAAATGGCCCCAGTTTCAGAAAACATTTGAAATTAACATCAACAATAAATCTTTTTTTTGCTTCAGATTTAAAATTTCTCGCAGTTTGATTGGTAAATATACTACGAGTTCAACATAAGTTTAGCATATCGTGACTAAATGTTATATCAATGATAATTCAGTGCTGAACAGCTCAATTAAAACAAGAACAGTTTAGGTTTAAGCTAAACAAAATAAGAAGGGTTTATAATTTCAACTTTTGACATGTCAATTTTGTCTCCTCAAAGCCTGGGACTATACCTCGTAGGTTTGCAAGGTTCAGTTAACATACCTGAATAGATAATTCCAATGTATAAGGTAAGCCCTCTCGTGAGTGGTTTAAAGGTTTTAATACACAAGACCTAGCACAGCCAAACTGGGTGTGTTTTTTTTCAAATTGCCGCTTTCCTTGTATGATGAAAACTTGTTTATGTCCTTACATTGCAGAACAGATGTGGCCTTTAAAATTACTAATTGGGTTTTCCTACTCAAACTTTCATATGACCACGGGATTAATTATATAACTTGTATAGTATACATCATTGTTTGTCTTGATTTATATCTTATGAGCTAGTCCTCGTCATTAATATAAAGATAAAATACTGCTCACTTGAGATTGAGCAATCAACCAACCGTTACTTACACGCACGTTTCTCTTAACACCATGGCTTCTTGGGCTCTAAAATGTTGAATTTTATAGCATAATATACAATATTAAATATGTTCTTTATTTCGATAATTTACAAAAGCTTTTACTTAATGCCAAAAAATCTAATAAATCAGTCGCTGCTTTTCAATAATGGTCTTCCACACATCCTCCGTTCAACAAGTAATGTTTTGTTTCTTTGTCATTTTTTTACAGCCACGAACTACACGAGAATGCATAAATGAAGCCGTAGCCCATTCGTGCATAAATGTATGACTACAAACACTACTTAAACAAATAACATGTGGTCCGTATAATTAAACAATAAGATATTTCAACATTTTTTATTCTTTCTACTCTGTTCATAATCTTCAACAGGGTTTGTAGTAAATCATTGTTGGAAATTTCATAACTTAAATTCTCTGATTGCTTTGACTGATCAATCAGATATACATATACCATTTCACATATGTCAAAAAAGCAGGCAAATGTAAATTATTTAAATACAAGTTTATTTTCGCTATTCCATATGTCCGTGTTTGACAAAATGTGTGTCTTCCCTTTGAATTTATGATTTGCTTTAAAGTGGACTCCGAAATCAAGTTGAAAAAATCAGAACATTTCATAGATATATTTAAGGTAAAACTGCGTAAATATAAATTATTAGTTGTTACCTGTTTCTTCGCCACTTTCGTTTTCCTTTGGACCTTTAAGATACATTAAGGTAACTATCAGATACAGATATTTTTAAAATAAAACTTTTTATACGAGAAAAATAGTGTTTACCTGTGTCTTCGCTACTTCCGTTTTCCTTTTTACCTTATGATACATTAAGATAACTGTCAGATGCACTTCTCCTTACAGTCACATGTTTTATTAACTTGTAAACACAATTTCACCTTATGTTAATTAATAAATATGTATAATACACTTGACAAACCAGCTAATAGTTCGCTGTGCTTTTTGCTGCATCTGTGTATGCCATTCTGTACATTTTTGTGCTATATGACTGTATAAGTGTATTGCTTTGTGTTTGTGTATGTTTGTCTTTTTCCTGATTAGTAATTGTCCCTTGACTATCTGCTCTTGTTTCGTTGGATTCCTTTTCTATTTTTCTTAATAATAAATAATCCCTGAGTCCTTGTCAAGTACAACTAAAGGCTAGACCTACGTAGTTGCAAAGAGTATCGTTAGGGTCAAATAATTAAACCTTTGCCACGGACTAGAATGAGTGATAAATTTAAAATGTCATCTGTAGACGCGTAAAGTGAATAGGTGCCCTGCAAACGCTACATAAATGCCAAATCTCTTTCCCAGCTTAAACCGCCACACTTAAGTCGATGAAGTCAAAATGTATCGCCTATTGCTTTCTTTAGCTCTTTGCTAATATCTTCTTGTTTTATTAACTAATTTTCGTTTCTAATGTCGTGAAATACCGTAGAGAAGACGCTAAATAACTACATAAACACCGATGTTACGAATGTTATTAAATAGCAAGGTGAATATAAAGAAATTAAGTGAGAATTTTAGATGTTACGGAGTTATTATTCGAGTTAATACCAACAATAATGGCATCGTCTTAAGCCTTGTTGGTTAAGTTAAAATAAGGAAACACAAAAAACTTACTCTACCTTTTTGAATAACTTTAACACTCTGAGATTACCAATATAATTCATAATAACCTTTATACTAAGCTTGCACTATTCGTAACAGGTAAAAAGAGACATAGTAAACAGTGTGGTAAGTGGAAAACATATTATCTAGCGCGAATATTTATGCAAACCTAGCGGTTTCTGCAAAATGGCCACAATTCTGTGCATGCATCTAGAAGAGAATAACTATGACCTCTTTGTGTTGTATGACTAGTATAATTGTCACATTCAATTCAAGATCTTGTACGAGTTGGTGACTGCCCCCAGTGTAATTATCGTGTTTTTTTATTTTAAAAGTTAACCTTTTTAAGGTACACGGATGTTGGTATTTCTATATAAAGACTGACAAATTAAAAAAAGGACATAATACATTTGTAAAGATACCAAGATTGAAATAAAACAGCGAAAGACATTTAAGTCATTGTTGTAGTTAATGCATAGAACGTATGTATTTAACCTGCTATCCTAAGAATTCTTTCAACATGTTTTCTTTTCACAAGAATATAATCTACCAAAAAGGTGATTTACGTCTCTCAAATTACAGCGGTACTTGTTGAACACATATCATTGTTTGTTAACACTGTAATCACTATTTTCAAAAACCCATGTCAATCATTTAAATTCGGGCAAAAGTGCCGTGGAAGCGCGCCTATAGTAATGCGAATAAGTCTTTGATCAGTAAAACTATATTCATTTTAATCATTGAAAGCCGCTCAACTATTGTTCAGCTAGATCATTTTGTCCAGCTTTTTTGCAGGATGAAATCGGAGTACGTAAAAAAATCCAATCCTTAGGCAGGAAAAAGTCGCACCATCAAACTCAGTGTTGATAGTACACAGATTAATAGTAGATGGCTAGATCAAGGCAAACTTTTTGACCTGTCACTTTGGTGTCCTCACACTCTGGGCTATACTTTAAAGGTTTGCAAGGCTAAATCAACATAACTGGGAGAGAATTTCGATGTAATGTATAAGGCAAGCCCTCTCGTGAGTGGTTTTAAATTGTTAATACACAAGACCTAGACAAAGTTAAAATGGGTTGATGTTTTGAAAAAGCCACTTTCCTTGCATGAAAACACCTATTTGTTGATCTCCGTACATTGCAGAGCAGATGTGGCGATTGTTGTTGCTAAAAAGGTTTTCTTACTATAACAGTCATAAGACTACAGTGGCATTAAATATAGTTTTTACATTATACATTATGTGTTTCTTCTTAATTTATATCTTCTGTGCTAGTCATTTTCATTAGTATTAAGACAAAGCAATGCTCACTTGAGATTGATCAAACAACCGTTACTTACACCATGGACTCTTGGGCTCTGAAAAGGTAAAACTTTTACCATAATACACAATTTTAGTTATGTTCTTAATATTGTAATAATTTTCCAAGAAAGCTTTTACTAATTACCAGAATAATATAATACGTCAGTGCACTTTTTAATAATGGTAATCTACAAGTCCTGCAGATTGCTACGAATGATAATGTCGTTTCTTTTTTTCTTTTTTTTGACAGGCAGGAACTACATGCATTAAATCAATCCGTCGCCCATTCATGCATAAATGTATGATTACAAACACTACTTAAATAAATAATATATGACCCTTAAAATTAAGCAATATCATTGTTGCAAATTTCGTAACTTTAATTCTCCGATTCCTTTGACTGAATAATCTGGTATTAATATACCATTTTACATATGACAAAAAAGGAGGCAAATGTGTTTTTTTTAAATAAAAGTATATTTTCATTGATAGTTCTATTCTATATGTCCCTTGTTTGACAATATGTTTGTCTTCCATTTGAAATTTATGATTTAGTTAAAAGTGGACTCCGAAATCAAGTTGAAAAAATCAGAAAAATTGCATGGATATTTTTTAAAATAAAACTGTGTAAAATATAAATTATTAGTTGTTACCTGTTTCTTCGCCTCTTCCGTTTTCCTGTGTACCTATAAGATTAATTTAGGTAACTATCAGATACAGATATTTTTAACATAAAACTTTGTATACTAGACGAATTAGTTTTTACCTGTGTCTTCGCCACTTCCGTTTTTCTTTTAAGCTGTATGATACATTAAAGTAAATGTCAGATCCATTTCTCCTTACACATGTTTTATTAACATGTAATAACAATTTCACCTCATGTTAATTAATAAATACTCATTATACATTTGCCAAGCACCTCATAGTTCGTTGTGCTTTTTGCTGCATCTGTGTATGCCATTCTGTACATTATTGTGCTGTATGACTGTATGAGTGTATTGCTTTGTGTTTGTGTATGTTTGTCTTTATCCTGATTAGTAATTGTCTCTTGAGTATCGGCTGTTGTTTGGTTGGATTTTCTATTATTTTTCCTAGTAATGAATGATCCTTGAGTTCTGGTTAAGTACAACTAAAGACTAGACCTACGTAGTTGCAAAAAGTATTGATAGGTTCAAAAAATTTAACCTTTGCCACGGGTGATGTATTTAAATAGTAATCATGAGTTGCTTCAACTGAGTAGGTGCACTTCAACCGCTACATAAATATTAAATCTCCTTCCCTACTTAAACCGCCACACTTATGTTGTTGAAGTCAATTATCGCCCATTGTTCACTTTTTGCTAAGGCTGTATTCTCGTTCTCGTTTTAAATGGCGGCGAAATACTAGAGACAAACGTTAAATAACTCCATAGACAACGATGTGCCGACTGTAATCAATAAAAAGGTAAATATGTTATATGCTTTAGTTACCTATGTCTAATGAAGCTAAACATTCCAACATGTTTTGCGAATGATCTGATCCCTTTTTCTTGAAGAGAGCCTTAAGCCTTTCTAATAAGTTCTTTGTTAATATTTTTTGTGCATTTGTGGGTTTCTTTATGGAAACCTGACCTACAGGAGCAGTGCAGTGTTCACCATCATTAACATGAAAAATTCGAAAGTTGCTGTCATTACGCATGTCGCAATATATATGACTTTTGTTCTTATTATTGTCATCCTCTTCGTTTTGTTCGTCTTGTCCGTCTAGTTGTACAACTTTAATATTCCCTGAGAATGAAATCTGCAATATTTTATAAAAAAAACTGGAGTGCTAATCAATGCAACTTTTTAATTGGGTAGTTAGGAATATATTAATAAAAGTATTAAAAGGATCTCAATAATGACAAAGGGAGATGTGTCAGAAAATGTTTAAAGAAGTAAATATTCAAATATTCTATTTAAACAAATGCCAGGCTACCAAGTTTAATATTAATGTTCTATGCAAACATTAAAGTTTTTTCGTTATTGCTAAAAAGTGTATGTGTCTAAGCCTCATTAAATACACGATGTTAACCATTTTGACAATGTGCACGCTAACTGAATGTTCTTGTCATACAAATATCTGTATTTTGTGGGTATATATAACGTTTTTCTTTAATTTGCACACTTCTAATGACCTTGTAAGAATTATGTCTGCATAATAAAATTCCCTTGAAGGATTCAAATGAGTAACCTTCTGTCAGCCATTTTATCTTATTCTGCTCGAAATGTTTAAGCAAGGAAAGTTCGACGACAAGTTTGTAAAATGTGTTTTCTTTCTTCAACATTGCAAATATGTTCATCATTTTCTCTCCCTTAATAGCTTGATTTGCGTTTCTTGTGGCAGAGTTAATGGCGTCCGAGAGAGCAGCTACACACCTAAGAAAAGTAAAACATATCATGTATCCGCTAATGGTAATATATTGACTTACGTGCAAAAGTTGTCTACTTGATGTTTCCAAAAGAACATTTTAAAAATTAAGTAGAATTATTGAGTTTTGAATTGCAGTGTTCATAACCGCTTAAATTTACAATGTTCATGCAGATATTTATACTTTAGTTTTTGGATGCATTCGGAATACCCATGCATGATTTCGGATAAAGAAATACAATACATGTAATCAAATAAAAAGCGTCGATATCCAAACTATTCCAATTTTCATTGTTTTTTTTTGTGGTAAGTAAATTAGTTAGAGAGAAATACGAAACCAGCGTGTATACTCATGATAGTTATACATGCGAAAATGCAAGTATAGCACAAATTATATATAAAAACGTTTTTAAGCATTGTATATTATGCGTTCTTAAATCTGCTTTTATAAAACACAAAACATGTTTTTCTTGATTGACAGTCCTACCAAATCAAGTAAATGGAGCATTTTTATACATATTTTGCTTACAATCAGTACAAATTGGGTTCAGATTCACATTCACACAATGTTTAGCTGTTACACCAGCAGTAAAATTCATTTACCATTTAAATGCTCTAATCTTAAATATCACTTTTCTGTCCTTCGTGACAACTACTTGAGCGTTATTTTTCCACCAGTCAGATTCGTCTTCAGGTTGTATTTTGTCCGAGACTAAAATTGTTACGCTTACTGAATCAGCAAGATCAGTATGCAAAGGTAGCATAATCTCCATGTCTTTGCTGGGTTGTAGATCAACTGATGATGTAACGTTCAGCGCATTTGTAACTAAAAAGTCGCACTTGTTACTTCTGTCATCTTCATTCCACATTTTAGTACCGGTAAACTATTATTTAACAAAAACTAATATTTATATAATTAATGTGGGTTGCTGACCTGCAAATCATATATTAGTTCTTTTCTTTTGTGGTGTTGGTCTCAATACTGTAAACAACGCAAGATAGTTTGCATAAATCATAAAAAGAAAGCAAGCACGAAACAACCATTCGTTAAGGTGAAATAATAATTCACAAGAATACTGTTTGGGAAAAGTGATGAAGTCAGTTACTTACATTAACAATATAAAGAGTTTAATTTATTTTAGATTAGTATCAATTAAGCATCGTTAAGCATTTAAAATTTTCTGTAACTTTTTTTTATTTTATGTTACTGAAATATTTTGCTTGTATTATATCATTACTTGATTACTTAGTTACATGTATTTACAATATACAATTTTACATAGATTCGTCATGTTATCGATTTTTCGTGATAAACTTATTTTTTATATTTGTAGCGTATGCTTATCAAAGCACTGGCGTAATATTCTACTATTTTAATTGATAATTTAATGTGTTAATGGTAACATTAGCAGGTTAAAACGACAACACTCATTATTTAATTAATAAGAACAGTAAGGTTTCACATATGAAAATTACATAAATTCATCAAGTAGGCTTTCACAACGTAAATATTTGGCTATAAATATAGTATTCACTAATGATAAATGAGACCTATTTTTAAAAGAAACTAACGAGTTTTATATGTTGTTTTATGTTATTCCTATATTGTCAAAAGAATTTATTGCGATACAAATTCTAATAAATTTTCCCATAAATCTATAAAGTATTGTGAAATACATGTCCAATTTATCCAATTTTGTTTTAATTATGCCTTATTACTTATGAATTGATTTCAGAACGTAATCAAACAGTTTTAAATAATATAATTGATTTGTCATATCTTACTTTAACTTGCAGTTGTAAATCTGCCTTAAAAGTCTCTGGCTTTACATTTATGTACGAATCAGGCTCGACTTGTGGTGTTATTGTGGTTCCAGTTTTGGGCACATCAAAGACCTCGATGATTTCAGTTGCAATGACTGCAAATCTAACTATCTTCTGGTTTATCAAATCAACATCGACTGTTAATCTGGTAACCTGAAATAGTATGAAATAAAGAAACAACGACAATAACCCCCAATGAATAAACAATCAAATGTAACTTGTCTAACTTTTTTTTTTAATTTTGTTAAATGTTTGTCAGTTGATATTGTCCTTCAATCGATAACTTTACTTGACACGTACGTTATAAAAGCAATTACAACCGTTACGATAATTCCCAAATAAAGGTCAAATTTCACAGCGGTCCGCAATTAAAAAAAACACGTAACTAATAACAATCAAAACCTACCAAAATCAATTAACTCACACATTTGCGTCTTGCGCAGAGTAACATAGATGTCCTATTATCATTAATTATTTAATCATGAAACAAAACCGCGTTGGAGCCTATTCGTCATATTTTAGTCTTTACAACATAATCTAGAGGTCATACGTTTAGCCCCAGTCACAAAAGTAATTTGTCTTACCTGAGGAGCAAATATCGTCATATAAAAAGTTATTTGTTAAATGTACATCAATGTGGTTTTTTTTTTTTTAAAGCGTAAAATTTCCCCATAGAACAATGCAAAGTACGCTGTTAAATTAAAATATGTTTGTAATAACTTGTTAAGTACCTTTTTGTCTATATCTGTGGAAGTGAGTGGATGGCTTTCACGAACTTTTCCTTCCAACGATAAAATAGATAACCTTTCGTTAAGTTGTGGTATTTCGGGAATAACTAAGTTCACCATTATTTTAGTGTTTGTTATATTCCAGCCTTGAAATTCAAAGATATCACTGAAGAAACAGTAATTAGAAGGAACGTACTCTGGACGCATCTTCATGCAGCGCAAAAACATGTCATGATAAAGAGGTGGATTTAATGTAATTCCAAGTTCTTCTATGAAAATGCTTTTTCCAGATTCCACATATACAATACTAGATTTTATTAGCCTAGAGTATAGAAGTATGAATACTCAAACAGTATTATTTGGTAAGTGCATATAGTCAAAACATATATGTTAAGTTATATATACAGTCCCTGGAACGTATAAGTTAACAAAACGCACGATACACGAACGATATACGAACGATAAACGGACGATATACGAACGTTGTACGCACGATATACGAACGATTGACGCACGATGCACGAAACGATGTATGATAAGATATTCGATGGAACGGTGAGACGGCGTTTATCGTTTTGTAAGATCGTTTCGTCTATCGTATGGTATATCGTATCGTGCAACGTTAAGTTTATCGTATAATATATCGTATGGTGCATCGTTTCCTATACCGCCAATACATGGTTTAATGATGATTCGTGGTATAGATGGTTCAGTATAACTCAGAATTTTACTTCAGCATTGAAATCATTTACTAGTTTTCCCAGATTCATAAGTACTGTAAAAAATGACTGTCGGAAAAATACTGTCCCCCGCTAAAAATACTGTCACCAGCTACCATAGGAACGGAATGTTAGAAAATAATACTGTACCATTCGCGCATGCGCAATATCAATTTTTACATTTTCGTTTTAAATAGTCGACAATAATATCAATTAACAAACGTTTTTCTACCACAAACGAGGCAGATTTAAAGATTCTGGATACTGTTAGTTTACTTTTATTGTTAAATTGCTGTGTCATTACCATTATTACATCAACTAAATACCATTATTGAATAAAGTTGTTCATGCTTTGAATATTTTTTCGATATAATTAAATAAATGTTACATGTCTGACAGGGGAACAATAAAATTGTAAACTTTCGAAAATACTGTCAACCTCGGCTTTCGCCTCGACAGCATTTCCTCAAGTTTACAATTTTACTGTCACCCTGTCAGACACGTAATATAAAAACACTGTAAACACTGTTTTCGTTGTAAAAACACTGACGAAGCCTGTTGGTCAGGCGAAATATTTGTGCAATTTTTTAAAGTGTAAAACTTTGTTTTCCCTGTAGTTATGTATCTAGATGTTGTTGTACATATTTTTAAACGAATATATATATATATATATATATATATATATATATATATATATATATATATATATATATATATATATATATATATATATATATATATATACAAATCTAGAAGATTATGCAACGATACATATGACGGTGTCTCTTGTCATAAATTTAGACACAGACTGACCAACGAATGGCCTTAGTCATTGAGTGTCAATATAAATAAATAACGTGAACAATCACAACATATTCATCTTAAACTTTCTCATTTTAAATGAACCCAAAACTTTTTTAATAGTTGCTTCTCAGTCCGCTAACCAGGGACGTGCCGTGCTGTTACTTGGCTTTGCTCAAATATTCCAACAAGATGTAATCAAATTTATCAAGGTGACAAATTCATTACGCCAGACGCGCGTTTCGTCTACATAAGACTCATCAGTGGCGTTTAACTATAAATGTTTAAGATATTCTTCATTGGGAGATGGAATAATATTTTTTTCATTGGGAGATGGAATAATATAAGTCCACTGGGATCGTGTAAATACACAATACAGGCAGTTCAAAATATTATATAAAGGGTCTAAAAGAATGCTGCTGAACCAGTACACTTATTTAGTATCGGATCGACAAACATGACGATACAGCATAAACAAAAAGTAATAATATACAAATCTAGAAGATTATGCAACGATACATATGACGGTGTTTCTTGTCATAAATTTAGACCCAGACTTACCAACGAATGGCCTTAGTCATTGAGTGTCAATATAAATAAATAACGTGAACAATCACAACATATTCATCTTAAACTTTCTCATTTTAAATGAACCCAAAACTTTTTTAATAGTTGCTTCTCAGTCCGCTAACCGGGGACGTGCCGTGCTGTTACTTGGCTTTGCTCAAATATTCCAACAAGATGTAATCAAAATTATCAAGGTGACAAATTGAAGAATATCTTAAACATTTATAGTTAAACGCCACTGATGAGTCTTATGTAGACGAAACGCGCGTCTGGCGTAATGAATTTGTTAACTATATTCACAGACGCGATTTTTTCAGCACTAAGTGTTAAACTAAAAGTTGTTATCATTATTTTGTTTTTAGATGAACATGTTTTTGTTTTCTTATCTACATCTAATGATTGTTATATGTATTAGATGGTAAATAAGTGTGCATCATCGCGGCAAGTTACCGATTGTAAAGAATGACACATTTGTATATTAAATGGCAGTTAATTTTGCGCGATAATCAAAGACAATGATTCAGATTAATCTTTCATCCATTTTCAGTAATGAATTTAAAGGAAGTTTCTTTAACAAGACGTTTTTCGTCTCTTTTGTAAATAGGTTATTTTTTCTTTATTGTCGATAATATACCAAAACTATCTTAGAAATCAAACGCTGTAAAGCTTTACATAGGACGACAAGTACCTAACAAAGCTACATTCAAATCGAGTGCATCATTTGTTTTCACCGTACAATGTAACGCACGAAACAATTCGTAAACCTTTATTACATAGAGGATTAAGTTAGATAACACCACCGCTAATCAATATACCTTAAAAAAATAATAGTAATGTGATTTAAGTAAGACGAAAATTAAAATGTTTGAAAGATTGTAATTAGCTCTTAATCAATAAAACTCAAGACGTATTTCCAAACGATTTCAATCGCCACAATGTCTTTTAACAGTTTAATGCGTTGTTAATACACTTAAAACTTAAAATATTTGCACTAAAGTTTTCAACGAGTTAAGGTTTTGATTTTCTGAAAAATAATGTTATTACTTGTTTGAAGTTATAAGTCAATTTTAACACTTTTTAGCAAAGGGGGGGGGGTCAAATTTTAATAGCGAATTAATCGCGAGAACCTGCTGGAAGCCCCCACTTTTTGGCAAGAAAAGAGGGATGAAGTCGAGCACACACTTTTAAGGTAGTTGCAAAGTATTTGAATATTTCTTGACAGCGCTTTAATAATACAAGACCATAGATGCATTTTGTATTCCAGCCATACTTTTTTTTATCAATTTTAATATAAAGTAGAGTTTAAAAAAAACAGAGAGGCGTAAATGCTAATGCACTATAATAACGTTAGCTGAACATACGAAAACGTAATTGTATTGTAATGATTGTTGCTATGTATAAAATTTGTTCTTTATTTTATGTTCACGTTTTATGTACCTGGGGTGCAAAGGTGCAGTAGTAAGAGACGTTAATTGTTAATGTGTTAATTGCAATGACCACAGGATATACGATGAACGATACAAAAAAAGATCCACCATACGATGCACGCTGGAGAAAACGATGCACGATATACGTTATACTGTACCATATACGAGCGATATACGCACGATAAAATCGTTAACTTATACGTTCCAGGGACTGTATATAGATTATTCATATCACGTCACAAACATCTGGGGTGAGAACTCGGTGGCCGGCTGCTTAAGAAAGTTATTTATTTATGTTTATCATGTACCTGCCAACACGTTGCATGTTCGTTCTAGAGTTACTGTGGGTAAATATCGCTTGATTCTAACTCAAATTGACATATTGCCAACCCATTTTGTGGATTTTAACAGGGATCTCCGGCTTTCTTGACCAAAAAGACGAACTACTGTATTAAAAACACGAGGGCAAAATATTCTAATCGAGGGACATGATTAGAGCCCGCTAGGTTTTCTGACAACATACATGTATGTGTAACAATTGAATGATGTGATATGCAGATAATTGGAATGTCAATAGGTACAAACCCTGCCCCCCTCCCGATTTTTTCCTGCATTTTTATGAAACTAAAGAGAGCAGAAGATAGGTCTTTAAATATCATGTATACTGTTGGTGTCATTTCAATTAACAAACCTCAATTTGCTGAGTGGATTCCGTTAATATATAATTCAGAATTGGAAATGAAAGTAACCGCATCAACAGCTTAATCTACATAGTGTTTGACTTACATCTCGAGCATTACACCAAAAGTCATCTTATCACAAAAAGTTTTGACAAATACCTTCACCTGCAACAATATTTCATCTTCTCCCGAGTCCAACTCATACAATGTCTATACTTCCCAATTAATCAGGTATGCAAGAGATTATACTGATTTTAAAAACGTCATCAATTTATTTGTCATAGACGTACAAACAAGAACACATTACTCCTCCACACCTTTATTTAGTCGTTCAATAGATATCGTTTTCGTCTTGAAAAATATATCGTTTGAAAACGTGACTGTATATAGTCTACCCAATTTCTGAATTCAGCACATATTGATTGTGATTCGATAAGAATTAGATATACTTGTTTCTGCCGAGTGATCCAAACCATTTTCATCGGCACACCAACTCAATATTTCTGAATTTGACACGCCTCAATACTTTCAGTATCAACTAGACACCGTGTTTATGTAACATTGAAAAGAGCATGTATGCCCATACCAAAACTACATCCATGTAACAGTTAATCAGTGTCTCATTTATATGTCAACGCACTTACTTGATACTTGCTTCTACAGGTATATATTAACTAATCTTACTTGTGTTGGAATTTTAACATTTTATCTGCTTGTTCTTGCACCTTAAACAACATGTCCCGAACAGGGTGTTCAAATGTGTTAATTAGTTTCAGCTCCAAAAACCAGTCTGACAAGTTAACATGTGCCCCAATCGAGCATAAAAGTTGGACAAGCACTGGTAATCGTTTCTCGATTGCTACTACTATTGGTGTTTTCTTGCTCTATATATAAAAATATACTAGATTTACATGTACTTTTACAACAACTGCAGTCTTACTAAAATATTTCATGCTGCTCAAAACTCTAAATATAACAACACACAATTGTATTCAAGCAGATATGTAATAAAATTTAAATAGCAGGATTGAAACACATGTGATTGCTGTATTATTTATAGGTATGCTGTGTATTACTTACCCTATCAGGAATATTAATGTCTGCACCAAAAGCTACTAGGGCAACTACAGCTTCAATATGGACGTTTTTTACGGCTTTGAGTACCGGAGTGTCTTCATCCTATCAAAATGTGTATATTGCATTCTATGAAATAAATGAAGGACAAAATGAAAGATCAGTCACATCTCAACCCAATTCGTTTCAAACATATAAAACATCATCTACGTTTACACTTCACTTTAGATGCTTCTACAAGTTTATCATGGTAAACGCATACACACAAAATCAATTTTTTGGATAACAAACCAAATTTTAAGCATACGTGAGGGATACTACCAAGATCTTTAGATATTAAAGATTACACGTATAATTGTCATCTGTTTAAAATTCTTAAATGTGAGAAAATATGACGCAATTTACACATTTTAAATCTCAGACCTTTAATAGTTATCAAAATTAAACTCTTTTCAGCCGTAAATATTATGAAACATATGTTGTGTTTTACATGTTTTTTGCTTTAATATTCTAGAAGCAAAATTTTGAACCTGTTTTCTTCTTGTGTTAACGTTTTCACTAACGGATATTGTAGAGCTCTGAAATATACTCACTTGATCCTTTTGATTTATTAATTTAACGTTATCTTTGTCTTTTCCAATTTTAACAATCAAGTCTACTGAGCCTCTTGCTGCAGCATTATGCAACTAAAAAACTATATCTATCAGAACACGTTTATAAAATTGTATGCAATATACATTATTAAAAACAAAAATAATTTAGAAACAAACGACATTAAAATCACACATAAAAAGGGGGAGATATTGTCACAGGTCAAGAATTCGAATAATTTTATAACTTCTAACAACGTGTGTCAATCCAAGAACAGAGCACAAATGAGAAACGTTTTCTTAGTCGCAATAAAAGTTAACAAACATTACCTGCATTATTATCGGCCATAATGCCCACTTTTTTCAGATATCGCTTGATAAGACAGTCCTACAGTCACAGTCAGCTGATTTGGGTGAACTACATGGAATCTACGTTGATGAAACGAGTTTTCAAATTATATCTTACCAGTATTAGTAATCTCCACACAATAAAACCAGGAAACCAATAAAAGTTTTTTACTGGGACGATAATGAGCTGTGTTGCAAACAAAGCTCATAAGCGCGTGTCCGGTTGATGGATAGGGTTAGCCCTCTTGTTCGTTTTCAGGTCATAACAAAAAAAAATAAACAGTATTCTTATTGTATCCGCTTCAACAGACTCAGTGTTCCACCACTACGCAATATTTCATACCTTTTCACTGACCGTCAAAATTGTGTTCTCTTTTCCTTGTTAATTTATTGTGTGTTAACTTGATCTTGTCCTGAATGAACCTAAAATGGTGCTCTTTCAGCAAACTGCCAATCAGTCAATACACTTTTCCAGTTTCAGTCAAAATTATTTTTCACACGGATCACACTCTTTTTGCAAATGATGTGTGTGTTTTGCTGGTGTGCATAAAGCTTAATTGCTGCTATATAGGTGTTAAGCAATTTCATCAAAACCAATTATTACAAAATAAAATGCAATTTGGTTACTTACGGTACTTGCCATATCTTAAGGTATCTCTGCTGTCCAATATAACACTAAAAATATAAACACAATAAATATGATTGCCTTGCGAAATTACATTTTAGTCGTATTATTGAACTGCAAAGAAGTTGACTAATAAATAACTAGCGCGAAAGACTGTATTAATATGTGCTAATCAACACAAGGAAAAATAAAACAAATGTTAACGAGAAATTGTATATGGAGTAGGTAAATAAAAAAATAATCTTTTGCGTATTATGGTTTGCGCTTTATCCTGCAATTTAGACCAGACAAGCTACGTTTTTAAAAAAAAAACATGTAATATTACACGTAATGTTCTGTTATTGTGATCTCATCTGCATTCAAAATCTAAAGGACATTACCTTTAGGAATTTAATATGAAATTTAGGTTTCATCACTTAATAACACAAATAAACTACAACGGACAGACATGCGTACAATTACAGTTTTAATACATGTTACTTTAACATGTTAAAAGCAACAATAACGCAAGGTTTCAATTTCTTATATACAAAGATTCGTTTAACACTTCTTACCGTTTCAATCTCTAGTTTCAGGAAATATATAATAAAAAATATCAATTTACCACTATATAAATGTCCGTAATTAGATATAAATCAAACCTAACAAGTAAATCATAACTAAAAGGTAGAATACAAAATCCCACAGGACCTCAAACTGTGTGCACAATATGAAGACTTATATGCATGCAAATAAAAAATGTATGACACTTTATATACGTATGTTGATTCTTTACGATACCAAACGATTGGAAAATAATTTAAAAATCCTTCATCTGTTTAAAAATCAATATTTTTTATCTATGAGTTGATTCTATTCTTGTCACGCATGTATTCTAATTGTTGACACCGGTAATTACACGGAATAATCATATATTTGTTACTGAGGTCTTTTAAGTTAAGTAATTTGTTAAATAATATGTATTGTTTTTGTGTTAATTAGAGAAATTGCATCTGAATTATAACCATAAGGACGGCACATGTGTCTGATAATTGCCTTAAGGTTCTTACTTGCTAAAAATTTTGTAATACGATATATATGCATGTAGTATTTTTACAATTATTTAAAATATTTTCAACAATTATAGTGTAGAAAGACTAAAGATGAAACTTCTGTACTAAGCTTGAAACGTTTGGTTTGAAGGTGTTTATTCAGTAAGGTAAGCAAAGCTACAACCTTTCAGACGGACCATTTAAAATTTATATTTATTTTTATATTTATTTAAATGATTACAAAACTACGCAATTGATCAGTTTTGATGGGCTTAAATAAGAAAATGCGGTATCTACAACAGCAGTAAACGTAGGAGACGTGATTTCCTCGTGCCTACATCTAATACAACCATTTAATGCAATATAAATATATTCTCCAAATTGCTACTATTTTCATGTGATTTCACAACACAAGCTCAATATAATAAATACTTATTAAATCAACTGATAATCAATGTAACTCATTAAAAAGTTTAATTTTTTTACTCTCCTGTACAACATTCTATTTGCAGCTTTAAAACAAGCTTAAAACGCTACATTAAAAGGCTTTTGAAACAAAAACAGAATTAGTCGATACAAATATCTACTGATTAATTAGGGCAAAGATTTGTGTTTCATTCATAATTTAACACTAATGGACTTTAGTGTGAATTTTAACAATTAACCACACAATTGCTTTAAGTATTTAAATGGGTATTAATTGTGCACCTCTCGGTTTGTAGATTTGTTTTGTACGCTTATGAAGCCATTTTTAAAAATCCAACTCTCAAATAATATCGCACTGTCTTGCCATCTATAGGAAAGTAGCAAAGAAAACCGACCGAACAACAAGAGCCAAAAACGAGGGACAGTTACAAATCCGGATAGACAAACACAACACAAAAATCAAAAACATACAACACAGAGAGAGAGTAACCCGAACCAAATAAAAACCATGGGTGCACTCAGGTGCTCCGAACGAGTAAGCAGTGCCTGCCTCTAATAAGACACCCGTCGAGTTACTCATTGTCTTGTCTAGGGAAAAGTCAAATCCAGGAATAGAAAATACTACCTTTGCCTCAGCGAAAATGTCAGATCGTATTTGAGACACTGATTTCCCGTAACGATAAATAAAGTCATGGTGCCGACCATAGAACTTCTGGAGAGATAAGATCAACCTAGGTACAACAAACCCTTGTTTGAGTAGTTTAGCAGTCAACAACAGTGAAAGCTAGCGCAATGAAAGTCTTTTTTTCGTGTCCTGCGATCATGACAAATTGATAAATCGCCTAATACAAATTTCCTTAAAAATGTATTTTCCAGAGACTAGAACAACAGACGTATCACATGCATTTGTATTCAATCTTTCATACAGTGTGGATGAAAATATACATACATATACACATGTATTAGTCTTAAAATAATAGAAACAAATGTCTTTGAATAATGAAATGTTTCCTGTAAAAGTGTTTTTGCTCTGATTTTAATGATGCCCTGTCTGAGTAATAATATATGCAGTGTTTTGTACTAACAAATATCTGTTATCTTTTTGATGACAACTTTACGCTAATTAGACATAGTTCCTAAACAACTTACAACTTTTTTGTTGGTAATTTAATACAAAAACGTTCAGCCTCTCGAGATTTAAATATATGATAGCTAAAAGGACAATATAAACTTAGAGTATAATTAAATATCGCGTCATTAGTTCTTGTATGTTGTTGGCAAAATATTTAGATTAAGTTTTATACCCTCATACAAAGTAACTTAAATAATCAATACTTCTCAATATTCGCCAATTAAACATAAAGAATCAACATTATAAGCTTGGACAGATTTTCATATTTGCATGAGTGACTTGGTACATTTAAATCTATAATAAATAATATCATATTAAATTAACGTTTTATAGATATATATCTGTAATTTTTTAATAAACATTTTGGTTTTTGTTTTGGTGACGCAAAAATGTTTGGGTTTTTTGAAACGTCAGTACAATTAAAACCAACCTTATGTTATCTTCCTTGTATGAAATATTTAATTATGGGGGTCATCTGCTGACAGCTTTTGACATCTAGTATTGTTTGATCTAGGAAAGCAAGGGCACCTCTGTAGGTTAAGCACTAGGAACTGACTGTAATTTCGCAGCTCAATTTCGCAAAGACTTTGAGCCTCTGCAGCAGTGTCTGTTGGTTACATATAAGTGTACTTTACATGTTGATGATTTTTTGTGACTTTAGAGAGATATAAGCATACCATAGACCTGTGTTTGGCCATATTGTCATCGACTATATTTTGAATGCTTTAAATATTACAAAGTATTAACCCACATTGGCCTATTATTATTATGTTCTTAATTTGAATCGTGTACAATTCATTACAAAAAGAAAGTACGTTCAAGAGCGTCTTATTTTAAAACTGATCAGCTAACATCATTATGATTAGAGTTAGAAAAGGGGGTTCCAATTATCGTACGTGATTTGATGATCAACAGGCGGGTCTTTTTATATACTAGTAGAATACTTAAAAGAGACTAAAACGTATGTTTAAATGCTCGAGTATTAAAACTGTCATACATTGTTGAAAATTTCTGATAAAAATTGATAAAAATAATTGGTCCGACATCAAGATTAAACTTCGACATAAAAAAGAAAAATAATCCATTTTAATAATAAAATGGTTTCTTTTTTTGCGCATATTTTAACTGCTGTTGTTGTTTCTTAATATAACTTATGGCCATTCATTTAAATTTTACCACACTAACTCCTTTATCATTCTTCGCTGACAACTCTATGAAATTTAGACACAATTGCCAGAAAATTTATAACTACTCTTTTTGCAAATTGACAGGAATTTGAATAATAAAAAATTTAGATATAGAAATAGTAAATACCAAGTCTAATTAAGTTTAATTCAGTACTTTTTGCATGTTTATCTTTTCATGTGTTATTGTCTAATAGGAATGTTTTATAAAATACACACAAAAAGTAACGCAAATAATCGCTACTTTTCGTGCCATTGGCAAAACGACTTTACGAAATAATATTACAAGCTCTACTGGACTTTAATAATTGTACAAAATGACATTGTACTCTTTGAAGCTATAATAAACATCGTCAAATTTAATTAACCTATTATTGATATATATCTTTAACGGTAAAGTACACTTAATGGGTTTTTGGTGACGTAAATCTCTTTTGGATGATGGAATGTTTTGCAAAGTCAGACTTTTCAAAATCAACTACATTCTTTTCTTTGGTTTTGCTTGGCTGACAAATATTGTTATGGAGTCATTTTCTGATAATTTTTAAATTAGCTTTAAGCGTTATTGAAAATAATTATCTTCAGCAATATTGTTCATACAAAACGTGTAGATGCTGTATGTTCATACTTGATTTATACAGTAATTCCACTGTGTCTAACTGCTATGAAAACTGTTTTACTTTTAAAGCAATTTTCTTTGTTCCTTCCTAAGTTGTTGTTCTGTTTTGTTTTTCTGGAACATTTGCTTTCGACGCAAATTAGGTTATCATGAGTTGGTGGTGGTAAATGCGGTTGATGTTCACAGTTTTTTGATAAAATTCCTATTCCGCACCTTATATAAACAACTTTAGAGATATTAACTTCTAAGAAAACTGTTTAATTCGGACAAAAAGCCTACGTTATACGGTATTTTACGATATGTTGTCGTGAGGATCATTTAATTTCTTCAGTGATGGCATTAACTAAGGTCACAGGATGTCTCGTTTGAATGGCTTATTGTTTCGTAACAGTTTAGAAACCAGAATACCGGTCTCAAGATTAATCATTATCTGAATTTTGAAATACCAGCTCTATCCGTTGGATGTGACTTCAACATACTTTCTCTTTTGGACCGGTCGCTTACCATAGACTGCATACTGGATCATGGTCAGGTCATTGATGACTATTTTCTACAAGCTGTTGAGTGTCATTGTCCCAGTCGTCATTTCTTAAATTTTACTAATTCGTCTTTGTAAATAGAGGGAATATGAGTAAGTTCATCTGAGCAAAAAACATTCATTCTCTGAGTGACCTTGTCTACCTTCAACTGCAGTGGTTGTGGTTTGTTGAAAGCTTGGTTTGTATGTTGTTTAAGGTTTTAATTGTGGCAGGACAGTGTGCAGTGGAGCATTTCCAGTTAGTTCTTTTATCGCTTCTGTTTTTGCCGGAACTTGAAACCACTGTGGAAAAGGTTCTGGTTCCCAATGTATGTTTAAAATAAACTTTACTGGTATATGTGCATTAGCCATTGTCGATGGCCTGATTTTAAATGTGCCAGAATTTATACCAAAACTTAATTAGCTTGGAATTCATAAAGCTTGAGGTTTCATGTTGCCAACTATTTAGGCCAATTGACTTACAAATCATGTTTTTATCTTAAAAGAAGCCAGTAAAAATTAATAAAACTTATTTTTATAAGTTCATTTGCTCTATTTAGAGCAAAGTGCACAGTATTTACTTAGTATTTCGAAGCTTACAGTACTCATCTGCAAATATCTAAAAAAAAAATTTTAAGTGGGATTAGATGGATGACCCCGTCTATAAAATGTCAAAAGTTGTTTTAAATAATTTCAAGTTTTGTTCTTTTTATTGATAAACAATTTTAGTGGATAATTGAGCGCATTATCATCAATAAGGAAGGCACGATGATGTTTATTTTAAAGAGTCTAAAACGTATGTTTAAAGCACCAAAACGTTGATTAATTTTTATTGAAAGCTTAATGTTCGGAAACGTAAAAATTAGAATTGTTTGCTATTCTTTAGCGCTCGATAACTGCCAAACAATTTCGTCCAAGTTTTGAATACAATACTATACAAGTTAAAACGCATCAAATATCACATTAAATGTGTGATTTCGCAGATATGCGTGGGTTTGTTTACATATCTTCATAATTTCGGATTGAAATTGAATGTTATATTGTCAGTGCACATGACTTCGTGTAGTGACTTAACTGCATTTATCTGCCCTAACAAGATTGACATTAGAGAATTTTTTTATATCTAGATGAAATATTTGATATAACCGCATACAACTATTGCTGGTAGAGGGGAATACTTTTTATGACAGTCTCAGACAGTACATCCAGATGAAATTAGGTAAAGCATATACAGAAGCCACAAACTTCTTTTAATTGCCGCATTTAAAAAACGTTTGCAAACTTGTTTCATATCATATTATCTATTATTTATATGACAGCAAATACAATGTTATCATCCACCATTTTAGAGGCAAACAGTAGTAAAATTTAAAAATTGCAGTTATGACATGAGACTGGTACAATAATGTTTGAAGGAATTGTTCTTCCGTTTACACAACGAGGAAATTTAACATTTGAAACCTAAAGTACAAGTGTAGGTAAATACTATTTTTATCTTGCGATCAATATTTCAACAAATCACAATGATTTGTAAAAGATTGGTACAAGAGTAAAAATGTAAAATCAAGATAGGCTTTTGGTGCTTTCGTTTTCGAAATGTATATAAATGTTCATAACATTTAACTAGAGTTCATTAATGACTAAGGTATACATTTAAGTTAATGTTATTCAGACTATATAGATGACTACACTCAAATAAGGGTTTCAGTTTACCTGCTTATCAATCTACTAACATGTGTTTAAGGTTTATATTTAAAGGATGTATACTCTAACCCAACAGCAAAAAATAACGATTGTTATTCACTACTCTTTTATCAGCTGGTGCAATCAACACTTATAGTAGTAAGTTTCAAGACCAGAACTATTAAAAGCAATAAATTAACCAAAAAACAGTGGAACGTCGTTATCACAATTTTCAATGTAACAAGAAAAATAAGCAGCCGATAAAAAAAACTCTTCTTTTTTATAAACAACGGTCCGTAATCTTCTATCCACAACCATGCGACACACTTGACAGTACAGGAACACTTGGAATCCTCCAAGTATTTGCTGACTATTATTTTTTTCATCCGCATTATTTTACAAAACCAAACAATATTTGCATTGTTCTTTTCTTTGCCGAATTTTCCGATAATAAACATAATTAGGCACAACGCAGCTAGAAATATTTCCCTGTAACTTCATTTTAATACCTAGCATAATATTACACCAAAGCATTTAAAAAGTGTTTATGGTCACATTAACTAATGATTAAATAAAGCTAATAAAGCGGGGAACTTACAGGTGAGATGCACTTCTTTGGATGTCATAGAAGTAGTTGCTTTGTAACTGCCGTGAGTACCATGAGTTTGTAGATATTTTTGTCCCAGCTCGTAAAACAATTTGTACACGTTAAATGGGGATTTAATTTATGAAAATATTCTACTTATAACTAATACATTTACTTATATTCTTGTACTATATTTTAATCTAACCGCCCATGTGTAAATCACTACTAGTTTATCATCTTTATGCGAAAATTATTTAAAACTACTGTAGTCTTATCATATCATCTGTGGTATTTTTGTGCCTACATTGGTTGATTTTGACAAATTGAACAATGGTTGTGTTTTGTTATGTTCTTGTATTGTTGACATAGTTTTTATTTGACAAATACGAAATTTGATGACAACTACATTGTACGTAAGCTCACCATAATCTCGAAAAGCTTTTTAACACTGTGAGGATAAAAATGCATGCAAT
This sequence comes from Limnoperna fortunei, assembly GCA_944474755.1. Lineage (NCBI taxonomy): Eukaryota > Metazoa > Mollusca > Bivalvia > Mytilida > Modiolidae > Limnoperna > Limnoperna fortunei. The sequence continues at coordinate 27,379,739 of OX104121.1, forward strand.
AGATTCGCATGGTCAACTCACAAAAGAAATATATTTAAAAGAAAGAAAACCAATTTTCTTACAGATTGTTTTAAACTGTTAGAGGAAACAAGCTATTTTTCACAATTAAAGTTGAAAAATTATCGTACATTTCAGTACATTAATCTACAAATTGCATTTGAGATCAAAGTTGTGATTTTCTTATCAATGCAGTTTATTACATAGTGATGCCGATCAAGAGAAATTCTTATTTTAAGATATAAGAGATTTGTCATCAGCACAAAAATAAAAAAATAAAAGGATGTTAAAACTGTTAGCTTTGTTTTTGTTTTGATTCATTCAACAATTTACAGTTGGAGGTTTTTAGTACTTTGACATATTTGACGACTGAACTAACAATGGTCAAGGCTTTATTATTCTTTGTACGTAGTTTCCTGAGTAGAACATTATTTGTTTGTCATATTTTATTATAATTGCCAAGTTTTTCAGTCAGAAGAAGGCGGATGACAATCTAGCTTATATGCTTTAGCTTCTGCTGAACTAATGATGTCATATTAATAAACAGTTGACGTTTATACAGACAATCCGAATAGTCATATGTCTCAACAAAATTTCGTTGAAGACGAAACCAGTATTGGATAAGGGGGCTACGAATACTGGTCTATATATCAACTTTAAAACAGCTGAGCTCCACAATATAACGAAAATATTGCAAATCACACAAATAACTAGTCTGTGTAGTATTTTTCCTGCAGTTGATTTGAGATGTGAATTTTACTGCGAAAACGTGTGTGATAACTGCTTATTTTGCGTCATAGTGAGCAAAAAACTCACATTAAGAGTAAATATGATACGTGTACGTTAAATGTTTTTTTCTGAATTAGTTGAGTTTTTCTTACCCTTTATCTTCGCTAAAATAATACTCTTCCCATTTTAATGTAGCTATGTATGTACTCTAGGTATAAATGTATATAGACTCTTATCCTTTATACTGAAAAAAACGATTGCCGCATTGTTATAAGTGGTACAAGGTTAATATATACAACGCATGGTGTGTAATATAATTAACAAATATATAATCATTGATGTGCCATAAAATAATGTGAATGCAATTATAAGCAATTGTGTTCATTTACTTCTTCAATATGTTTAAATGGTATGTTATGCTATGATGGTGCTATCGGAATGCTAGTGCAGTTTATGGAAAACAAATTAGTAGATTAAATACAGATACCGGATTAAATAATAGTAGTTCAGTGTATACACAGGGTTATAAATACTGTTAATAATTGACATTTGTAAAGATTTTATTGTTTAAGAATGGGCACTTGTTAAGAACATTCTTACAAAAAATCATTTACTTACGCCAGGTTTTGCACATGATCTAAATTATTGCTAAGTTTTCTTGGTGTGGAATTAGGCCTTTGTTAGTTTACGTTGCCGATTTCATAAGTGTGTTCTATTCTCTGTCAGCAATTTAGCATAAACCTTCTATTTTAGATGTTGGTAAACATGTGTTATGTTTAATTAAACTAAAACGTTGGTTGGCTGTATAAATTTAAAGTGTATGTTTCGGATGAATGGAACAAACACACAATTAAGAACATTTCATGCAGTCACGAGAATATTTATCAACAAAAAATATATATTGTGTTACTTATTGATAATATTGTCCTGCTACGTTAAAAAATTGGTAACGTGCGCAAAAGACTGCAATCTCTTGCTTACCTGATCAATACGAAATTTACAACATAAGAAGAACAAATTGAACGATTGCTCTGCAAGTGGGGATAATAAATGATTTTGAAATGAAAATGTTATCATTTGTCGTAAATTCATTCAATCATGTTCGTGTTACCAGCATTTAACCTTTGTTGTAGCATTTTTTTTCTTTTTTTGTTAAGCGTGTCTATGTATTTATCAGAATTTTGTCACTCTCCTAAGATTTTTGATTCTACAATTTGTATGTGATCGTTTGGATTGGAGAAAGAATCGATTGTTGGCACAAAGAATGCCTTTAAAGCACACTACAGCTTCACATTGATATGGATTAACAATCAATGGTAACATGCTAATGGTACTATAGGTAATTACGAACTGGATTAGCTTTGTTATTTCATAGGAGGAATGATCTTTTTTTTAAAAAAAATCCATCCATTACATTTGATAGTAAAAGCTTTTTAGTTATCATATTGTTTAGGACGCTATTTGCGTTGGACTTGTTAAACAAGTATTTACAAATAATATGTGGCTAAGTAATATCGGCCTTAAGTTATTAGAACAAATAGTTCAGAGCAAAAATACTTGTAACGTTTAGGTCCAAAACGTTAATCACTTTTATGTGCAACTTTGAAAAATGTCAGAGTTAACAATAAAACAATAATGTTAACGATCAAAGTCTAGTAAAGTTTAAAAACGACAAAATCATTAATTAAAGTGCATGCAAATTATATATCCTTCTATAACTAGTTTCAAAATCAACTTACTAAAACTTTATTGCAAACCAAACACAAAGGTGTGCCCTCATATTAAAACAATTACCTATGCATTTTTTTCAGTACACTGTAATAGCGCTTTTAGCTGCTCTAGCCGTTCTCATTGTTTACTTTGTATAGCTCTTGTACATGTAAATTCATGTACTTCGTTTAGATTGCTGACATTTTGATTTCTTGGTTTCGCGATCAGCTATTGCAAGTGTGTCAGTAATTCGCAACTTCCTTCAACCTTCAACCGAAATTACAAATTGTGTTATGACATCTCATAAATGTTTTGCAATCTGTTCTCAAGACTTATTGTTTGTATACTTATCATTGACTTTGATGTATCTTAATACTCACTGGGAGACGCTATGTACTGATAATTTTTTTCCGGTACATTACAATCTAATTAAAATTAAATCTTTCACTTGCTCTCCCCCTTTTTTGCCATTGTCGCTGTGTGTAGATCTAACAACATCCCATTACAGGTCACGTCCGAGATCATATGCATAGATTTTCCGTTAGCCAATCAGAATCGTGGCTAGAAAATCTTAGGGTATGCATTCGAAACATCGGCAAATCGGCTTTTTTCTATTAGACGCCAAAGTGTACCAAATGTATTGCAATACGTCAACAAGATTGTAACCGAGATGTAAACAAACCAAATTGAAACAAATTTTCTTACAAATATGGAATCCACTGAAGAAACATCGTCACGAAGGTTGTACATACGATACTAAAATCACAATGTGTTTTTTTATTTGTGGAGTTTTATTGGTGCAAATCGAAGCTGCTACACAAGCCGTACCAGGACCAGGTGGAAGTGAAATCAAACTCGGAAGCATTTAACACACTGGAATCGGGCTGAAATGCTTTGTATTATTAAAAATAAAAGTAGATGTCCCCAGTTACAAAACTAACTGACAGCCTACCATTTAAATGTAAACTGTCACTAACGAAGATATTGATGGAAAAAGGCTTTGGATCATGCGGTTTATATCGGCCTTGATTATAGTTTATACTTGAATAAATACGTATTATTTTAAATAGGAACAACAAATATCACGCAGACACATGAATATTTCTTTAAACAATGAAGGAATTGGCTAAAAAGGAAAAAAAGATTTAGTGACAAGAAAACCAAGTTGGTCATTAAAATGTTTGAGCCAAATCTGTTTGACAGTTCCTTTATATGACTTGTTACTTTATAAAATTTTACACCATCATAAACCAAAAGACCCATTCATGGCCTTAGAGATCACTCCAGACATTATTCGTTTTTTAATTGTTACTCTACAATTATGACAGAATAAACATAACACTTTATCTAAACTTTGTGTTCATATTTGAAATTGCTCCAGTTACTGAAATTTAGTCCACTGAACCATGTAGCTATTGCAAGACTTTCCTTTTTAATTTTCCCATTTGAAAAAAATAGTGTGATTTTACTTCAAATTCATGGTAGGGTATATTGTCCAATTTGAACTTTGTTTAATTGCTACTTTCATCATATTCATGACCTTCGGTTTTTATAAGGAGGAACCAGAGTACATAGAGAAAACCCCAAACCGTGTGCCTTGCTGCCTTGTGAATTGAGGTTGTCGGCAACCATGTAATTAATCGAGAGTCAACCCCTGTTTTAATTTGCTAAATAGTAAAAAAGGAGGAAACATATAATTTAATTTTAATTTGATTGAGTCAAGTTTTCTTATTTCTTGTTACAAATGTGCACCAAATGAATTATAGGCCAAAAAGACCAATCCAGAATGACTACCTTATGCAGGCATTGGTGGAAGGATTCTTAATTCTCCTTTAAGGTAAACTAAAGTTGTAATATTTTTGTACAGCACGTTTACAACATGTACATTTCTAAAATGTGAAATATGTCAAATGAATGTTAAATATATGCCTATACTAGTTTAGTTTCAACATGTCTACGTTAATTTATTTGCTTTTATATATCATGTACATGAGTAAAATGTATTGTGTTCCCGTTGGGACATACAGATTTTTGGCTCGTTTTTTCGTCCATCCAGCCTATGGTTTACCTTTGCATTGAAGCATTGTTTAGGAAGATTACATCACATCTGTATAATACTTGGCACACAGTTAAAACATAATGATGTGTCTTCACTAGAAATTTTCAAGAGCCTGCCAACACTGAGGTTCTGGGCTTGAGTTTCACTGCGGTAGGGTGTGCTCAACTCCAATCTTAACTGACAAGGATTTCTAGTTTTCCTGCCTTTATACGAAATATTGTCATAGTTACTCATGGACTGACCTAATCCAATAACTTCAATGTAGTACTTATCATAGGCTTCCACTGGATCAAATTTGATTTACCTATGGCTTAAGCTTACACGTATATAAAACAAATATAGTGTTTATGTAGTCGTCAGATTCCTATGTTTCGACAGGAAAGACAATAAAAACTGGAAACTGATATAATTGAAAATTTGTTGAAACTGACGTTTAATCCCAGTTGGTTACATGACTGTTAACACTGGGATTGCTGGTTTGAGTCTAATTATGCAGCATTCAAATCCAATCTCAATTTACAAGGATTACTAATCTTTCTACAGAAGGTCAGGGTTTTCATATGATACTTCAGATTGCTCCACCAATACAACTGGATGTGACTATATAACTGAAAAATTGCTGAAAGCCAGACTAGTTGTATTGTCATTTACATGTAGCATCATTAGACTGCATACCGACATTAGAATCAGATGAAACATATGTTGCATCCTTTGCAACTGCATTTAGCATGCATTCCACTTTCGTATTATTCCAAGGTGTTTAGTTCAGATGTACACTGCATTTATAAAATTGTATGTCAAAAAACTATCATACGAGAGTTTTTGTTTTTCAGGATGTTTGTTAATTTTAAAGTCAGTTGCAATGATAATTTTAATATAAAATAAAGCGACTGTAGAATTCCAATTTTTTCCTGTCCATTGTACATTTTGAAAAAAACATTCTTTAAGGTACTAGAGTGTATAAGTCATGACACTGATAACTTTCAAATGTTTTTAACTCTTTTGTGAGTTTTTGTGCGTAGTACATGTAGCACTTTGGACCAGAACAGACAAGACAGCTATAATCATCTTTTTCCCTGTTTAAACAATTGAAAAACATGAGAAAATAAGAGCAGTCACTTGGAAGAAAATAAGATCTTAAATTTCGTATAACATTCTGTAAAGTAGAAATTCTTTATGTGTAGCAAGTTTGTTCCTTATTATTCAGTCAAGTGCATACCTTTAGAGGAAATAGTTCAATAATTTTAATTCAAAGTTACAAATTCATTAACATCTTTAAACATAATAAATGAAACAAGTTTACAAGCTGTCTATATGCTGTTATAAATCACGGTACATGTATTTATCTAAACAATGGTCACATCATAGATGTAAACCATATTTAGTGGTGTGAATAAATATTAAAATACAATTTTTTTTAAACTCCATGTAACTGCACTCTTTGAGCAAAGCCTTCTCAATTCTTGATTATTAATATTGCATTTTAATTACCTTAATATAGAATATAAGAATGCATCTATGAGGTAAGGTTACTTATAAATAACTACCCACTTTATGAATATCGACACAAGTTGAAGCTTTTATTTACAAGATACATTGTACTAGTAGAAAAACACAAAATGTAAACATTCCACTTACCAAGTTGGCATCATGTGAAACTCATCTAATGTGAACAGAAACTTGGAAATTTTGAAAATTGCTTCACCATACAGGGTCACCAACTTTACTCGGGAATGCACAAATGCTATCTATAAATCCGTCTTTGATATTGTGGTATTTTTAGCAATCTGAAATAAAATTGTTGTTTAAACCTGTGTTAAGTGACTGTAATGACTATATAACTATTTTATTTGTAGTAATAATTTTCACACACCTTTTTCAGACAAATAAGTTTTTAAAATTATTGCCAGTATTTAGAAAAAAATCCACAACTTTTGTTTACAAATGAAATGGCGTTTCATTAGTGGTGATCAATGTTCTTAAATTTAAGACAGTCATCGAAGCCATGAATGACGATTAAAACTGGAGCAACAGAATGTACGATGAATACCTGCGTTTTTACTAACACCACCTACCCTAATTTTTGTGCCTACCCTAAAGTTTTTTTGCCTATTTTGGACAAGCACTATTAAAGTCAAAATGTTGCTCCTATAAAAACCTGTCATACACTTTAGAAAAAATAAAAAAGGTCTGCCTACCTACCAACTCTGTTTTTTAAAAGCATGTTAGTGGAAACAATGGTAATTTTTCTTGGCCTAATTAATGTCTACCAGTAGCTTTATTGATAGTTTTTGTCAAATGTTTAATATTAATTCCCCCTACCAATCTCAACCACGTTAGTTACATGTATAAACTGTACTATTTTACTGATACCATGTTGTATGTTTATCATATGTAATTCTGCTCCCCCTTTTTCTTGTTAAGAAATTCGTGCCTCATTGTGAAAAAAGTATATATTTTACGTATATAATTTACGTACTGAACTTTATATGCTGCCGTTAAGTGTTGAACATCTGTTCACGTGATTCTCCATAAGCAATATCAAAAGCAGACCAACATCTTTTTCTTTATTGGAATGTAAATGACACAAATTAAAGTTGACTTTAGGAAGAGCGGCAACGTTATATTCTTTTCTTTCTGTAAACAATCCAAAATCATTCTTTGCGTTCTCGAGTACTAAAATAGTTGTAAAACTTTTCAGACCGCAAAAATGAATCGGACATCGCCATTTTGACAGTAAAGCCAAGTGTAATATGCAAACCAGTATTTGATTGGTCAAATCACACAACTAGAACTGAAATTTGATTGGACGATAAAAAATTTTAAAAATTGACTGTATTATATGTACAAGTATATAAAAATATGCAAACAAATAAAAAGAATTGTATTCAGGTATCGGCAAATATAGCAACCATATGATATATATACATGTATTAGATTTAGACATAGTACATTGTACATGTGTACTAGCGTGTGACGATATAATATATACAAAAATGCTCGCACCGCTCACACGCTAGTACACATGTCCAATATAGCGGATTTGGCCGAGGGGTCTAGACCGCTGGACATAGTGCAGGCGAATTGGTGCCACAGTGTCACAACGGTGTGAGTTTGAATCCCGCTGAGGGAAAACAAAAATTTGACAGTGTTAAAAATCTAATTCAAACAGTGTTGGGCTTAATTTGTAGACGTATATATAAATATTTGATATTAACCCTGTATTTCTGATGTTTCAGAAATCCGCTGTATAGATATATTATATGGTTGTCCCAATACTTAGATGTTTGTATATAATTTACTTACTGTGACTGCATGACAGGTAACTTTGTCATCCTATATAATATATACAAAAATGCTGAATTAGATTATTGTCAGATTAATACGTATTGGTTACGAAAATTCCATCGTCACACGCTAGTACACATGTACTATGTCTATGTCTAAGATTCACCCCGGTCAATGAAGCTATATTTTTATACAGCGGATTTGGCCGAGGGTTTAGACCGCTGGACATAGTGCAGGCGAATTGGTGCCACAGTGTCACAACGGTGTCAGTTCGAATCCCGCTGAGGGAAAACAAAAATTTGACAGTGTTAAAAATCTAATTCAAACAGTGTTGGGCTTAAGTTGTAGACGTATATAAAAATATTTGATATTAAACCTGTATTTCTGATGTTTCAGAAATCCGCTGGATAGATATATTATATGGTTGTCACAATACTTAGACGTTTGTATATAATTTACTTACTGTGACTGAATGACAAGTAACTTTGTCATCCTATATAATATATACATAAATGCTGAATTAGATTACTGTCAGATTAATACGTACTGGTTACGAAAATTCCATCGTCACACGCTAGTACACATGTACTATGTCTATGTCTAAGATTCACCCCGATTAATGAAGCTATATTTTTATATAGCGGATTTGGCCGAGGGGTCTAGACCGCTGGACATAGTGCAGGCGAATTGGTGCCACAGTGTCACAACGGTGTGAGTTCGAATCCTGCTGAGGGAAAACAAAAATTTGACAGTGTTAAAAATCTAATTCAAACAGTGTTGGGCTTAACTTGCAGACGTATATATAAATATTTGATATTAACACTGTATTTCTGATGTTTCAGAAATCCGCTGGATAGATATTTTATATGGTTGTCACAATACTTATATATATATGCTGTGATTTCTATAGGTGGTGACATTACACGACTGCTCGGAATTATTGACAAATGGGGAAAACGTCATTTACATGTGTTACAAGTCGTATCGATTTACACTATGAAACTGAATGCATGGAATTTTTAAAAGATTTAAAGTTAAATGAAAAAAAATACTTTCAACTTAAGGCATGGTCATAATAATGCATATTAATTCAATAGAAGCCATGTTTAAATATTTTTAGGAGGCCTCGGTGGCCATGTGATTGATGTAGTTCGTCTCCTATCGATCACGTGGTCTGTAAACACTTAGGTTGCGGGTTCGAATATTACTTCGGGCAAGGTGTACTCGACTCGAATCTTAATTGACAGAGATTGTCAGTTTTCCTACTGAAGGTCGGGGTTTTCTTCAAGTACTCCCGCTTCCTCCTCCAAACAATCTGGACCCCATGGTATAGCTATCAAATTCCTGAACGTGGCGTTAAACATCATTGAACAAACAAAACAAACAACATATTTTGATTGTATAAAAACTTAAATAAACTAAATAAGTCGTTCAAAACATTTTGTTTTAAGACCACTATTTTTTCTAAAACAAATATATTCCGATGTCTTGATTTAGTAAAAAATATTTCAAATACTGTAATTGCACTGAGCACTGGAATGTTTTACAGTTGTAATTATGAATACATGTGATTGCTATTTGAAGAAAACCATTTACTGTTTACAAGCGCACATATATGTTTCTTGTCGCCACCCTTTTAATCTTAAAAGTTCAGAGGGTAGTGCGCTTTTATTGGGAAAGAGCATAAAGTAAAAAGTCCACCCGTTACGTTTGGGTACTCATCTCCTATCCGCAACTTCATGGTGGAAACTAGTCAGATAGTGCCATTCTGTATCATATATTTAAGATTTTGATCGCAATGATATTTTGTAATTCCCAAAGCAAAACATGATAGAAATGGCTATATTCAATTTATCGGATTTGCAGAACGTTGATTCACAAAACCGGTTGATATGCAGCAGTGTAATACTTTATGTACTTAAAATTTCCTAAAAATGTCAGTATATCAATAGATGAACGTACACGTGGCTACCTTTATGTTATCATTGTAAAATTTCTTCTTGAACCTTTTGCTGCGATGAGGTACATTTATATTGTATTTGTGTTTGTCTAGGTGGCATGGATGTCTGTACTACGATTTATTTATCTAGAAATTGAAAAGCTGTTAAAATCATTATTTAATAGTTGTATACTAAATGTCATTTCATTAGCTGTATACAACAATAACAAAATACATGCAAGTTTAAACTATTAGCTTAGATTCTTTAATATTTGTGTACATCTATTTGAGTACAAAGAGCTGAAAATTAATTGGCTCATAAATATCAAGATCGGAAAGTTAATATAACAAAAAATGTGTTAAGCACACTAAGTGAGCAATAAATGCAACTATGTAATAAATCTATTTTATAGATTATACATTGATAATACTTGCGATGTTTACTCTGGGTCATAATTATACTCAAAAGCCTATAAAGAATTTAAGGTTGTCATTTCTCATATGTTTTTCTTCCGTTCTGGTCTCATTACGATAATGTATCGTTTCGCACTATACAAAGTGGATTCGAAATAATCTTAATTTTACTGAAATGATTAATAAGTAAAGGTAAGTCATTTTTGATAAATCACATGGGTTTAAAAAAATATGTACTGAAGAATGAATCAACTAAAATACAGCTAAGATATGATAAATACGTAATGATCTGCGTATGAACAGAAAGTCGTAGGTAGCTCCTACAATTGTTCTTCACGTGAGATATTAAATGCGCAGAATTTGCGTTTTTTAAACACGTCAGCTTCTATAAAACATTGAGAAATGTTGCAGATACATTTCTGTCAACATTTTTAGAACCCTGTGTCAAGAATGATTAATATAAGTAAACTAGACAAATAAGTGTTCAATAATTATTTTAGTATTTACGAAAGAGAATTCGTAGAAATGATTGATCTAAAAACAAACATATTATTTAACAAAAAACAGACGTTGCAAAGTTAAAAGACAAAAGAAATGCAGGAGCTTATTTACAATCTGATGTCAACATAACACTCAATGGAAAATAATGCAAAATATTATTTACAGCAATCAAAGACTGCTGATTATCCTACATTTTCAATGTGTAAGCTACCGAAACACCAGAAATTAGTTATTTTTTGCCCAAGTTTCCTTATTCATGGGTTTTCAATTTCTCAGAAACTACAAATATAAATGTACAAGATATAGTATATAATCCAGTTGTCTGAGAATCTTCTGCCGTCCAACGTATTTTTAGAGTTTGACGGGAGCTTGGGAGGCTCCCATCAAAGTCTAAAAAAGCATTGAACGGCAGAGGATTCTCGGACTTATAATACAGACGAAATGGTTGACAGTATAAAGAAAATTTAGACTAAAAATCATTAAGTGCAAACAAAATAAGTTAATAAATATTCCAGATTGTTTTTAAACCTTAGAAACTCCACTCCTATACTTTTCAGTTATCTATTGATCAGTATATATATCCAAAATAGCTGGATAATTGCTATTATTATTGTAAAATTCAGAGTGCGAGACAGTTCATTACGGTCCAATTATAAACCTATCAATCTTTAGCTTTGTAGGCGAAATAATTACAGTTAGAAGCAGTCCTAACATAACATGAAGTAAAATCTGGGACTAGTATTACTAATGGAACTGTACACGCCTTAAATCTTCATTTAAGTAGGTACGATTTCTTCGTCGGCGCCAGACCGGACCGGTTGGCAAGTTTAAAAAAATGAACATAAATTTTTAAAATCAAACAAAATGTCAAGTGGACAAACTTGTCATGTGACAAAATTGTCAGAACAAAAAATGTTCCGTTGACAAATTTGTCACGTAACAAAATTGTCAAAAGAAAAAAAAACAGTGGACAGACATTGTCAAAAGAACAAAAATGTCCAGTTAGCAAAAACTGTCAATGAAGAGAAATATTTTGTATCAAAAAATGTTAACTTGGCCTGTCAAAATCTGTGCTCAAACCAGTCAAATTTTCTCCTCTAAGTAATCTTAAAGCAGTTAGAATCTCTGCTTTCCAAGTTTACTAGCATGTTATGTTCGACTGCACCCAACTGTAAGTTATCAACTAAATATTATATACTTTTATTTTATAGTCCGAATTTGTCCACCGTAAAATCCCTATTTTGAAACAGTAGGTCGAATTTGTTATAGTCCGAACTTGTTATAGTCCGAATATGTAATGGTCCAAATTTGTTTTGGTCCGAGTCCGGTTACCATACTTCACTACTCTGACCAGGTTAACTTAAACCTTTTGTTAGTTTTGATAAGTTTTAGTTGTATAACGCCTATATATTATGTCTAACTGCTTCGTTTTATAGGTTTATATTTTTTTGTATTAGTGAATACATACTTTTTATCTCGTTTCTTGTTAAATATGATATTCGGTATAGGTAAATATCATGATATATATTAATGAACAATGGAATGTTCTGTAGGTAATGAAGAACTTTTTTTAACAAACTTGAGCTTCCTGACAATGGGAACAGAATGAACAGTGCAATTTCTCTGCAGCTGGCTAACAATATAAAAATATCTAACGACATCTGATTTAATAAGTTCATTTTCCAAATAATTTTCAACATGAATGACATAATTTTCCCCATCATACCACAACGGGGTCCGACATCTGATGTCGGAATACAAATTCTGCCTCCATATTAATTTTTTATTATTGTCTTTTTGAGAAAACCATAACGACGTTAACAATTTTTAAATCCGCTGTGATACAGATTTGATATTTAACATTTTGCACAACCTACACTGATGCGTGTTTCATATTTGATCACGCAGATACAGTGCTTATCTGGATCCCTGGTTGAGTACCACTATATAAGGAATAAATATAATAGTTTGGATATACATACCTTTTTTAAGTTCAGATATGTGCTGTACTTATCTCAATTACATAGTGTTTGAATACATCTAATCCATCAAGATACAGTTAATACTAAGGTTCTGTTTGGTTGTGAAGTTGGCACAAATAAGCATGCAAATTCCGTTGATTTAAGACTCTAAATTGCGTAATTTCAAACTCTGTTCTTTATGAATGTTCAAAATATATACGGACAATGTTTTGACTTCTTGTTATTTTAAAGAATTTAATTACTTCTATTTGCATGGCTGATGCATATTTCTTCATTTAAGCATGACAGTTGACAACAAAGGTTTATCGGTATAAATCCAAAACTACCTATGTAAAATGGTTGGGATCAGAAGATCAAGCGAAGAATTTGTAAAGCAATCGATTATGTCTCTCATACAAACGAAACAACTAGAATAAATTGTGGAAGTAAGGCTGAAGGATTAGATCTCTATGAAAGTAATTATGTCGTTTTGTATGTTCAAAATCATTATATAAAAACATAGGTGGCATAACATACACAAAAAGGATACCCAAAACATCCCTTTTTTTTGATACCAATGATACCAAACCTTGCTATACCGACTGAAATTAAATGATGTTTTAAAGCTAAATTAGTTGGCTATGTTTCTTGCGGAACTTATTTGTCTAGTAAACCATTCTTAGAAAACGTTGTAATATAGGAAAATGAGTATAACAAACGGTCCGTGTTGGTCAGGTGCAGAAGGAATGTTTGATATGGCTCCAAGTTTTCATTAAAAAAAGTCGCTTTCTCACTTTAAAGAATGGAAACCAAGGTCACGTTCGTTATGACCAAATAAAAGTTTATATCGACCATTGTACAATATGTCGTACTATTCGCAGCTTTAGGATGCAAAAACTCCGAATTAAAGTTGCATTTAAATGTCACAAAATAAATACTTTTGCAGTCATTCAATCATGTCTAGCTATAATGAAAACATCGCAGAATTTATATTAAACATGATATTAAACCGCATTATTGAGACCTCTTATGTAAATACATTTTGAAACCATTATGTTTTGGGCATCCACCCAAGAATACAGAGGAATCAATATGGAAACCAAACAATTGTATTCGATGTGTTGAGCGTTGTTTCAAAAGAAAAGTGTACTGCATTACATATTCCCCTGGTTCAAATAATTTATTACCAGAGTAGAAGATAAATTATGTAAATTTGAACATCAAGCATAAACAAGTACACTACAATGTCCATAAAACAGCGGGTGGTAGTGTGCTATACAAATTAACGTTTTCTTGCCACATCAAATCTTTCGGGACAGCCAATTCTTGGTATTTTTTTTCTAAAAGAAGACATATGCTCGCACAGATTGTTCTTTTACATAATGAATACAACATAACACATTGAAGAGCTGGTTACCGTTAGCATTATTCTTTTACAAATTTCAACAGTATCATCAGAGTCCTAATACCTTGAATTATTGTTGACAGCAATTTACACCAGAAAAGTTTTAACTGTTTCGCTATAATGACGCGAAAATACAAAAAAACCCAAAACAAATACAAGTTAAAAAAGCTACAATATTAAGAATCGCTTACTTCGTAATTGTAAACGATGCGTAGTTGATTTTGTACACATCCAGAAACAGTCCTTTGTAATTCCCGATGACTTGTCATTAGTATCAGGAAAGTTGCAAGAAAACTACCGAACTATTCCGGACGAATAAGCAGTACCTGCCTCTAATTAGAAAATAATCAAAAACCGTAAAAAAAATACAGAAAAAACAACGAATGCAAAATGCTAATCTTCTGAAGAAGCAGCTTTACTGCATTTGCAGGAAACGGATTGAAGTCACCCAGTAGGAGTTACGTCCAATTGTAAATGTAAATTAATGGTTCTGCGCATCAAACTCCTAATGATAATTGCATGAAAAAGGTCAAAGATCAAGAACACATTCTTAATTGTTCATCATCACTACTTCTCTAAAACAACAAAAGATAAGGCGATGGTGCAAAGTGTAAACATCTTAAACTGGGAAATATTTCACCTTTGCAGACAAAGAATGTTATGCCATCTTTCAGTGTGAAAATTTAAATTATTCTTTTCCAATAAATAACTCTATCAATACAGATAGAGTAATTTGTGGTCTTAACCACTTACCCTCATGACACGTGGCCTTTAGAATGAAAAGAAATTTAAAGGTTAAGGTCACATTCGGAAACTGGGAAGAGTGGAAGATGTTGATCTCTTAAATACACATCTTTATTTCATTTGTAAGAACAAAAATGGAGTTACCTTATAAGGGTTATTCACAATTATCAATGTAAATTATTGGTTTTCTACATAAACGTTCAATGATGTAAGCATAAGCTCTTCACTATTTACTATGGGAACTTTGACATTGAAAACGGACACAAGGTCAAACGTCAATGTGACAGTCTAGATTTTTTAGCTCTGCTTTGTTCATTACTTCAATAAAACCGTAAAAGGTATAGGAAAACTAAGAAAGCATTATGTTAATATCTTAAAGTGGTAACTTTGCCTTATTTGCAAGATAAGGATTTGATTCATTTATTGGAAACCAGACCCACTGTTAATGGTTGTGGTCACATTCTAATTTTTCTTGACATGCTTCAGTGCATCGTTTGGGATTGTATTGTGATAAGAAAAGACCGGATCACCATGGGACTTTACTCAAAATATTGTTATTCAAATAAATGAATCGTTTAAATAGAAGTATGTATGTTCTTCCACCAAGTCTGGACGGATCATTGTCGTGTCACTTATATATTTTGTTTATAGGACCGGTTATTGACATAGTGATCTGAGCCTTGTTAAAGATGTCGCAAACGTTTCATTACGAAGTTATCTCCCGAAACAATGAAAAGTTCATCAGTGTAACATTTGGTTTTCCCAAAAAAACTCATGAACTGTTGTTGCCTATGAGGTTTCCACCGCTGTTCTTTATGTTATAAATAAACTCACGGTAAAAGGCCATGATTATTGCTCTCGATTTAATCATTTTCTAAGGTGTACTTGTCTTCTATAACCATACAATATACATGTGAAGCGAAAAGTGCATAATATTGCTGTTTTAACGAAGCAACTTTGCTGTTTTAAAGGAAATGATATAATGTTATCCTATACGAGTTACATTTCTATATAAATGTAAATTATTAGTTTTCCCCAAAAACTCAAAAACTATTGTTGATAAAAACGAAGAGCATAAAATCTTAATCACTTGAATAGGCAACTTTATCATATTTGCAGGATCAAAAAGATGTAATATCGTTTTATATACTTATAAAATCGTTTTCCAGTATTTTAAATTCGTTTTCCACTATTTTAAAATCAATCAGTCGATCTTGAGACCAAATCAAATGGCGGCCTTACTTCTTTTTAACAATTGGGTCTTTCCATTGTTGTTGCGTTTCTTCTCCTAGCGCAGTCTGCAGAGCTTAGTTTTTTGTAATGTCGCTATGATATTTTAGATATACGGTTTACGTTCGCATCGTCTGAGCCGTGCTAAGTACTTGGAAACTTTGTCGTTACGGGTTTATTTCCCGAAAACCTTGTAGGCGTTTCTTTTCGGACACCGTAAAAGATGTTGCTTCAAAGTCTTATATCTAGTTTTATGCCATTTTGTCACATGTCGCAGATAGAATTTCACAATATATTACATTAGTTATCTTTTCAGAAACATGCTAGCAAAGAACCAGTATTTATACCGATATGTTTTTGTTTTTACTACTAACCCTCATAACCATTGGCCTGGAAAGTGCACACAAGTCAAAGGTCAAGGTCAAGTTCTATATTTTGACCCGTACTTGTGTTCACTATTCCTATAAAACCGTAAAATATACAGAAAAGGCGAAATGATAAAATTTTGAAGAGGAAAGTGTAGAATTTAATCAAGCAAGAATTTCGGTTATCTTATAAGAGTTATCTCCAATAATATATGCAAATTTATGATATTCACATGAAACTTATAAACAATTGATGGTAGAAGCACGGGGTCTTCACAATTGAAATTTATGACCTTCAACAAAGGTATCTTCAGAATTTTCACTTACAAGTGTGTATTGCGTGACCTTTGATGAATGTCCTCAAACTAAACCTAATGTCTGCGCTTGCCACAATTCATCAATTCAGCATTCATAAACAGTCTCTCAGGTCACGTGACAACTGGAGATCTAAACATTGACAATGAAAGCCTCCTTAATATTTTTGCAAAGCAGCGAAAAACCGTGTACCTAACTCCAACAACTGAAATTATAAGTTATTTTTTTATTTATTCAATTAAAGACTATGCCATTTAATTGACCAAGCAAAACAACACGAAGACATAAACCCTGCGATCATTGACCTTATTACTGATCACACAATTATAGCCTCTAAAATAGGTCGATATAAAAAATATCGACATGAGAACATACCGATCGACAACGAAGTAAGAGGTCGATACGTTATCTCAGGTCAATAGTTTTCATATCGACAGTATTTAAAGGCTACGATTGTTATATTATTAATTGATGTGTTTATGCACATTTGTATAAACTTGCATGATGACAAAATTTAGTTCAATGTTTCTTTTGGATTTGTTTACCGTTTTGATAGTTTGTTGTCTCATGTACGAAAATTTCACATTTCATTTCATTCTGCGCTGAAATTATGACAATTGTCATTTCTTAAGATACTGTTATACAATAAACCTGCAACATATTCAATTGTTTGAAATTTTTTTTAAAGTACATACATTTCTACCTTTCAACCATGAAATAGATAGCAATCAACTCTGATTGGCTGTTTAAAGGGGACGTCCAAATAATTTTAAAATAGCTGTGCAATATCATGTTTTCTAAATTTAACCTTTCAACATCACTTTTCTATCAGCCGGTTTCAAAAAAACTTTCCAAATACAACATGGCATATGCTAGATTTTTTGATAGACAACTTATTCGTCATGTTTTGACGACATGTTTTTCAAAAGACTTTAAGTATTCCAAAGTGTACTAATTGTGCTCCATTCCTCGCAGTCCTGTTTTTCTCCTCTAATGATGCTGCGTTCCTAGAAAGCCTGCTGAAGAATAAAAAGGCACTAGCCCAGACCTTATATTTCACACGTGGCTATATTGATGATGTTTTGTCCCTCAACAATGCTAAATTTGACGTCTATTTAAATTCAATTTACCCTATCAAGCTGGAAGTTTTACAATACACTAAGGTCAGCCTGTTACTTAGACCTAGTTCTAGACATAGACTATAAACTTGACTCTACGACAAACGTGATGATTTCAACTTTCCAATTGTCAACTTTTCGTTCATCGAGAGCAACATTTCTGCTGCTTCAGCGTATACGTTATTGCAGATCCTGCGATTGATATTACTATTGTTTAGACCATGTACTGCTGTTGACTACTAAACTACTCAAACAAGGGTTTGGTGTACCTAGGTTGATGTGATCTCTACAGAAGTTCTATGGTCGTCACCATAACTTACATGTAGTTGATCCAATCTTTCAAATACGACCGGACATTGTCGCGGAAACATAGGTAGTATTTCCATTCCCTGGACTTTACTTTTTCATAGACATGACAATGAGTGTCTAATTAGAGGCATGCACTTCTTACTCGTCCGTAGTACATGAGTGCACCCATGGTTTTTATTGGGTTTGGTTACTCTGTTTTTGTGTTTGTGTTGCGTTTGTGTATATCCGGATTTATAACTGTACCTTTACTTATGGCTCTTCGTAGAGTTTCTTTGCTTTTTTTAAAGAGTGTAAAATAATAATAATAATAATAAAGGACACAGATCAATTATCATGTAAACATATTTTATAATCAAACGCACAGACCAATTATTCTGTATATTAAGTTATAATAAAATACATTGACCAATACATTTGTTGATAGAAATTTTTTTGGCAATAATATTTTTATACAAACAATAATTAAAAAAGTATCTTACAATCTTGATTATATAAATTTGATTCTTGTACACTTGGACTCATAATTTTTAAGTACACTATAATTACACTAAAATATAAGTTAAACTACCAAATGTAAAATCACTACTATGATTACCAATAGCTCATTAATAACAATATCACTCTAACTTAGTATGTCAGAGAAATTTATTGTTGGTTAGTTACCAATAACGTATATTGTCAATAATATCCAGCGAATGTAACTTGACAATATTACAGTTACTTATTGAAGCAGTTTTAATCCTTATACGTTTATAATATCTACCAGATGTGGAAAAATATAAGAACATGACATAAATGTTAGTATGGTTGCAGGACATATCAGGTTTAAAATATGTATTTCGCTAGTGAGTGATGGTATTTTCACAATTATGTCATGAGACATTGTATTATGTAATCAGTCCTAATTTTACATGTTGATATAACTGCACACAATATATATGTTCTGTCACCTGCAAATGGGGTATACATTATGTTGACTAGAAACTATTCACATATTCTGCGTTCTACTCTCACTGTACACAGTCTTTACACTTTTTATCTTTTTTAGACTACACGCACTCACATTTTATGCAGATTACACTCACTGTACAATAGCACACAGTATGATAAGGCGTAAAGCGTACAAATACTCTAAAATAATACAGAAAATGGCAAAACAGAAGATCACAATTAAGTATTCGGACTATATTGCCGATTGTGGTATGCCATTAATTATAATAAATAGCCAATCTTAATTGACGATATACGCCATATATGCTTCAAAATACTAACGAATAGCTAGTAATTCATCCTTCTATATTATCATGTCAACAGAGTCTTGCGATGTCAAGTGGTTATTGCCAATTATTGTCACAATTTTGTAAGATTTGCTCTCTTTTGTAGTCAATATTTTGATTATATGTTTAAATGCTTGACTATTTTCAGCACAGGACATTTATTACTAGATGGCTTGTTTTTCACCTTTGCAACTACGTATGTATATCCTCCTTCGCAAAGCTGAACATAGAGGTGACTCGTCGGCCACTGTACATTTATTGACATCTGCATTGTTGTCCAACAGCTTAGTAACTATTTTTGTATATCCTTCCTTACAAGCTATTTCAAGAGGTGATTCTCCGTCATTTTTACACTTATTAATGTCTGCTTTATTATCCACAAGCTTAGTGACTATGTCTGTATAACCTCCCTTACAAGCTATATACAGAGGTGATTCTCCATTATAATCTAAACACTTATTAACATCTGCATTGTTTTCCACCAGCTTAGTGACTATGTCTGTATATCCTCCCTTACAAGCTATATACAGAGGTGATTCTCCATTATAATCTAAACACTTATTTACATCTGCATCGTTGTCCACTAGCTTAGTGACTATGTCTGTATATCCTCCCTTACAAGCTATATGCAGAGGTGATTCTTTACTAAACTCGGTACAAATATTAATGTCTGCCTTGTTGTCCACAAGAGTAGTTACTATAGATGTATATCCACCCTTACAAGCTATATACAGAGGTGATTCTCCATCCAGCGCACACGTATTAATGTCTGCCTTCTTGTTCACCAGTTTATTTACTATTTCTGCATATCCTTCTTTACATGCTACATACAGAGGTGATTCTCTTTTCATTGCACACTTGTTAATGTTTGCATTATTGTCCACCAACTTTGTCACTATGTCTGTATAACCTTCCTTACAAGCTACATACAATGGTGATTCTCCATTACAATCTAATGTATTAATGTCTGCCTTGTTGTCCACCAGTTTTGTCACTATGTTTTTATAACCGAACTTACAAGCTACATTAAGAGGTGATTCGCCAGGTATGCCATTATTTATGTTTGCCTCGTTATCTACGAGCTTTTTTACTATATCGGTATATCCTCTCTTACCATCTACATACAGAGGTGATTCTTCATCAGTCAGCACACCATATGTACACTTCTTAATGTCAGCATTGTTGTCCACAAGCTTATTCACTATATCTGTATATCCTACCATACATGCCACGTAGAGAGGTGATTGCCCATTCTTCACCACTTTATCTGCACATTTATTAATATTTGCTTTGTTTTCCACAAGCTTTGTCACTATATCCGTATATCCTCCCTCACATGCTATATATAAAGGTGATTCTCCATACCTTGTACACTTATTAATATCTGCCTTGTTCTCAATCAACTTTGCCACTATGCCTGTATAACCTCTCATGCAGGCTGCATGCAGAGGTGACATTTCACACTCTGTACACGTATTGATATCTGCATCGTTTTCCAAAAGCGTAGTCACAATATCTGTAAATCCTCTCATACAAGCTACATACAGAGGCGATTGCCCTGACCTAAACACTGTTAATGAAGATTTATTAATGTCTGCCTTGCTGTCTACAAGCAACGTCACTATGTCTGTATATCCCCCTTTACAAGCTATATACAGAGGGGATTCTTCGCCATTACTACAATAATTCACATCAGCACCATAACTACAACACCACTCAACCATATTGATATCGCCTAAAGCGCAACAATGTAGTAAGGGGCTGTTCATTCTATCGTCATATGCCGTCATTGCTTTATAATCATCTCTCTCAAAACGTGTTTGCAGTGATACATGTGATGCATAGGCTGCATTATCATATTTAGTTGCAAGTTTCTCCTGATCGGTACTGGTTAATGTCTTTAAATGCATTAAGATTATATTTCTAAACTCTGCTGACTTCATATTAATGTTAGTAAAAACTTTGACTACCTCACCTTTGGACCAATCATCTAACATTCTTATTATGTACAGCTTTTGATATTCGTCAGGTACAATGGTTACAAATGGATTATTGCTATCTTTTTTGTTAAAAGTAAGTCGTTCTGAAATTAATCGTTGGTCACCATTTCTAATTATACATTGTATCATCGGTGTTTTTCCAAAGTAAAAACAAAGAAAATCAAAATGTTTATCACGAATTGTACGGTAACAACCTTGCTCTTTCTTAAGAAATGTTTGAATGAGTGAATCCAATTCATCTTGCAACACCAGTCTGGGTGTTGTTTTATTCAATTTACAGGCTTCACATATGTTTTCAATGATCTCTCTAATGTCCTGATTTATAACATCTGTCAGCCATTCCTCTTTAAGATTGTTATTAAAAATTACACAGAGGAATAAAGCGCAGTATTTACCATGTTCTTTTTCTGTATTTCAATTGTCAATTTCTTTTTCATAGACAGAAAATTGATACTTACAAAAATCTACTACGTTTAATGATTGGTGTTCATTATATAATTTACAAAGCAATGGGAAAAAATCAAACAAATAAATGTATTGACTAATTTTTGCTGTATCTGATTTTATATATTTTTCTGCTATTAATTCATTCTCTTTTTGAGTCAAAGACATGCTTGGTAATAAAAGGTTACATTCACAAGCTGTAAACATTGGTAACAATTTAAATTGTTTATCTCGATACACCTGCAGTCTACATGCTACTATAATTTTTGTACCGTCATGTTCCAGCAGTCCTTTGATATCTTCATGCATCGTTTTCCATTTGTCTAAGTAAGTTTGGTTTAAAGTGTATGTACCACATAAATCATCAATTACGTATAATGTTTTCTTATTTGGATTGTTAAAATTGACAATGTCCTCAGGATTTGTAACAGGAAGAATATCATATCCATCTTCTGCCATCTGTAACGCTACATGGCGGATAGTAAACGTCTTACCAACACCAGAACTAGCAGTAACAGTTACACATCTGTTTTTCTTTATACACTGTAGTACATGACTAGCACCTCGGGTGTGTACAAAAAACCGGTCGTCCTTCTTCCAGTTTTCTAATTTTGTCGTCATTTGTTCTGAATAAAAATGTTTCCTAATATGAAATCCTAGTTCAATAGTCAAATAAACAAAAGAGTAAAAATATCAGTTTCTACTACTCTGCTCTTTGTTGGTGCCTAGTAGACAAGCATGCAAAACATACGATTTGAACGGATTTTTATCAATAACAAAGTATCCCAGTTTCTATTCAAAAGTTTCAATGTCTGGGTTTTAATAATACCACGACATATTTTAAGATTATCATATGTAATTTTGGCTAATAAAAGGATCCTATAATCATCTGGGCTATATTTATACACTTTTTAAGAAAAAATCTTTAAATGTATATAAGAACTTATTAATATTAAAGAACTCAACAAAGCCAAAGTATGCGAAAGAAAATTACAAAACCAGCTAAATGTTTTATAATTAAAATGAAAGAAAAATATTTTTAATCAAGTACCCCTTATATTCCATGGGACAGTATCTTTTAACATTTCAATTTCTTTTGTACTTTCGTGATGGCCAGTTTTCAGTTCTTTGATTTCTTCTTCCATGTGTTCATTACTAATTTTCAATTTTTCTGTTTGCTGCGCATTGACTTTGCATGATCTCTTCAATTTTGTAACTTCATGCGTTACATTATCGATCTCTTTTTGTGAATTCGTAATTTCCAGCATTATTTCTTTGTTACACTGGTCCAGCATTTTAGTCTTTAAATCTTCACATTCTTGGTACATTGATAAGTCACCTAGTCGTCGTACAGCCTACGAAAACAATGTGATAAAACAACAATAAACCATGTTATCTCAGTTCATGTTGTAATGTAGCGTATGAGGATAAATTGTGAATTGCATATTAAAATTGAATGAGAAAAATGCACAGTGCGTTTTCAGATAAGCTGATCTAATTGGCAGGTCAAAATGTTTTCAACGTCGGCAAGTTAGGTTTATAGGTTTACAGTGATGATAAATCTACAGGTTGCTGAGGTGACACTGTCAACTGAAATACAGTCTGACACTGATAAAAGAATATATAGATGTAATCATTTTGTAGAGTAAAAAGGTTCTCATAATTGTTACTGTCGACAAGTCTACGGGTTTACACGATTTAAAACTCTACATGGTCACATAAACGACTCTCTACTTGTCTACAGGTTTACATGATTGACACGGTTGACATGTCTGCAGATTCACAGGATTATATCAGTGGACCCGTCTACAGGTTCACATAGTATAGTTGAAACTGTTTAAAGATCTACCGGTTCACAGGGTTGATATCGTCTATTAGTCTAAAGTTTCACAAGGTTGACACAGTCAACAATGCTAGTTTTGCAGGGTTGACTGTTAAAAGTAAGAGTGTCAGTAGTTCACAGCTATATTGCTCATTGGGATGAAGAAAAAGACGCGATTGAATCAATACTGTTACTGAGGATGAAATTGATTCCACAGATATATATTACCATGTTTAGTAAATTATACAGCACCTCCGTCTTCAAATTTTTTAAATTCTTATCAGTACAAATAATCAATTTATCTGTTGCAACAATTGTGACATTACGGTATGTGGTTGTTGTACATGTATAAGTTTCCATCATCATTTTTATAATACACTTCTTGCAATTAAGGAAACATCAAATGATTTAAGGCAGACTTTCCACAAGTGGAAAAATTCCACCGCACCTTCACTACGACATACCAAACAAATCGTTTCTAATTGATTCAATGTTTGCCTTTACTAACTCAGTTTATTGAAACATTTAATATTATGTCACACAAATCTTATTGTAAGTCGTTGTGGAGAGATAAAATGACAATTTGAACTGATGTTGTCACTTAAACAGAGGCTCTTAAGAGCCTGTATCGCTCTCCTGATTTTATAGGCAATGAAGATGGCATTTACCTAATGTTAAAGTAAGTCCTATAATTTTCAATAAACTTAAAATAGGACCATCCAAACAATATTACTAGAAAGTTTTATTTTCATTGGTTTACCGGTTTTATATAGAAGATCTTGAAGTCCAATTGGTAATAAAAACACAAACTTTAAAGAAGACCATCCAAACAATATTGTCAGTAAGTTTTGTTTCCATTGGTTAAGCAGTTTTAGAAAAGAAACCTAATACAACATTTTCCCATAGGGTCTACTGTAAATCTATGTAATGCTGTGGTGGGAATTTGGATTTTCCTATTGGCATAAAAAATAAACTTCAAAGAAAACCATCCAAACAATATTGCTGGTAAGTTTTGTTTCCATGTTTCCATTGGTTTACCGGCTTTAGAGAAGAAGCCTTTTTTAAAATTGTTCCCAAAGGGTCCAATGTTAAATCAAGTCCTGCTGTGGTGGCCATTTTGATTTTCCAAGTGGCATAAAAACACAAAATTTATAAATGACCATCCAAGAAAATATTGGTAGTAAGTTATGTTTCCATTGGTTAAACGGTTTAAGAGAAGATGCCTTTTTTAACCTTTTTCCCATAGGGTCCAATGTTAAACTAAGTCCTGCGGTGGTGGCCATTTTGAATTTCCTATTGGGCTAGAAACACAAACTTTAAAGACCATCTAAACAATATTTCTTGTGAGTTTTGTTTCCATTGGTTAACCGGTTTCAGAGAAGAATCCTTTTAATCTTTTTCCCATAGGGTCCAATGTTAAACTAAGTCCGCGGTGGCGGCTATTTTGAATTTCCAATTGCCATAAAAACACAAACTTTATAGAGGACCACCTTAACAATATTGCCAGTAAGTTTTTGTTTTCATTGATTAACCGGTTTTAGAGAAGCCGTTAAAACTTTTTCCCATAGGGTCCTATGCTAAACTAAGTCCTGCGGTGGTGGCCATTTTGAATTTCTGGTTGGGATAAAAACACAAATTTTTTGGAAGACCATCTAAACAATATTGCTAGTAAGTTTTGTTTTGATTGGTTAAACGGTTGCAGAGAAGTAGCCCTTGTAAACTTTTTTCCCATAGGGTCCTATAATCCTATAATAGAACTCAATTCTGACGCAGGCCGACAAAAAATCGGATTCGAATTATTTGGCCTACCTTGTACCCACATCTACATGTACTGCAGTAAGAGTTAACTACCTTCTATTTATATCTGATATTCATTCCATGGTATGGTCAACTAAAAGTTGTCGATCTTGTACTTACATCTGATATGTCATTAAATGCTGTAGTGAAATAAGAGTTGTCTATCTTGTTATCATCTTAATGTGCTAAGTAATTTCTGTAATATTTAATTCTGGCTAAATCAGCACCAGGTGTTGTCTCCCCTGTAGATGGCAGACGATCAAACCCAATAGATGGAGGCGTTAGAGATGTCAAATTCCTTATCAAACAGATCATTAAAGTCACGTCAAATGTCTTCGAATCAGCAACACCTGTTATTATTTAAAAAAACTGCAGTTAATCATTACAAAAGCTTTATATAATTAATAATTTCCGTTTTATGTAAGAAATATAGTAGTCGCAAAACATAGGGTAACCTACTTGATAAGATCGAAAGTAAGTGGACAAATACTATTTTATTACAGTATTAAACACAGAATAATAGTAAAAAGATCAAGTATTTCAAGTTGTCCGATTTTAAACATTTATATAATTTGTAACAAATTAGTTTGGTCTTTAAATAAAATGTTTAATATTAAAACAAACAATGCTTTGTGCACATTTAGGACTCGTTTTTACACGAAGCTGTATTTTGACGACCATAATTTCTATGGTAGATACAATGAATAAAAAAGTAGTTCCATCACAGAATTTACATACTTGTATTAAGCGGAAGGCGATAGGCTGCAGATGGTAAACTACCATAAAAGCACACGAAAATAGGATATGCTAGTTACAGTGGAATTTAAGTACCATTAAGTAAATGTAAATGTTCATGTTACCTGGTCTAGGGGGATACAGGAGATTCCATTGCTCCTGAGTAATAACTCTACTTCTCTTTAAACTAAGTACTGTGTTGTATTGCAGGTTCAACGTTGATGGTAGATTTGGAAATTCCTTGTCAAATAATGCACGAACAGCTCGTGGAGACAACCCTGTCAGCAACAAGGCTAATCTAACATAGTTCTTTTCTTCTTCTGACAGTGATGACATTTTTATATATAGCTTTAGTCTTCTTCTTTACTGTGTTTATAATTCAGAAAAAAAACTCAACAAACTGAAAAATTGTCAGTAAAGCTCGTTATGTATTCACGATATACACAAAGTCTACAGAAAAGGGTTATTAAAGCCTTTGAGATCCTTTAACTGTCAGCCTGGACCAACCATTTAAATGACTACACATTCACAATCTGTAAAAGAAATATAATTCATAACTGTAGGAATCAGCAGTAAACATATTGAACAGATTATCTGAATCCTACCCTTGGTACCTGTAATAGGTTACAAAACTCTAGTAATCACTGTGTGACTTTACTAGGTTTGCAGTTTTTGAAAAGAAGGAATTTTAACAGTTTTCCTGTACTAGGTCCGGTGGTTAATCAAGTTTAGTGGGAGTAATTATTTTGAATCTTCGATTTGCATACAAAACAGACATGTGAGAGGACCATCCAGTGCATAATACTGATATAGATTGTCTCGATTTGTTCACAGGTTTAAAGAAACCATTCTAAACATTTACTTTGCATTTTACGTAAAATATTCGCTGAGATTGCAACCATTTTGGACAAACAACTTTAAAATAGTGAAGGACCACCAAATATATATTCACATACATCATAGCTACAACTAGCTTTGAAGTCTCTGATAATAAGACAATTGAATATTTTTGTCAAAAAGGGACCTATTAAATGTTTAAGTCTCAAGTTGTTGCCACTTTGAATTCTAGTCAACATGGACAACAAACATTCTGTAGAGGCCAGTTTCAAAGAAGAAGTCTTTTTACTTATTTTTGCAAAAGTGTCTGATGTTAAATTTAGTATAGTGGTAGTAGTTTTTTTTAGTTTCACGGCATTACTATTTGCTGCAATGATAAACAGAATAGAAATTAAGTTAAAATAACAAAACATTAAAAAGTTCTATGCGCTATATATCAAGTTTTATTGAAAGGCGAACGACTTTGGAGAAATGCAAATTTTTGGCATTACCCAGCAAAATAATTACTTTCATTTAAGGCTTTCAAAAAGGAAGTATAGAAAGTTTCTAAACAGTCAGAAAGTAAACCACCAGTTTAAGTCACCCATTTAGGACATACATTTTTCATCTGACATGAAGAATTACATTAAGACTTATATGCTTTACATGGGCGTAATAAACAGAAGAAAATAGTGCCCAAGTGACCTCAAAATATATTTTAAATCACAATAATTATTGTTACGCTCTTTCAACTCAGTAGTAAAGAGAAAACAATGTGATCTAAATATACATAAAGGCTACTATTTGTGCAAAAATCCGAATGAAACATATCTGGTTGTTATGTCGGATTCAATGCTTTTCTTAACTACCTGCAAGTGAAAATAACAATATTTTGAAGTCTAATTTAAAAAATAGTTTTAATGTGGAAGGAAGGAGATTACACTGTGAAAGCCCTATCATTACGCGATGAAAACGGACAATCCTTGTCAAGGTTGGTTGGAGTCGACGACATTCTTCCAGATGCCAGACTTGAACTATGTTTATTATTCGGTAATCAACTACTCGTCCTCTGAAGGCAAAATAGCTCAAATATCAAATCAGAATAATCCACTTCAGTAAACATCATGTACAAGGAAGCTTCATTGCAATTGATTGGTTTTAGTCTATTTGCAACCAACACAAAGTCAAAAAGTCTACATGACATGGAAAGACAATGACATAAAACTTGAGATAGTGTTATAGCACAAGAGTCATGTAATCTCAAAGGACAAACTGACAATATAGTTAGTTATTATTATTTGCAAAACATAAAACAATACAGCAAATACAACAGAAAGAAATTACAAACAGAAACACAGATAGAGAACAAAATGATTCAACATGTAGATGAATTATATATAGTTATAACAGATACTAGTGACAAGTGGGGACCTTATTTTCGCAATTCAATAGATTGCATTATGTAATCGACAACTCTGGACAAGATATCTGGTGTAAGGTCAATAACAATTTGAAGTCTCTCTATTGAACTAAGCTGGTTAAAATTGGTTGATTGATTGATTGGATGTCTGCAATACGTCCAGCAAGCAGTATTTCAGCTATATTCAGGACGGGAACAAGTTAACAAACAATAAATCAACGTAAAATGGGGGTGGGATGGGTCACAGGGAATACAATTTCGACTGTCACTGGAAAAGTATGGAGTTTTGGGTAGGGGCGGAAAATTTAGCCTTTTGTAGCGGCTACAATGAGCCTACTCTTTTTCGAAATCTACAAAAGGGGTCTTTATCGTGCAAAGAGCGTGGCACTCTCCAAACACGTTACCCACTACGGTCCGCGGTCAGGCTTTCCGTATTATGACCTGACAACCCCCAACGAGAGGGTCTCCCTTATCCGCCAACCGGGGACGCGCTGGGCTGCTCTGTGGGTCAAGCACTGGGAACCCTCCCAGTTTGGTCCCAGGGTTAAAATTGGAATAATACCTATCGATTTTATGTAAAAAAATATTTCGTATCTCACTACTTGTTTACATGCAAAGAAGAAGTGATTTTCATCATCTTGTGTTTTACAAAATTTACAAACTCTTAGTTCTATTTCTAGATTGTGGTCAATAATGCGAAATTTAGTAAGCACTTTGTGACTATTACAATTTTTAAAAATGTGTTAAATAATCCGCCATCTTTATCTCATTTTTAAGTTTACTATAAATAAAAAGTTTAGAATTTCATCTATTTTTTTCAGTTTTTCGATTATAATTTTATCACGTTGTTGTTTTACAGTCAGTTTTACAGATTTTGCAATAGGGTTTTTAATAAGATTAAAATTCCCGTCTTCTTTCTTAAGTAAGATCAAACCCATCAAGTACTTCATTAGCAAAAGTATACCAAAAATAAATGCCTTATTGTGACAGTGTCTTGTTCACTGGAAGTGCATCTTTAACTTGTGGGTTAATTTCATTACACTTAATGAAAGTATAATATATTGAAACTTGTGTTTCAATAAAATAAGTCAAGGGGCAGTCTACCCAACTCTGTTTTTGCAGCAATATTACTGGATGTTTTTTTGATTCCAAGAACAGATTTACAAAACTTATGATGAAGTTTTTCCATACTAGATCTGTCAGTCAATGATAAAGTGTCACATCAAAGTTCCATTGGTTCTAGCTCTATTTTTTGCTTAATATATAGAAAGATTTTCTTCTATAATACCAAATTTCACTATTATAAAGAATTATAGGTCTAATTAAAATGCCATTTGTTCTGAGAACAAATGAGAAGGTCTTTCCCACTGTTCCTCTTAAGTAAGAAAAGATAGGTGATGCTATGGGATTTTGTGTCTTGCTATAGCACAAAATGTCACTTCCAGTCATAAAAATGAATTATTTGAGTAAAGAAAGTGGTCCCGAACCAAAAAATATATGGGTTGTTAAGGACTTTCATTCGGTTGCTAGGGACAAAAGGTCACTTCCGGTCATGAAATGACATATTTCAGTAAAGTACATCATTCTGATTCTAAAAAAATATAGTTGCTAAGGACTTTTTATAACGGTCACCTTGTTGCTAGGGTATGACCTTGACCTATGACCTTTGACCTTTGGCTTAAATTGAAGCTCTTTTCCTACTGATCATGTTTAACCTATATGTTTACTATATTATAACCGTTTTCAAGTTTTAACCAAAAAAAACCGATTAACCTAAACTCGTCAAGGGCAGTAACTCAAAAATGGTCCATCGCACAGCTTTCGGTCAAATGTAACAAATGAAGGTCTCGATAAGTGGAGTATTTTTCCTATTTATTGTCTGCTTCTATCTTTTATGGTTTGTGAGATATAGTGCTAACAAGACATATGGTGACCTTTGACCTTGACTTTTGACCTTTGACCTTGACATTTTTAAATGTAACACATGTCACTTAGGATCAATGGTGGTGGTCCCAAGTCTCTAGGACTTACGGTTTTTGAGAAAAAAATTTTGACGCGTTGCGACATTTTTCAGGTCAAAAACACGTAAACAGTAAGTCGATTCGAAAAAAAAAATTTGCATGACAAATCATCGCTATAAGACCAGCGACATTTTTTACACTTCAGATTTTGAGAATCTGTTACGGTTTCTGAGTTTATCTGCTAACAAGGGTTTACGGTGTTGGGGCAGATAACTCTGTTACTAAAAATAGATCGGTTTCACAGGGTGAACTGAGTCATCTGCCAGTATGACCGATTAATGGTACCAAGTATCAAAATGATATGTCGCGACACTTTTTAGCAACTGATGGCGGAAAAGAAAAGAAAAATGATAATAATCATAAGAAAGGTAAGAAGGTCTTTCCACTGTAGTGGGAAAGACCTTAATTAAAGAGTCAAAAAGCTTACAAGATAAGTCAACTAGAACATGTTGGAAATTACACGTATATTTTGTTCAAAGAAAAAAGGCCTTTAGCCCTTTCTTTGTAAGTTCTTGTAAAGATCTTATAAATCTACCCTTTCTGTCAATAATATTGCCTAGAAAGGTATATTCTTGTACTAAAGTGAGTTCCGATGGAAAAAGTTTGATTGACATACGTTATTTCCACCATGACATATCATTACTTTAGCTTTAGTTTTATTTACAGTTAGTTGTCATTTATGACAGTAATTTTCTAGTTTATTTAAAGCTATTTGAAAGTCTCTTTGAGATTCTGAAAATATAATCAGATCATCAGCAAAGCTTAGACTATTAATTGAAAACTCGTTGGACAGGATCGCATGTTTTATCAAAAATTGAGTGAATATCATTTATAAGGCAGTTAAATAGTGTTGGACTGTCTCCCTGCTTCACTCCTGTATTTACCTCAAAGAATTCAGAATATTCATATTCTATTTTTATAGAGGACTCACATTTATCATACATATCTTTAATGACTTCAAATAGTTTTTCCTACTTTTTCCTTTTTTAATTTATATAGTAAACCTCCAGACTGTGTCCAATGATTTGCAAAAATCAACAAAACAGGAATAAATTTTATTCTTATTTTGTGACAGATATTTCAACATTAATGATTTAAGAATGAAAATACCATCTGTTGTGCTGTGATTTTTTTCTAATCCAAATTGGTACATAACTAATTTCTCCTCATACAAATTTACTATTATAGAATTTAAAACTGCACTTAATAATTTAGCTAGTATGCAGTTTTGAAGAAATATTTTTATAATTGTTTATATCTAATTTGTCTCCAGATTTGTGGATAAGTATAATTAAATATTTCCTCCTGTTGGATGGATATTTACCTGAATCAAGTATTAAGTTAAAAGTTTTGTTATTGCTTTACATGTTACTACTCCACTGTATTTAATAATTTCATTAGCGATTTGATCAGGGCCAGTACACTTACCAGTTTTAAGTTTTTTGATACACTTATTAATCACACTTATAGTGAAAGGTTTATCTGTTATCTCATTATATGAGATATCATCTAATTCAGTGGAGAAAACTTCACTGTTTTTCTAACTTCTTTATCATAATTTAAAGGTTGTCTCTGTTGTTTAAAGTGTTCAACAATTTCAGGAAAACTAGCTTGAATTTCAGTATATTTATTAGTATCTTCATGTTTAAGTGATTTTAATATTTTCCAATATTGCTTAGGATCTTAATCTTTTTGTTTTGTAAATTTATCTTATAAATTATCAATGAATAATTTTCTTTTCTTTTTTATTCTTTTTTTACATTGTTTACAGTGTTTTTTAAATTTTTGTCTCAAAGCTAGATTGTAGGGTTGTTTTCTTAATATTTCAGCTATAGAGACTACATTCTTTTTCAAATCAGTAAATTCTGGTCTTCCCATGGCTTTTTTCTTTTTTGTTTTCTATTTTTGATTAAGGTTTAATAACTTTACAAGAATGTAAAGTTAAAGTTTTAGAAATTGTATTTAATTGAGATTTTTTCTATCCCTGAAATATTGTTTTCAAACAGTGTCGACTCATAATGAAGTATTCAATCTCTAATATTCTTATCTTCTAGGGCTATATATAATTTATGCTTGGAGATTTTTTGCTCCGATTCATAGGTTTCATCTATCACATTTGCTTTATATTTTTTTTCAGAAATGTTTATATTACTCTTTAAAGGTACAACAATTTTGAGCATGATCATATAAATATGTTGGATCTAAAACTTGGAAAAAGTTAACCAGTTTATAAGGTCCAAACTGGTCAGAGCATAATCAATTGCACTACACCTACAAGGCTTATAACAAGTCATATTTTCCAGTGAATCACCAATAAATCTACCATTCAATGACCCTATTGAGAGGCAATACAGAGATCTAACAGCTGCTGACCTTATGAATTAAAAATTGTATATAATGACTTTCTACTTAAGTTAGACTCTTGTACATAATCATCAGGCAGCATATCCTGTAAAAGTATTATGAATATTTTCATTTTGAATAGAGTCAAGTTGATTACTGATTCTTGCGTTTAAATCTCCTATAATAAGAATATTGCATTTATCAGATACTTGGGTAGTTTCTAACTTCAGGAAATCATCATCATAATGGGGGGAGCTTAAAGGGGGTACATGTACATAACATGCACATAAGTATATATCTGTTATATCTGTTTATCTTTATTTAATTTTATCCAAATACGATTTTTTGATGATGTAATATCCTTTACCTCAATTATTCCATTATGGATTTGTTTTTGTTTGACTGTATGGTGTTTTAACGCCACTTTCAGCAATTTTTCAGCTATATCGCGGCGTCCAGTTTTTATTGGGGGAGGAAGCCCGAGTACCCAGAGAGAACCCCCGACCTGCTGTAGGAAAACAAACTGTCAATCCTTGTCACTTAAGATTGGAGTCGAGTACACCCTGCCTGCAGTGAGAATCGAACCCGCAATCTCAGTGCTGACAGACCACATGATCAATACTTGACGAATTACCTTAACCACTCGGCCATCGAGGCCTTATTATGTAGATAGATGTATAAAGAATTATAATACCTCCACTATATCTCTTGGAGCGTCTGTTCTTTCTTCTGCTTTTTTGTATAATCTTAACTCAATGGAATGTTACAATCAGAATCTGCTCCCTTCCAAGTTTCAAGGAGAAAATTCAGGTAATATTTTAAACAAGACAAGAACAAATTATCTCTGTATTTGGCTCCAGTCCATTTACATGCCATGAATTGATAGTTTGGTTATTAATCATATTCATATATACATAATGAAATTATGGTGCAAACAAAAAATGATAAGTCTATTTCAATAATATAATTTAGTTCAATATAAAGTTTAAGAATTGATTTCACACTGTCCATTCTGTTCCTATGTGTTTGCTTTTACATCGTAAAGTTATCTTTGTTTTTTAAAGAAATATATTTAAATTTTCCGTTTTATAAAACAACAGCTCTTTCATTTCTATTTTGAATGTGATTGACAAATACAAATGTATGTAAAGACATAGTTATATTAGTCAGCAATATTTTGTTAACAAAAATGAAAAACAAATACATTCTCGTATGCGCATCAGTGATATAATAATAATATTATTATAGTATATTCCTCACAATGAAATCAAAATGAAATAAATGGTTAATAACAATATAAACTTTTTCAAGAATAAATGACACTATTAGTTGTATTAAAATGCAGTTAGAAAAGTTCCCGTTCTTGTTTTGTCAATTAAAATGTCAGTGATACATGTTACCGCAGTTTATGCATGTTGTGCTTTTCATGCCTGTAATACATATCGTAAGCAGAAATATAAGAAAACTTTCTTGATTCCAGTAATAGGCAGATGATTAGCCCACTTTATAAATACTCGCAAAGTGTTAATTTATAAAAATTTTTACAGTAAATAGTGATCATAAAAACAGAAACAAACAATAGCAATGTATTAATTGTTCAAGATTTTAGAAAATAGTACTTTTTGTAATATGATTAGGTGTAATTTAAAGGAAATTGAAGTAATTCACACGAATTGTGGATCTATTATACCTCCTGTAATGCTTTAGTCGAAAAAAGACCTTAAACACATCAAATATCCGAGAAACATAGATGCTTTTGTAAATAAATTCATGAAATCTGGCGACTCTGATTTCTGTTTAAATGATAAAATTATACCTGACACAGAAATTTTCGATATTATAATCAATAACGACATAAAGCCTACTATTATACACGAGGAATTTATTCAAAGACATATTTAGGAAAAGAAACTATTAGTATGTATTGCTAGTAAGTCCTAGAAAAATTCATGCCTATTAAAATTTAGCTACATACAAAACCTTGCAAAATTATTACCCAATAACACATATGAGAGCCATCAATACAACATTATATATTTACTTAATGTTCAGTAGCTCAGTCTTGATAGCATGGTATGTTTTTAACTAAAATCGTAGAAAGTGCGTGAAAAAACTAACACGCTCCGTAATTAATATATGCACTATTTACGATGCAACTTTGCACCAAGCAAGGCTATTGGTTCAAGAGCAGCTCAAGGTTTTAATCACATGCACTTCAATACCGCTATACACTCGTTGAACACATTTTGCTGGTAAACACTACTTGTGTAT
Organism: Limnoperna fortunei; assembly: GCA_944474755.1. Classification (NCBI taxonomy): domain Eukaryota; kingdom Metazoa; phylum Mollusca; class Bivalvia; order Mytilida; family Modiolidae; genus Limnoperna; species Limnoperna fortunei. Next base: position 27,414,769 of record OX104121.1, read on the forward strand.
TTATACGGACCGAAAAATACTACTACACTCCGCTAAAAATCAACCCCCAACACAAGCCTCTAAGCATTTTCTCAGCACGCGCGATACGAATCCCTTGTGTAGTCTGTTTTGCTTCTCTATATGATATCTCAATAAATGTTTCCATCTATAAATTAAAATGCGGGTATTAAGAAAGATTTTGTTTAATATTGGGAATGGAATTGACAACGAATTTTCTGGTGGAAAAGCTGCCTTTCATCCGGAATTCGGAAAACCCTAAACCGTTACGGATAGTCGAATTAAGCCGTCATTAAAACACATGCAAATATTCGACTAAAACTATTAACTTATATTGATGGAGTAATTATTCTCAAAAGTTAGTAATATGCTAGAGATGTGCCCATGCAAACACTCATTAAAACATTTTACTTGATGATAAAGAGCTCAGCACTGCTCCAACATGACCAACATTAGATTCTTAGATTTTAAAACCCGCATCCAGTTAAAATCTTATGTTATTAATCATATTTCTTTTCATTTTTATTGTTTTCAAAGACACGGGACACAGTGTCTTATGGCGTCTAAAAACTTGATTTACCGCATTACAATAGTTAAACATTTAGTGTTGTTAACGCAAAGAAGTGGATCGTTACATCTACTTGCATTTTAATAAAGGAACAATTCAATTACTGAACCGGGTGATTCAACAATAACAACTAACAAAAACTCATAGATTTAATGAACATGTTTGTTTAGCGATAAAATGTTTATAGATGTTTCGTTTCTTTAATTTAACAAGGCATTCAACAATAAAGTTTCTAAACTATTATTCTAAATGCGTAATCGTCCGAGTTCGGTTTTCTCTTAATTTTAATTTTTATTTTTTTGTGGAGGAGAGGGGGGGGGGGTAAAAAATCATATCTATACGTCAGCAGAACTTTCCTGAGATTTTTTTCCTTAAATTCATAATAACATCCCTTTAGTCACTTTTACAAGATATATAGAGACTCCTGTACACATGGTTGTGTATATAATACGTGACAAAAAATTCCTTGTTTTAAAGTTTGTAAACTGCTTTATACCGTGAATTCGAAAATAATAAACCGGTACCGATTTTTAATATATTGCACAACATTAAACACACCTGTTAAACCATTAAAACGATGAATCAGTATAGATTGATTTGTCCAAAAACGAGCAATAAGACAGTAATACTCAGCCGAAATAAATAAATAGACAAAATATAAAACTAAATGCCACCGCATATTCAGCTACAATAATGCAAAGACAGTTAAAACTCTGCCTGCAAACAACAGTTCGAGCATTCTTAGTGGGGTATTTTATATCTGGAGAACAAAACTCAACATGAGATCTCATATTGCAATACCCCCTTTTATAATGTTCTTTCATTTTTTCATTATTCTCTCAATGTATTTATTGTGTTCAGTAAAGGGAAAACCGGGCCTACGTACGTCTAAATAAATTATAATCATCATTGTACAATAGTTTAAAAGAATGACGTTTGTTAAAATCGTTAGCGGATCGTTAAACATACTTGCATATCAACAAAATTTCAATATTATTTAACTTTTTCTTAATTCATTGTTCAGGAAGGTATTAAGACAAATAAATGTTAATAAAAGTTCTTTAGTTTCGTTTTTTAACTACTCGTTTTACAAACAAGTTTCTGTTATAGAACTATCAGACTAAATTGCAAAAGCCAGATATTACGTCTCTTCTAAACTCCATGACTGACAAACGATCTTAATTGCGTTCTATCTTACTTTATTCACACGTTATAGGTTATTCATTAATCAAAAAGTTTATCCTCCTGAATTTGATTTTTCCTAGACAGGACAAATAACAACTTGACGGGTGTATAATTTAAGACAGACATTGCTTACTACTTCTAAAGCACCTCAGTGCACCCATGGCTTTCATTGGGTTCGGGTTACTGACATATAGGTTTTTTGTTTCGCGACGTATATATTTGTATATCAGAATTTCTAATCGCTCTGTATTTGCTGATTTTTATTCTTATTGGAGTCGAATATAAAATGTTCAAAAGTCGTTACACTCAAGGTAAGTTTCCACCTTGTTAAAAAAACACCCAAGACTAGTTGTCTGTAAGTCCTAATTCATTCTTCTCGAATCCAGAGTAGTATTCGGTATAAAATTCGGGTGGAGGTAGGCTGCAGCAGAGCTACTCTATTCAGACAATTTTTCCTTGGAATGGTGGTTAATTAATATACGATCAACTCTTTAGAGGAAAAATTCTATGTAATCTTTAAATTCCGAATCCGTCTCTTGCAACATTAATGTATAGACGACTAATCATTAACTAAGACTGCAATAAAAAAAAATTATACGAAACATAGTAACACAAAAAATGTGTCTCGGTTACACTGATGTATCAATTAAAAATACATTTCAACGAAAATATAAACATGAGGTGGTACAGACCTACGGAGGAACATACAGACCAAAAATATAAATGTTCACTTTTTGTGGTAGAACATATTATCACATTTGTATATCTGTCTTCATAAAACGAGAATTTAACAATATTGAACATAATACAGCGTCAATTTCAAGTAAACTTTTCATTATAACTCTACATATACGTACCTTATTTCCCAAGTGTTGGCAATACGTACGAATGCCGTCATTTTTGACAAATATTTTATATATCCATGGTAAATGAACTATATCTAAACAAAATGTTTCACTTTTTGATGGATATTAACGAGGAGTATAATTATTCAATGAATAACGTAGAACAATTGACTTTGTAACTAACATAATCAATTACTTTGGACTAGGTGAATCACTGTGTAGATAATTTTGTAGACAGGTACCAATAATCAATAAAAATGAAGTATGGGGGATTACACCATTCTTTGTAATACCAGTCCAAACAAGACATGTAAGAACGGTTTTGACTGACGTTAATTGTCATTATTACTAAACCGTGGTAAAAAGCAAGTGCTTTTGTTCTATATAAACCATTACTGTAATATTTATTAATTTCTTGAATCTACAAGAACTTTGATACTTACACACTCTAATTATTGTTAGCCACTATTCATTTCAAATTATAAAATATCTAACTGGACCACAAAATCACCTAGAACATGTTATGTTCAGATGATGAATGTTAAAAATATATTAAAGGAAAACTTAGCATCAGACCTTTATTTTACATGCCGTTTAAAAATGATGTCTTGTCAATAAACAACTCTAAATTTAAAAAAAATCCATTTTATCTGTCCACGTGAGGTTGACATTGGAGACACTGTCAATACAACCACATTGCATGTAATCTATCCAAGTAGGCATAATTAAGAACACAATTCATTTGTTATGCTGGATCGTCCGTTCGATATTCCAATTGTCTAGACCGCAAGAAGGATTTGTAACGCCTAGGTTGATTTCTTCCCACGACATATTTGTTTGTTCCAGAATAACTATCTACCAAATCCAGCCAATTTTTCTTACCCTGTTTAAGATTTTTTCCTTGACATGATGGTGAGTAACTCGATGGGTGTCCATTCATAGACAAGCAATGTTTACTTGCTACGAGCACCTGATTGAACCTTGTTGTTTACATTTATAGGGTTCGGGTTACTGTCTTTTGGTTTTTCCTTGGGTCGTGTGTCTTTGATTTAATCCAAATCGCCTGCATTATGTCCAGCATACCCCTCGGCCAAATCCGCTATATAAAAATATAGCTTCATTAAACGGGGTGAATCCTAGACAAATACATAGCACATGTGTACAAGCGTGTAACGATGGAATTTTTGTAACCAATACGTATTAATCTGACAGTAATCTAATTGAGCAATTTTGTATATATTATATAGGATGACAAAGTTACTTGTCATACAGTTACAGTAAGTTTATTATATACAAACTTCTAAGTATTGTGACAACCATATAATATATCTATAAGGCGGATGTCTGAATCATCAGAAATACATGGTAAATATCAAATATTTAAATATACGTCTACAAATTAAACCCAACACTGTTAGAATTAGATATTTACCCTTATTATGCAAACAGGAAAATCAAAATGGCTACCACAGCATTACATAGATTAACAGTGGACCCTATGGGAAAAAAGTTACTGACAATATTGTTTGGATAGTTTCCTTTAAAGTTTATGTTTTTATTGCCAATTGGAAATTCAAAATGGCCACCTTCGCAGGACTTGGTTTAACCTAGGACCCTATGGGAAAATTTTTTAAAGTCTTGTTCTCTATAAAACCGGTTAACCAATGAAAATAAAACTTTCTAGCAATATTGTTTGGACCTCTTTCTGGTTTATTGAAAATTACAGAACTTAGTTTAACATCAGGGAAATGTCATCTTCATTGCCTATATATATGAGCCGTCTCATGAGAAAAGGTACAAAAACGTCGTGACGTCGTTATCGAGAAAACGGCCTTCGAATGAACGATATGATTTTAGCGTTGTTCAGTTGCGAGTTGTTTTTGCAGACGACGGTACCTTCATGAAAAACTTTACAATAGGTTGTCAAAACTTTGGGAAAAAGATTATTTAAATGTGGATTTATTACTGTGTAATAAATTTTAAAACGCTTACGATATTTTTAATTCCATAAAAAAGAGTTTACCACAGGTCAATAATCAGTACGTCAGTCACTGGAAAGCCCCTTTTGAATTGAATGATTTCCAGATGCAAGCCTGGTATTTTCTGAAATTTGTCATTTATTTGACGAATATGTATAGGGTGAAATGTTCATTTTATCATCCTTGCACTATGTAGTCATATCCCGGGGTCAAGTGAAACTGAAAGTACTATTCACGGAATCGTCCACGTGACCCTTCATGTACAACATTTCTACAAATATCTCATCAATAAAATTAAAAGATTCAATTGTTTCTTTTATTATCGGATTTGCTATTTGCAGTTTTTGACCGTTATTTTAACAAAACAATTATAGAATAATGGAAAAATTAGTCTTTCTACGCGTTACTAATCTTTTGAAAAATTATTTTTGTCACACACAGGAATTCGAACCAATATTATTTCGGCAAATTGTGGTCAGAAAAAAAATTGTCGCCGAACAAAGTGAGGTGGGTGTTGTACGTACTCGCGGGCATTCATTCTTCAAGATTATTAGCTACAATAATGTAGCTCTTTTTTTCCTTTTAAAAATAAAAAACGTTAAAAAAGGAGCTACATTAATTGTAGCTACAAGATTATGGCATCGATTCCTATAATAGATCCATATTTTTGCAACCACGAAACTTATTCTTGGACGGAAACACTTTCTTTACCTTCTGTGCACACATGAATATAGCCGAGGATTGTATTCCTACAAGAATGGTTACGATACGTGCATAGGATAACCCATGGTTTACATGTGAAATACGAAGGGAAATACGGATATGTGATCGGTTACGCAAAAAGCGCAAACATCTAATAGCGAAATAGATAAGGCAAAATATAAAAAACAACGGAATAAAGTATATAATATTAAAAAAATAACGAAAGAGAAATTCGAAAATAATTTAGATAGTTTTATTGTAGAAAATTCTTCTAATCCGGTATCATATTGGAAAATAATGAAAATGTTAATTAAGGCCAATACAGGTGCAAATGATATTCCACCCCTCAAAAATAAAACAAATAAACCTGGCTTTGGAGATACAGTTCATGATGGCGACGAGAAATGCGATGTTTTAAACCAGTATTTTTCTGAAATATCTAAAAGTAAGGATGAGAATATATATCTTCCTCCCTTCCCGTCCAGGTCTGACATTAAACTTAATTCAATTTCTGCTAATATGCAAGACATTATTGATCTTATTCAAATTTTTCAACCAAATAAAGCATCTGGTTCTGATCAAATTAGTCACAGGATGCTTAAGGTCTGAAAAAATCTCTATTCCCCTAGAGACTCTATTTTATAAATCATTAGAAGAGTGCATTTTTCCATCTGATTGGTAAATTGCAAACTTTATTCCAGTTATTAAAAAGGGTGATTCCTCCTTACCATCAAACTATAGGCCAATTTCTCTAAAAGTTGTCTGATTGGGTAAAGTCATGGAAAGAATCGTTTACTAACACGTATATTATCACCTAAATATGAACCATCTCCTTTATGAATATCAGACTGGTTTTTAGCCAAAAAGATCGACCGTTCATCAGCTTCTAGAAATATATAATGACATACTGAACTCGCTTGAAAATAAGGAAATAAATTGTTTTGTATTTTGCGACTTCTCTAGAGCATTTGGTAAAGTTTTGCATGGAGGGCTATTGCATAAGATGAAGTCGTATGGAATCCCTGGTAATATTCTAAAATGGTTTGAGAGCAATTTAAGTGGGAGGAAACAGAGGGTAGTTATCAAGGCAGCATCGTCTACTTCGATGTATATCGGCTGGGGTCCCTCAAGAGTCTGTACTGGGACCTTTATTTATATCAACGACATAGCTGATCGTTTAACATCTCTTTGTCATCTTTTTGCTGATGATACATCTTTTGGATATTCTAATAGAGAATCAATAATAGTGAAACGTGTAATTAGTAAAGATTTAGAAACACTGAATCATTGGTCTAATACTTGGATGCTGTGTTTTAATGCAAAATAAAACGGAAATTTTATTGTTTGCTAATATCGATACACCTGATATCATGTTTCAGCTAGGTGGGGAGAATATTTCCACAACTCACACGCACAAACATCTAGGTGCATCCTTTAGTGATGATGCTAAGTGGAATGTGCATATCGAACACATAGTAACTAGTGTCACTAAACATCTCAGCATCCTACGTAAGCTAAAATATAAGCTAAGTAGAGGAAATCTTGAAAAACTATGGTCGTTGGTCCCCCCGCCTATTCAGTCTCTAACGACATATAGTTTAAGAAATGGCGACGATTTAATTTTCTCTTATTATAGACTGTCCCTAACCAAGGAATCGTTTCTACCATCGTCTATTGTCCAGTGGAACAGTAAATTACAAGGAGTTAAAACTAAAGTCCCTAGATATTTCTCAATTGGTTCTAGAAAACTTAATATAGTACAGTGTATTGACACAATTAAGATGCTGTGCATCTTTTCCTAATAATGATCTTTTTAACGTTAATATAATTCAAAATGCATCTTGTCGGTGTGGATATCCTCAAGAAACCAGCTACCATTTTTTCTTTGAATGTCCTTTGTGCACGAATGCTAGAAGTGCTCTATTAGCGAACATGAACTGGGTAACAGAGTATAATAATCTAGATCGACATCTTTTGCAAATATTACAGATCAACAATATGAAATTGTTATACAAAATGTATACACTTTTATAAAGGAAACAAAAAGATTCCTCTTGACATGATATTAATGAACGACACACACACATCCACGTGCATACATACATACATTCACAGTGAAATCCTTTGTGGTGTAATATATGTATCTTTTTTACATATTTTATATCACTTTATTATGTTAGATACCATGTACATGCCTTACTATTATTGTTACAAATTGTAAATCAGAGAAGACTTCATCAGTATGTATTTACATGTGTCTTATCCTTTTTGCTGTTTATCACAAATAAAATATGTTTAAACTAAACGTAGTGCTAGATTGGGACAGAAAATTTAACATTTTATACCAGCTACAACACGCTTACTTTTTCCAAATCTACAAAAGTTGCTTGTGTAGAAGTTATTATGTATTACCACAGGATACTTATAACCAAAAAGCATTAAAATACGTGTTGGTGCGGTTTTTAAAAATATATATGATAAAAAGGAGAGATCAATAGATTTTAAGTGCTTGTCTGTTTGAACAGATAACATCTTTCAACAAAACAAACTACAATATATTACAAAAATATAAACTTAAAATATAAATTAACTGCTGAGTACACATTTTAAAAAGAATGAGGGGGCCTCGGTGGCGGAGTGGTCAAGGTACTTCGTCTACTATTGATCACGTGGTCTGTCAACACTGAGATTGCGGGTTCGATTCTCACTGCAGGCAGGGTGTACTCGACTCCAATCTTAATTGACAAGGATTGCCAGTTTTCCTACCGCAGGTCGGGGGTTCTCTCCGGGTACTCCGGCTTCCTCCCTCAATAAAAACTGGACGCCATGAGCCATGAAATAGCTGAAAAATTGCTGAAAGTGGCGTTCACACAAACAAACAAACAATAAAAGGATTGATTATTATGTTTAATCATAATATCAGTTAAATTTTATATTATTTGTAGTCGAATTTTGTTTTTGGGTTTTCTTAGTTCCATTTTGTGTGACCTCTAATTTGAGCTCTCTACTGTAAAAACGTTATATCTACCACATTTACAGAAATTGATGTTATGACTTAAGTTACATGATGCTTTCGGTAGCATCGTAATCAATGTCATTGACAATTCCATTAACATTAACATAACTAATCAATATAAAACATTAAAATTTTTAAAGAGTATGAACTGTCATATAGAGCCATTCCACCTTGACGCAAAATGCCGAATCACTACTGGTTATGAACTTGAATGTGGCACTCGCAGTGCTTATGGCTAGTTCTTCTGATATGTAGTAGACATTTTACTATACATAACGAGAAAATAGGTCATAGTTTTTTAATTTGAATTTTATGTGAATGGAGGAATAATCACTTAGCAGTAATAATAACTTGAAATACTTTCGTATTTACGATGTATTTATTTAAAAGAAATCAGACTAACGTTAAATTATTAAACATTACCATATACAAAAACGTTCACCACATGATCATATATACTTGTAATTAAATTCTGTCTTTTTGTCAAAAGCTGTTTTTAAAATATCAGCTAGTAGATCTTTTCGATGAACTTTGTTTAAAGCCTTAGCAAGAATATCGGCCATCCCAGGGTTTGGTCGGTTTGGTAATCGCCATAGGCATAATATTAAGCCACCGGCATTTTTATCGTTCCACATATTTTTCATTTGTTCGTCTGATACGTGAAGTAATTCTTTAAGTTCATTACATTCGTCTCTGGTTAACAGCCTTCCGAGTCGTTGTAAAGAAGACTTTCTTAAAACTGCATATGAACCTAAAAATAAGATGTAAAGTGATTACATTAAGGTAATTTGTACAATTTTATTTACAACTCAGACTTTATTACCATATATATGTAGAAATATCAGCTCCAAAGTGTAACTCACAAAACGTCTAGGTAAAAATTAAGACACATCTTACATTTAGTTCCCATGGTTTTGCATATAGGTAATTGAGTCATTGTGATTAGTTCAGTACGAGCATTGGTGTAATTTATAAGTAACTTACATTGTGCATCATCTGGAGCATCTTGTACTTCCACCTACATATCTACAAAAACATTACATTTTGTTAAATAAAAAAAAATCAATTTTCGGGTCATGATAAATCGCAACAGTACAAAAATTACATAAATTTGTTTTGTCCACTGCACGATTCTGCGTCATAGTGATCACATGGTTTTGCTCTAAAAAAAACAAGTTCAATTGTGTGGATAAAGCCTGCCTTTCACGACTTTTTAATATACCTATAAATTTCAATTTCAGTGGTCATTGAATTTGAACATCTGTAATTATAAAACATCCTATTAAAATGTAATCATGGAAACTATTGATGCATTTATAAGCTTCTCAATATCTGAAATAATGTGATGAAATTCAAATTCTAAATTATTAGCAAATCAATTAATGACCTGATATTACAGAACCTTAATGTATAAATGAAATTGAACATTAATAAAATGGTAAACCTAATAACATAAAGATACCCCTATGAATAAAATACTGTAAGGAGTTATAACAATAAAAAAAGAAGCGTCATTGAAAGAATAATTCCCAATTCATACTAATAAAAAACAAAATAAAATAAATTACAAACTTATAAAAAAATAAATAAAAGGAAGACAGTGGAATGAACTACATTGTCATTACTGTTCAGTTGCCATAAAGTTTGTTAAACGGGTGAGTTTTGAGTGATCTTTTTAAAATATCAATACTTTTAGAGTCTCTGATAGTATTTGGCAGAACATTCCACAACATCAGTGCAACAGCTGAAAAACTTTGGTCACCGTAATTGACTGTTCTACTGTTCGGTACCACAATTTGTTTTGCATTGTTCACTGACCTTAGGGTTCTAGCTGGTTGGTAAAGCTCTAGCATGTCTTTCACATATCCCGGTAATAGATCGTTCAGTGCTTTATATGTGTACACTAGAATCTTAAAGTCAATTCGAAGAATCACTGGTATCTAATGCAGCTCTTTTAACACAGTTGTTATGTGGTCACAACGTGAAGTTCTTGTAATAACACTTGCTGCAGTATTCTTGAGAGTTTGAAATTATTGAGGGTTGTTTTTGGAACACGATACAGAAGTGCGTTATAATAATCCATCCGGGATGTTAATAAGGAGTTCACCAGGGATGTAGGTTGATTTTGTTTCTGTTGTTAGGTACTTTCTGATGAGACCTATTTGGCGTAATTGTCCGTATCCTGATCTTCAGACGGAACGTATGTGGTTTTTTTTCATGCTCATATTGGAATCTTGAATCACACAACGATTTCTAACAGATTTTGATGGTTCTGTAATTTCCTCTCCAACTGAGTCTTAAGTTTTTCGTTTTCTTTTGATGTAAATATGATAACCTCAGTTTTGTCAGCATTTAATTTTAGCATGTTAAAGTTCATCCACGAGACAATTTCAACAAGACAGTTTTCAACACCGTTCAATGCCTCGTCTTTACAAAAAGTATTTGTTGGTTTAAAAGATAAAGTTGACCGTCATCGGCATACAAATGATGATTTAATCCATGTTTCTGGCAGATCGTAGCAACATTTTTAGTATACATGGTGAACAACTTAGGTCCAAGAACAGACACCTGTGGAACATCATAATTCCTCTGCACTGGTTTTGATGACCTGTTGTCGATTGTAACGGTTTAATAGCGATCGCTGAGATATGAAGCTATTCACTATCCGGAAATACCAAAATGGTTTTCGAGTCTTGGTAATAGGGTTCTGTGATCTATCGTGTCGAAAGCAGCCGATAAATTAAGCATTAGCAGTATCATTACATCATTTAGGTCGAAAGAGTTCAGAATTGAATTGTGGACTTTCAATAAAGCACTTTCTGTTGAGTGAAATTTACCGTAAGCAGACTGATTTTTCTTATGAAGATTGTTTGTTGAAAGGTGACCTTCAAGGCGGTCATCAACTAACTTTTCAAAAACTTTTGATGTTGAGATGAATTTAAAACAGGTCTATAATTTTTCAGTATATTTGCATCTAAGTCCTGCTTCTTGATAAGCGGTCTAATTAAAGAGCTTTTGAAGGTCTTTGGTACATATGCCATCTTTAAACAATCGTTAATAATGTCTGTAAGAGTTGGTAACAGTTGATCCAGACATTCTTTTAGTAACCAAGTTGGTATAGGATCTAATTCACATGACTTACTTGGAGATCTTAAAATTATTCTTTTAACTTCATCCTGAGTCACTGGAATAAATTGAAGTCTGTGTATTGTGTTATGGGGTCCATCAGATGTATCAATTGGTGTTTGTGCTTCCATCTCTGATGTTCTCTTTATTTTGATTCCATCTACCTTAACGATAAAGAGGTCACTAAAATACTGCGCTAAATCTTCAGCTGAGGATGCTGAAGATAACACAGTTTCCTCCTTTCTACCAAGAAGAGTATTTGTCACTTTAAACAAGGTCTTTTGATCACGGCCACAAGATACTATCTTTTTCGAGTAAAAATTTACACGTGTTTGTTTCAGCAGTTTATTTACAAAAGCACACTGATTTCTGTGCATGTTGTGGTCGACTGTAAGTGTTGTTATGATCTTTTCCGTTGAAGCTTACGTTTCAGATGTTTAGCATCATGTAGTCCGTCAATGTACCACGGATAAGTCGGTCTGAGAACGATTGTTTTGGATGTTAACGGGGCATGATTCTCAATAAGTGATATCAGATCAGATTGCTATTAAGACAAGTTATACGTTGATCAAGATCAGAAGTTTCAACACATGGATTTGTAATTTTAATAGAGATTATATCATTTTTAAATGAATCTAAAAGAAAAGCTTACATGTCATTTCTCTATAATGGAACCAAATTTGATTTTTTAAAGAAATTTGTTAAATGCAACATTGTTTTTGGTTTATGTCTATTAAACTCCACTGCCATAAACGTGGCGTCAGTAAAATTTAATTTATTGAACAAATTTTATATTATAATATAAGAATCAAGCACAAAAAACACCTAAAAATTAGTTTTGGGGTTATTATCAGGGGCGAAAATTTGATATATTCTCAAGTATGATCGTAAGTGTAAATAACTGACCATAGTCAATGAAGTGAACACTTAAAAATATACGTTAGCGTCAACATCAAAATTTTTCTTTAATATTTCAAGCTGTATTTATTTGCATGAGTAAACGTTTTATAAGTATCTACACACATACAAACTAAAAATCGTTAAATAGAAATGTGAGAAACCCAAGAAGCGCCCGTTTCCACGGCTACAGGTGACTTTTAACCATGGCTCCCTAACAATTATCAAGATAAGTGCTCTTGATCACATATACAGTTTCATAGATTTCTGATTTATAGTGACCTGCATGGTTTCTAAAAGACTTGCTCTTAAAACCTATTGTAACACTTGATTCAAGAAATGTAAATGACTCATAGAAATAGATTATGATATGATCATTCGTGATCACTTGCTAAGGTAGCAACATAATTTCGGTACTATCAGTTATGGTCTTACTTCTTTTTATTTTGGCTTTAGTGTCCGACATTTTAAAATGAGTCAAATACCACTTCGAGAAATTCTCGACATGGACCCGAAGTAATTATGTTTCTAAGACAGCTAATGTTATTGTCTTTGAGTTTTATGCATCTAGACATGACAGTTTACCAGCATTTGTATTTAACGTCTAAAAATATTTTACAGGTTACAGACCTAGAAAGGGTAATTATTTTATGGTAACGTTAACAATGTAATAGCATACCTTTGTTACAGAAATTTTTGTGGTGCATCTAATAAACATGTATTATTATTATATTAAATTACATTCAATTATCATCATGTCACGAAAAATACTAAGCTGATATATTTTAGTACACCAGATTCGATTCGCGTTTTGGCCAATCAACTAGGGAGTAACTATTAGAAGAACAAGGACCTTAGCAACATAAAACAAATATATAAACAAAAAAAAACCAGTCAAATAAAAATAAAAAAGTTAAACTGATGGATTTATTTTGCGTCAATATTAAAACCCACTTCCAGTAACATTTCTAATTGGATTTATTGATATTTATTGATTGTGCGTTATTTATATTTTATGGCAATATAAAACTATAAACTATACAGTTTTCAGTATATTATAGTACATACAAATTTTAAAAATACGTAAACAAATAGCTTGACCCAAATACCGTATCAAAATCAATATGACAATCAGTTTGTATAGCCCATTATGAATTACAAATCTGTCAAAGAATGACAAAAGTGTGCACAGTTGATCTCTACACAATGCAGACAACTTCCGTTACTTCATATCTTGTTGCTGAGCAACACACATTAAAGGAAAGTGAATAGGGATATATATTTTGTACATATATTAGAAATAACTATTTATATCCTAATCTGAACAAAGATAGGTTTTATGTTAATCTCGAAAATAATATTTTTACAGTGTAACTGCCAGGTGAGTTTATTTCTATAAGTACAGTTAAAACACGTTTTAACAATAAATTTGCTACCATCTACATCAGTTCAATAATTTCCCACTAGAAACCTTATATATCTTAATTTTAGAGAATTAAAATTTTACAATATATATCATATAAGGTATATATATGCGGTGTTGCAAAAGAATTGGCACATCTAGGGAAGTGCTCATTTGAACGTATAACATACCTGGAAACAAACTTCAAACATTATTTTACGTTTAACTCGATATAAATTACACTAACTACGCCAAAAGAATAGATTATAGAGGGTCTCCTATCGTAAAACCCGAATTAAGCAAACATTCACAACACTAAACATAAAAATGTGTAAAATAAAGTATTATCCATATATATGAGTACTCATAGACGATACAAAGATATAATTATAATTTATTATTTATAGTTTCTGCAAACGTTTATACTTCCAATTAGTTTATAAACAGGAAGTCGATTGAAAAACATTTGCTTGTTTAATCATTGGATAATGTCAACCGACATTTTTGTTCGCTAGTTCATAGGAAGTGTTTCTATTCCTTTATTTGATTTTTTCCAGGACAATAGAATTAGTAACTAGACGGGTGTCTAGTTAGAGGCAGACACACCTTACATCTTCTGAGCACTTGAATGCACCTATGTTTTTGAGGGGGGGGGTGGTCAGGTAACGGTTTATGTGTTTTTGGTTTTTGTTGTATATGTTTGTTTATATCCGGATTTGCAATTACCCCTTGATTTTCGATCCTTGTTGTTGGTCTTTTTCTGCTATTTTGCTTACAACTTCTTGTACTTATAACATGTATGGTTGACTATAATTTTGTTTGATTACATCAAACGGATTACCAATCACAGATTATTACCATTAAAAATTATTAAAACACAAAGTCTGTCCATGAACAAAAACCATCTATCAAGAACACTGAATGGTTTAGTAAAAACAATAACTATGTAATTTTTAAAAGATTTAGGATGTAACGTTCCGATTGGATGTCCAGTAACAAATCCTTACAAAGACATTCCCTGTACCGCCTGCCTACCTAATGAAGATGATGGACTATGTTGTGCATCATGTCAGGGTCAACACAAGAGATATTACTGATAACTACATCTTGCTGTATTTTAAAAGAACAAATCGTAAATAAAATTGTTCTGTCAAAGCGGTGTTGTTATTCCTGTAATATTCGGAGGATTTACTTGTTAAGATATCATCAACTACGCATTATAGTCTTCATTAAAATTTAGTCGATATTATTGTATTTCTGTAAATACAATACAGATTTTTCTACTTCCGGGATTCTATGAGATATTGAAACCATTGTGAAGTATCTGAAAATCACTGATAATATTTGCACGCGTGGCTACGTCTTTTGTAATGTATCTAATCAGATGGATATACAGAATTAACAAAATGGTGTACGCTTCAAAATAAATATACATCTCTCGTATAGAGCTGTCAATGTTTTCGTACTAATCATTCTCGAAAGTATGTTTCTTATCTCTAAAATAAAAAACACTGCATTGTGCCTCATCAAACCAAAATATAGTGGTACCTCTTACATGCAAGACCCATAAGAAATTAGGTAATGCAGTGAATGTCAACGCCACGCTACAGCTTGTAATGACATATATTTATTATCTTAAAGGTGATTCTGATTCATTAATGTAAAAGTACATGTGTATTAAATATAAGGCAAATGTATGCGGAGTTTTTGCACTAAAATTAAAAGCAATGATACAAAATTTTGTGATCTATTATAGGATTAAACACTGGGTTTTAGGAAATTATCAATGTGTAAACTCCGGCGACTCACTCACAAACTAAATAAAGTCCAAAGGATTTTATGTCAAATGTGTGAGGGAGTCGCCGGAGTTAACACATTGATAATTTCCTAAAACACAGTGTTTAATACTTATAGTTCTGTGAAATAATCGTTGCGATTTTTAAAACAGCAAAACAGGTACAAAACCCATCTGGACCTCAAAACGTATCTAGGCTGGAAAGCGTAGGGATATGCAAAACATAGTACCAAGGGAATCGCCGTTCTGTAGAATATTGATAGGAAAAAACCAAAATGAAACACTAAATTTTATTTATATTCTATTTTATTTGAAATCTCAATCGATTTTTCGAAAATCATTTGGGCAGGGAAAACATTGTCCCCCTTTCCCTGACGATACGCTAGGAGGAAGCCATCTTGTTTACATTGGATACTGAAAATAGTCCGCATAGAAGAAATATCGATATATAAATTATCTGAGAAGGCGCCATTTAAGTGTTTTTATCCAAATATAAATAAAAATAAATAAATTACAGCATGAATAGAATTATGATGTTATATCTTCTTTGATTGATGAGTATTGATTCGTAACATAACTTAACTGCCCTAACTTTGGAACTGTCAAATAAAACACAGAATTTTAAAGGTAAAGTTTTCAATGCTTTAAAATCATTCCAGGGAAAAGCAATCTGCATCTTGTTGAAAGCAATTATAAGAATTGAAATAAAAAGGTATTCGCGTATTTCGACTTTATAGTGTATTACTGTGCACACTTTCCTGTGATTATCTTTTAAAAATATTCAGTTTGAATCAAAAATAGTTTATCAAATAAAAATAATATTACATGCTTGTATATATCAGTAGTCAGTAGGCCAAACTGCAGTTATAACATCGCATACAAATTAATCAAAAACTATCTGTATTGATAAAACGTTATAGAACCTACGTATAACCGAGAAAGCTATACACGTTATCATTCCACATGGATTGTAAGTTTAAGTCGATATAAGGTTAGGTTCGATCTTGACCTTCACTTCTCTGTGATGATTTTACAGCTTTTTATTCCTTGTTAATATAGATCGGTACACAAATAGGACTTTAAAGGGGGTGGTTTGTATGTAAAAAAGTTAGGAAGGGATTTAACTTAACTTTATGCCACAAGACATTATCCTTAAATCAAAACTACATCACATTATGAAATACACCAACAGATGTCGCCTTATGTTGAATGCACATGTACATGGACAAAATATCTGTAACCTAATTAACAACGTGCCATTTAACTTGGAATTATAGTGTATTACTGCATTAATTGATTCATTTAAACATCAGTAGATGCAGAAAACATTTTGTCAAAAGTTATAGTGAAATACATAAACATAATTATAATAATTATAAATAGTTTCCGACATAATTGAACAAACTTGCGATATCATCATAATTTAATATCATCCGTGTTTGTCAACAATACTATTGTAAAAAATGTGGAATAGTCGTGAGGATGTCTCAAGTACGGTTTTTATTTTATCGGAGATTTTATTTTAATTAATTGAAAGCATCCAAGAAAATATAAAAACTTTAAGAAAATTATAACATTTAAAGTTAATTGATAACATTTATTATGGCTTAAACAATATATCGGTAAAAGTTTTAAAAATACACAGTTTCTAGATATTCGGAAACAATCGATCAAAACAACACCTCAGATGTAATTTTTGCGTTTTAAATATCTATAGAAAACCAAGCAGGTCAATGTTTTTTTTCTTGTAATATATCAACACGTTTCGTAACACAAGGCTCTTTAAAGATAAGATGTATAACGATGAAGGAGTCGTAATATCAATCTTCAAACAAAAACGCCTTTCTTTGGAATAACATAATAGTGTTGACTTATTTCCAATTGTTATATAACAACCGTTATAAAAAATGTTTTGAACTATAATTTACATAACAACATGAAAGATAACCAATCAACATTGTTTTTCTACGATCACGAAGTATCGGAGGACTTGACGTTTTTGTCCAGTTTCTAATTATTATTTTGTTGTCTTTCAGATCACAGAGTATGTCCGGCGCTTTATTGCAGACAGGAGAGATTTTGCAGCCAGCACTAGTTTTTTAAGGTTATTCTTTGGTTGGCCTGTTTCCAGAAATTAATACGTATGTCCATACAAATCCCATTTATTAGCGAGCCTAATCTAATTGACCAAATAGTTTGACCTTGTTATAAATAAATGATAAAAGCCTCGGTAAAGGAGTTGTTAAGAGAGTTCGACACCTACTTGTAATGAACGACGTGTTTGCACAAAGGTTGCGAGTGACTTCAGGTGACTTAGGCCAGAGTGTTCTCGACAAAAAATTGTTGCCGAGGATTGTCACTTTTCTTGCTGAAGGTTTGGCATCAGCTTTCTTTGTTACTCAAAAATATAATGAAAATATAGGTGAGATTAGCGAGAAATCATATACAAACATACGTCTTATGATAAATTACACGAAAAGTAAAATTGCATCTATTGATCAATTACAAAAAAATGATAGATTACATCTCCATATCAATCATATCTAATGATAAATACATCCAATGAAAGTCATATTAAAGCATGCATCTATGCATGTATTCTTACACCATAAGATATACTTGATTAAAATGGAGTTGCTATACATACTGACAGTGTTCGTTTATTACTTGTTACCAGGTAAGAATTTGATATTGTTTCTCTTATGTCGATAATGGTGCTTATGTCTATCCTCACTTTGCATATTACGGAAAACACATCAAATGATTAATTGCAAATAAAAATATCGCCATATTACCACATACCACAAGTATTTGTGTATGAATGCAGTTTATACCATAAATATGGAAGCTATGATGAAGATGAGAGACTAAGTTGATTTATATAATGTTGGTGTGTGCCGGTGTCTATTAAAAGGTAAAAACTTAATATGCCTTCTTATAATACCAGGTTTGAAAAATGAATAGTATAAATGTCAGTATATGTTTGTATGTTGGTAAACTAGCACAAAAGCGAATTTTTAAGAACGTCTCTACGCTATATATATATTTATATTTAAGATGTTATAAACATTCATTTCATCATCTTTACTGAATTAAAAATGTTATGTTTATTTTTGCATTACAGTTGTTGCAGAATGTAATTACCCTTGCCGTTTTCAAGGAAAAACGTTGATAAGGGTTGTTGGACTTAAAGGATTCTCTCAATTTAGCTGCAAGCATCCGTCAAAGGTAATGGGCAATGATGGAGAAGTTAGGGAATGTTATACTAGAGCTGGACCATTTGCGGTTCAACGGTAATCTTTTATTTTATTGTATAATACCAATTTATGATCATTGACGGATTGACTTTTAAGATAGTTGGTGTTAGGTATTTTGTTAATATCTTCGTGTATAATAAACATTCCAATTTCACTCCTGGTGGAAATATTGTCCCGAAGTAATTACAACTTGATAGCTAGTAACCATTATAAATAACAGTTTACCGGCTATGACGTCACTCGGATTGTAAGCTCTTCTGTTCCACTAAGAAGCTATGTAACATATTATATTTATGTGCCATTAAATATGCTTTTGAATATCTCCAATTTGTCTTACGTTTAGTCAGAGGTCAATTATTAATTTAGAAATAGTGATTCGGTATGTTATACAGTTGATATTTCTGATTGTTAGCTATCTCCTGCTTCTTATGATACAACTCTAATCAGGAAAGAGTCATTTGAGCAAAAATTATATGTACAAAAAAAGCCGTTCGGGTAGAGTCTGATGAGTAACCTATATGTCTTGGATTCCAAAATTACATAAAAATTGTTTACGACGAAGGGTACATAGCCAGTTCATCTACAGTCAAAATAAAATATAAATATTCAAAGCTGTGCTTTTTAGAAGCAATATCAGTCATAGATGTGGATTAGACCTAGATTTTTCAACTCTAGGACCTTGTTTCATGATAATCTAAAATTCAGTCTTCAACGAATATTATTGTTTCATTTTGGTGTTTTATCTTTCTTTATCGGGTACACATTATGAACAATTTGAAAAACTACTTTCTTGACGTAAAGTTGTAGACTTATCGGAACTATGAGCTTATCAACGTTAACAAAATGCGGTTTAATATTGCTAACACACGTCCATGAGAAGCTCTAAACATTCGCAACATCTCATGTTAGAAAAGCAGAGCAAACATATAACGTGTAGATAAGAAATACATAAATTAATCTTTTACAATATTTCTTGTTAAATGCTTACATCGTTTTATGTTCTGTTCCCATTCTTACATTGTAGTCGCAATAACAACGAGTACCGAGTTTACAAGGACCGCTCGTTAGATCCAACTGGTGTTAATTTATGTTTCGCAATGGAGTAAGTCTTCAAACATTCATCATTTTCTATAATACTAGAAATATAAATTAACAATAAACGTACACTGTATGCTGTAACAGTTTATCTAAATAAGTAAGTTTACAATTGTATAGCAACTTAATCATCACATTTGATCACATGTGTGTATGCATCAAAAACCATCTTTTGATACTTATTTTTACAATGAGATTTTGCAAATTTAAGTTTCATTTTATTTGTATTATTTAAATTTGAACGAATGTACGAAACACTTATTAAACTAAACAATTACTTTACTTCAATTGAAATTATGTTTTGTGCATTTTATATGTACTTGACAGAGTGCTAACATAACATATACATTATTCTTGTCTTAAGCTTACTTTCCTTACAATCCTGACTTGTCTGAAGTTATTGCTGCTGCAAAACGCTGGAGTTTGCAAAAGTTTGTAGGTGCGTATTTTAGGTAGAATCGGTCATTATTTTATCCAAATGTGTTGCAAGAGAATCCAATGACTAAACTTATTACAGCTAACATTTTGTTAGGATATTTGCCAATTCAAAGTAAAAGGTTCCTACATACGCTTTTCCGAGAGATCTCCATGAGTGATATTTTGTCTTTTTACAACTGCAACGAGCAAAAAGAATTACAAATGTAAAGTAAGTGTCAGAAATCAGACTGGTTTGCTGAAAAGTTCATGAAAGTACCAATTTCTTCCGTCAACCAATAACTTTCACATCGTTTAATAAATAAACGTTCTCGTTTAAGTCCTTTTGATTGGATTAAGCAACAAGTACAGATGAGTATACATGAGTTCATCTGTACAGGAAATCAGAAATTAGCTGAGAAATACTTATAATACGCATCAAAAGACTATGATTTTGATTTGATATTTAAAATTTAATATGATGAACATTGATCATGTGTAAGCGAAACAAATGAATAATAAAATTAAAATGTGTATATAAGTTTGATGAAGTGTCACAGCAAGTCTTTCTTTTTCAGTGGCACAACCTACTGGTATAGATATATAGATATGGTCATATTATCTAGGCTATTCTTTATTACGTTGGAAAACAAGTATTAGCTTGCCTTAAAAGCAAGCCGTCTCTAAGCTATAGTTTTTTTTGTGGACAAAAAAATACGTACTGTTTTTGGCAGTTAAATGGCAATATGTATTGTTATTATTTACATCACTTCATTATAAGTACACAATGTTTATTGAAGCATGCACTGTGCTAAGCATTCAGAGATGCATCATACGTGGTAAGATATTTTATATGAACCTAGTCAGTAAGCAAGAAAAGAAATAAAATTTTTCTCCTAACCGGAGTCATTTGTCCATAAAATACATATCAGAGGCCGTATCCAAAAATGTTTTGGGTTAAGTTCCTAGATACATCATTTTCACCAATATAGATGATGAATAGAAAATGTCACGCTTCGAAAATTTCCGGTAATTTCCGTGTTTCTCCGATTAAGTTTTATGATACACATTTTATTATAAACATACACAAATCAATTTCATTTCCTTTTAACACATTTTGATTCTAATTACATGTATCTAGCATATATTTTCCCGTTTAAGTTTTATGATACACATTTTATGATGAACATACACAAATCAATACCACTTTCCTTTTAAAACAGTTTGATTCCCATTATCTTGCATATTTTTTCCAGTTTAAGTTTTATTATACACATTTTATGATCAACATACTTAAATCAATGCCACTTTTTAAAAACAGTTTGATTACCATTATCTTGCATATTTTTTCCCTTTTTTTCATCGTAACCGATTCGTGATAGCTAAATTTTCCTCGAATGGCTATTATGATTGCTACCGCCCCGTAATCATGCGGGTTTTCATCCCTAACTAAGCGCTGCTTATTTGTTGGCCAATAGGCAGATATCATTTTTTATCTGTTATCCTTGAGGTACGACTGGTGTTCGCAGTTTAGCTTTTGATTGTTTATCATTAGTTGTACACACATATCTTTAACGTAGCACTGAACAAAATGTTATATTTTGATTCTATCGAATATAGAATTTATTTTTGCAGTCTTTCAATTCGTGTTTGACATTACATATGGAGTCAAATACACCTTCATGGCCTCAAAGTAGATATGTTTTTAAGGCTTGTACAATTAACAAATTGTCGTTTGGCAATGAATGAATATTGAATATTTATCTTTTATCTACATTGGTAGTCTAAGTATTTGTTCAGTGGCCATATCGTATCATGCATATACTTGTCTCTAAATTTTTCAGGATACAGACATAGAAAGGGTATGTAACCGTAACGTACAAAATTTCATATAAGCCTATGTTTTTCTAAAATGTTTATATGTTTATATGTGAATGACACATTACACTCAAACAACGATATAAGCTAGGGACTAAAATTGAGAAGGGCAAACACCTTAACGAAAAACAAATATAAAAACAAACGACAATCACCGAAACACAGTACAGTAAACAACACAGTATTGGATATATTTATTTATATTTTATTGAAATATTTAGATTTATTTTTAATCACAATATCCGGTAAAAAGTATTCAGTATATTATAAAACATAGTATACAATTATTTGTATATTGTTTCTTAAAAGACAATGTCCATATTAAAGTACGTGACACCTGAAACTTCTACAACGGTCACGATTCGGTACTAGTATTTTAAAATAAATGCAAACATTCCCGCTTCTACTGTGTGTTTGGTTGGTAATGAAAACGGCTGGGAATGAACCACTACTCAGTATTAATTGTATTTAATGTTAATGATCATTGCAGCTCAATCAGTGTGTACTGAATTCAAATTTTAGGAAAACTGTCCGCAGATATATTTTCCTACAGATAAAATATTATCAGCAAGATATGAAATCTATAGTAAACCTATTAAATGCGACGACGAGACATTTTCGATGTAACCTTAGCTTTAACTCGATAAATTTAATGACGTTTGCAGCAAATATTATACTTACTGCAAGCCCTTTAATGTTTGAATCAATTGAAAAATATAGACATTGTGTCCGCAAACTACATAAATTATTGGCAAACGATCTAAAAGAAAAATAATGTAATTGTGTTAGACATATTCAATTCAAGGGAGAGTATATTGATTTTGAAAGCAATATTTTTTACAGGGGAACTGCCAGGTAAGTTTGCATTGATACGTACACTTTAAAACACGTCATAACAATATTTGTGTTACTATCAACATCACGTAATATATAAATCTAAACCTAATATGTTAAGTTTTGAGAGTTAACAGTGCCACCCGGGCAATAAATTTTATATTAGATATCCTTTAGCGATGTTTCAAAAAGTGTGGCAGATTTACGTTCATACTTATTTGATCTTACAACTCTTAGATGTTTTCAGCTACCGAAATAAAGTGAAAATACCTACCGGGTATTACACTTAACTACCTCAAAAAGATGAATAATACAAAGAATCCATACGAACATCTACGATTAAAAAGGCCGAAGAGGTGATAAGAATTAAAACAGTACACACAACACCAAACAAAAAATAACAAAATCTCAGAAACTGACATCCTATGTTTCTCATAAAAATGCGCAATATAAAATATTAACTATATATATGACTTAATTAGACTGTTCTGTAGGTCCCCAACTTGTATCATTACACACCCCATCAACTACATTGATTAACATTTGTTATGTTGGACATTGAGACATTACTTAATTAAAAATTAAAAAAAACCTTTAAATTTATTTTCTAAAATTGCAAACAATATGCAATTTATTCAATTTCTTTCTTTTGCCTTATGAAAACTGTAATGTTCGCAAAACAGTTGTTAATGCATGCATATAAAGACCTTTTAAAAACTAGATTACATGTCTATTGATTGATTGAGTAATTGATTGATTGATTTATTTATTGATTGGATGTTTGCTTTACGTCCATCGAGCAGTATTTCAATTATATTCAAAACAAGAACAAGTTAAAAAAAGAATACATTAAGAGAAAAATGGGTGAGAGGAGACATAGGTAACACGATTTTGACTGGAAAAGTATGTTGTATTTGGTAGGGGCACAAAATTTAGCCTTTTTTAAAGGCTACAATGAATCTACTCTTTTTCGAAATCTGCACAAAGGGTCTTTATGGTGCAAGGAGGGTGGCACCCTCCAAACAGGTAACCCACAACGGTCCGCAGTAAGACTCGATATGACATGACAAACCCCAACAAGACGGTCTACCAGTTTGGTCCAAGAATGTTAATACTGCAATTATAAGCTTTCAATAACCTTTATACACCATTGATATAATCTAAATGTTATTATGATTAAGCGATAAAATCAATGTAATCACATTTAAAGTAATGTGAAATTACATACGATTAAGATTAGAAATTATAGTAGCCCTAACTCTATTCAAAAACAAAAACTATTGCGAAACATGAACTCAATTGCTTAAAAATGTATTACTAAATGTAAATTTTAAATAGATTTAGGATGTAATGTTCCTTTTGGGTGTCCAGTAACGAATCCTTACAAAGACATTCCGTGTACCGCATGCATACGAAACGAAGATGATAATTATGTTGTGCATCATGTCAACGCCAGCAAAACAGATATTACTGAAACAAAGGATTCAATTTTGATAATGCATTGCATCCTACTGTAAGGAACTAATTATACAAAAATAAAAATGTGTTCAAAACTACGGAAGCGTATTAGGGCCACATTATTTTTTTTATTTTTTAATTTGTCGGCTTTAATCTTGGAAATTCCAACTTTAATCTTGGAAATTCCAACTTTATTCTTGCAATTATCAACTTTAATCATGGAAATTCCAACTTTAGTCTTGGAAATTCCAACTTTATTCTTGGAATTATCAACTTTATTCTTGGAATTATCAACTTTAATCATGAAAATTCCAACTTTATTTTTGGAAATTTCAACTTTTTCTTGGAATTATCAACTTTATTCTTGGAATTATCAACTTTAATCATGGAAATTCCAACTTTATTCTTGGAAATTCCAACTTTATTCTTGGAAAAATCAACTTTAATCTTGGAAATTCCAAGTTTAATCTCGGTAATTCAACTTTTATTTCTAGAATAAAAAATAATAATTTCTCCCTGTTATTTGTTGGTGTTACTTTTTTAGTATGTGGTGTCACCTTTGTCTATGGAGCTACCATACCATCTATTCACTTCTTTCTAAAATAAAGTATAAGAAAACTGTTCTTCGCTTATATTATAATTTTTTGTTTATCTTCAAAAACCTAAAGTCATGCAATATTAATTAAATTCAATAATATTTTTATAACTGTTTTGTTCTTTTTGATAGGTTTAAGGAGGAACTTAGACACTTTAATTGATTAATAATTTTAAAACCTTGTACAAATGCCACATAAAATGTCCTGAAATACCAATATTTTATAAGTTGATTGATAAGTTTTATTAAGTTGATAATTTAAAGGTTAAAGTTGGAATTTCCAAGATTAAAGTTGACAATTCCAAGAATAAAGTTGAAATTTCCAAGATTAAAGTTGATAATTCCAAGAATGAAGTTGGAATTTCCAAGATTAAAGTTGATAATTCCAAGAATAAAGTTGATAATTCCAATAATAAAGTTGATAATTCTAAGAATAAAGTTGGAATTTCCAAGATGAAAGTTGATAATTCCAAGATTAAAGATCGAATTTCCAAGATGAAAGTTGATAATTCCAAGATTAAAGTTGGAATTTCCAAGATTAAAGTTGGAATTTCCAAGATTAAAGTCGATAATTCCAAGATTAAAGTGGATAATTCCAAGAATAAAGCTGATATTTCCAAGAATAAAGTTGGAATTTCCAAGATTAAAGTCGACAAATTAAAAAATAAAAATAAATAAATGTGGCACTAATACGCTTCCGTACAAAACAGCACTGTAATTACAGTAAATACACCCGTAAACGCAACACGTTGACTGATTGATAACTGATTGCTGACGGATGTTGGAACGCCGACGGATCGCTGACTGATTGATGATGAATACATCCGATCAAAATTATGAATCCGTCATTACCTTGGTAACCGTCAGCGATCAGTACGATCAGTCCAATCAGTGCAATTCAGAATCCGTCATTTAATTATATGCATAAATCGGTCAGTTTATTGACGGATAATATGAATAATTTATTAATATTAATATTAATATTACATGAATAATTTAAAGATAAAACGAATTCTACGTCATTTGTTTATTAGATAATGCATTTATAATTACATTTATAATACAATAAACGCGAGTGTTTAAAAGAATAGTTAATACAATGCCTCGTTCTAAAAATAAAATAAATAAACATAGTTAAACTATTATCTTTATATAATATATATTATTTAAGCAAATTTCTTTAAGACAGAACATATCTGCGGGTCGAGCCCTATAAACCTTTAAAAAACTTCGTTTTAAGGCACATCAGTAACGACGAGGTAAATGTTTTATTGTCGTAATCCATTGTTGATTCTCTTTTTTATTTTCCGCGACTCGCGATTTCGGCCTATTTTATTTTCTGCGACCTGTTACATGTAATTTTTGTCGTATATTAAGCCGACCCAACTCTCCCAATCAGTAACAGATTCATTTCACATTTAGGAAAGAACGTGGCCTCTTTTTGACATCATTACTAGTTACTTAAATGATGCCTACGTGTTTTTATTTAGTCTACAACATTTTGAAGTACAATTATAAAACTGCTGTGTATAAACAATTGTTGAACTGTTGAACACGCAATGTCAATAAAACACATTGTTTACTAAACAAACAAGTTGTATTGTAAAATATACAGCGATTCTGGTCTCAAGTGTTATTTGACCGGCAATAAAAGATGTTAAAAAAGTTTACTTACAATTACGCTGGATTGTTTCATTTATTTCATGACTTCCACTTTTTAATGGGGTTGGGGTAGGAGGAAGCCGAATACAGGTTAAAACGGACAATCTTTGTCAATAAAGTTGGAGTCGGGCACACCCTATCTGCAGTCGTTCGAAAATCCGCAACCTGTTGATGTGATACATGTAACTAGTAGATGACTAACCAATCAGTCACCGAGGCCCTAATAACGTCGGGTAGAATTGTCTGCGAATACTGTAGTTAAGCGTAAAAATCTGTTACAGATAGACACGTGTTATAGACTATACGAAATGGTAATTTTTTTAACAAGACGTCATTTTTTTTTTGGTCTATGAAGATCGGTTTTAACATTGTCGTTACAGTCATATCGATAAAACAGAGCCTTTTCGAAACTTGCCTTTTTGAACAATAACTTATTTCATTGATTGATTGATTTGATGTTTGCTTTTATCAGCGAGAGTATTGCAGCTTTATTCATTACGAGAATAAGTTAAATATCATTTAGATTTGTGCATTTGTTTGTTTAAAAATTGTTTAACGCAACTTTCAGCATTTTTTAGCTATATCATGGCGTCCAGCTTTTACAAGAAGCGCAAGCCGGAGTTCCCGGAGAAAAACCCCGACCTTAGGAAAAGTGGCAATCCTTGTCAATTAAGTCGCGTGCACCCTGTCCGCAGTAAGAATCGGACCCACAACCTCAGTGTTGACAAACCATATGATCAATAGTAGACGAAATATCATAACCACTCGGCTATCGATGCCCCTTCAATCAATTAGAGAAAGATAGACCAAAGGGCATTTTGAATTGTGAATTCCACTAGAAAAATATGGGTATGGGCGGAAAATTTACTATTTTAAGCCTACTCCTTTTCGAAATCTTCCAAAGAGATCCTTATCATGCAAGGAGCGTGAGACTTTCTAAACACGTCACTATGGTTTGCACATTCTATTATGACCTGAACCACCACTAACCCCCCCCCCCCGCAAAAAAAAACAAAAACAAAAAAAAAACAGCGCATCCCATGTCCGCCAGCTGAGGACGCGCTGGGCAGCTCTGTGAAACTCAGTAACTAATTTCAAATACTTCCGAATATAAACTTAAGGAAACCATTCATAACTATATATCATTAAATATCAAATGACTATAACATACATCATTTAATAAACAAATTGTGACGGCTAAAATGCGAAAGCAGAATTGATTTCTATATTACGCTCACATGTTCGCATCTTTATCTCATAAGATTCTATATTCAAATTTGTTTAGTAGTTTATTTTGTATTTGAGATTTAATACTGTGTATATTCGTGTGACACAATGAGATTGTGAATAAACTATACAAATAGATTTTTCGCTTTTGTCGTAAATTATTATAGTATTATACACGGGAATTCTTATAGGAATTGTGGCACAGAAAGAAAACTGATCAAACCACGACAAATGATCTTTTAATCGTTTATTATAAAAAAAACCTCGACCTCGGTGATTAAGGTATCAGTAATCTATTAATGATTATTGATTTGAGTTGTCAGTTCGACCCTTACAGCGAGAGAGTGTGCTCGACTCATCCATAAATTTGCAAAGAGAACCAGTTTTCCTGTTCGAAGGTTGCTCTTTTGTTGGGTACTCCAACTCTTCCCTATAAACACTCGACGCCATATTATATACACTAATATAATTTTTGAAAATAGTGTTAACCAAACTTCAAGCATGCATGTAAATAATGCTAACGCAAAAGCGCGAAGTGAAAAAAATGTTACGATTCCGCCTTCACGTTTCCGTCTTAAGTTTCTCGCTTTTCAGCTTTAAAAAATAAAGTAAAATACGAGATGTACGCCTTAGCACGCAAGGTCAAATAGTTTTTGAATTCATTGTGTGTGTTTCTGTTTCATTTCTTTTTTTAATTATTTTTTTAAATAAAATGACACTATGTGAAGTTTATATTCCGATACAGATGCATTCGTTATAGATTGGGGAATTTCCCTTTATCATTTACAACTTTAGACTAGACTTTTTCAGCTTAAAAAACGAGACGTACGCCTTGGCACGCTGGGTCAATTTTTTTAAGTCATTGCGTGTGTGTGTGTGTTTTTTTTTAATTTACTCTGTTTCAGTAATTTTTTTTTAATAAAATGACACAATGTGATGATTATATTTCGTCACAGATGCATTAGTTATAGATTGGTGAAATATCCATTTATATTATATATAACTTTAGACCAGTTTTAGCCTTATTATTAGGTAAAACGAGTTATAAATGAGAACATAACAGTTGACATTTTTACACTTCTAATATTTGCCAGTGAAACGAATTTTCACATTTCGAAATATTATTTTCACTAACCGGAAGTTGAATGGACGGATTGGAGCGATCAGTCCAAATCAATCCGTCAGATCAGTCAAATCGTTCCAAACCCGCCAATTGACGGATGGACGGATTAGGAACGATTTGACGAATTGGGAACGATTTGAAAATCATGAAATATTAGCACCGATTTCCTTATTCTGACAAAGCTAAGTGTACATTACTGTCGTTAATCAAAATTTAAATAAGACTTTCTATTCCGTATAATAAAACATGATTTCAATTAAGATCAGAAACATTACGGAGTATCCGACTTCCAAAACGATATGACTGATACTGTAATATGTGCGTATAGCTTAACCTATTGTATAGAATAAAAATATATAGAAAAGCATATATGAACAGTTTGGATAAGCATAGACTTGAATAGAAATGCATCGAAGTTTTAATCGAAAGGAAGTAACTAAAAAACCACCTTTACTCATCAAATTTAAGGTAATTCTAGCATATAAGACCCGTAACAATCTAATAAAATATTTACTGCTTGGCTTTGTTTTTTATAATCGTACCAGCGGAAGGCATGTGCATTAGAAAAAAAAACAAATCTAAATAAAATTGTCTCATTGAATGGTCGTCCCATTTATATTATTGCTGCGTAGATTTAATGAAACCTTTTATCGTCAATTTTGTTCATGCATAAGAAATGTCATGTATTTCTTATTAAGGGTCCAAAACAAATCTCGTTGTACCATGTGCTCACTTTCAACGATAGTACACTATTTAGTTTAATGTTTTGACTCTCGGCATGGTGTTTAATACGATAATTGCCATTTTTTAGTAGACTAAGCGCCAAACTGTTCAACTTAAAACTGGGTTAAGGGTTATTTTTTACACGCTTTTATCGAATGAAATGTACTTTATTGTTATAGAATAAAATATAATATTTGTACAATGTAACACAACGCAGTTTGTTTGCAATCGCAGCAAAACCTGTTTGTTAGTCTTGTCACTGATCATGATGAACTCCTACTTCAGTTTACTTGTGACGAGTTTTACAGGAATGCATTCATGTGTTGTCACAGTGCAATATGTTGGTTAATTCTTAGATTCTGCGCAAAAAACTTAAATTGTGGTTAAATACTGGTAATTACGTAAAATGCGTTTATTCAATTTTTAAATTTTAAAAAGTATAAACTGTGTCATAGTTACAGTTGTAACTTTACTTGAATCATTTCATAAATATATTTGTCTTCCAATTTTAATTACATTGAATACACAGGCATTCCATGTACCACATGGACACCAAACGAAGAAATTTGCGTTTAGCAAATTCTCAGCTATATAAGGAAGTATATTTTCATTTGCTTAAAAACAAATTTCATCGTCCGTATATTAATTGTCAACCTTGAAAAGGTACCACTGTCTCAAATATATGTATCATTTCTTTGTTACATTACAACTGGACAAGCGTAAGGAACTAAACATGTTTTTCTTCTGCAATTCACATTCCAGTATTTTGTCATAACATGTATTCTCTGTAGATAGATTTACCTAAGGAATGTAGGAATGTGTATAAGTGATATCTCGGGTGCAATGATGCCAAACTTTCACCTTTATCATAAATGTGGCAGGTAATATAGAGTTATTATATTATATATAATATTTTGCAGAAACCTTTTTATTATTAGTAGATAAAAAAACCAAAAACTCTATATAAGGAAAGAACTACAGTTTAACGAATTATTACAGTTTGTCGGTAAAATTCCGATAGTCCAGTGTTTGTAGTTGCCATGACTACGCAATAAAGTTGTTTTATATTATCTGGAATATCTATTGGCATTTCAGTCACCGGTGTTGATGTCGGCATTAGGACATCAGAGCTTCCCTCTAGCGATCCAATCGAAACAGAGAATGATTCAATCCTGGCGACAGATGCAAAAAGATCCGACCATTTAATTAAGAAACCATCATCCGTTATCTGCTGAACAGAAATTTGATTACCTGTAGAATGAAATTACTAAATAAAATTCTATGTTAAAAGCGATGTAACATCATCGAAGCAACGTCAGCCAATACTGCTTCCATAAGATTGCATTATTGTGTAAACTCATTGAAGTATTCTATTTTCAGTGGCCGTTCATGTCGCAATTGCGATGTTTTTTTTCCACTTTGCATTTTTCTATCACGATACTTGTTAAAAGCATAGTGATGCTTTTTTTAAAGTAATGCGATACTTTTCAAAAGTATCGCGCTGCTTTTAACAAGTATCCTAATCATTTTAATAAGTATCTCGATGCTTTTAACAAGTATAGTGACGCTTATAACAAGTATCGTGACGCTTTTAACAAGTATCGCAATAGAAACGAACAAGCCGACAGAAACATCACAATTGTGAATAGATAGGTCAGATAGATGAAAAAAGCAAGGAGATGTTTTTTAAAAGTAAGCGGTTATTTTTTAAAACTATGCATACATGTTTTTTCCATAGATGTTTTTAATAAGTATAGCGATGCTTTTAACAATATTGTGGTGCCTTCAACGAATATCGCGATAGAAAAATGCAAGCCGATAGAAACAACACAATTGTGACACGAACGGCCACTGATATTCTATATTGTTAGATTCAAAGAATAACTTGCTTTTTAAATAAATACATTTATAAATGTTACTATGAACACGTGTGTTTGTTTTTCTGTGTATAGAATGTAATCTGTGCTACTAATTAATGGGTATATAAAGGTATCGTGGACGGATTTAGCACGGTTGTTACAAGCGGGTATGGCTGTGATATTTGTAATGGTTAATAAAAGTTGTTTCCGTTGGTCATTCGACGCTTGCCTCTGGTTGAGTAAAGTTCAAAATGTGTACAAAACTTATATTATGTTCTGATATTGCAGATTGCACGTATGTTGTATAGCAGTACAACGTTCATGACAGACAGTGATTTTTTACTATGTTTATATATTTTATTAAATAAGCTTTACAGCAGTGTCAAACAAGCTGATGTCCATGCATGGTGTTGTGTTTTATTTATTAATAGTTTATGTTTCGTTTGAAGTGACGAATAAAACATATAAAGAAAATATATAAACATAAGGAGAAATGTTGTAAAAGTCAAAGGACGAACAATATTGTATTTATACTGGCGAAATATTTTCAATGCAACATATCATGTCAAAACTTTAGTATTAACTAATGTATAGTAAATTATTCAATTTAATTACGTCTAGTATGTAAGATTTTGACATACCTGTTAATATTGGTGTGAAGCTGTTTACAGTTATAGATTTATTAATAGGTATACTTTCTATGCCACCAATGTTCCTGCCCTTTATTTTAACATCATACATCTCTCCACTTTGCAGATAAAGACCAGTAAAAGTCAAGTAGTTTTTATTTCCAATATTTTGCCAGCTTCCGGCGTTGTACCCTTTATGAGTCATTTGTGCGCTATAGTCTTTAACTTTTGAAATATCTTCAAATTCATTCCACCTTACGGTAATCGATCCTGTATCACTCTGCACTGTTGGCGAAATCTCTGTGAACGCAATAAATTCAACATGAGAATTAACGTTTATTGGTTGTAGGTACGAAATAATTAGAGGTCCAAAATGAGCGTTACCCACAAGTTCCACGAAATTGATGCAACGCACCTGTCCAAATAGCTTTGTTCCATGTTCGATATAAATGGTTGTAGAGTGAAAGCTGTACCTTGATTCTGAACGTGTCCATGCAATAACACCACAAGACGTTCTGGAAACTCCTGCAATCATTCAATGCTATTATAAACGACTATTCATTCATCCATAAGTTAATGTATTATTTTAGTATCCTATGTTTTTAATGAGCTATCAATGTGGTAATAAAGTCATAAGATGAAAAATCTAGTCGGGGAATGTTTACTAGTTTGGAGAATGCTAACTTCTTTACACTTAAAGGAGCCTTTTGTGTATATTAACAACAATTCAATTTCAATAAAAACATTTCTTCCTCCATATTTACACTTGTCGCAATTGATCATATTTATCTATCCGTTTGTAAATAATGTTTCCAAATTAACATATGGATAGTTAACATGTTCTTGTGCTGAACAAACAAGTATTGAGCTAATGCTCTCTGAAGACACGCCGGCTCTATAATTTCATGCAAACAGAAAAGAATATTAGAGGTCTAAAATGAATCAAACAACATGGCATCATCATACAAACAAAGCTATTGACAAATTTTTGATATAGTATCATTATTCATTACTGAGAAAACTGTGATGGAAACGGTTACAGACAGCTGAAAATTGACTAAATCGGTGAATTGGTAGTAAGAGTCGGAGAGGTCTGAAAATTAATTCCATTATATTGTATGATGAAGGCTACCGACAAACGTTCAGTTATGTATCATTTATTATTGCTGAGAACAATGGGTCGGAAAAGGTTACAGACAATGATTACTGACGACTGAAAATTGCCTTAGTCGGTAAACAGAAAGTAGGAGTCGGAGAAGTCTGAAAATCCAACAATATGACATGATCGTTTAAAGCTACTGAAAAAATGTCGGTATTGTATCATTTATCATTGCTGAGAACAATGTTACGAAAATTTGACACACACACACTAACACACAGTCCAAAAACATAAACCTCTATTCGCATTGAGAAGCGGGGTACATAAATATTTAGAAATATTGGTCGTTAAACGTTAAGCAACAAAATTAATTTATAACATAAATTTAAAAATGGAGCACGATTATTCATTTAGTTTTTAATTTCTCAGCAAATTAGATTACATGTTTGCTTGTAATTAAAAATATGCATAATAATCACATAGTTTTTCCCGTTTTGAATCTCATCGCAAATAAAAATAGAACATCCCCTAAATCTGTAATGTTAGTATCTGTATACAAGATGACATCATTTGGTTTGCCATAAGACACACTTTAAAACTTTTGTACCAACAATAATCAAGGCGTTCGATGTGATAAAGTTCGATGTGATGAAGTCTATAACGAGTTGCTAAATTGACACTACTACCTTGACGTAATGGAGTAACACGCAGACTGTGATATTGGGACAATAGGATACTTTTTTAGCTCTGTCACACAAAACTTCGAGAACAATCGTTGGCGCTTGAATATCAAATTCGATTGAATTTCACAAGGGAAAATTCAAACCCATATAGACTTCAGACATTCGCACACTTTTATTTATTAAAGATAATAGAGTAAATTTGTGTGCAATCGATGCGCACTGTATGCAGGTTTGTTTTGCAAGTAGGCATGTTCTATTAACTTTCCGTAAATTCAATTGTATAGTCTACAATGTCGTGGAACTTCATGGCTGGTTTTTTTTTATCAGACATTCGTTAGTCATGTCATCACAACTTTACTTTGTTTATCGTTTTTCTATTTAACATTAATCGAAGCAAGGCATTCCCATCAGCGAAAGAATGTAATTTAAAAAAATATTTAATTTGGTTTGAAAATATTTCTAACTGATATTTCTATAATATCTAACCACAATTAAATATTGTTAGCCTTCTTTAAAACTCTCTTTGCAATGTGCATTAAATTCAAAACATTAAAACATGTTTTTGATATATCTGGTGACTTACCTATGCAATATTCACAATACCGGATGTCACTTTCTTCATCACAAGGTGTCCAAGTAGATTTGATAGATATAGATGTCTCATTAACTGCAGAGAAATACTCAACTGAACTTCGTACATTTTGCATAATCGGTGGCGTGTGATCGATTTTTAACGGCTTGGCATGGAAAATCGATTTCAATCCTGCATGATTCTGAACTATAGCTTTTACATAAATTACCATACCATGTGTAAAATTTCCTTGTATAATGTGATGCAGATGTGTAGAAATAAAACGCAACTCATTTATTTCAAGTCCTTCAAGAACGCTTCCTGTTCCAATACTTATTTGTTTTATGCCGCTTTCCATATCGAGTGCCCTTATACATACTGACACTGCACCGTGTGATATTTGCTGAAGCATTATTTCTTCCCCTGTATTATTCCTTATCGTTAAATGTTCACATTTTGACACTTTGATAGACAATAATGAAGATGGTATGACTCCAGAAACTTGAACCGAGATGTTTATTAGTTTCAGCTTGTCTGATAAGTAAGTATATTCGGAAACGATGGAATCGTCGGCATTTACAGCGAATGGCAAAATCATTGACATATCATCAATCGTTAAATATGCTCTGAAGTCTAAACGTACTCGACGTACCTTTATATGTATGTTAAAAACGTTGTGTCGATTACTTGAAAACATTTGTGACCAAATATTATTTTCCTCTTTCACTACAATGTCTACCTGTTGGGCTTGAAGAAATGTATCACAAACGAAAAAATTTGATGGTGTTCTATCAATGTGCAGGACCGGAGATTCAACCACGGTGCTCTCATGACCTGTCTTATTTCTTGCTTTAACTAATGCAACAATTGTAGCATTGTTTGATATTTTTCCCTTATATGTGAAAATGTCGGAAAGACCGTGATTAATAAACGATAATGATTCCGCAGAGTTATTATTTACCAAATAGGCTACTAAATAATAATCTATGAAAGAATGCTCATCGTCAAATCCAGACCATGAAAATTGTATATGTTCTTCGGTTGAGTGATAGATGACGTCATGGTGATCTCCAGTATTGTACACCACTCCGGCTGTCGGTGGAGTGTCATCTATTACAAATCCATCAGAACTAACTTCTGTTTGGTATCCTATAGAGTTTATTGCCCTTACTGTCGCGAAGTATCTTGTTCCTGGTTCAAATGGTAGTCCTGTCCATTGAAAATATGTTTTGTTTCCAACATCAGTGACTGAAACTGTATCGTCAACTGGAAAAAGAAAAATATAATGAATAATCGCATAGAGTTTGTTTTAATGTACACTCTCATTAATTAACAAATAAACGGTAAATATATATTTTTGATGTCAAGATCGTTCAATTGTTTTAAAAATTAAATACATTCAAACCCTATGCTACATTTCATTCAAATTTTGTGGTACGTTGTAAAGGAATAAATGAAATACTTAATGTGTATATTTTTGACAAGATAAACCTGGCGAATTTTTTCTTCACAAAATGAAATCTTACCGAAAATACGTATTTAACAGTAATAGTGTACATAAACGTTCTTTGCATACTTTTATTTGTTAACTTACGTGAGGGCGAGGTGCCAAGTAAAATTTGATACGTTGTTACTGCACTTTCCTCGTCAGTAAAAACTCCATTCCAACATACCCCAATAACTTCATTTGATAAAATATAATCCACATCACCATCGCATAACGGGCTGCTATCAACAACAAACTGCTTCTTTTTGATGCTGGGTGGTGTATGGTCTATAACTCCTGGTGTTGACGCAAATAAAGCAAACTCTGAAAATGATACCCATGCTCTTACATAGGCAACATAATGAGCACCATGGTCTAGTTCTTGTCCATAAGGAAGACAATAAAAAGCTTTTGTTTGTTGACCGACATCAGTCCAAGGATCTGCTGCACTTAAATCGAATATCCCATTTCCAGGTTGAGATCCCCTTAAACCAAAGCTGTATTCATATCTTAAAATAGTCGAATTATCAGAATGAACAACCCAATTAGATTGCAGACATTTTGCAGATCCAACAGTAGATGGTGAATTGGTAATCAATGTCACATTTATTAGTATTGAATCGGCTGCGCTACTGCTGTGACAATCCACAATTTTGTTAGCTTTACACTTTTTGCCTCGCACAGAACATGTACAGTCATTATTACAATACGAAACATTACAGGAATGGGTTTGTATGAGCAGTCGCCCATGTGAATGATTGGTATTGGAACTTACTAAATCTGTTGTAACCTTCACTTCTTTAGTAATAATTCCAGCATAATTTTCAGCCGATAAAGTAAGAACTAAATTGTCTGGAAGTGTTTTTGGAACCTCAAACACAATGTGCGCTACTTTCGTATTTTTATCATCAGTGTTATTTGCAGCAATTTTATAGTTTTCTACGAATTCCGTTCCGCTGTACGATTGCCCTACTGAAATAAAGTATGATTGTATATCTGATTCCAAGTCAACAAATCCATACCAGTAGAGGTGCAATAGTATCATCCTTGAGCTAGGATTGTATACATCGTATTCCAAAGACGGTAAGAATCCTCCAATGTGCGGGGGGGTGTAATCCACTAATATTTCGTCACTTAAAGCCGTAGTACACAATGAGGCAGCGTTACATGCCGTTACTTTTACTTTATATGTGTCACCAAGTCTAAGAATATTTTCTTTTGTAAGATTTGTTACATATTGGTTTTCATTTGTTAAAACTGTGTCTGGTAATGGAACATGTGCATCAAGATTGCTTTGCATAGAAATTATTGTACGTGTTACTGGACTTCGGTCATCTTCAAATTGCCATGCTAGTTTCAAAAAAGATGGATCAGACATGATTTTGCGTGCACTGGAAATGCCATATACGCAAGGTTTAGATTTTAATACAGGTGGAGTGTCGTCAACAACAAAACCTGGTGACGACCTCTTTGTGCACATTGCTACTTTGTTACAAGCGCGAACTGTAACAAACATTCGTAGTCCCACTGTCATATTTAACCCACTTCTCAGACACGTAGATGAAAGTGACGTATTCCACCAGTCCACTACATCACACATGCGTTTCGATGTTCCAACACAAGCTTCAAAATGATTTATTTCTGATTGTGGATCGTCAAATCCTGTCCAAGCAAAATTCAGGGTTTTTCTAAATTAAAAATACTTTTTTTTTAACAAATGTAATAGTTTTAAAGCAAATTAATGACAGCAATTGTGAATATGTTTTTTTTGTTTGCATGGTGTTTTAATGCCACTTTCAGCAATTTTTCAGCTATTTCATGGCGTCCAGTTTTTATTGGGGGAGGAAGCCCCGGACCTGCGGTAGGAAGTGAATATGTGTATCTTTTATCAAATGTAAGGTAGGTAACATATAACTTCTATTTTGTAACTTAAAATTCATTAACAATGAAAAACAGTAACAAAGTACCAAACATGTTTTACCTGTCAGGCAAGTATTTAGAATGACTCCCTGGGTCTCCCACTACCACTATACCTGGAACCGGTGGAGATTTATCAATGGTAATTCCGTTGGATGTAACTCTACTGCATAGACCAGCTCCATTGCAAGCTTCGACTGATGAATAATATTTTACACCTTGTTGAAAGGATGATGACCATGTTTTGACTGAAAATTGAAAATCGTTTGTGGTAACATTTTAGACATAAAAAGACACCACAAATAAACATTTAATCAGTTAAAATAGTTGTTAGTTTTACTAACGAAATTAATGTCCGCATAACCACAGGCTACAATGAGACGCATACGCACTATTACACAACAGTGATGTTCTTGCAAGTCGGCAAATCATCTTATGATTACGCTTATAAATAAATTTAAAATATAAAAAATATAGACGTCGCTAGAACAGGTTCAGTTTCATAAAAGAGGTTTATTATTTCTGGTGTGCATTAGGATATTAAACGTTGAATAATTGATGATCACGTGATAATTATGTTGTAAGTGTTGCTACGTTTCTTTGCATAATATAAACTTACATGTTCGCAGTCCGACATCTGTTAACATCATGACGTTATCATCACCAGGTGATGTACCTAGTGCAACTTTGTAATTAACAATATATGAATGCGTGTCGTGAAAGCCGTACCATCTACAAGATATATATTTAGTTTCGGTTTGGTAGTCAATGTCGTTCTGAAAGACAAATTATTATTTATTATTAGTATTATTTTTGGCACAGTGAAAACAGCGTTTACATTGTCGGTTGTTGTGCATCACCTAATTATTGTTCAGATATTGTTTCCACACAACAAACTATGTTTCGACAAAATTAGCCCCAAAACAAGTACTTAGCAAAAGCTTTTCCACAATAGGCTGAAGCAAACCACAACTTACTGAAGTACTATGGGAAAGACAGTTATCGAGCCCATATTAATATAAATTATCCTGTTGCTCCTATGTATAGTATCAATTTATCTTAAAAGATGTTTAAAAAAGCTCAAAAAACGTAATGCTATAGTTAGCTATAAAAACTTTTAATGAAAATTTGTAACGTTCCAAAGACTAGATGTAGTTGAAATTACAAAGAAAAGAGAATAAGGTAGAAAAGACTTATCATCTTTGTACTATTGGATAATTTATACAATTTTTTTAATAATTGCTGAATTCACATTTTTGGATTGTGTAGTTGTCGCGGCTTGGTCCTTCTACAGCAATTTTTGTAATACAGTAATACCTCTGTGATAGTTCCAGGAGATAATACGTCAATCACATGTCCGATATCTGGTGGAGAACCGTCGACTACGAATGGGTATGATAGAGTGCAAGATTCAAGTCCAGCACCATTCGTTGCCTGCATATGAAATCATTTGTTCATCAAACAAACTACTTTAACCGAAATATATTATGGTTGCTTGTTTCTTTATACACATATTAAAAACGTATTTTAATGGTTAAATGTGTTGATAAATGCACTCGTCATGACACATTACAACTTTTATGCTATTGTACTGATAGTGTGCTATAGAGCTTAATCAATACGTCAATCCTGTCAGAACATATTTAGTAAATAATTTATTGGTAATATATATTATCTGTTGTGTAACAAGAAAAATCTCGTCTCTTAGATGTAATATTTAAATAGACATGCGTAAAATATGTGTGTACATGTAGTTTGATAAATGTTAACAATTGTTGTTGAAGACATGCAAATTAAACCATAAGTATGTATCTTGGAAATTCACTTTTCCGTCCTTACGAACTGATTAGAGGTTCTATGTACTACGACAAAAATTAACACTAAATGTAAATACCTTTAACATAGCATAATAGCGGTGGCCATCTTTAAACAAACCATCCCCATTTATTTCTACGGAATCATCAACATCTGTGAATTGAACTATGTCCGCGGAATCATTTGACTCTCCTATTCCTATTTCAAATTTATGAACACCGCTTTCTTTGTCATGAATATCCGACCATTCAATTATAATTTGGTGAGTTTTCACAAAACCTTTTGCAATTTCGTGAACGTAAATCTTCCCTATAGATGGGGGAGTGTTGTCAAATATTACAGGTTCCGAGTAAACGGTGACAGAGTTATTGACTTGATTAAAAGCTAAAATGGAAACCAAACAATTGCTTTAAAAAATGCTAAACCACCAACAATATCATATTTTGAAATTTAATAAACTAAACTAATAAATAAATGATTGTTTTATAATATATTAATTATATTACGTGGCAAATATATTACTGATAGATTGCGTTCGTTTTAGTTAATTAACAGTATAAATTATACTTGCATTGTTATTATTTTTCATATTTTAAGCCAAGTTCTCTTTCTTTTATTACCTCTTACTGCTGCAAAGTAGGCTTGTCCAGGCACGAGGCGCAGATTCTGAATTATTTTACTTTGAGCAATACCAGCAGATTTAAAATGTACTACGTCATCGAATCCAAGATGTGTACCTATAAAAGAATAACTTACATCAGTAAGCTAGTACTATAAACTGTCGTAAACAAAACCTGTTCCATTAGCCATTTGAGCTTACTTTTTAAATGAACTTATTAAACCGAACAGTTAATTATTTTGTAATTGTTATTTTCAATGCACATTAATGCATTGAATCTAGACTTGTTTGTAATTAAGAAATAATTCATGCCTGCCCCAATTTTATGGATTATTTAAATATGGGGAGGCATTATATTTATGAGCATTTTGCCACGATCGTAAGCGATTGGTAAAATATCATGAATATAATGCCTACCCATATTTAAATAATCCTTAAAATGAATGCAGCTATGAATTATTTCGATTCTAGAATGAAAATATAGAAATTTTACATTTCGCGACTACATACGTAAAGGTTTATTTTGGCTGTTCAAATTTCCGAGATCCTTCCTTGTTACAAAATTATTATATTTCTCGTGTAAAACGAAGAAATATGAATAACAAAAAAAGTAACATATTTATTAACATTAACAATATAATTTAACAATCAGAACAAAGAATGACAAAATTGAATGCTTCATTACGACACCATGTGGCGTGTCTGTGACTGTGTTGCGGTGCTGCTGTGTTTGCGTGCCAAATGAAAACTGCTGCTTACCGCATTTGGTCGAACTTACGCTCCTGTTGTAGATCTAAAATGGTGCAATTTTTTTCCAAGGATTGTGGTAAAGCTTTACTAGATGA
Organism: Limnoperna fortunei; assembly: GCA_944474755.1. Taxonomy (NCBI): domain Eukaryota; kingdom Metazoa; phylum Mollusca; class Bivalvia; order Mytilida; family Modiolidae; genus Limnoperna; species Limnoperna fortunei. Next base: position 27,456,070 of record OX104121.1, read on the forward strand.
AGTATTCATAATATTTTCTAAATTCTGTTTATCAGTCTCAATGGTATAAGTAATAGCTTTTTCTGCCTTAGATGTAGCAGCACAATAAAAAATGGAGATCGAAATGCGTTTGTGGTTGAGGCGTGGAAAGTCTCGCGGTTTGCATTAAACATCATTGTAAACAACGCAACGTCCCTTAAAGGAAGACTTGTAACATGTAAACAATAACGGCATTGATTAGAATATGGACTTGTTATCGTAAAACATGTTTTCTATTGGATTTTCGTATTACAACGGTACAATATGGAATAATAAAAAAGTCAAGCAAAACACCAACACACCGGGGTCTGATTTCTGAAATGGCTGAAACAGACATAATTTGCTGAATATTTAATTAGAGATTTGTTTCCAAAGCGTTTGAAGGACTTCATATAAGAATAAACAGGTAATGACTGTGTATTTCCTACTGTTTGCCAAATCTTTCCTTATAAAGCAAAACGTGATATTTTTAATTGTATACGCCTAAATAGAATATTATATAAAATACATCAAATAAAAAATTATATTTTATTTTGTTCGTACCAATTGCATATTCATATAATGCAATATCTGATGGATATCCAAGGGTGGTTGCCTTTGAGGTTCCATAGAATCCAGACCACTTCAAAATCATTTCTGAACCATCAACTATGTATCCACTGTTTGATTCAATTGAAACAACGCCACCTTTAGGCACACTGTTATCGACCAAAAATCCATCACTACATTTGGTACTGTTAGTGTTTTGTTCAATTTTAGTGGCACAAATGTAAAATAGTCCGCCTTCTTTCAGATGAACATTGCCAAACTGAACCAACCCAGATGTTGTATTTTTCGACATTAAGCACATACTATCTAATGAACATGGACCCTGTGGGGTTTTCTGTATTGTCATAAGAAACCATTGTATTATCCCGTGTGATTGACCTAGTAAAAATGCTCCTATTTCAACATCGTTACGAGAGAAGTCAATTTCTATATCGTGCAACACAGCGAGGCTTTCTCCTATATTATTGCTATGTTCATACTTGTAAACATATCGTATTAGGGGGTTCCTAAGGTTCAGATCATACAGAACATTTTTGTCGAATATATTTGGGTCGTTTTTTACTTCTATCACCGAACATGTTTGATCTGTTACTCCGTTTATACAGAAAGACTCTACACATACATATAAAGGCTTATGTGGGTATACCGGAATATCTATACATGCGCTATCCTGTAAAATACAAATATATTAAATTATAATTACATGTATTGTTACTTTATTAATGTAAAAATAGGCAAGTGAGGTTTTGATAGTTGGCACCAAATGAAAACGAAAACTACCTGAATTAATGTTAGCACAGCATTTGCTTTTCTCTGACGCAATAACTTATACTCTTGAAGATGCATTTTTATCTATAAGTAACACTTATACTTTAAGTCAATTAATGTGCAAACGATTGTGTACAAACACCTTTTAATTAATCGGTCATTTGAACAAAAACAAAAAATAAACGAACTCCTTATTGGCCAGTTTTTAACAACGATGTGTAAACAATTGCATCTAATAGATCGGCCTTCTGATCAGTTACGTTAACATTTAAAAAATAGAATAAACAGTTTTCTTATTTAAAAATTTACTCTTTTCTGCCGGACTGACATTTTCATATGAAAATCAATGGAAACGAAAATCATTTCCTTGTTTGTATGTCAACAAAGAGTATTAAGTAAAAACACAAAGTAATTTTATTTGCTATTTTGTGCTGATTAAGGCATTTATTTCCTGTTAGGTTTAAAATGTAACCGTTTGAATGTCAAAAAGCGAGGTATAAAAATTACCACCACCAAGTTGCGTTGTTTTAAATGTTCATGGACGCAGTTTTCTAAATTACAAAGCAGCATATAGGAACGGCTGAGCACCATAGACGACAATTTTTACCTTGACCTTGGACCCATAAAAATAATTTCAAATTGGCACAACTCAAAAACAACAAATTGGATTTGGCTAGAGTTCAACTTGATATTCATTTTATTGTACTTAACATCTTTGCAGTTTTACATAATCTGCTCTTCAAGTCATCTTTAAAAAAAAACAAAATTTGTTACAGATTTTATTTAATTAGCCTTACTCAACTAACTTGATCTTCATTTTATATTACATGTGCAAAGTTTAAACAAAATCTGTTGCCTAGTTTCACGAACAAACGAACAAACGGACGGACGGACATATCCATACGTAGGGTATAAAAACGCTATGTCTGTTTTTGTGATTGAAAGAATACCTTTACGTCCGTATTTTCCAATTTGTGAACAACAACTTTCCAACGAGACAGCATGTTTCGTTGATTTTCATCGTCGAAAATCGCCCATCTATAGTCATTTGCAGACTTTGCATTGTTTTCTAATGTACACGAAACCTTTTCAAACACTACCAATATGTTGAGACAAGTGTCATGTACTGTTCCAGTTACTTTCACATCAGGTAATTTTGGAAGATGTGTTTGTATGCCTACTTCACTAGACCAAGCTGGCTGAAGACATCTATTTCCAAAGCATGCTTTGACTGCTGCTTTATAAAAACCTTCCATAAATCGATCATGAAAAGATGTTGCTGTATTGTTTCCGACGTTCTTGAATATTAACTGATTGTGGCAGTCTCGTTTAGCGGTAAATATTTGGCATATAGCTGCTTCGTAATGAGTAATTAATGAACCGTATTGTACAAAAGCCGACCAATGAACTGGTACCATAGTCGAAGATGACTGTAGTGGTCTGCTGACGTCACACTGATGAACGCTGATGCGGTCTTCTGTTATGTTGCCTTCATTATCAGAAATATTGAGCATAATCTGGTTAATATAATCAAGTGGAATAAATGTTAATATGGTCTTATTGTCGATGAAATACGATGCAATAACATGCATATTTTTGTCATTTAATTTAATGTTTTCTTTGTTTTTCGAAATAGAAATTGAATACTTTCTACCTGGAATCAGATATTCCAACAGATTCAGAAAGACAATATTATATTCTTGGTTTTTCTGTATTTGGGTTATTGTTATTCTGTTATGTGCATCACATCGCTGACCAATGTACACATTAATTGACGATCGCACAGTTTCACTGCTTATTTTTATAAACCCGTCAGATGACGCGTAAATGATATCACCGGAACATGAAGCTTTTATAGTTACAAAGTACTGTTGGTTTGCTTCTAAGTCATTTTGAAGTTTTTCACATATTATTATTCCCGTAGCAGTTGGTGCAATATCGTGAAAAGTCTTGATATTATCTGTCTTTGGTTTTGTCCCAAGGCTAGCCTGTAATGCTACATTTTCGTGGTGATTAAACCCAGTCCACGCAAAACAGAACATCCTTGAGTCGAAAATCACATCCGTATCCTGATATGGAGGAATACTGTCTGGCAATAAATCTATTACTATACCGTCTCTGGGTGGATATATCGATGGCAAACTAAAGGGCTTTGTATTAACGCTACAAAAGTGCCCAGCATAATTATACGCGTGTAGCTGTATAAAAAACAAGGATCCTATTTCAGAGTCGTATTTCTGCAGTCTACGGACAGGGTATCTTATGCATTGATGGTTCGTTCCGCATTGTCCGCCATGGGTAATAATATTCCATTCTAAATATGGCGTAACAAATCTGTCATCGATACCTAAAAATGGTTGAATAAATTTTTTATATGTATAACGTCCGTATATTAAGAATAATGTTGTCTAAAATAAAGTTATAAAAGCGAAACCAAAAAACTGAAATATATAGAAATATATTTAGATATCATTGAATTCATATAAGTACTTGAATCGAAGTTTATTCCTAATTAAAATATAATGACACGAATATATATATAAATACTGAATATTTTTGCAAATTTCTTTATTTTGAAACAGGGAGTCAAAGACATATCAGTTGTAAACCTGCTTTGAGAAAATTAAAGATCATTTTTAACTTACCTATACGGAACATCAGTTTTCCTATTTCTTCTTGTTGATCGTTATCATGCAGCATATAATTCGTCCAATTAACCACTAAATATTCACCATCAACGAGTGGCTGAATGTCGGACGAGCATATAGGAGGTGACTCATCAGCCAGAATTGGACCGTACCATACTTTATGTTCGAGACCAGCTCTGTTCTTAACCTTAATAAAAATGTAGACTTTTCTCTCACCAATCAGACCAGGATGCCTTTGTACATATTTCGTCTTATTGGGCAGATTAAGATAACCCATTAAGTCTGGTGCATCAACATTTGTTATGTCTCTTCCAAACCCAAGAGAGACTTCGGCAATCTTACTATGATCGTCTTCAATGCTCCAAGAAATATCAAAGAGATCAGATGGTGCATAAATAAAATTATTTTGATACCGTTTTGTTGTGGCACATAAAAATGATGATATATCGGAATTATTTTTTAAGACTTCCGGTAGCAAACTCACAAGTTCATTGTTCGCTTCGTTATAGCACATATTTATGCAAGCTTCATCAAGAAGCTTTACTTTAGAGATATCAATTCGGATTAGCCACGGCTGTTCTTCGTAACATGCAACCGATTCTACGGTTTGAGCATGTTTTACTGATACACTGTTTATTTTTGGTACACTTTTATCTAGCGTCACTCCATCGGAACACACAAGTTTTGAAGGACTCATTGCATGGTTGAAATCTATAATAGAGACAAAATACTTTCCTTCTCCGTCCGGAAATACAAATTTGATCGATTCATATGGCGTGTCTTGTATTACGCTTCCCCTGTGCTCAGCAGGTCTTACGTCTGTCAAATTGAAACATCTTCTACCAAGAGAAACTCTATAAAATTTAATTCCACTCTCATGGTCAATAAATCCATGCCAGTGAACGATTACTTCATCAGAACTCGTATAGTCAATATCGCGACTTCCCACAGGACCCTCTAACACAACACCAACTTCCGGTTCAGACTCGTCAACAAGTATATCAATTTGTGCCACTGCGAGAAGGTATGCATTATTAGTTGCATTAACTGTGAAAAAGTACCTGCGGTTGTGATTTCCAATATGTTTGTTAGCCGTATGGAGTTTTGTTAAGTTAGCTGTGTAGGTTATGATAGAACAATTTCCAACCATCGGGCAATAGCAATCCGAAATATTTAAGCAATTATCCTAAAAGTGAAATATGAAAAAGTAATTAAACATCAAGGTAAACATTATGTTGGACATCTGGATCCAAACAAGAATATGCTTACATGAACTTGATAAACATTCCTTGAATTATAGATCGTGTTATTTAAACAAGGAAGAGCAAGGAAATAAAATATATAGTTCACATATTTATTTAAATGTAAAACACGGCTTGTTATTAAAATCCTAGTCCGAGAATCCCCTGCCGTCCAGCCCTTTTTGCGTGGGACCTCAGAGAACTCTCCATAGACAATACAACGGAGTTTGCGACACAGTTCTGGGTCGGCTCATTTCACAATTTTCCGCTGCTATAGACGTTCGTGTAGTTCAGCTATATAACAATCTCTTCTGTAGATATTGTCTTCATGGATTAATCATTTTAAACTTCAATTAATCTAATTCTATTCCATTTCTAAGCTCGTTTTCATCATAGCCATATTTTTTACATTTCATATTCATCACGTGATACTCGAGTTTGCTTCTGCCGCAATGAATCCTGGTAGCTAATTTATTTTTATTAAACGGCCATTGAACAGGGATTATATTTCCTATGCCTTTAATCAGCTTCCATAATGCTTCGCTTATCTTCAAAGTCTCGAGAATTTTTGTACGTTAACGATTCAATTGTTAAAAATGAAAACAAAATGTTGGAAAGTAAGGGTGGTGATGAGCTTGAAAACGAAAAAAATATCTTCACTGGAGTAAAGGTGATTATTTACATGAAAAAAAGTATCAAGAGAACCGATTTATATACAGCAGAACTACACAAACATGTTTATAACAGCGGAAGATTGTGAAATATGCCGACCCAAACCTGTATCGCAAAATCTGCTTTTTTGTCTATAGAGTACTCTCTGACTTCCATGCGGGACGGCAGAGGATTCTCAGACTACGACAATCCCAGTAGCTTTCACCAAGAGACAGATTTTTATTACGTTTTTTTACGCGAAATATTACTTGGTCTATAAAACAAACTTTCAATGTGAATATCGCGTTGGTAACATCCAGCTGTTTCAAGTAATTTATCTCCGTCTTACTGGTGAAGAAATATTTACCAGATAGACGACCAGTGCACTTATTAGCAATAATAATATAACATTCATAAATAATTTGGTTATTTCATAAACAACACATCAAATGTTAATTTTTATTCGCGAAGTTTCCCGTTAGTGGTATATTTTTTTCTTGTTGTAAGAATACAAATATCAAACTGATCTTTTATGAATGACTATGACTTACCGATTTATCTTTTGTTACTACTCCAATCCCTCCGTCAATTAGGACAGTGTTATTTTCATACGTACCAAACGCCCATTTTACTTCCCTCAGCCCGCTATGCGGATCAAATGCCTTAAACTGAAACAGCATTACAGACAGGTCCGAACTGTGGTGCACAAAAAGCTGCGTCTGGTTGTTTCGTAATAACCAAATGTCTATAATTTCCGGCACAGATCGGTCAATGTTTACAGATACACTGTCATTTAATGTGTGATTCATTATGTCTCTGGCCTGTATTGTAAAGGTAAATGAGTCGCCATCTTCCGGTTTTACATCAAGGCAGATTGACTGGTATGTAACATTTACAATTTCTCCGTCAGCGACAAAGTCTGTATTATTCTTTGATAACGAATAGTAAAATTGAGTAATGCCATTCACATTATCTGTACCGTTTATAGGTAATAAACCCGAAATCTGGTCATATTTCTCCTCTACAAAGTATTCTGACTTGATAGGTCTTAGTGGGTTATTGGTCAAATACTTATCATTATAAAATCGATTTTTCCATGAAAAGCACAAGTTGTTGTGTTTGGTTTGCCAAGTGTATCCAGTCTCTGGTAAGGCAGATTGAGCTCGTAAAGGTTCCTCCTCATTTTGACGGATAACGGAGGAATTGTCGAATAAAACAAATCGTCTAGCACTCTTTTCATTGTTAGCAACATCAGTGACTTCCAATAATATAGCATAAAGCATCAGATTTTTTGCCGGTAACTCCACTTCTTTTTCCGTTTCATTATTAGCAAGTGTGTATTTTGTTAAAGTAGTAGTATCTCTCATCTGTTCTGCTGGGGTGAAATCTTTAACTTCGAAAATATTAATTTCGTACGATAATATACCAGAAGCCAATGACTGATTACCATTGGGATACGGATCAAACCAGTCGTCAAAATAAACGTTGATTTTCCGTGTATTTGTAAGTCTTGACGAAAGCAATAGAGGTTCCGATTTGCATTTTGATTTATCTAGACAATGTGTTGGAGACGATTTGTCATAAATGTAGCATATGTCACGTGAATTCTGGGTTTTGTTATAATCAATCTTTTTCGTATCTTGTGTCATAATATTTTTTGATACAAGGTATCCACCAGCCTTTACAGTTGTAATAACACAAATTCTGTAAAATTGGAATACGAATTAGATATTAATGACTTCTCATGTGTAAACATTTTCTTTCTAATAATGTTTGATTAAATGTGGTAGTTTGTCGACAAGCACGAATTCTGAATTCCGAACAAAAATTAGTCGTGTCGGATTTCTTAAATCGGGTGTGTTAAAAATACGATTTTGCGAAATATGGTGATTTGTGATACATCATTCTGATCCTAAAACACTCATTTTCCCGTTTATTGTAGTCATATAAAACGTAACAGACTAGATTAAAATAATTATGAATAAATGCATATATAAATGAACTAGTAATATTAAATGGGACACCAAAAAGATAATTACTTATCACCATCTATTAATTCCTCGTTAACAATTATCCTGATCTTCTGATCAAAAACTTCAACAGGTGTCTTATCTGACGCCACTGGAATTGTTTTAGTGTTTGTCCTGAACCCTGTAAGCATACTATGTATAAATGTTACATCATATATTCATTAACTGATTCTTTATAAAACAGTTATTAAAGAAATAATTTCATTTAAAATGAACTACTTTTTTAAAATTACCTAAAATAAAAACACTGTATATAATCAGCTGTCACACAAGAAACTTTAGAAAGCAAACGAAATTTTATTTCCAATTTAAATTATTTTTCAATTGTAAGTACGTTCATATAATTATTTATAATGAATTAATATTGTCTTCGTTTTATTAAAAAAACATTTTGCTAAAAATTGCTGCACACACATTCAAAATAAGTTCGTTTTATATCAAGAACGCACTAGCTAAAATTTTTTTAATTTCAATAGTCTGGTCTGGTCTTTTGAAAATTAACTACCCTTCCTCCTTTCAAAGAACTTGTGATACAAAGAAGAGGAAGAAACTATATGCATCCAATAATAATAACAAAAAATGTTACCATATTTTGACAAAATTTGTTGAAGGTGACATTGACTAATAAATCAAGCTAAAGTTATTATTCTTGAAGTATGAAAGTAAATGAATATATATTAGATAGCAGTATCATTATTATAACAGAAACAACACACAGCAAATTTATTTGAACACGTTTGTTGCTAGTTAATTTTGTAAAACAATATCTAATGGAAGAAATTCTGAACTGAACTGCTGTATCTTTTTCAAATTATTAAAAGTGTGCTATTGGTTTGTTGTAAATCCATGATTATTATGTACAATGTGTTATGTACTATATATGAAAACGTCTACCTTTTACTGAAATTTTGATCACTTCAAGGTATACGTCAGTAATGCCAAATTGGTAGTTTTCGACAAATGCTGGTAGTGGTTTTAGCGCTGTATCAATTTGCACGTGGAAGAATGCATTTATATCAAGCACGAAAGAATTCACCTGGAACCGTCCATACATATCTTGCTGTAATGAACATTCAAGCGATACTTTATTTGATGACGCTTCGGAACTGTTATTTCCCAAAGCTGTTAGTCTACAGCTCGATATGGATGGCTCAGTTGACGCTAAATTTAGAACAAAAGATTTATAAATCAAAAATACAAAGTTCCAGGCAATAAATTTGACGCGCGTTTCGTCTATTGAAGACTCATCAGAGGCGTTCTATCTAAAAGATTGAAAATGCCAAACACTATATGAATATGAAGAGCATATAACAATAAAACCAAAATATGCCGAACTGGAAACCAAATTATGACTAAGATCAACCTATATCTAGGGTGGGAAGAACCTTAGGAATTAGGCAGTTTTTGAAATTGATACGGACAATTTGAGGTGTTCTAAGTTAATATTTCTTTGTTTACAGATATGAATGTATAATTATGTCGCTATTATGTTATTTCCGGAAAACTTCTGATACATACAAGCTAAGTGCGGTTTTTATCTTTTCTAAACCTTTTTACTTTATTGTTTGACATTGTGTTTTTGTTATTGCAGTAAGGGATTAATTGAGTTGATTTCAGCTTTGTTTGTGCATCATAACACAACGGTAAGCGTGAAATGCAATTAGATATCTTTTTCAAGACTGGTTTATTCAACTAGAACTTTATATTTTATGTAACAAGCTCTAAACAAGTAGTATTTAGGTAGCCAATTGTTGTTGTAAAAAAGGTACATTGCAAACGAATTTTACAATGTGACCATTTGTTGGTTTATACAGTTCACCTGTTTGAAACGTTGCTTTACCCGTTCTTATTTGAATATTACGGTAAATTTAATTTAAACCTTCTGTAGACTTTTCAGCCAATTTGCGTACTCCCAGGCTTACGCTTTAGCAAGGATTTCTTCCAAAAACATTTAAGTCGTCCCTTCTTAAACTTTATTGTCGTATGCGGTGACAGATATTCTTGCTTAACTGACTAGCATATTATTCTTTTCGTAATCTGATGCCGATTGAGATCACAAGTAATAAGACCGATGTCGCTAGTAAAGAAAAATGTACATCTATCCAGAGCACCTAGTATTTGCTCTTTGGTCACAGGTTTTGTGTTTCTTATTTGTTTGTTGTTTGTATTGAGTTTGTTAGGCTTGTTACCGTCTGTGTTGTTTGTTAACCATCTTTGGTAATTTCTTTATCTGATTTTTTTTAATACGCCTCGGTACCATTGAAATTATTTTGTAATGTGTAAAACGTTAAGCATTAATTGATGATCCAAATAGTGTCCATAATCCGCAGGTTCTATTCGAACAAATGGCTCTTACTTACAAACTGTCAATTGATGGTGCTAATGTAGATAAATAAATAGAAAACAGACATCGGTGTATCGTTATTGTTAGTACTCTATAAAATACCTTACTTATAATGTGTAAATATATCTAAGCAAACTTACGTTGACAACTTGCAGCATTTGAGTTCTTAATTGTTTTAAACCCTGACATGCAGTTGCAGTTCTTGGCAAAGCTATCTGAACATCTACCTGGCCAGCACCAACGATCATCCCATGAACAAATTTCTAGACAAAAAATGTAAATATTAATAACACTATTGTCGGCGGGAAAAATTGTAAATGAATTTAATTGGATTTTAGCACTTTGACACTGCACATGTAATTATCTTTTAATGATATATCTACGCTTTAGATTAATACCCCAATAATAACATAGAGGAACTTATCTTATAGTCACTTTCAAAATGCTACTGTAGGGATTTCTAGATTTTCAATTAATTTATTACTTCTCTAATTTCAATCATTGTAATCCAAAATATGACGGCAACTCACAAGCATGTTGGTTTTAGTATTCTCGCCCAACGGAGCAAAAAAGACGAGTATAGTCATTTTAAAGGAATAATCATAACTGCAAATAAAGCAAATTTGATTTTCCTTGGACAACTTAAATGTTTTGTTTTGATTATTACAAATACAATGTGTGTGTTTCATAAAATAACTGCACATTAGGTGACCTATAGACGTGATTTTCAAAATAGAGAAAGTACCTTTTCCTCTTGGAAAAACATGTGTGTTTTACTGAAATACAAAACTGTAATTTATTGGTGAAGTGTTATTTATATGATAATTTAACCAACCTTCACAACGTTTTGCTGCATTGACTTTGTACAAATATGTACTGTCACATTTAGTACAAGATATATTAGATTTTGATTCACAATCGATTTCAGAACAATGTGGAGGTTTTTGTAATATGTTGCAATCTGAAAAAAATACATACAAAATAAAAATTGTGTCTGCTCCGATAATTATGTCGGTATTGTTTATAACTTATTAAGTTATAACTGATGCTGAAATTTTGTTTTTGTTTGTACTATTACGTTTATAAAAATTAAAAGGTTTTTAAGGAATTTTCTACATAATCCTCTTGTATCATATGACAAATGATTTTATTGGTTAGAAAAAGTGAAAGAACTAAATCAAAGTACACGTAGAAATTCTGTTGTGAGTCAAACAAACCATTGTTGCATTTACAGTACTGTTCTACCTTTATAGAGTGACGTTCTATAACTGTCTCCACATTTTACTGACCGCTCACCAGCGCACGTCATGCTGCATTCATTGTCTTCAACTTTTGGATATCTGTGTTTTTCAGGATAATCATCTCCACAGAAGCAAAATTCGCTAAACTGTTGACAAAACATCATTTCTTCATAGTATAATTAGTTTTGTCATTTAAATTATTGCATTTAGTACGTAATAACAACTTTCACTTCAATAATCTTCAATTTTCCACCTAGGGTTTTCACCAAACACTTTGCGCGATTAATATAGTGTAACATCAAAATTAACATTCGATAATTAATTGTCAACTCATAAAAATTCTTGATTAATTACAATTTCTATCTTTATGTCAGCCTGTGTAACGGTACAAGGAGTTGGAATAAGTACGTCAGTTTGAACGCGCTATCACGGCTTAATTTTAGGCAGGATAATTGGTTATTAGAGAAACCTACTATAACGATAAGACAGAGCTACTAGGAACATCGTGATTTGCTATCTTCTTGGGGTAAATCAAAATATTGAACCGCAAGATTTCAACAGATTTGCCAGAGCCTGATTGGCATCATCTTAGAACGGTTACAGCAACCTGAAACAACAGGTAACCATCAACCAGCAACAAATGTTACACTCGATTAGTAACAACACAGACAGTCAGAACCCGCATGTTTAAAGTGGTTATCCAAATAGACTACCAGGGACTCTATCGTGCAAATCAGTAGCCTGCAAAACTTATGGCCATTGTAGTTTTGCGATGAATCAAGATTTTTCTTTGACACACTAAATATGACCGCACACTTTTCTCCGGACGCCAGAATGTGAGATTCATAACTAACAGCCTCGTTGAGGTCCTCAGTTTTTGCAGATGACTGCAGCAAATCCTTTCATATTAATATGAGTGTATTTTACGGAAACTGGATCTGTCGATTGATCGAGTCTATGCCGAGAAGGGTCTGTTTAGGATTTCACAACTTACATTGACCTATAAGTGTCTTCTACACACAATGAACTCTAATTAATATGTTTGACATTTTAATCACGTTTAAAGTCTGCATAACAAGCGTGTCAAATTTTAGTGCAATTTAACGATTATTTATGTTTTCATCTTCTGATGATATGTCAGTTGTTTTATTTGTTATTGCCGTTAATTACGTTCTGCCTGTTTTGCAGATTGTGTACATTTTTAACTATGGCTTTTTGACTTGAAATTACTTGTATTTTACGTTTGAAATTTTTATAGTTTGATTATAAAAAACAAATAAATGATGTTATTTTTTTATTTTTGTTTAAAGTACCAACCTGCAGACCTCTATAAATAAAATTTTTGCAGAAATTAAAACATTTGCTATTCCTCATATCACTTTGTCGCCAGCCTTGAAGATCGGGATAGTCGTGCATTCTTTCTTGATCATCTTTGAAGCATCCAATGTAAACTAAAGCAGATAATAAGATAGGTATACTAACTTTGATGATATTAAATTAAAATGCTCCGATACAATAGGCTATTTAACCACAACTGAAATACAATTTGTTTAATAGCGTTGGGGATGGATTTCAAATATCTTATAATAAACGGTATTTGTTCTGTAAAAATTGTATTTAGATCATTCTAGAAACAGATCTGGGACATAACATTCATTTAGTTTCATTGGCTTGCAAGGTCAAATCAGTTGGTAATGGAAATCAACATTTTACAAACCTATAACCAAAGACAGATAGTACGCCGTCCCAAGTTTGCAGAGTGTTACGCTTTTGGAAAGATAAAAAGTGAAGTCAATTCAGAAAAGTATTTTGAGTGCTTACAAAATTGTCTTATCCATTATACAATGTTTTGCTGTAAACTGTAATAATAGGTTTTACTATATACTTACCATCTGTGGTTCTGATTACTATAAATTCTAAAATACAAAAGCCTCTGTTAATCTTTGGAAATAGTTTTAATCTTTATAGGATAATTAATATTTAACTTATTCCGCGCAATCTTAATCTAAATGCCTTTCGGTACGATTAATCACATTCTCTACATTTACGATGCGCCAATGATTATCATGTTTATTACATTGACGAATATTTAATTATGTCATCTAAGTCTTCCGTGAAATATGTTTTGATTGTTCTTGTGCGTCAGTGTTTGTTTTCTACGTACTTAGTTCAATATATTGTGATGTCGCTTCTAAGGAATAATAGAACTAAATTTATTTCTCGTATGAATTACAGGAATTTATCTGTCTAAGAAATATCGGCATACATCGCTCTCAATGTAATAAACGTATCATATTGTGGCAATATTCGAATTGCTAATACAAAACTCTTTTCTGGATAAATGTTTATTTTACTGCTTGCATGCATATCAACATTCGTTTGATAGTGGGTGTTTACTACAAAATACAGTCATGAATAAGACAGAAGGTATTAGATATAAGAACAAAAACTAAACTCATTATTTTCTAAATAGATAAAGTTCCTTTGTTAAACAATAAACTTGTATTGACTTCTTGATCGCCTTAATTTATCTACAGAGCTTGAGATGAAACACACAGCAGCCAAGTAAGTTCTGAATTTGAATAAACTGATCATGTGAGGTATACTGGCTATTTGCATCGAGCATCTTAAAAGTCTCAAATCCAGGCAGCAAAGCAATGCTGCCAATGCAGATGTAAAATCCTTGTTAAATGAAATGTAAATATGGCAAATCGCTCTATGCTCCTTTACAAAAAAGTTAGCGCAGAAATTAAAAAAAAACTAAAAATCACGGAAACACACACTTACCTGTAAAAATCACAAAATGAAAGGGATTTCTTTGTCTTTTTTACTTCATCGCAAACAAAAATATAAAACAGGAAATTTAAATAGACCACAGACGCGTCGTACATTTTAAGACTATCAAGGAAATTACTGAACATTTTTAAGAATAATAAATTGTGATCAAGTAATCATACAACCCGAACGCTTGTATAAATTATCCAGATGTTTGATATTATGATTTTACAATAGCAAATTCACTCTAAGGATACTATATGCTTCAATCAGTAATTGCAAAAACGTATCACCGATAAGGATAACCAGTAAATTTTTGAATTTTATGATATATAAAAACAACAGGAAAACTTACTTTGTGTTCAATCAATTGTTTACTCATTTGACCAAATATTCCTAGGTAAAGGTTGCGTTTGAATACAAAATCCTGTTAACAGAACAATCAAAATTTAACTGATAACAAAATTTGTGAGATATAGAAACACAAATCCTTTAAGTATGTTTTATGCGTTTAAAAACTACTTTATCATTCAAAATCAATAAACGACCGCAATACAGTAAGGGTTGCTACTTCAGTCTAATCAGTTCTTCTCAAGGACATCTTTTGGTATGTTTATAAAAGACATTAAATTTGGGATTTTAACCTGTTTTCAGTGCTTTAAAAAAACTAAGCAAAGAATATTTGCAACTAGAGAAATAATTCTTTTTAAACTGTTCACATTTAAAGTTTACCATGTTTACAGAATTTCGATATTTTTACATTCGAATTAATTATCATACAATAGATGTAATATGTGTAACACAAAGTTGAGGATATGTTTAAAAATGATTTTGTCTTTTTCACGTACATGACGTAAAGGCATCCAGCATACCTAAGACTTTTTTTAAATAATAGCGTCAACATCCTCAAACATTGAATGTCCTTGTCTTTAGAAGTTTGTGCGAACCCAAATACTTAAAATACATCGATGTGTGTGAGCATATCCCTCTATATTACAAAATAAAAAATGTAAGCTTTCAAAGAAGAAGGTACATGTATAATAGACACTGCATATATTACCTTCCATAACGTTGTTTGGATCTATTTTGTGGAACATATTTTTAAAGTATCAATCAAGTTGTTTTTGTTTTTCTCAGGTAAGTTAAAACTTTTGTGCGATTATTTTGGGTACTAATTGCTTACATAGCAGAATTTCGAGTATTATGATTTTAAAGTAACAATCGGATAATAATTAGACCAAACAATAAACGCAGCTGCAAAAAACAATAAGAAAAATCCTTCAAGGACAGAAATGGCCAGATTTCGTTAAACAGGAAGTAGGCAAGCGACAGACCTGAAATCGAATCTCACGTTATGGGAGGCCATGCTGATGCTGCATACAAAATTGCAAGAGAATGTGATGGGTATAGTTGCTGAGAAAACTGTTGCGAAAATTTTTTCCTGCCCGCCCGACGTTCACCATATTATAACCCGGATTTTCACTCTGTGAATTCCGGCTAAAACAGTAGGTGATACAATTTCTACTGCTTAAAGTTTTTTCAAAATGTGATTAACTAAATGATGTTCGTTATTATATAACAGTCGACAATCAAATTAGAGAAGTTTGTATTTAATTTGTTTAAAAGCTAGATACAGAACACACACAAAAAATCAGCAAGAATTCGTATAATTCTGATAAATGTGACAAGACATGCATCATCTGCAAATATTTACTCTCCACGGGATATACAAGTATCAAACAAATCTCACAATGCCCATCTCTGTGGCAGTATCCTAAAATACATATAAAAATGACAGCAGTATAGTATTTGTTCTGTTCTCAACCTATCATCCTCACAAGTCAGGGTTTCTGCGTCCACATGTGTCCACGAACCCCTGACAAACTTAGCTAGGAAATTCCCGGGCTAGAAGTCACTATTTTGATTGGCTACATCGTACCTTAATGTAGCCAATCAAAAGCTCGCTTTCATTCATGACTTGGTTAGGGGATATCCCGATGTCGATTGTAAATCGGATGTGTTGCGTAGACCATGTGAAAATCAGCGTATTTTGTACAGTAGTGTTAATAGTTTGTTATTACCGCGTTATTATTTAGTTGCGTTACGTTTTCTTCACACTCCAGAATGAGTAAGAATGACTACTGCCAAACACTTGCTTCTTTCAAGCAATTTCATTAGTTGATATTTTAAAGGATTGACGTCATACGAAAATCTTCTAGCCCGGGAATTTCCTAGCTAAGTTTGTCAGGGGTTCGTGGACACATGTGGACACTGAAGCCCTGACTTGTGAGGATGTCAACAAATATATATATATTTTTTAACTGGTTGAATACTGAATTAAACTTAAACGCATTTCTTGGCGAACCATTTAGAATAAGGTAATTGAATGATATATTAGATGCATACATAATATCCACATAAAAGTTGATAAGTGGTGGGTGGGATAGTTTCGAGAAATGTCACATCGTCTTGTCCGTCTCTATAAACTAGATGCTCCCAGGCGCCTAAAATCGCTCACAAGTAACACGAATGACCTTCACTATCTTTTTTGGCAATTTACAGCTTCAGTTGAGTTGTTATAGCTATTAAGAGACATGGCCAAAAGTGAAAATGTCTAATCAAAAATATTGATTGAGGCCAATAACTCCTATAAGGTGCCATCAGACATTTTTGAAAAATTCATTGTAGACCATGTCCTTTATGTTATTCTATATGTGTTATAGACTTTATTTATAACACAAAACAATATTTCTATTCCGCATGAACTAAATAAATGCAAACCTGCTTTCCATAAGCGCTTGGTCACAACATACATATATCTATATTAACAAAAGTCAGGAACATCTATATATAAATAACTACTTAGCCTTAGCTTGGTAAAACATTTTTATAAACATCTGGTATTTGTTTGAACTAGTAAAATTGTAGACACAAATTATATACCATTTATCAGTAGCTAGAACATCTGCTTGTGGAACTCGGCAGACTTTTCAACTCTTGTTTTGGAATAAAATAGCCAACTGTTAAAAAATAATTGCAATGTGTTGATTTTCATATAGAGCTTTAAACAATTTTATATATTTTTACAGCAGTTTAAAAGTATTATCTCTACAGCAGATGCCTTATTTGCCTTATAATTTCAAATGACTCTGACCACTCTGTCAAACTTTCATTTAAGACGGATGTTAAAAGCTTTCCAAAACTGATGACTAACTTATCCCAAAGTAATTTTTCAGATCGTTTGTATAAGCTATCTGGGAAATTGTTATGCGGATAGCTTTTGCCCAATCATTTTGAAATGATAAAATTCTTTAAAACTAATAATAATATAGACAGACACTTAACTATATTCCATAAAATATTCGTTAAGCATTCCGTCAGATGCATGATTTCTGCCCGGTTTCTGATGTCGGACTATGCCTTTAATGTCATTTTCAATTATTTCTCTATCAAGTTATAGTATCACCTTCTGACGAACATATCGATAACTGTCCGGCGTGTTTCCATGAACTACTCTGGTTAACAAACCATCACATTTTACAATGTTTGGGTAAATTAAAGTTGACTGAAGACTAGGCTAGACATGTGCAATAGAGTGAAGTTTAAGGTATACAACAAAATACATGTAGACAATATTGACATCAACGCGACCGGAACTGCGTTTCCGGCAATGGCTGTATCCAAGCGCCTGAGGTACAGCTTCCCTGTGATTATTCAATCCTACAAATCATAAACATTTCACTTTTAATAAATATAAGCCATCTTTATACCTTTCATGCAAACTTCAATTGTAAAAGCAGCTAGATAGCAGATTAAAAATATTAAACTCTAATAAAGTTACGAAACAGTCCATAATTTATAGACATTTGGATTTACTAAACACACATACTAGATATTTTGAAGTTAATAGGTTTTCGAATATAATAGCACACATCATTGAAATCAAGATGAAAAATGTATAGTAATGATATTTTTTTATTATGGTTCAGGTTAGCAATTCGACTAACGATCTACATTACTTGCATACTTGAATAATACAAAGCGAAGTCTACTTCGTTATTTTCTCACCGTAGGCTAAACAAATATACAATTAACTGAATTATGTACAAAATCTAATAATAGAAATTAAGTACGAAATCTTAATCTCAATGTTTTATATATAAATTAATCACTCACAATAAGATTGTGTCGCCTTAATGTTTGATTTGCTTAGTATGGAAGTGATTGATCATACATTGTTTAATGCAAGGTAAACATCACCCGTGTTCTTTAAAATCTTGATTGATATACTCTTGTATGATATTTCAAACATGTAATTAGTTAGTAAATAAGTAATATTTCTATTTGACGAAGCATAGACAAAATGTCTATAGTCATTAAGCAATGTGGGATTGAGATACATGAATCTAAATAATGAAGTACTTACCAGAGATGAAATTGTATACCTTTAATTTTTAACAAGACATAACTTTACCTTTTCTGTATTTTTATGGTATTTTATGTGATTACATCTGTATATAGTTATATCTTCTTGAAGTTTTAGGAGTAAAAGATAAAATGTAACCATTCCCGGCCCTTCTTCTTCGTCCCTTTAGTATCTCTTTCTCATCCCTTTCCTGTCACTACTTAATTCGCTTACTACCGCGATGAAGTCCTCCATTCTTCTAGTACCTGTCCCGTAACTACCCTATCACTTTTCTACCGCTAGTATGTCTACTACGTAACCGCTACCGCTGCGGCTCGTTAAAAAAAATAATCAAATATTAATGCCTTGCTCGGGTGTAAATGAGTAAAACACAAGTATTTGAAACCTGTAAACTGAAGTCTACCTTCACACTAGTCGATAGTATTAGTTCTGAGATTTTTTTCAACGACCGAACAAATGTAATCCGAACTCACCCAATTTGAGATAAGTCAAAACTATTAGCCTAAGGTTAAAATTTTACATCACACTGGGTAAATTTATTAACTCAAGACAGAAGAAAATACACAGAGACATCTGATTGTAAAATTTAAAACTTAAAAAATTAGTGATTGAAAATGTTCGATTTTTTGGGAGGATACATGTTAGAGCTTAGAGAAATAAACAATGAATGAGGGAGGTTAGACATTCTTTCAACTAGTCGGGGCTTCGTATTTGTGCAAACGTTTTCTGTCATTTTGCCGATAGATATATTCAGTTTTTATGAAGTTTTACATTGCAACTTATATATAAAAACCTTTTGGGGCAACATAATGACGTTTTCAGCCGAATCATTATCTTTAATTGCAAAGTGTAAAATTTGGAAAATGCATGGCAAATAGTGTGTTTTTAACCATTACGGGATTTCTACTGTGGATATGGGTTAATTGACACCGTAAGTAACATACATGGCAAATAGTATGCTTTTAACCATATCGGGATTTTTACTGTGGATATGGGTTAATTGACACCGTCATGACCGTAAGTGACATATTGAATTATTTGACATTTATTTGTTGTTCGGAGATAAACTATATTTTTTATTTGGGCGTATCAACATATTCCTGCACAAATTCGTACAGCTGATTTTTAATGTTCCTGATTGAATAAGGCTAATGGCCAAGTTCCGCAATAACAATTTCGGATATTATTCCGCAATTGTTCCGCTCGTTAGTTTAACCGAATTTCACTTCCGGGGCGTTCTGGAACAATCGCTATTTTGAGATACAAAGGATCATCTTCATCTACATACTCCATCTGATTATTACTGATGTTAAAGATAAACTTCACTAAAGATCTAATACGGTAAGAATGTATTTAAATTGAAAGTAGAATTGATACTTATTTTTATTGATATTTATGAAATTTTGATAATTTGTGTCAAGTAGATCGTAAAGATGTACAGTATGAATTGCTTTAATTCGCCGATTGCGAATTAAGTGGTGTTACCTCCCTTAAAGGGGCGGGTAACCACGATTTACATGTATGACTCACACATGCAGTATATGCTTACCACTAACTTTCAGTGAGAAAATACTTATTTCCAATGCATTTGAAACCATAAAACAATGTTTTGCAACATATTTTGACCTCGCTATTGTGACGTTCCAGTTTTATTTTTCGGTTCACACAATTGTTCATTTGACAAATAATTTTATTGTCTGGAAATTCAACAACAATCGGACGTGCATAATGCGAGTATTCAGTATCAATTGTCATTCTTTTGAACGCCTGATGTGATTGACTTAATTGACAGGTGGGTGGCCCCGTGTATCAAATGCAACACATATTTTACAATCCAATCAATAGGTGTAGCGGGAAAAACTTCACGATGGGAGGAGCATTCATTCATAGACTTGAAATATCACGTGCTAATACATCTCTATACATCACTGCAATAAAACGATGCACCTTTCTGGGTTGCAATAATTTCGAAAATAAAAAACGAAATAATCTTAAGCTATTTTATTTTCGAAATTTTTCCCTAAACCTACGACTGCAATTTGGAAAATGCTAATCCTAAAACAGGTGGGTAAAATATAGCTTGGAAAGTCGTATCGGAAACGAGCAACACATTTTCCCATGGTAATTATTACAAATTGCACGTGTACCTTTCCCAATTAACATCAGTCACCTGTAAAGGAGGCTTCTCAGTGTGACATTTTTTAATTATAGGACTGGTATATGTATTGAAAGCCATGCTCACACAAATCAGAGACATACAATAATTACATGTACTAGTAATTATATAGATTTATGTCATTTATATTGCATGTATATTTGTTGACACCACAATAAAAATCACCTTTATCTAACCGGCAGTCAGGTGTATGTAGTATCTTCACGTGAGTATCTTGCATCCGCTGAACAGGTAATTAATTTCCTTGGGGCACAAAGTGGGAAAAAAAATTGCTAACAATTTATTTAAAACGTATTAACCACAGTTCATTGTTAACACTTATTATTGTGTATAAATTGTAAAGTTTTTAACTGCACACTTTTTTATTCGACAAAAGTTTGCAAAGTTTGTATATATGATAAATATTTTGATACCCCGTTTAATTTAACGGGGGTTTCACCTACGTAGGTGCCAATTAATTGTTTATTGAAGGTATAGTGTGACACATTTATGTTATGGCTTGTATACCAACTTCAGTCTTACATGTAAACTAGAGTTAACGAACATGTTACCGGTAGGTGGCGCGCATATGGAAAGACGTGAATTGTTAATTGAATAATTCTATCTGATGGTGCACATTAAGACGAATTTAATAATTGAAGAAGCTGGTTGTTTCTATACTTAATTAGAGCATAATAGCGGGTTGTGAGTAGCAGGAAAAATAAACGGTACTGGACAACTCGGATCGTAGTAAGGACCACACGGCCCGTAGAAAATATGACACATCGGACCGCATATATTTCTTTAAATAATGCGAATAAAATATAAATAAATTAGAATATAGTATTGTTTAGAATATTTAACAATATAACGTTATAAATTAACTTAACAAATGAGTAGCTTGGCCAAGCTGTGAAAGAATAATAAAAACCCTGACATGGCCTTCTTTATAATATCTCAACAACCATATGCATGTCAGTACAGTGTAAGCAGTGTTACCAAACCGTTCGACCATGACAGGAGTCCATACTTTGTTACTGTTGTAACAAATATTTCCACAGAACATTTACAAACATGACCCAATCAAACTTTAAACAACAGAAGGCTGTTAATCATCTGGTCCATTTCCTCCGCAATACATGCACCAGCTGTAGAAAGTAAACGTCTTTCTGTTGATGATGACATGAAACCATACTCTGATATCACCATTCCTTATTTTAAAATAAATATATGTTGAAGCTTTTTTGTTTTGTTTTTTCACTCATTTACTGATACATAGAAAATTTCACATATATACAACAAACTTCAGGCTGGTCAACTGCTGTACAGTTAATAAAATAAACAACAGTTAACAACAAAAACTTTATTATTACATGACCATAAATTATAGGACAACTCCAACCATAAGGTATAGGATAACTCGGACCGTATATGAATAATACGGTCAGACTTGTCTTATTTCAGTCCGAGTTGTTCATGGTCAAAGTTGTCTCGCATTCAAATAAACAAATGAGTGTTAAATAGTTATTGACAAACAAATTACACCATGTACTAGTAGTAACTTATATTACTTGCCTGCAAACATGGGAAGTAAACTGTCTTGAATGAGATTAGAAAATGTTTAACACTAGTTTAAAACAAGACATGTTTTTATTGTACTGTTTATTCATTAGTTTAGTTTATTCTTCTTTCAGAAAACCATGTCAGCAGATTCTGATGAAGAGCATATAACAACATGTATATCTTTGGATGAACTGTCAAAGTGGAAAGTTTCAGATTTAAAAGAATGGCTGGAAAAGAGAAATTTAAAGAGATCAGGTTTAAAGGAAGTTTTAGTTAAGCGTGTGTATCGTGCTATGACCAATATGGATTCCGACTTATCTGAGGACGAAAAGGAAACTTTTGTGCCAATTCACTTAGTATCGAGTCCTTGGAAACCACTCGAGTCTAATAATATTCCAGAAATTTCCGTCAAAGATGTTGATAGCTATTTTATTTACCATAAAGATCCAATGACAGGCATGATAGGAAAGAATACCAACTTTGAAAGGCAAATGAAAAAAGCAAAAAGACTATGTAATGAAGGGTTTGTAAGGGACATTGAGTATAATCTGATTAATCCAGGATCACTTCACAGTTATTTCAAGTGTAAATGTTTGCCTTCAATGAGACAATCAGTTCAAATTGGAAACACAGGAAAGACTGCACTTTACTATTCCTTGCACATATGTACCTTGAATAAAACAGGTCTGATAGTTCAAGCTTATTGCAACTGTAAAGCTGGTGAATCTGGGCTGTGTGCACATGTAGGAGCTCTTCTGTTTACACTTGTTAAGACAAAAGAGGCTTGTACATCCAATGAGTGTCAGTGGGATAGACCAAAACCCCTAGAAAGAAAACCAAGTCCAAAAAGAGTTAGTGACATTAAGTTTGTGAAAACAGAAAAGGATACCAAACAGAAAGCTGAAAAAGTAAAACCACACCCTGGTGTTTATCAAGCTGGACCCTGCAAAGAGGAAGGCAATCTGTTTCTTAATGACATTTTGGATGGTCTTAAGGATATATACCCAGAATGCGTTCTGTATCAGACTTTGAGACCGGAACATGCCAATATTGACTCATTTCTTGACTTGTTTCAAAACAACTTTTCTTATATGGATAATGTTGATATAAGTTCTCCTGAATGTATCAAAGCTTTTTTAGAATTCATGGATAATTTATCAGTTTCAGCTAAAATTAGTGAAAATTTAGAAAAAGCTACAAGGGGTCAACATTTTAATATTAACTGGAAAAAAGCCAGAAATGTAATTATAACAGCTTCAAACATGGGTGCAGTTGTTAAACGTAAAAAACTGGAGCCAGATAATCTTGTTAAAAAGTTGTGTGGTTACACCTCAATACCAGATACTGTGAAAAGTTTACAATATGGACGCAAACATGAATCTTTGGCAATTGCGGATTATGCCAGATCTCACTTAAAAACTTGTGGTAAAGTTCATATCGAGTCTTGTGGACTTCTTGTAAATCCATCTTATCCTTTCTTAGGTGCAAGCGTTGATGGACTTGTAATATGTTCTACTTGTGGGACGGGCATTGTTGAGGTCAAGTGTCCATATGGCCATGATGGGACTGGCAGTACACCATGGAGAAATATGCTTCCCATTGAATGTGGAAATGACGAGGAATTCTTTTGTACAACGAAAGGTGGGAAACTTTATCTTGATGTAAAACATAATTACATGTATCAAGTTCAAGGACAATTAGCTCTTTATGAACTGGATTGGGCAGATTTTGTTGTGTGGACAAAGAAAGGAATTAATATTCAACGAATAACTTTTTCACCAGATATTTGGACAGAAATGTTACCGAAACTTAAAGACTTCTATCTTAAGGGTATTATTCCAGAAGTTTTCACAAGTCGAATAAAACGAGGGAAATCTTTGTATTAGTATGATTAAAGATAATGTTTTTGGTGCCAACTACATTGATGTTTTTTATTTAGACCAAAAATTACTGTCCTCATTTGCTAGGACAGATAAGCATCTGTGTACCTTTTCAGTCCAAATATCTGGTGAAAAAGTTATTCGTTGAATATAAATTCCTTTCTTTGTGTGACATCTGGTGTGTTGTTGATGGTTATGTACTCTTGCACTACACAGGTACACAGTGTACTTGTTACTGTATCTTGATATAATTGTTATATGTACATGTATTTTGTATTCTATAAAAATTTTTATATCTGCAACAGTTTTTTAATTATTTCCAAATAATGCACTTGACTTAAAATTTGTATTATAAAGAACAATAAATAAAGCTTACTTGGGACAGCACAAATGGTTTCAGAAATGTCACTTTAAAAGTTGAGGACAGACACCAAGTGTTGGCAGTAAAGGGGTCAGATGAGCTTATAAGGCTTCTCTAATTAATGAATGCTTGAAAATGATAAATGTAACTTCAGACATGCACATACATACAGTACTCCTGGTTCCTACCCCAAAGAAAACTGGACACCATGAAATAGCTGGAAAATTGCTGAAAGTGGCGTTAAAACACCAATCAAACAAAAACAATCAGACATGCACAATGTTTAATTGAAACAATAATAAAATGCTGTGGAAATATGAATGAACATATAAATTTTATTTTAACAGAGGTGGCAATAAATTGGTCAAAGCAGTGCAGATAACCACCATTTGTTCTGACAAATGAGCTTCAGTTATTGGAATACCAGAATTTAAAATATGAAAGTTCTTAATCTGTTCCATCTTCATTTCAACAACGATTCTAGCTGTTGCTATGTTATTAGTTTTAAAAAAATCTTTAACTGACATTTGACACTTTGATGAGACTCTGGGTGGGATATTTAAACCAATATCTGCTGGCAATAAGTCTTCTATAGTAAAGCCTTTGTCAGCCATCACAACATCACCTGGAGAAAGTTTTGGCAAAAAGCCGTCATGTTGTGCAATATGTCTATCTGACACATTACCACCCCAAAGTTTAGACACAAATGTTACCATTCCATTTGGTGCTACACCAATTAATACTTTAAAAGTGTTTGAGTGTTTATATTCAGACCATGTCAACCACTGCGCTGTTAAAGAAGTTGGTTTGTCAATAAAAAATTCTGTGCAATCAACTACTACCCTTGTTTCTGGGTGTCCTAAAAAAAGTTTTGGCAAATTATACAGAATTTGTTCACGTGTAGGCCATGCAATCAACGTTAAGCAATGGTCATATAAAAAGTTGATCCATGTATTCATAATTCTAGAAACTGTTGATTCTGATACACGGAAAATATCTGCCAAATGTTCATGTCGAAGTGCTAATCTAAGCCTCATACAAGTCATTAAAAATTCATCAACCGGCCTAAGAAAACGCTTTTTACCTGGTTTACTAACACCGGGTTCATGATAAGTTCGTTCACCCATTGAACGTGCCTCTCCTTCCCAGTAATTTAAATTGTCAGCTCCATGTTTCAATAAAGTGCAAAAAAACATCCAAAACACTTTGAATCCAACAAAACCAGTATAGAATCTAACTTTTGCATCATCATTTTTAATTTCCTCAATAGTTAATTTTGGAAGATCAGCTTGTACCTGTACAGAATTCGAAGGGAATGAGTTTCCTATTTTAATTTCAACTAATGCAGAAGATGTACATGTAGGTTCAGTGTTTGTTTCTACACTTTTGGATTCTATGGACTCAGTTTGGGTTGATACCGTTTTAAATTTACAAAATTGGTCAAGTCCATTTTCCTTGACTGGAAATTCAATTTGATTTTCTTTTATGTCTGTACATGTATATTTTTTGCGGTTCAGTGGACGACGAGGAGCAATTTTCTTCTGTGGCTTACTGGGAAAAATAGTAGGTATTGACTCGTCTGTAAAAGTCCCATCAAAATGAGCACTGCAAACTCTTGTATGATCTTTTACTATTAAATTTGCTCTGACATTTCTTAACCTTTGAATCCATAACCTTTTGATATGTGATTTTTGTTCAGACATTGGAAAACGGTGTAAAACTACTTTGTTTCCATTACAATCAAAACTTTCTGATGTGTTGCTGCAGCCAGGCACACAACAATATTTTTTGCCCATCCTGTAAAGAAAGTGGTGTTAATTGTATAATAAAAATCTATAATTGAAAAAAAGTGGCAATGTCTAAATTTTTAAATAAGTTGTGAAAATTAAATATTGTAATACCAAAAATACACATTTGACTACACTTTTACTTTTAACACTTCCATTGTTCATTAAAAATCAAGTCTCATTTGCATTGCATTCTTGCTTTGTACATAATGCACCGGGCAATATTTAACAAAGAATATCAAAATAGTTTGTAAAAAACAGATCTGAATGAAAACGAACGTCGTTTTTAATTTTTTTTATTTGCATTAAAGCCAGCTTTTCTACGTCTGACCTTCGTTTGTGTAAATCGCAATAATATGGTAGTACATAAGAATTTCGAAGATGAAATGTCTTGAAAATGTATCACTTTTCCGAACGGAATTTTGGTTGAAAAAGATGACACTTCACTTTTGGAATCATTGTTTACAATTGAATTGAAGGAAAACTTATGTCTTATCTGAAATTCGAGTATGTGACCATGTATGTATATTCTATTTAGACCTGTATGACTACGTACCTTTTCAATTTGTATTCTTGTATTGTACTAAAATCAGTCTTGTCATTCGATCTTTGTCATTTGTATAACTTGTATGTAAAATTAAACACCCTGTACTAAATCGTTTGCTTAGAGACGCCCCGGAAGTAGACGAAAATACTAACAAACGAAACAAATGCGGAAATTTGACGGAAACCGATGTTGCGGAACTTGGCCATTATATACATAATAAATTCTGAAATATGATATCCGGAACTTCAACCGAGTAAAACCGACTTTGACTCTGACACTTTAGGACTTCCTCTTTTGCTCCAGATAATGTTTTCATATTTGTTTGTTTAAAAGGTTCAATGTAACTCTTATTAATTTAAGTGAACAAATTGCAATTCTAGATTTTTTTAAACCACAAGGAACTATTGGAGCTTGCTGTTGTTGACAATATTTTTAAAAAACAATTTAAAAAAAAATTGAAACTGGGAACCGACAGTCAATCTTGAAATTTGAGCCAAGAGCGTTAAACATGTTAATGTTGCTCAAATATTTTCGCGTAACCATTTTCTATTTAATGTTAACCCCAAAACTTTGAACTGAAGGATATATTTCCACTTGCATGTATTACTTACTTTTGCACTATTCACGAAGATATATTTTATTGTTGGTATTTTTTCAGCACAAGCTCTGAAAAGCTTTTAAAAAAGACATGCATTTGAAGACTGTGACACAGTGTATACAGATACAAAATGCATGCACTATATATTTAAACAAAAAAACTTCATTTAATAGTAGTAACCAGGGATTTTGGGGCCAATATTCGCCCCATACCCAACAGCAAAAACCACATTCTTTTTCAAATTGACCCAAACCCAGTTGGTAAACGGAAAGAAAGTCACAGGAAATAAAGTCACAGTTTTGATAGGAAAAAAAGTCACAATTAATAAGTTAATTAATGTTGTCATAATATGAAGATATTTTTTATGTTTATTATAATTATAGTCATATTTTTATGTAAAACTTGTTTATTACTTTATTACTTACTAGTTATTTAATAATATTATAAATTAATATTGTTTTTCAAGTCCATTAAAATCTAGAAAACATTTTAGTAAAAACACATTACTGTTGACAGCTCTTTTTGCGACGCTTTAACAGTTAAAAATATGTATACCAAAGAAAAGAATAGGATAAAAAACTATATTAATACATAGATCAAAACCAAAAATATGGCTTCAAAATTTTAGTGATTTATTTACTTAATAATGTGTAGTGAAAAATGAACATGTGTGACCAATTACTGTACTTCTAATTGCTTATTTATTCCTTTGTTTTTATGTGATAAAATTTTGTTAATTTGTTATAATATTTATTTTAAAATTAAATGTCTTTAAATATCCACTTAACTTTTTATACACAAGAATATAAATCTTGGGAAAAAACACACATTCAATACCAATACAACTTATTAATTGTGACTTTTTTTCCTGTGACTTTTTTTCTTGTGACTTTTTTCCTGTGACTTTTTTTCTTGTGACTTTTTTTCCTGTGACTTTTTATCCATGACTTTTTTTCCGTGACTTTTTTTCCTGTGACTTTCTTTCCTACAACCTTCCAGTTTTACATGATTTATCTCCCTTTTTACTTCCAGTTAAAAAAAACTACGGCTATCATCACTAAAAGCCTATGATATTGAAATAAAGATTTTGCATTGTTTTTTGTATTGTTCGTCTATGCCAATTAAATTATCTAATTAACCTCATTAGTAGATGTTACTATAGCCATAGGCAACAGGTGAGTTTGAATATTGGAACATGTATGTCACTGGTAAGCTTGTTTAATTGAGCTATAAAACAGCTGGGGTTCTACCTTTGATTAGCATCAGGTAAATATGGTAATGAACATTATGGTTAATTAATTAACAATCATGTTTACACAGCATGGGGTTTTAATAACATCTTCAATTAGATTTTGATCGGCTGCGGCTATAGCGCAGTATTTAGTACAAGAAGTGGACACTAGGTGGCATTTTTTTTAAATTGGAAAGTCGTCAATTATGTAGTGAAAATACCCAATACAGACTAACTAAAAGCCAAAGCAACATACATTTTAAGATTTTAGTTCATGTATATCTGATTTAGTTCTTGTCAAGTCATTTATTAAGATTCCAGAATAACAGAGAGTGGAAGTGAAAGTAAAATTTTAAAAAGTAATGTTTGAAATTTAGTTTCCAATTGACGACTTTCCAATTTAAAAAACGCCACCTAGTGTCCACTTCCGATACTAAAAACTGCGGCTATAGCCACAGTTTGTCCTGTAGAAACCTTTTGAAATGGACAATTGTCTTTGATAAATTTTCACGCTTCAGTTGAATGACAGGTGTCAATATCTGAGTGAGGAAGGTTATTAACACCGCCTGCTGTGTAAACATGATCGTTAATTAATTAATCAATGTTCATTATCCTATTTACCTGATGCTAATTGTAGGTAGTCTAGAACCCCAGCTGTTTTATAGCTTAAATAAACAAGCTTACCAGTACTAGTGACATCCGTGTTGTATTCAAAGTCGCCTGTTGCCTTTGGCTAAAGTAACATATACTAATAAGATTAATTAGATGAAAAATTAAATTGGCATAGACAAACTATATAAAAACAATCCAAAATCTTTATTTCAATATCATAGTCTTTTAGTAATGACAGCCATTTTTTTTTAACAGGAAGTAAAAGGGGAGATAAATCATGTAAAAACTGGAAATGGGTCAATTAATTCCACCAAGATTCCAGGAAATTTTTTCTCTTTTAGCATATAGTTTTATAACATAAAAACTCCCATTTCCTATTTATAATTGTTCATCGGTTTTTGTCTCGCCTGCGAAGAAAGTCGCTGGAGGCGAGACATATGTATGGGAATCCGGCGGCGGCGGCATAAACACTTGACATCTTGCTTCATATCTTTGTAAGCCCAAGCCCTAGGTCCATCAAATTTGGTCCAGAGGTAGCTTATGATGAGTACTTGCCAGTCAGTCACCTGTCACCTGACCTTGACCTCAATTTCACGGTCCAGCCACTACGTTAAAGTTTTTGGGTTACGACAGTTCCTCTGTAACTACGCATGGTAGGATGACAATATTTGGTGTATAGGTTGCTGATGACTAGTACATGACTGTCTGGTAGGTGTCACCTGACCTTGACCTCAATTTCATGGTCCAGCGACTACGTTAAAGTTTTGGGGTTACGACAGTTCCTTTGTAACTACGCATGGTAGGATGACAATATTTGGTGTATAGGTTGCTGATGACTAGTACATGACTGTCTGGTAGGTGTCACCCAACCTTGACCTCAATTTCACGGTCCAGCGACTACGTTAAAGTTTTTGGGTTACGACAGTTCCTCTGTAACTACGCATGGTAGGATGACAATATTTGGTGTATAGGTTGCTGATGACTAGTACATGACTGTCTGGTAGGTGTCACCTGACCTTGACCTCAATTTCACGGTCCAGCGACTATGTTAAAGTTTTGGGGTTACGACAGTTCCTCTGTAATTACGCATGGTAGGATGACAATATTTGGTGTATAAGTTGCTGATGACTAGTACATGACTGTCTGGTAGGTGTCACCTGACCTTGACCTCAATTTCACGGTCCAGCGACTACATAAAAGTTTTTGGGTTACGACAGTTCCTCTGTAACTACACATGGTAGGATGACAATATTTGGTGTATAGGTTGCTGATGACTAGTACATAACTGTCTTGTAGGTGTCACCTGACCTTGACCTCAATTTCACGGTCCAGCGACTACGTTAAAGTTTTTGGGTTACGATAGTTCCTCTGTAACTATGCATGGTAGGATGACAATATTTGGTATATAGGTTGCTGATGACTAGTACATGACTGTCTGGTAGGTTCCAATTGACCTTGACCTCAATTTCAAGGTCCAGCGACTACGTTAAAGTTTTTGGGTTACGACTGTTCCCCTGTAACTATGCAGGGTATGGTGACAATATTTTGTATACAGGCCGCTGCTGATATTTAATGCTATTTACGTAATGCTTATGACGAAATTTATTTTCGTTACTGATGCGGAATTCAGGCGAGACGTTTTTCTGTGTCCACACTTGTTTTACATTTTCATTACATGTGTATTATTGAAATGTGAGGTTTTATCTGTCAGTTGAATTTTCTCTGAGCAAAATTTTTTCAGAAGTTCAGTATATATTAACATTTTAAATATAACAAAACTAGCATGCAAACAAAGACTATACCTGTTTTCAATATATTAAACTGTTCAATCAACTAATTCATGACTGAAATGTTGAGGCAAAATTTTCACTGAAAGTTGACATTTTGAATTTAATGTTTAACTAAAAGTTACGGAATCAAGTTTTTTTTTTATGATTGAATGAATGCAATTTGTTGTAATTGTAACAAATAAAAAAAATTTGTTTGATAAAAAACAAGCCATAAGATTGATTTAAATGGCGTCGGCCATTCAGTGTAATGATAGTTTAGAAATATCTCAAATGAAGCTTCAAGGGGCCTCAGTGGCCGAGTGGTCAAGGTACTTCGTCTACTATTGATCACGTGGTCTGTCAACACTGAGATTGCGGGTTAGATTCTCACTGCAGGCAGGGTGTACTCGACTCCAATCTTAATTGACAAGGATTGCCAGTTTTCCTACCGCAGGTCGGGGGTTCTCTCCGGGTACTCCGGCTTCCTCCCCCAATAAAAACTGGACGCCATGAAATAGCTGAAAAATTGCTGAAAGTGGCGTTAAAACACCATTCAAACAAACAAACAAATAAATAAATCTTCAAACAGGACTTGAAACATCAACAATATACTAGGTTAGACAATTTTTATACAATTTATTTATTTTTCTTTTAGTTTCGCATAGTTTGCAAGGGTGTCCAAACTTTTATCATATCAAACTTAAAGTGGAATTTGCTTACTGGAAAATGTGTTTAAAGATGAAACCTCATATTTCATTATGGACATAATAATCTATATCTGATAAAAAATGATGAAAATAAACATGAAATGGGAGGTTTTAATAATGGAAATATGTACAACATGTAAGTATGATGTCACAGTTGGCTACAAATGTAAATTATGCTAAATTTTTCCAAACTCTTGATGAAAACTGTTTTGAATTTGTCAGTTTTAGGGTCAGGCTTATGCATTATGTCATTCTTGTAATTTACAGAAAAGAACTATTAACATTTTCATTAAAAACATTGATGTTAAACAGCAATGACAATGTTTTTACTTTATTCATATTTAAGACTTTTTTCCCAATTGTAGCTCTGTCTTAATTTTCCCAATTAACAGGGACCCAGGCCCCATTTGAATAAATGTAGCAAAATCCCATGTAACCTTGTCAATCATTGAATATGAAAGTGTTATGTTTTATGTGAAGTAAACTGAAAAGTGGTTTATGTAGATCAATGCTCACCACACTGGACCAAGTGGGTGACAAAGCTGCACTTCTGGGATCTGTGAATTTGCCCCAAAGGCCCCTCAAAGTTAAAGTTGCCCTGTCATTTTAGACGATCACCCTCAAGAACTAATTATAATTTGCCCAGTCTTCCACCTTATCATCAAATATGTAGTTCCCATAAAAACTGCAAAGAATTTGTGTATTTAACTTTTTTTACACTATTTTTTGGGCCTCGGTGGCTGAGTGGTTAAGTTTGTCTATTACTGATCATGTGGTCTGTCAAACGTGAGATTGTGGGTTTGATTCTAACTGTTGGCAGGGTGTAATTGACTCTAATCTTAATTGACAAGGATTGACAGTTTTCCTACCTCAGGTCTTGGGTTTTCTCCTGATACTCCGGCTTCCTCCCAAAATAAAAACTGGACGCCATGATATAGCTGAAAAATTGCTGAAAGTGGCTTAAAGAATATTCAAACAAAAAAACAAACTTTTTACATGTCTAAAATATATTATGTGCCATTTGTTTATTTCCCGGATATGTCAAATTACCGGACGTGAGTAGTGAGAAAAAGTAAATCACAATGTCCCATAATAAAAAATCCTAACTGTTTGATAAACAAATACTTTTATTTGGTATGAAACCTAAAGTTCACTCAAAGTAATATTTTCTTTAAGGTACAATTGAAAATAAATTAGTCATTATTGACCTTATTGTAATTTCTGGATAAGGTGTCCCATTAAGCAGCTTGGTTTCAGGTCAGCTTTGTGCAAATGTTAGTGTGTTTATCAGAGGAATAATTTCTGGGTTAATATAATGTTATTCTATTTATGTTCTTTAGAATTTTTGCCCAGATTAACATGACATGTTCATAACAAACATTATGATGTATACAATAACTGGATGTAAATGTATAATGTTTATTTCTACATTGCTATTGCTGTGGCAGTCTCATGATTTTGGCAAATTAAAAATAAGCATCAGTTTTTTATATGGCTTCGACTTGACTCATTTTAAAATTCCCGTAATAGAAAACTGTTACGTTGTACAATGAAACTTTAATTACAGGAACAGAACCAGAGTCAATAAAGCACATTTGAGACTGAAACACATAGAAATTTAAATCTGCATAAAATGCAGATTGGGTTGGAAAAAAGTAAAACAAAAGGTTTTTACAGACCTAGAAAAACTCACATTGATTGAGAATTTTCTTTCTGTTTTGGAAAAAAAGGAGGATTTTTATAGAGAAAGGACGGGTGTCAAACTCGGCACTAAATTAATGAAAGATGGGAAGTCCTGAAAACAAGAGGTTAAAAATAATACATGTATTATAATGGCACACATTTCCACAAAGCACTGTATTTGAACAGAATAGAATGCATCAGTACAAAGCATGCTGAGCAGTGACAGACTTGCCATTCCATAAAATAATTATGTTTCGAAAAAAATAATTACTTTTGAAATTAATGAGGAGGCTCAATTATGATTTTTTGGTGAAAATTATCTAAAGTAATTAGTCCCATACCTTGTTACCCTGACACTTGAAATTTTATTAACTTACAATATATGTTATTAAAAGAAAATGTTACATATTTCGCTTTATTTCTGCAGACAGTACTATTTATAAAACAATTTCAATGGTTCTAGAGCAATCTTCTGATCGTTAGGAGTGGTAGTTCTGATTTTAAATCGGTAAAAAATATTTGTATGAACTATTACTGTCATTTTATACAAACTGTTAGTGTCATCATCATTATTCATATCTAAATATTAATGCCCATTTTTGATTTTTTCGAACTTCCTTGTATATTTGTTCACGTTAGAAGTTCCATGTGAGTAAGTGGGCAGTAATTTTGGTTTAAAGGGAGAGAAGAATGATAAGAAAAATAAGATGCCACAAGAAGTAGAGATGAGTGTGAGCGAACTTATCTTAGCTTGTTCATCTCACCACACTAAAAAATCTTCCATGTACAACAAAAAAAATATATGGTTAAATTACCTGTGTGACGGTTGGTGTAAATATGAATGTCAGATGACATCGACATCCCAGTGAGGTCAATTATAGTTAAAAGGAATGGTGGGAGGAAAGTAATTTGACATGAATTTCATGACTTGTAATCATAATATTTTCATAATCCGATGCTAAGCAAGTCTTGTTTCTGAACATGTACAATACTAATTATACCCAATACTGGCTTGTTTGATTTATTGGCAGATTCATAGGGTGTCCTAGAGGGCATTCATGGATACCAACTAGGAAGCAGCTACTATAAATGCATCTGTAAGAACCTGTAATCCAACAAAATGTGTCCATAGCAGCCCCTCCCTTTATAAGAACAGCAGGCCCTCTTATCAGAAATCCTGTATCCTCCGCCACTGTTATTTATGATGTACATGTATTTACATATGTAACATTGTAACTTGTGCTATTTCAGATGCATTTTTAATGGTAACTTGACATCATGTGACAAGTGGAGGAAACCTACATTTTAAATCCAAAATGAGGTTGCTAAGATATCGCTTTAAGTCAGCCTGGACAGCTTTTCTTATAATTTTCTCTGTTGCTGGTGTGATGCTGACCTATAAACGTCTCAGCGACAGTCAAAGTAATAGTGGAAAGAAAAATTTGCTGAAAGATTTAGTGCAGGAAGGTGACACTTTGCACTTTGCACAAGTTCATAGCCCATTGGATAAACCAAGATACCCAGAAGTTGATGTAATGGAGGTACAAGCATTACAGCACAACATAGAAATTCAAAAAGACAAATTAAAATCTTTACCAAAACTTCGTGTACCATCTCTTGATAACAATAAATATAATAGGCTAAAGTCATTGCTACAAAAGCTGTATCCAGATAATTGGGGCACTGCTCCAGATGCTGATGAAATGGCTATGGATGTTAGTGAAGAGCTGAAAGATCTGGGGATTGAGAGTCCCATGTCATGTAGAAATATTGACTCTTTAAGAATCTCGTCTTCATTCCGTGCTGGGAAGAAAAAGTTTATTGACCGTGCGTTAGTACCAGACAAGGGTGTCGAAGTAATAATGAAATCTCAAGCAAATGACCTTGACATTAAAGTCAAATGTTTACAGAGTGTGTATGACAATGATAAATGTTCTACGATGGGAAATTATTTATTGTTAAGAGAAATTTTATGGTTTTCTATTTTGAAACATGACGGAATTGCAGGCTTATTAGGATATTGTATTAGAGGAGATAACATAGACAATATGATACGTAAAAAAGGAGTGATCATTTTAACAGAACCAGGGGTACCTGTCATGCCTTCTACTTTCAGCATTATGAAATTTAAAGAAAGACTCATGGTAGGTTTACAAATTTTGTTGTATTTTGAATTCAACATGTTCTTCATTATCATATACTAGTATGCATTTTCTTTACTGTGCATTTGGTACACAAGGTATCTGCTTTATCTCTGCCAAGAAGACTTATTATGGATAATATTAGTACATAAACATTTGCACCTAAGAATCATGCAAAAAGGGTAGGTCGCTTAGTGGTTATTTTGTTAGTTATCTGCTATTGATCACATGCCTGTTAACGCCCTGCGCTAGTTTTCTTACCGAAGGTCAGGGTTTTTCTCTTGTTACTCTGTCTTCCTTTCCCCAATATAAATGGACTCCATGATATTTAGATAAAGAGCTAAACACCAAACAAAACAAACTATACAAAGAAACAAAATCATGTGTAGTGATATTTCTGTATGTAATAAACAGGATACTAATTCTACTAATGTAGCTATTGTGATTACTAGTACCATTTTTTGTGTAGATGTTTATTCCAAGGGTTTTTTTGTGAAGACAAGCTTGAGTTCTGAGTTCTAGTAGTTGAGAATGTCTAGCATATGTCTAGTGTTCAGGGTAGTCATTTACTACGGGTGTATTGATAACCAGTATATGTCAACACAAAGGTTGTACTAAACTCTTACCTTAAATTTGATATGGATTGCCAGATTTCAACAATTTTCCTTTAAATTTTATATATAATTATAATGTGTAAACACATACACGTACATGTATGTATTGTACAAGATTAGGAGATGCCTGAGGGCATAACATTAACCCACAGATCCAAATTAACAAAATACTTCAATTTTTTCGAAACAACACGGAATTTCACAATTGCTTAAATCATGTAAATTAAGGGAAATATGCAGACATATGAAGACACTGATGTTTTGGTTTTTGTAGTGATACCATACATGTAAATTTGTTAAAAATGAAAATCAGGCATAATTTAATTAAAATCCTGCATTTATCTGTTTTAGTTATGTGAACTTTTTGTAGTTCTACTAAAATATTTCAGCTGAGGCCATATTTTAAATTAAAAAGAAAAACTTTTTGCAGTTTTTTAGTGTAATATCTTTATATTGAACATCCTCCAAAGTCAGGGGTAATGATGGAGCTAAGTGGAATCAGAAATCTGACTTGGGATGACATATATTGTAAGGATTCCAAACATTGGTTAACAATACACTAAATATTTTTCTATGTAACAGTTCTAAGCTTGAGTAAAGTAACTTGACTTAGTTATTGCTAGGCCAAATTTTACTGCCATTATAATCTGATGTTAGTGTTGTGATTTGTCAGATTAACGCAAAAAAAACCCCTAAGAGTTACTAGTAATTCCTATGTTGTAGTCGTTCATGTAATTAATGGTACACATGTACAGATTTGTGTCATTGAGTCTACATACTACATGTAGTATGTGTTGCTTTGCCTTTATTGTTATATTTTCTATAAATCTTTTTAATACCTCAGATTTCCAGTTGCAATCCTAATTTCTCCTTTCAGTATGCAAAACAGTTATCTGAATTGCTCCATTATCTGGAGAACCATCCATTAGGGAGTCTTGCCTTAACTAACACCTATAACTCAGATTTTGTGATAGTCAACAAAAAACTGAAGTTAGTTGACCTGGATGATGTTATGTTTGAAGAGAAGACATGTCGATTTAATTCTGATTGTAAAATACCAGGAGCAAGTCAAGTCAGTAAGTCTGTATACTAAGTACTACTATAGTTAGTACAGTGTTTTTTTTATATATGAAAACTGAGGAATAACCTGTTTCTGTCATTAAAACAAACAAAAACTTCTGGAACCAGTCTAGTAGATAAATTACTGTTATAAACATACACCAGCTGCTTAGTATTTGAATGATTGTAATAAGAAACCAGTGTACTATTATCGATTGTATAAAAAATCCGCTATCGTCTGTCTTCGTATTCAGTAGGTTTTGAATTGCTTGTTGTAAGAACATTGGAATAGTTCGTATGTTAATGCTCCAATAACATATTTACAAACATTGCCAGTAATCCTACTGCAGGTTAAGGGTTTTCTCTGGGTACTCTGGCTTCCTCCCCAATAAAAACTGGACACTGTTATGAAAAACTGCTAAAAGTTGTGTTAAACAATATTCAAACACACATATGTCAATGCACATTGTACACAGACAATTACAGTAAGTACTAAGTTGTCAGTAATTAATGTAATTATCTGTAAATGTAATGTCTATAAGAAAAACACATAATGTAGATCAGACAGTAACAGCTGCATAATTTTAATGCCAATGTACATGTAATCAGTTCTAGCATAAATAATTATTTCATTTATATATTTTCAGAAGTGACTTGCAGTACATCTGGCAGGTGTGAAAACAGAAATGCGAAAATAAACCTGAAGAAGATGGGACCAATTATGTTTGAGCAGATGTTGAACAATGCTCCAACAGCATACACAAGTGAAGTGAATAAAATACGACATGGTATAATTAGTCTGCAACTTTCCAACGATGAAGTATTACAGGCATTGACAGATCTGGAAAAAAGATATGGTTGGTATTATTTGAGAGCATAGGCAGTGTGTTGTTTTGCTAATGTTACGGATTCCCTAGGCTTTCACGTTGATGTTTGTTTATTGTGATAGTTTTCTATTAACATGATTAAAATTTAATAATTTCTTATTATGTTATTACTAACTTATACTTTATGTGATATCTCTATGAAAGATGACATTATATATCTGTTCAGCGGATACTGAAACATCAGAAATACTGGGTTAATATCAAATATTTATATATATGTCTACAAATTAAGCCCAACACTTAGAATTATATTTAATACTGTCAAATTTTTGCTTATCCTCAGCGGGATTCGAATTGCACCATTGTGACACTGTAACACCCAATCACCTGCATTATGTCCAGCGCTTTAGTCCCCTCGCCCAAACCTGGTATATATATATATATATACACCCATTGTTTACTTTTCTTTTAAACTTTGAACCTGTTATTTGTTGTTTTAAACCAATATATGAAAACTAAGTATATATTTCAAATTTTATTGTTGCATTACTCAGTTCCAGAAACAGACCCACCACAAGTAATGGAAATCAAAAAGAAAGTTGAGCAGTTTGTGGATAGTCAAAACGAGCAACTTGATCCAATACGACAACAGGAAATACAACAGAACAGAATATTGCCAAACCAACAAGAGGTATCATATTAATGATGTTTTCTTTTATAAAACAGAATTTTAAATTATATAATGACATAAGATTAATGGATTAAATTCTATAAACAGCATATGTTACAAAAGTTACAACTTTACATACATTTACATTTAAACTATTTAAAAAAATTAATACACAAAAACAGGTAAAGTTATCTCCCCATACGGTCCTTTGAAGTCCCTAATTAGAGCAAATAATATTATGCATTTAGCATAAAATGCACTTAAAAGTATTGAAACATATTTTAAATTTAGTTTTTTAAAGTTACTGCCAAAGTACTATTATGTATTTATGTTAAAATCATTGCAATACTCATTTCAACACTTGCAGCATCGTATTTGCAATTTCTGGCCACAGAGTTCATATTGGCTCCATACTTTTTTTATATTTTCTTTTGCTTTGACCTGGTATAGGTATTATTTTCAATCTACGCTTTATATACACAGTGAAATTCAGTGTGTGGTGCCTAAAGATGATAAGCATGGCACAGAAACAAAAATATTAAGATTTCTTAATATAGTCAGTGTTCTCCTCAGGCCCTTTAAGCACCGCTGTAGCCCGGTGCTTTTTTTTATGCTGCGGTGCTATCTGATCTACCGCTGTGGTTTAATTTCATGCCGCTGTGCTATCCAAAACAGTGACACTTGTCACTATTTCCTGGTGTGTTGTTTTCAACGGATTAAAGCTATGGACAATATCTACCATTAATTAATACCTGGGGTAAGGTTGACCTGGACAAGTGTAAACATCGGCGCTCGCTAGTTCTATAACATAAAACCTCCCATTTCACGTTTATATTTATCATTTTTATCTGACTTTTACATTTTTTTTTTATTATTTGAAATGTGAATACCTGGGGTAAGGTTTAAAGTACGCCCAGAGTGTGTGGTCACTCTAACACTCAAATTAGAGAAATTTCTCGGTGTTACACTGTGTATCACCGAAATTTTCTCGGAGAATCACAGTGTTTCAGAGTGTTGTTATCTATCACCACCTTAAAATTAATCCCCTTGATGTACCGACTTTCGGGTGTGACACGGTGTGACACTGTGTTTTTCGGATTTTCAGGGTGTAGAAAATATATTGTATCGATTGTTTATTGCAAGCAAAGAACCAACTAATGTCTTGCTTTTCTCATTACTACATGTACAAAATTAAAATGTGTTCAATCTTCGAACTTCACTATTTTTCTTTTCAACTTTTGTTTTGCGCATGTAGAAATAACTTGTCGGTCTTTATCTATATGTCTATCTATATTTAAAAATCAAACAGAACTTCCTTTTTTTTTAATTTCGGCAATACTGAAGTTAAATGTAAAGCTTTTATTCCGAATTATACTTTATGCATAGCACACGGTTTAACAGGTTAGTTATGTATTTATCTGTTATTATTCAAACATTATTTTCAAAACTGCATCTTGGTGCAATTTTACATTTATTTACCAACTATGATGAATGGGTGTGGAATTGTATCATGACCCAGTTTCTGTTGTTGTATTAATTACATTTTATGTGTTATAACCATTTATTGTAAATGTGTTGAACAAATAAATAAATAAATAAATAAATTTATGTACATGTTACACGTGGCTTTAGTCTCGAGTAGGAAGAAAAATACTTTAAGTGTATGCCTATTGTCAATTTTTTGGACAAACGAAACTAAATTCGCATATTATTTCAGTGAAAACATAATGAAACTAGAACGTTAAAAACAACAAGCATCGTTATACCGGTAACAGTTACTTGGAACATAAACCAATCGATCTATTTTTATCTCTAATATGGGTCAAATTCGGTGTAAAAAAATTGACATTTTTAATGTGTTTACGGATAATGTTTTTTAAATGAAACTTCTATTTTTATTTCATGGTTTTAGTACATTAAAGATGTAAATGTATATTTGACCTCGATTACTTTCTGCTGACCGCGTGGTTAAACAGTTGTGTATTTATTTTTGTCACGTGTACCTTGTCTAGAGAAAACGTTAACATTAGTGTATTGCCGGCAAAAAAAACCGAATTGATATGATGTATATGAAATAATAAGGACAAAACACATCATCATTGGTATACCGTTTGTTGTTACTTGAACAAAGGACTGTATATAGTCTTATTCTTTAATTACCGTATATCAAGTTGTTATTAAAAAAATCAGTTCTAGTGCAAGTGCCGATTTATTTACGAAAATTATTAAAAAAATTTTAAGTTCTAAATTCTTCGTATTGACATGACTTTACCAGTCTATAGCTGTTGGTAATGCAAGAGTGACTAACAACAAATTGAATAAACAATTATTTTTTGCAATTTGGGGTAGAGATAAGCTGTGGGTGATTTTGAGTGTCTACACTCAAAATTTTCGATGTAATACCGTGAAACACCTTACACTGTGTAGAGTGTTTGAGTGACCATACACTCTGGGCGTACTGTACCTGGACAAGTGTAAACATCGGCGCTCGCTAGTTCTATAACATAAAACCTCCCATTTCACGTTTATATTTATCATTTTTATCTGACTTTTACATTTTTTTTTATTATTTGAAATGCAGTTGATTTTTCTTGGAGCAAAATTTTTTACATTTTTTTACATTTGAAATATCATGAAACTAACATTAACACAAAGACTATACCTGTTTTCAATGAATTAAACTATGTTCAATTTAGTAATCCATGTTTGAAATATCAAGACGAAATTTGTCTGCGAGCTGACATTTTGAATTTAACAGTTTATCAACATTACGGAATCAAGTTATATTTAATGGCGGAACGAATACAATTTGTCGCAATCGTAACACATGGAAAATTCGTTTCGTCTAAAACGGATCCATAAGATAGATTTAATTGGGGTCAGCCATTGAATGTAATGGGAGTTAAGGGACACCTCAAATAAAGCTTCAAACAGGACTTAAAAAATCCATAATATACTAAGGTAAGACAATTTTTAGAAAATTTAGGTATTTTTCTTTAAGTTTAGCGCAGTTTGCATGGTTGTACAAACTTTTTTCATATCAAACTTAACTGAAACATTCCGCACGATTTTCTTGCGGAATTTGCGCATGGGAAAATGCGTTTAAAGATGAAACCTCGCATTTGACTAAAAACATAAAATATCAATATCCGATAAAAATGTTGATAATAAACATGAAATGAGAGGTTTTATTAATGGAACTACGGCGCTTGCTAGACCAATTTGCCAGCTACGGTTAGATTCAAATTCATTCATCAATACTGATTTCTTATCTCTTCACTTGAAATACAAAAATTTTAATAAAATTAGACAAATTAAGCTTAATTTTGAATGATGGAGTTAACACTTAATTTCCCCCACAAAAAATTTGCATATGGTGGTCATGACGATTTGTGACTTTCTGTAGAAATTTTGCACATACCTTCTTGTAATCAAATTTAAAATTTTAATTCAGTTATTTAAGAAGAAATTTGCAGAATTATTAAACTATCTGTAATAAAATTGTGGATGATATAAATCTGCATTAAAATGTATGCTGATAAATTTTGACCAAAAAACGCGAAGCACATGTATCAGTCCAGAGTTGCTTCCCCTGCATTAGTGCTTATTATGCAGTATACATATATTTTGTGTTCTTGGTGAAGTATTTTGACCCAAAACTGCTATCAAAAAAATTTTAATATATTTTTTAACAAAATAAAACTATTAATATACAAATCTCTACACCATTTAATGTAAATTTTGCAGAAAATAATCCTTGACCGTCCGAAGTTGTCGGTGTAGGACGTAAAAAACTCCCCAAGTCAAGTCAAAATAATGGAAATTGTTACTCTATTTAATGAGAAACCAAATTTATTGACACCCAGTTTTTTCTATTTTATACAAGAATGATTACTGAACTTTAAAATGTGTTGACTGTGTCTAGAAGTGAACTATAAGTGAAATTATATGTATTGCTTGTTGAATAATACACTAAACTAGGACAAAGTGTTGAATAACACACTTAACTAAATAAAAAATGTAATTAGTTAAAAATAATGAGTTATACAAAAAAGGAAATAAGACAGGTGCCAAGAAAATGCAAAATGTTTGTGGATGGCACATTGCTGGTGTAACTTTAGTGTTATTTGTTGTAAGTGCCAATGTTAATAGTAGCTTTGTATTAATATATATTTTATATATTTTATCACCTGTTATGTATTCCAATAATTTAACACAAACAAATTAAGAAAAATATTTATACTATCTCATTTATTACATGTAATAAATTCATATAAGTTACCCTATTTGAAATAACACACACACACACAAATTCATGTGTTGCACAAAATGTACGACATGATGTGCAAAATTGGCCCTCTATAAAACACGACACCACAGTGCTTTCCAAAATTCCTGGGGAGAACCCTGATGGTAATAAAATTGATATGTGACATACCGCTACTGTTCAGAACGTTGGGAGGAAATTTGTGGGAATAGATATGGTTTGGCCCTAACAAAATCATCACAAATTTGATCACCACCTGGACCATCGAAAAGCAAATTTTACTAGACCATGTGAATATTGAGTTGCCTTGGGCAACTGGGCGAGTGTTAGTGTAAAAAAAAACTGATTAAAGTTTTCTTTATATATATAGTTAACAGTGTTTTAAGATACTTCATATTTCCAATTACCCAGAATTACTTACATGTACATCAATATAAGGGAAGTTGTCAAGTATAAACTTGGCTTTAAAATCTCTATTTATTGCTTTTCCATTAAACAAATGTAGATTCCATTTTATATAGGAAAGAAAAAAACCTGATGTATTCAACAGTATTGTATCTATATGTTATAGACACAACTAGACAAGACAAATGGTGATTATGAGAAGATTGAACAATCAAATTTCCCGGGAAAATTTGATTACCCGTGTCCTCTATCTCGTGTTGCATGGGGTTGTGTAGTTACAGTCAGAAGTCTTAAAGAAGCTAAGATGACATGCAATTCAGATCCTAAATGTCAGGCCTTTGTTCTTTTCACCTCACAACCAGATGC
Source organism: Limnoperna fortunei (assembly GCA_944474755.1). NCBI lineage: Eukaryota > Metazoa > Mollusca > Bivalvia > Mytilida > Modiolidae > Limnoperna > Limnoperna fortunei. Next base: position 27,500,003 of record OX104121.1, read on the forward strand.
TGAGAGTAAGACATATTTTGTTAGCTTTTAGTTTAAATATTAAAAATTGTAGGATGAAAACAAACCTCTGTTAAGTTTTTATATGTTGTTTTAGCAGTTCCTCAGTCTTCACTCCACTGTTTTAAATAACAAAAATTAAATTAGATATTTTTTTGAAAATGTGGTATAATCTATAATATAGGAGTAAGTGTAAACAAGTTTGGACACAAATGTTCAGGTTATATATGCAATACATGTACATGTCAGAAAATCTAAAATGTATTTGAAAGAGGCTTAGAAACAAGTAGTTCATCTATCAGAACCACTAATTAGTGAAGTTAATCATCCTTCGGTTAAAACTATTATGATATGCTCAGATAATCACAACCTTTTTATGTCCCACTAATGAAAGTTAGGGGACATTAGGACTCTCAGTCCATTTTTTATCTTCCCATCTCATTGTACCTTTGCATTAGCTTTTTTTATGAAGATGACTTCACATCTTCATGAACTTTGTACACAGTTATAATATGATGAGATCTCACTAACAAAATCTGAGCAAAATACTTCATGCTTGAGTGGACTTAGAAAAAGGTGGTATGTGCCAAAGGAGACATCATTGTCGCCGAGATCCCCACATTTTCGCACATTTTCTGGTTTGTTTTATTATTATTGTTTTAATTTCAGAACAGAAATTATATAAAAGCAATATATTAATTATATGATACATTTTAATTTGTTTACAGTATTGATGACAATGGTATTGAAAAATTCAAGGTCAGGTTCTCCAGAAAGAAATGTTGGAGCTACACTATTTCTTTTCAAATCAAGAACTGATCATTTGGCTGATGTTGGAAATGAGCAGAATGTTGTGGTTGGTCAGTCAAACCAGATTGGTGGAGTTAAGGTAGAACCAGCCAATCAGAGACCTGCTCCTCCTGATGTATCAGAGTGTAAAGAACGTGTTGACAAATCTGCAGAAGATGCCAGAAAAAGTAGAGAAAGAAGGCTGTTGGCTCATTTAGGGCTTAAAGGTTTGTTAGATAATTGTCTATACTGGTTGTAGGACTGAAGTGTTCTCTCGAAAAGAGATTTATTTGCAACAGTGACACTTTCAGTGTGTCATAAGGGTGCTTTTTTCATAACAAAATTTGTTTTTATAAGATAGGTTTTAGGTTCAGGTGAACAACCCAGGATCCTAGTAGCCTCTAGTTTGAATTGCATTTATAAGTCTGTTTTCTAACTTAAGGTCTAACAGAAGCAGACTGGATACAGAAAATGAAATGGCAGAAGATTGTCAGCCATGAGGGATTAAATGACTTGACATCCCCTAGCACTGTAGGAGGAAGGTTTAATGTGACCATGATTGGAGCTGATAAAGACAGTAAACTTAGGAATGCTATTTATCTAGCAGAAATAGGACCAACACAGTATCATGTAGCATATTATTTTGTGTACAAGCTGGACAGGTTGTTAGGGGTAAGTGAAGAAAACTAGAGGCTCCCAGGAGCCTGTAATCGCTCACCTGGAATCCAAATGACTTAAACTATATTTAAATTTTTGAAATTAACAGTTTCAGTCTAGTTGTTATAGCTTTTAAGTTACTGTGCAAAAACTATACATTTCTTCAAAAAATTTGTTAAATTCAATAACTCCTATAAGGTGCCATCCACAATTTCTGAAAATTAAATGGTTTTTAGGCATTGTCCTTTAGGGTACTTTAGAAATTTACAGTTTTACTCTACAAATAGGTGTGTTATAGACTAATTTATAATTAAAAAACTGTTCATATGTCCAAATTCATAATGAAAGGGCAATAACTCCTATAAAGAGTCATCTTGCAATTTTTGGACTAAGCAATCATTTGTAGGGCTTCTATTGCTGATCATTTGTGCAATTTCCAGTTTTAATCTAGCTACTATAGTTTTCAAGTTACAGGACAAAAATGGAAAATTTCATAAAATTGTCATTTAAGGGCAATAACCCCTATAAGGAGTCATCTGACAATTTCAGACCAATTAAATGAATTGTAGGGCTTTTTTTACTGATCATTTTTGCAATTTATTATTTCACTCTAGCTGTTATGGTTTTTAAGTTACAGGACAAAAACGGAAAATTTCATAAAAAATTGCAATTTAAGGGCAATAACTCTTATAAGGAGTCATCTGACAATTTCAGACCAATCAAGTGAATTGTAGGGTCTTTATTGCTGATCATTTGTGCAATTTACAGTTTCAATCTAGCTGCTATAGTTTTCAAGTTACAGGACAAAAATGGAAAATTTCATAAAAAATTGCCATTTAAGGGCAATAACTCCTATAAGGAGTCATCTGACAATTTCAGACTAATACAGTGAATTGTAGGGCTTGTATTGTTGATCATTTTTGCTATTTACAGTTTTACTCTAGCTGTTATAGTTTTAAAGTTACAGGACAAAAACGGACAATTTCATAAAAAATTACCATTTAAGGGCAATAACTCATATAAGGAGTCATCTGACAATTTCAGACCAATCAAGTGAATTGTAGGGTCTTTATTGCTGATCATTTGTGCAATTTACAGTTTCAATCTAGCTGCTATAGTTTTCAAGTTACAGGACAAAAATGGAAAATTTCATAAAAAATTGCCATTTAAGGGCAATAACTCCTATAAGGAGTCATCTGACAATTTCAGACTAATACAGTGAATTGTAGGGCTTGTATTGTTGATCTTTTTTGCTCATTACAGTTTTACTCTAGCTGTTATAGTTTTAAAGTTACAGGACAAAAACGGAAAATTTCATAAAAAATTACCATTTAAGGGCAATAACTCTTATAAGGAATCATTTGACAATTTTAGACCAATCAAGTGAATTGTAGGGTCTTTATTGCTGATCATTTGTGCAATTTACAGTTTCAATCTAGCTGCTATAGTTTTCAAGTTACAGGACAAAAACAGAAAATTTCATAAAAAATTACCATTTAAGGGCAATAACTCATATAAGGAGTCATCTGACAATTTCAGACCAATCAAGTGAATTGTAGGGCTTTCATTGCTGATCATTTTTGCCATTTACAGTTTCACTCTACCTCGTATATTTTTCAGGTTATATTGTAAATACCAAAAATTTTGTCAAAAATCTTCAAAAAAGGGCAATAACTCCTACAAGAAGCCAATACACAACTTCGCACTAATAGCAACTATTGTAGACCTTAATGTGCTGATCAATTTGAAGTAACGGTTTTCTCTATAGCTATTATAGTTTTTTAGATAATGATCAAAAACCTGTGTTGACCCCCATGTTCTATTTTTAGTAACAGCGGCCATATTTGTCTGTTGTTCAACACCCTGGGTACAAACTTGAAACTAGGAACCCTAAGGATGATTGTGGCCAAGTTTGAAAAAAATTGGCCAAGTGGTTTCAGAGGAGAAGATTTTTGAAAAAGTTTACGACGGACGACAGACGACGGACGACGGACGACGGACGACAGACGACGGACGACGGAGACGGACGACGGACGCCAAGTGATAGCAATAGCTCACATGGACCTTCGGTCCAGGTGAGCTAAAAAGGTGTTTTGTTTTAAATTTGTGTTGTTGTTTTGAAACACCGTATACTGGGATGTTACTTGACAGTTGGTGTAACCACTCACAATGACAATTTGTTCTGATATCCTCCTATTAAAGCAGCTTAAATGCAGAATACAGTCGTAACTTTGATGAACAGATTTCAACACACTCAAAGGTTGTATAGGCCCAATAACAATGTGTTATGTGTAGAGGCCTATTATGGATTCCATTTTTTTTAAGTTGTATGAAAATGAATACAAATTACAAAATTATGGACCATGTGTGTATATATCATACAATTATTGTAAGATATACATACATGTACTTGACATAAAAGCTATATAAGGACTCGGAACATAATAGGGAAAAAGTTTGTGAGAGCTTCACTTTTTCTCCATTGCTAAGCCTTAATATTACATAGTTATTATTTAAGGTCAATACACTTTTATATTTATTAATTAATGTGTCAGTAGCGAGATAAGCAATTTCAAACTTTCTGCGCATAACACAGTTTAAAAGTTCCTTTTTTGTGCACAATGTTTTTTATGCAACAACCCTTGTGTATTTTAAACATTTTAAAAAATGTGCTTCTTGCATTGTCTTCTCAGTAAAACACAGTTTTATTTATGAGCTAAAACTTAATTCAAAGAAGTTTCTTCTGACTGGGGCACTTTTACCACTACATAAAACACTCAACAATTTCATTTTTGCCGGGTTGCTCGTAGTGCATTATAGTTATAGTATTTATTTGGGCCGGGGCTGATAGGCCGACAAACTGTGAAAATAGGGTATCTTTTTTGTGTAATCAAATCCTCCTACAGTTTTAAGCCAGGATCTCTAAAACTTCACATAAAGATTGCACATGTATTGAAGTTATGCACCTGCTATTATGGAAGTGTTCCAGAATTTTTTTCCTAATTTTTCAGACTTGGGAACTTAGTCATTTTTGTCTCGCCTGGGACGATAGTTGCTGGAGGCGAGACATATATATGGGAATGCGGTGGCGCGGCGTAAACACTTGGACATCTTGAATCATATCTTTGTAAGCCCAAGCCCAAGGTCCATCAAATTTGGTCCAGTGGTAGCTTATGATGAGTACTGGCCAGTCAGTCATCTGTCACCTGACCTTGACCTCAATTTCATATCCAGCGACTACGTTAAGTTTTTGGGTTATGGCAGTTCCTCTATAAACACGCATGGATGACAATATTTGGTATATAGGTTGCTGAGGAATAGTACATGACTGTCTGATGTGTGTCACCTGACCTAGACATCAATTTCGCAGTCTAGCGACTATGTTTAAGTTTTTGGATTAGGGCACTTCCTCTCTAACCATGCATGGTAGGATGACAGTATTTGGTATTGCTTATGATTAGTACATGAGTGTCCTGTAGGTTTCAACTAACCATGACCTCAATATTATGGTCCAGTGACTAAGTTAAAGTTTTTGGATTAGGTCCTTTTCTATGTAACCATGCATTCTATATTCAAAATCATAACAATTTAATGCTATTTACGTAATGCTTATGACATAATTTTTTTCGTTACTGATGCGGAATGCAGGTGAGACATTTTTCTGTGTCCACACTTGTTCAAAATATTTTCAGGATACAGTACCTATATTGTGTAATCAACTCCTACAGTTTTCAACCCAGATCTCTGAAACTTCACAGAAAGATTGTACATACTAGTATATTGAAGTTGTGTCCTGAAATTATAGACTAATGTACTTAAGTCATTTTTAGCACACTATATACATGAAGGTTCTGTTATTTTGTGTAATCAGCTTTACACAGACGCAAAACCTTCTTCCAACAATTCACCATTTATTGAGGCACTTGCTTTGCAACATAGCCATTTTCAAACTTTTGTGACTTTAAAAATTATTTTATTACAATCTTATAGGAGTTATCATTTTAAACTATTTTCAGAATTTCTTAAAACTGAATAAAGTTGACAATTTTGTTATCCTTATATACTTTGTTTGTATACTTTTGTATACTTTTAACTATGGAATTAAGAGGATTTTCAGATCTATGCTCAAAAGCACTTTCATCAATTTTCTTAAATTTTTTAGCGCAAGCAATTTCTCAAAAAGTACCAAAAAAAGGAATGACCATGTAATTAATCACAGATTGGAAATCCAGAAGTGTCAGATTTCCATTGGAAATATATCTAGACATATTCTAAAAGAAAACTTCAAAAAATTAGACTGAATTGAATGATAACAATTTTGAATAATTTAATGAGGAGACGACAACATTCATTTATATCAGAAATACAAAGAAATTTCTTTGGGACTGTAAATAGTATTAAAACAGACAATTTCATCAGCAGATTTTCTTCAAGCTCTGTGTATCAACACACAAGTCTCTTATAATTTTATTTCTTAAATAAAATTGTAAATGTAGCAATAAACACAAAGTATTCCATAAAGGCAACAAAAACATAAACATGTAAATCACTAATAACAAAAAGCAGATATTATTTAACAATTAATTGTCTCTAGAGTAAGTACAAAATTCTTCTGTAACTGTCTGTACTGTATAGTCATTGTCCAGTTGTCTACCTCTTGAAGAACTCTCTATTGTGTCATTGGTATCAAACATGGTAGACTGGTCAGCAGATTTTATAATCAGGGTAGATAACTCTATAATCTGGTTCCATTTCTTTTCTCTGTATTGGTTGTACATCTTTCTAATACCAAGTGTTGTTGATTTTTTTGTCTGTAGCCTAACTATGTAACTTTGGTAACCATTGGTTTCTGATGTAAACAGGTACTTGTCAATCTGTTGGATTCTGCAATCTGCAATGAAAAAAAATGATTAAAGACAAATGTTAAATTATAATTTTGGTAAAATAGAAAGTTTTAAACCTGTAATTAACTAATGTGGGAAGCAAACATTTCTTTGAAGAAGATGTCTAAATGTCTGGAAAAAAATATTAACCCAGTAGATTAAGTTGATTAACTGCTCTGTCATGGTGTGTTAGCAAGTCTTTCAGCTGTTGTGCATAAGATAGAATACTGGAGACTTCCATGGTTGTACTGAATTTGATATTATATTGAAATTAGAATGGTTTGGGATTGATTTGATTTTCTTTTAAATGAATCTGTTTATATATTATTTATCATTTACTCAAAATTAAGGTGACCATTAAGCTTAGTGTTTGGATGTAAATTGTTTTCACTTTTATTTTCTGATTAGTAAAAGATCAAAGAACAATAATTTGTCTAATCAGCTAATAATTGGAAGTCAAAATAACAATTTATTGACTTCTGATTGGGTAATCAGTTAACACTTGGAGATAAAAATACTTCCGATTAGTTGTTAATCAATAATTAGGGATCAAAGCATTAATAATTGGAGTAATCATTTTTATAATACAGACTTGTCTTTCCAAAAAATACAAGACTAATCCCCCCCTCTTGTATGAAATTGGGTATTTTAGAAAAATGATTTGGGTCTTTTTGTGAATTGTAAAAAATCCATTATCTGTTTTTATAACTGAGTTTAAAGCATTAATTGTTATAATGGAAATGTGATGATACAAATGCCCATCATCCACATGTGGCACTGTATCTTAAGAATGTTTTGACTGATTTTATTCAAATTGCACACAGTTATTATCTTACTTTATGGTCTGTATACTTTTCTGTAATTATTTTTATATTTTTCACTTTGGAGCTATAAACATTTTATTCATGATTGTCTTTGAATTTTTTGGAATTGTTTATTTTGATTTATGTGAGCTTGATTTCAATTTTTTTAAATTCTAAGATTTGTTTAGAAATTTTAATCATTGTTAATAATTGGTACATGTAGAGGTAATTATAACATATCAGGGCACTAATGATGCATCCACAAAGTCTATAGCTCTTTTCCTTATCTTAAAACAGACATATAAAGCACTACTGGTGCAGCTGTTAATTACATAAGTTTTGTACATAAACATGTATACATTCTGGTTGGTGCAATCTCTCAAAATGTAACGTTTAAATGCATAGATCATGGCAGGCTAAACCTTGTCATTCCTTCGTTTCAAAGCCTTATTTACATAAAACATGATATTTTAGACTGTACGCAAGTATTGTATAGGTAGAAATTCATTACAAATTTTGATAATCATGCAATCTTTACTTTTCCAGCTGTACCATACACCACCAAGCATTGTTTGGTACATGACTAGGAATGAGGTGGACATAGTTAGAGGAGATGATACTTGGAAACAAAGAATAAACATGGTGGCACCAAATTCTGAAGTCAAAGGTTGGTACAGTGAAACTCCTCTAAACCGGACCCCCTGAAAACCAGTTTCCCCTTCAAATTGGCCGTTTTAAAAAGTCCTGGCCATTACCCTTTAAAGGCAATGTAAATTATCTTCACAAAACCGGCAACCTCTGCAAACCGGACACCAACCACTTTTCTTAAGTTTTGCATTAATTAACCAAGTAAATTTCACCCCACTTTACCGGCCAGTTATAAAAATTACCTGTCATAAATCACTACCCTTTTTTTTTGTTAGAAATGAACATTTCTCAGCGGCAATTGAATTTTTTAACTTCTCAAATGAAACATGCTATGATAACTTAACAATAAAGTAAAATTGATTAAGGACTTGGACTATGTACTCATTAGGGCGGTAACTGAAAATCACGGTAGATTTCACTCAACTTCAACTAATATTTAACAATTATTTTACAGGTATTCTAACCAGTCCAGTACCTTTGGTGCTTAAGCAAGAAAATTTTCTTATTAATGAACAAAGTTCCATAGTAAATGAAGTTAAGGAGTTTAGTCGTCAGGAAAAGATGCAGCTGGAATATATTGTCCTCTGGTATCTTACCAAAATCTATCATGCAAAGGAACCACCTTTTTCATATAAAGGTAAATAAAAATACATTTTTCTTTGCATTTCTTTGTGCATACTGCATTTATAAAGGTAATGTGAACAAAACTCAAAGCTGAAATTTATCTGTGATATACATATGTTATCGCTATTTTGCAGTATTTTCCTTTGATCTTGATGTGCCTTATTATCCCATCTCACTTTGCTGTCAAGATGTCGTTAAGTAAACACTGACGTCAGAATGTTACAAAACATGGATAAACAGATTATTTAAGTGGTATGAATCTTTATGCACTTTCTCATCATCTCATCTCAGGGCTGGCACCCTTTGTTGAGATAGGGACAAGAAAATGCATTTTGTTTAAAAAAACGTAAATAATCTATTATTAAAAAAAGACAAGTACCAGTAACATTAAAACTGTTCCTGTCTTCTCATGACACTATATCCACAGTACTGTGAATTCCTTTTTATTCCTGGGGTACCAATTTTCGTGGTTTTCGTGGGTAGGCTGATCCACGAATTTAAGAATCCAACGAAATATTAACTCTTTTGTATTGTTATTAAGGATGTGGGCTACGTTTTACAATGTGGACCGATGCTCTATGTCGTTAACAAAAAACCCAAATCTCAGAGTAAAACTTTAATCTCCGCGTCAAAACCTTAATTTCCCTGTCGCATCCTTAATTTCATGTTTTTTCTAATAAAAATAAAAATAGAATAAAGTTTATACTAGTCAAAAATTAATCAATCTTACTTACTTATGGGGGTTTTTAACGTCCTTGATTACCGTAAAACGGTCTCGCTCGGACTTATTGCCTAATGGCTGTTTGAAAATTTTTTTTTACCTATTTATTTGTATTTTTGGGAATTTATAGGCCATAAATACTATAAGTGAAATGATATAAGTAGTCAGAAATGCCGCACACAAAAAGACTTCGTGGAAGTAGATTTATCTATCAAGCTGCATCCAGTAGAGACGCTAGCAGCAAGCGAATACTGCCAATGGGGTCTTTAGCGTACCAGTTTATGGAATACTGTACACGAGGCACCAGTTTTACGTCTCATCTGACAGACGGAAACAAAATTATTTTAAAAAAATCTATTTTTTCTATCAAATTTATAATCATGTCCTGTCAAAACCCGACTGAAGCCATAAAAACTTCACTACTGTTATATAAACACCTGTAGGGTGATTTCAAACAAAATTAATCCCTTCTATCACCATAAATCAATTAAAAGTCTAGCCAGGTGTTTTTTAAAAGGTGTTAAGATCATAAAACTAATCAAATCAAATAAGGATTGATAAATATTGACATTCAAAAAACAGTTTATTTTCGTTGGATAATTTTAAAGCTTAAAGATGAAAAGATAATAAAAATGAGGCCTACCTTTACAGCTTAATGAAGTAAAACACATTAATTAATGATAATTACATAATTATGAAGGAATTTTCTGGCATATGTTTATTTAAGTAAACAACAAATATGTCTTGATCACCTTTATTAGGTTGTGAAAATCGATATCTTTATTAAATGAACACTTTCACGTGCCGAGTCTAAACTAGTACAGCCAAATACCACAAAAAAATTTTGCTTCAAAATTACAAATCCACAATTTACGAATCCACGATCTTCCAATTTTGGTTAAAACCACGAAAAATTGATACCCACGAATTTAAGTACTTTCACAGTAATATAAACTGCTGAAAATGAACCCATATAAAGATACAAATGCAGTCAAAAAATACATCAACACTTTAAGTTAATAAAAAAAAAAACAAAAACAGATCAAAACAATACAATAAGGCATATACTTCATCCTATTGTCCACCAACTTCTCCCTGTCAGCCTTAGAAAGAGAATTGATTTCTCTTTATAATTCTGACCCAGCATCTCCTGTTAACTAGCATCTATCAGTTGACTTGATCAGTCAATGGACTTGAAAAAGACCAATTAAAATACAAATAAAACATTAGCAGTGAAGGCACTTTGTAAGTAAGGTAACCATCCACATTTGTTTATGATTTTGGAGTTTAATTGTTTTTCCCTGGATGCTGATTTAATTGCATTTATTAGATGCTAATTTCTATGTCTTTTCTAAATTCAACTTTCTTTATTTTACCTACATGCAAATTAAACTGTCTTCCCTTAATAACAATTTTAATGCTTTGGCCCTCTATGCCAATTTCTCTATCTTTAATGAATGCCAATTTCAGTGTCTTCCCGAAATGCCAATTTCATTTTCTTCCCTAAATGTCAGTTTTTCTGCTTCATCCCTGTATGCCAATTTCTCTATCTTCCCAGAATGCCAATTTCACTGTCCTTTTATGTCTTCTGTATCTTCCTGAATGCCAATTTCTCTATTTTCCCTGAATGCCAATTTCTCTATTTTCCCTGAATGCCAATTTCTCTATTTTCCCTGAATGCTTATTTTCCATCTTCCCTGAATCCCAATTTCCTATATTCCTCATGTTTTATTGGAATAACACTTATTTAATACATGTATTTACGTTGAAATCGTTTTTATATAAAACTATTTTTGTAGGACACATGATACAGTTAAGTGCAGATGGAGCGTTCCAGGATTTAAGTGTAAAGCTAATCAACTACCTGTATAACTGCCAATTTCCTAACATCGTTTATAAACTGTTGTCATGTTTCAAATGTCACCAGACTGGCAAGAACAAACTGTCAATATGTGGTCTTGGAGAGGAGGTATGGATGTCAATCTCAATAAAACATATATACTTTATATTTAAATTGATTAGTTCATGCGCAAAGGTGGTAGAGTGGCAACATTATTTTACTATTGATCATGTACCTGTTAACACTGAGGTTGTTGGTTGGAATCTTACTGTGGGCAAGGCTTGCTGGACTCCAGTCTTAATCGACAGGGATTGCCAGTTTTCCTACCGAAGGTGGGGTTTTCAACGGGTACTCGAGCTTTCTTACCCAATAAAAAGCTGGACATTCAAATTGTGGCATATAACCCCAATCAAACAAACATAATATATTATTAAGGGTTCCACTTCAGTATTTACCAAACAGTTTACCTCATTTGATTAATCTGTATTACCCAGCAGAAGATGCAGGGTTCTCACGCGACCTTAAAAACAGGAAAAGACCAAAAGTTTAATTGTTCTTTTCCCTGGTTAGGAAAAATCTGTGGATTTCAGTAAATATCGTGAAAATCTGGGAAAAATACAAGAACTTTTTGAAATTAAAAAATATTCTCCATTGTATGTTTACCTTACCCATTTATGTTACAAAGTTTTGCTGTCTTTTATTTTATTGATAAAGGTGCAAGAAAATTTGCACCAAAGTTTGATGATACATCAATATAGGATTTATGATATCACTCGGGCATTTAAAGTAATGGTCTATATTTCAAAACAATAATTATTGTTAATTGTTTATGTTTTTGAAACTTATGCCGTGCTATTCACAAGGACCATGAAAATGATTTAAAAAGACCTTGATGGATCATTGAAAAGTCCTTTTGAAATTAAAATGAAATATTTGTTGGAACCCTGCTGATGATTAAACTATTGAGATCTCTAAATAACTATGTAGTTATTGAATGTAAAACATTTGTTTAAGGTTACCAAGCAAGTTGAAGAAGATGGATTGACACTTGGTGACTTCAAAATTCATCAGATGACAACAGGTATTTTATCTCGAGTAATTAATGAAGCTGCATCAGAAGTCTTAGAAGTTGTTGATCAGTGTATACATAGTCACAGCAGAGAAAAGGTTTTATACTGAAAAAATTGTGTCTTATTGATACATTTAACATCATGTTTATAAACTAAAAAGTTGTAATCTTACGAGTACCTGGTAGGTTTTCTTGGCTAATGGTACTTTTAAGAATATATATTCATGTGAGTGAAATCATGGAAAGTAGATAAAGGATGATGATGAGTATGACATATATAGGTTATAAATGTTGGAATTTTATTTATCTGTTATTTCATTTCAATATGGAGAAAGTCCTAAAATTTGGGAATATACGAGACGTTGTATGTGTGGAATTATCGTCATGTAGTGTGTCATTTTTCATGACCTGTTATTTTTTTTAATTAACTTTTTTCTAAATATATTTTAATATTCAGACAATAAGATTAACTGATGTCTGTACGGTTTGGATACATACAATTTCTTTATAGACAAATGATTAAAAAAATTTAAATATGGATAGTTGTTAATTTAATTTTTAAATTATATTATACTGGGATATAAATGAAAAAAGGTGAATTTTGCAATAAATAAATATAATATTGCCCAACTTGCAATAAACATTATAGAATGAACTGGATTGTAGGACAAGACTGATCTCAAAATAGAGAAATATGAACAAAATGGATATATTTACACATATTTTATAAATAAATTATATTTTTAAATTGAATAAATTTATGTATACATGTATATATTTTTAAATTTATGACTAGCTGTTAGGTGATTGTGTCATTTTGTAATGTTAAAAACTTGTATAATTGTTCAGGTAAACGATTTTCATTTTTGTAGACTATATATCGATCAACCCTATTATGTACTAATCAGGCTGTATAACCATGAAACAAAGAGGAATTGTAATATTTGTAATTGATGGTAATTTTATGCAAATGTATATGTGAGTGAGATTTTTGTTAACTTTTAAGTAGGTTTGATACTGTGATACCATGTTTATTAGTGCAAAGTGCTAGTTTCTATAAATAGATTGATGTTGTCTCAGAACATTCATGTGTAAAAACCATAACACTCTTCTGTTGTGTAGGAATAACATTTTAACGTGCAGTCATGTTTGTACCAACAGTCTAAAGGGTGTAAAATGAAACTTTTATGCTAGTTGTGGATTATGATCTGATACATTCAATTTTCTCAACACACCTGATAGTATTGTGATCGGTTCATAGATAATTTTGATTCAGTTTGTTATCGAATTGTTCAACTGAAGTATAAATGATCCTCATATAAATGATTTTTGCTGATCTATATTAAATGTACTCTTCATCCACTGTTTGGTAAATCAAACTACTATACATAATGCCTATTTTAGCTTATATATTTAAACAAATTTTGTTAAGAAGAAAGTGCATATAGTTATCATAGTAATCACATAACAATAACCATTTTCAATTATTTCAATGGGTCCACAGTACCTGTAGTGCGAGTTCACCGATACTAATCACACTTCCTGCCAGTTTGCACCTGCCTTGTACAATTATAAAAAAGGTTTAACATGAACTACAGTTCGTTTGTAATGAAGTTTATCTGTGTTCCTCTGTTTGTACTAGTCATGATGTAATATTTGTTACTTAAGAAGATGTTAATTATGCAACCTTGCAAGATAAGATTTACCACATACTTAACAGTATGGATGATACTTACCACATACTTGACAGTATGGATGATACTTGCCCAATTTAATTCAATGAAGTCTTCGAAGATACTTAGGCTTTACAATTTTAACCAAAGGCACGAGTATCATTAGGCCTTTTTGAGAACAAATATTTCGCTTAGTAATAAACTTTTCTCAATTACCATGACAATTAAAGAAATCAAAAGTTTTCATTGAAGGAAATTGTTCCATAAAAATTCTCAGTAAACAATTGTTTTTGGTGCCATTTGTCTTAATCCAGACTACGTAAATTAAACAGCCAAATTAATATTATAATTTTTATTTGAACACAATCAGAATTTAATTTCACAAAGTTGACCTTTTTAACCTCTTGTTCAGTCAATTCTAGTGCATTGGCAGTGCTCAAAATAAACCCAAATTCAAATTAGCATTGAAACACAAGCATTTTTAGCTCACCTGACCCGAAGGGTCATGTGAGCTATTGCCATCACTTGGCATCCGTCGTAGTCGTCGTTGTCGTTAACTTTTCTTCAAAAATCTTATTCTTTAAAACCACTGAAGGGATTGCTTTGAAACTTTGCACACATCATCAGTAAAATGTCCTCTACCAAGTTTGCACAAATCATGGCCTCAGACCAACCAACATGGCTAAAAATAGAACAGGGGGTCAAAATACAGTTTTTTGCTTATAAAGTATAACAGATACAGGAAAACCGAAGAGACCTTCCTTCTTCAGCATCTAAAGCTCTACAAAACACTCCATTGGGTCAAAGTTGTATGATGACTCCTTGTAGGAGTTATTGTCCTTTAATTGTCAAAATTGACCATTTTTTCCATTTTTGCCTCAAAATCTTGAAAATTATTAGAACTAGAGAAAAAGTTAGCATTGCTTAATTGTTCTGCTCTATGAGGGCTACAAAAATGACTGAAGGGTCAAGATTGTCTGATTAACCGTTTAAGAGTTATTCCCCTTGAACTGTTTTTTTAAATCGGTTTTACTTGATTTTTTAAAATCTTCTCCTCTGAAACAACTGAAAGTACTGCTTTGAAACTTTATACACATCATCCGTCAAATGTCCTCAACCAGGTTTGCACCAACCATGGCTGCAGATTAACCAACATGGCCACTATGGCTAAAAATAGGACGGAAGGGGGCGGGGGGGGTAAAATACAGTTTTTGGCTTATATTTAAAAAAGTGTAACAGATACTGGAAAACCGAAGAGACATGTCTTCATCTGCATCAAAAGCTCTATGAAATACTCCATTGGGTTGAAGTTGTATGATGACTCCTTATAGGAGTTATTGCCCTTTAATTGTCAAAATTGATTATTTTTGACATTTTCGCCCAAAATCTTAAAAATTATTAGAACTAGAGAAAAAGTTAGCATTGCTTAATTGTTCTGCTCTATGAGGGCTACAAAAATGACTTTAGGGTCAAGATTGTCTGATGAACCGTTTAGGAATTATTCTCCTTGAACATTTTTTTAATCAATTTTACTTGATTTAAAAAAAATCTTCTCTTTAACCAATGAAAGGACTGCTTTGAAACATTGCACACATCATCTTTAGGACGTCCTCTACCAAAATTGTGCAAATTATGACACCTGACACTACCTATAGCTACCTTGGCTTAAAATAGAAAAAAAAAAAGGGGTGGGGGGTGGGGGTGGGAGTCGAGAGAGTTTTTGACTGATAGTTAAAAAAGTATAACAGGTACAGCAAATTTGAAGTGAACCTCCCTTCTCCATCTAAGCATCAAAAGCTCCTCCTTATAGGAGTTATTTCCCTTAGAAGGTCAAAATTAATGATTTTTGCAATCTCAAATTCCTTATAGCAAAGAAAAGCTGGATAAAAAAGGGTTGTTTGGTTTCAGGTTCAGGTAAGCGATACAGGCTCCTGGGAGGCTCTAGTTTCTATAAATACAAGAGAAACAGCTAATAACAGAATCTCAAAAATTATTTGATTAGTGATCTAGATATTTACAGTTGGTCATTTCTACTGTATAGACTGTTCAGCATTATCTGTTAAAACATACCTCATAATACTACTCTTTTTGCACCCCTTTTTTCATTGGCTAAAAGGGTTGTCACTCAAGGCATATGTTTCCCTGTATACTCCAAGTGCCTTATACCTATTGTTTGTATTATTGTAAAGTGTATATTCTAATAATAGTAATGACTACATGTATTGTTTATTTGTGTTTAAATTCAGTTAATTACTATACATTTTGTATACAAATGAGTGTAGGCATATGTCAGGGAGAGGAATACACTTGACAAACCGGTTGTGGATTTTGTCTTTTCCTGTGGGGTGTCCTTATATTTCCTCTCTAATGTGACATCTTTTTCTATAAAACAGTGAACATTAAATGCCTATTTGATTTTTGTCAATGGATAATACTTCTACTTTAATTTTATGATACGGCATATCGATTTCAAGGAGTGGGCTTGGTAGAAAAGCTATAAGTTTTGCTACCAATGCTGTGGATTATGAAAAATCCATCTTAACTTTATATATCAGATTTGATATATTGGTTCAATATATTTATTAGAAATGTTATTCCTTTTATACATTCAGAATATTTTTGCACAAGTTCCTGATTGTAAATCAATTTTTTTTAAAAGGCCCAAAAATTATGTACTCAAGTCCTTGATTTTGCAACCATTGTGTTAATTAGGGGAGATGGTTTTAGAGCTCAATCCACAGAGCAGCATAGTGCTTTAGGAGGCTGATAGGGAAGCCCTCTGTTGGGTTGGAGTTTGTCATGTTATATTTACAGCCTTAGTCAAATTGATTGACAAGTGTTCCCACCTGTGATTGTTGTTGGCTTCTTAATTAAATGTGTTGATTCACTTTAATTGCACTAAGCCACCATGTACCATAGTGGGCAACATTTTGGAGATTGCCACGTCCTTGCACATTAAAGACCAATTTTTAAATTTAAAAATAGTGTTGGCACATTGGTTAAAAAACTAAGTAATTTGTATCTCCCCAGTTTTTAATATTTATCTTTGGCAATCAGAAATCAATTTCATCCTCCTAATTTACTTGTCTTGTCTTGAATATAGCGATACTTAAAATAATACTAACAGGATGTTAAGCAACAATTCAATAAAGATATATGTGGAAAAAGCACCTGTTAGTATGTATACATTTTGGAAATTTTACAGAATGTCTATAATTTCTTTGTGTATCAACATTCTGAAAATGGAAATCCTTCGTTGGCGACCTATGTCCTGCAAGAGATACACAGGTTTGTCAAGTAAGTCAATTCGACGGCATTATTAATTTTAACATGTGTCCTTTTATATTTTGGAAACATTTAAACCATTTATGCAGAATTCTCAGTTGCTGTAATCAATTTTTTACCACAAATGCATCTGGATACGAATGTTGGACTCTTTTGGTACATAAATAATTCTTTGAATATTGCCATATAGAGAAGCCATTTGTTGGCAAGTCCATAATTATTTTCCTAAAAATTTTCCTTGCCACAACTGTTAAGGTGTACCATAAACAACCAAATTTCCACATAATTGTTATGTAATTCAACCTGGCAATTTGATTTATTTTGACCAATATTTGTTTCCTGTGTCAGTCACTTATTATGAGCAGTATATGTTTATTTCTCTACATTTGAAGTCAGAATTTTTATTATGTAATAGGCTTTCTTTAGCATAGGTAAATAGAAAGAAAAAATCACAGAAGATAGATTTTATATTATCATACTGAGGATTCATTGTTATTTGCTGGATACAGATTTCTGTTGATTCCCTGGGGACAGGCAAACCAGGAATTTCTGATGAACGAAATACAACTTCACAGTTGCTTAGATAGGTGTAAATCCCAAATTATCTTATTTCGAATCATCAATTTTTCTCAAACCAGTAAATTGGCACCCACAATATTAAATGAATCTCGATTTACAAAAACATATGGTTGTATATTAATTAAAAGGCAACTGTTTTCTTATGGGTAGATTTAGATAAACAGAAATATCAGTACAAATGTTGAAGAATTATGTAAATAAACACAAGTGTATGTGTATGTTTTTCTTACATTTCATTATTAACAATAGGACTAAAAGTCTTATGTTGTACAATTCTTAGTTGATCATGTTTATTGACCTTCCTATAAATAAGATTATAGATTTTACATTCATTATTTTGTTAGATGTTTGACATATATTTATGCAGATGTTATGAACTGCTTATTAAACTCTGCCTTAATACATTTTGTTTTGTTCTTTTCTTGACTGGTGTTGATCGTGTCATGCATCAAAGATAAATTTTTTCCAGAAAAAGTGTGCAGTTCTTTGGAAATTGAATCAAGAGGACTTATTTTTTACTGTTCAAAAGTAAGGCATTGCTTAGGATAAAAAAATCGAATCTTTCGGTTTTCCAGTTATCTATGGTAATGTTTCCATAGAATGCTCCAGTACAACTTAAAGTGGGGTATCGGTGGCCAAGTGGTTAAGGTATTTCGTCTACTATTGATCACGTAGTCTGTCAACACGGAGATTGCGGGTTCGATTCTCATTGCGTGCAGGGTGTACTCGACTCCAATCTTATTTGACAAGGATTGCCAGTTTTCCTACCGCAGGTTGGAGTTTTCTCTGGGTTCCTCCCCCAATAAAAACTGGACGCCATGATTTAACTGAAAAATTCCTGAAAATTGTGTTAAACATCATTCAAACAAACAAAAACACAACTTAAAGAAAGTAATGGCAATGGTTATTAAACACATTTAATGAACTTGCTGCAAGCGCATTTGTTATGGCTTCTCATGTGGCTTTTTGCTGAATTTCACTGTAGAAGAGAGGGACTACCGGGTACTGTAACAGCTTGATTACAGGTTCTACATGTAGGATAAACTAAAGCTGATGATAACCATTTATTATTCAATTAACTATTGAAAAACCAAAAATAAAAACATCTAAAGATTTAACAGATATTATTTAAAAAATATAATTTGAGAGGCGATTCTACAAAACAAAAGGGCGACTTTACATCGCTTTTGAAAATGATCCAGGGCGAAGTAGGACCATGATAAAGCGACTTCTTCGCCCAAGTCACCCTCCAACGCGAGCCCCGATGTATACTATGCATTATTATCAATGAACAAGGGAAATAACTGAAATACTTGGTTCTATTAGACAAACAAGTTTGCAAATTTTAGAAAAGAAATGTTCTGCAAAGATTCCATGTAACAGGTTTGAGCAATTAAGATGTCTTATATTTTCTATTGATTTCCTATGAACACTAAAATACTATGCAGAATCATCTTTATAGATTTTATTTAATTTGGAAGTAATCAATAAATTTGCCCATCAATAAATTTGGTTTGATCCTGAAACTGGTCTACATTTTTTCTTCTTTTAACATCATCACGGTTCATAACTCTATTGACCAAAAATTTCGGTTAAATCTCTTTAGAAATTATGTGGTTAGTTTGCTCTAAAGAAGCTACTGACCGTGTTTTGACATCTTATAGTGATAGAACTTATATTCTAAATGAAGGTTTTTAAAGGATTTCTCCCCCAATAAAAACTGGACGCCATGATATAGCTGAAAAATTGCTGAAAGTGGCTTTTAACACCATTCAAACAAACAAACAAACAATAAACTTGAGACACATATTGCCCTTATAAAACCTTCAAGCTTATTCACTTTTTTATTAGATCATGAACACAAAAAAGATTTGATTCACATGTCACGAGTTCACCAAACTTACCGTAGCTGATCCCATCTTTGTTGCGACTAGGCAACAATAGGAGATGTTGGAAACTATTGGTGCATTATTTTTCAGTAATTTTCTACAAGGTTTAATCAATTTATACCAACTGTTTTGATTGGACAAAAACAATTCAATTACATCATCTTATACAAATTTTAGAATTTACAGAGCAATTTTTTCCCTGAGCTGACAACTTTTTTCAGAATCCAATGTAAGGGGTTCTCCTCTGGGCAAGGGGGAGGGACAGAAATTTTCTTGCCTAGGACAAAAGTCGCTAAGGCTAGATATATGAAATTCCAATGGCTGCAACGAGGGCAGTAACACTTGACAGTTTGCTTGATATCATTGTAAGCTTCGACATTACAATCAAATTTGGTTCTGTGGTGGCTTATGAGTACATATGTACTTGTCAGTCACCTTGACTCCAATTTCACGGTCTAGTACACATGTAACATTACAATTTTTTGGATAAGGTCAGTTTCTCTAATTATGCATGGTATATTAATAATGTGTCAGTATATAGGTTGATGATAGTCTTGTAGGTTTTACCAGACATTGATCTCTATGTCACTGTTCAATTAACTTATTATGTCAGTTCCTTTGTAACTATTCATGGTAGAATGACAATATTTCCAAAAATAGGTTACTGATAAATAGTACATGACAGTCTGGATGGTGTCATCTAACCTTGACCTTAATTTGTAAGCATGCATGGTAGGATGATAATACACATGTATGGTGCATATAGTGTGCTGATGAATATATATATAGTTCAAGACAGTCTGGATCTCAACTTGGCCTCAATTGTGTGTTTTAGTGACTAGTATCTTGAACTATGCTTGGTAGAGAGCCAATATTTGGTATATATGCTGCTAACAGTAGTATATTACAGACTAGAAGGTGTCACATGACCCTGACCTCAATTACAGGATGTCTGTTCTTCATTAGACATGCATGGCAAGACGGTACATGTATATAGGTTGCTCATCAGCAATAAATAACAGTCTGCATAAGAATGTAACAGATTTTATATGATGACGATATAACACTATTTATATGACGTCTGTAAATGCAGAAATTTTTTTCACTACTGATGTGGAATGTAGGTGAGACATGTTTCTTTGTCCACACTTGTTGATCAAATCGATTCAGATTTTGAATAATTTGATCTGATTACCTTTAATATACTATTCTACAGCTGTTCATATCTGAACCGAGATTCCTTTGGTAAACCATGTTTTGTATATTCCTATGTCTCCCTCCTAGGTAAACTTTTTGATTCTATATTGATTTTCTTTTTCTGCTCAAAAAATTGAAATGACTATTTACCAATAAGAGAATAATGAAGGTGTTTTAGGAAAAATAGATTTGAAAACAGCAACTAACTCACAAATTTGACATAATCTCCTTTGGACTTTATTTAGCTTGTGTGTGGGTTGCCTTAGTTTACAGCAACAATTTCCTAAGAAAAAGTGTTTAAACCTATAAAAGCTCTAAAATGCTTTCTTGCCAATCTCAGATGCAAAGTTCAGAAGTGAAAAGAAAAAAACAATAGGAGATGTTGGTTATATATGTACATGTTTATCTCAAGTACACAAGGGAAATAACTCATAGATATATTGTAATTAAAGGACCATTTAAACACAGTGGAGTTCAATTAATCTAGGTATTGCTAAAAAAAAGTTCCACTTCACAAAAAAGTCACTCATCTCAAACTTGGTCTGAAAAATTATGGTATTACTACTTACCAAATATTTAATTAATAGATACAATTCTATTACAGGAAGGTCATATTTTTCTTCTGATAATCCAGCTTCCTTTGCAAACAAAAACTTGAAGCCATGATACAGCTGAAAAATTGCTGAACTTGGCATTAAACCACACCATTCAAACAACATTCAATAACAGTAAACCAACAGAGTGTAAACCTATATTTTCGTCAATAAGGAACTGTAAATATCTACAGGGATAATCAATTGTAGTAGGTAAGGGTTTTATATTTTGGGACATATGTTTTGAGTCATCAATTGTCATTAGCCCATCATATATAGCACAAACTTGTTAAAAGTATCTTGACTGTGGGACTAGTTTAATTTTTAACTTTTTTTGTGAGTTTCCCATTCACTTAATGAAATGGTCCCAAGACTACACAAACTTAGAACCCAGCTGTCCACCCAACCCCTTATTGGCAACAGCAGCATATTTGGTGTAAATCTGGCATAAAAAAGTCTTTCAAAGACAGAAATGACAGGATTTCCTTAAGCAGGAAGTAGGTAATCAACAGACCTGAAATTAAATCCCACGTTATGGGAGGCCATGCTGATGCTGCAATGTGATTAGTAGTTGCTGAGAAAACTGTTACGAACATTTTTTTCCCGCCTGCCTGGAATTCATATTTTAACCCGGATTTTCCGTGAAATCTGACCAAAAAGTAAAATTAACAAAAATTATAATGCAACTATCTACATTTAATCTAAGGAAAACAGATAATAAATTTTTGCCATATTAATCAAACTTAGTTATTGTCAATTTCACTGTCCATATTCTATCCATCAAAGCTTTTGTTTCCATATGCATCATCCACTCTTAATGGTCCATCCCTGCAAGTGGCTTTCTCAATTTTCTCTGTAGTCAAGACTAAACTTGGAAAATTAGACTTCAAATAACGATTATCAATGAATTTCCCCACCTTATCATCCTTCTGAATCTTTATTAGCTGTGTCTTCTGGTTTTTTATTATATGGCCTTCAACATTGTTTCTGTTTGACTCCTTATCTGATTCAGCTCTGCTAGTCATGGTGCTTTCTGTCCATAACCTGTTCCTGCCTTCAACTGGGGAAACATCTGCACAGGCATCTGATGAACAATCAATACCCACATCTATATCTCCTGGTGTACTTTGACGAATCAGCCCCAGCCTAGAATCAGCAGAGGCTGGTCTCATGAAATTATTTTTCTGCTGTCCAAGGTATTCAGTTCCAAAAGTCCTGTGAAGCATTATAATAATTGGAAAGTAGTATTTGATTCAATATAAATTAGTTCAATAAGTACAATATTCATACATTGTAAGACAATACTTAATTTTGTTGGAATAGAGGGCAAGAGTACCATAAAGTATAAATAACTAAAAAGCAAAAATGTATATACATTTTGTTGTACAGTGAATGTAATTATTGCAGGGTAAAGATATGCATACATATCTGTTGGAAAATAAATGCACATGTACTTTTGACTGAGAAGGTTATTAACTACAATTTTCCCTATGCCTACACTGGCCAAATGAAGATTGCATTAGCCATATCACATTACTTAAAACACTGTTTTTGGAGACCTCAGTGTTCAGTCTAGAATTTTGGCCTAAGGGGGTCATGATGGCCCTAATAACTTACCATAGGGGGCCAGAATTTATAGCTAGGGGTCAATAAAACCAATATAGAGACATGACAACTGGACAAAAAGTGAAGGCCGTTTTTGCACGTTTATCTCCAATGGAAGTAAAATATGAAGAAATATGCTTCATCTTGAAGCATGAACAACACGTTATAAAAAAATCGATAATATATTGTCTACATGATTTAGGCACTTGCTAAATTGTAATTGTACATGATAAAAAGCGTACTTAGGACCGAGAATACAGTTAAATTTCTGGTATATGTTAAAGGGACTTTCTCAAAGCTGTTGACTATGGGGGAATTTCTCAAAGCAATGAAAAATTATGTTGCGCCAGTAATGACCCAGGAGGTTTTTTAAGTGCGTCAATTGAACAAAAAATGCAGGAATGGTGCAATGGCACGCTCTAGATTGAACACTGAGACCTAATCACAAATAAAGAATTTGTATTCATACATAACAATATACAAACCATGTGTTCAAACCAGGGTCAATCTTAGTTGGATGTTTCTTCCTGTAGTATCTTCTAAGTAGCCAGACACACATTACTGTAATTAGCAATACACCAATAGTCAGAAAAAATGTCTTAGTAACATTCAAATTACATTTCTGATAACCAATCAAATCTTCACAATCGTAGAACACAGAGCATGGGTTTGGACTGCACTCATTGATGTCAGTTTGACACCACTCTCCTTTGTACCCAACATCACATTTGCAGCTGTACTTCTCGAAACTTTTTGCTCTTACAATGTCACTACATGGAATTGAAGTTTTATTGTGACAGTTGCCATGGATACAGGGAGAAATCAAAATATAACTATTGACTTCTAGCAGTTTAGTAGTAAATTTTAACCTATCAAAACCTCTAGAAGAGAAAACTGTGATTCCATTGAAAGATTTATCCACAGATAAATGAAGCTGAAATTTCTTCTTGTTGTTGCCATGGCTGTCTAGAAGATCTAAGGAATAGTTGCAGAGATTTGTATTTGTCATTGCAGTTGTAATGTTTATTTCATCAGCAAAATCAACATCAGAAAACGTCACATGACCTAAATTTATTGTCTTTGTATAGTTTCCATCCAGTAAGATACTGATGATGATTTTGCCTTGTATTTCAGTTTCTTCAATATTGAAGTTTGACTCAAATTTAATCTCAGGAGCATCATTCATAGGTGATACAATGATGCTGATATTTTTAGAAGAAGACAGTGGATGGAATGGAGGAAGCAGATTAGTCTCCTTTACTGTTACCACAACAAAATCAATGCCATTAAAATCTTTGTCAGGCTGGTAAGAGATGTCACCACTAGAAGTTATGTTGGCTTGGCCATGAAATGGTGTATGTGTTATGATAAATTCAACTGTGTCATTTTCATCATCATTATACTGAATTATTCCTTGTCCATCTTTGTCATGGATGGAGTCAAACGTCACTACTGTTCGTCCATTGGGACTAACAAATATATTGTACAGATCTTCACTAACAAACAGCTGAGAAGTTGTGATACGGGGTGGAGTGTTTGGTGCCACTCGTGACATCACCATAAGTGCCAATAGTCTAGGTACTGGAAATTCAGTTTCAACTGATCTTTTGTGTCTACTTGGCTTCATAGTTAATGATCTATAGAACAGTTCCTGGCATGCCTATAAAAAAAAACGCAACTTTTAACCCAAATTAACAGACAATTGCTTATGATTATGATTATATCTATGATAAATTAACAAAACTCAACCAGAAATTCATACTGCTAATTCATAATTCTGGTTAATTACTCCCCTGATAAACATATCCCCTATTTTTATCAATGGATCATTTTGATATACAATAAGAGCTGAATTAATGAAATTAGCTGAAAGTGCAAAAATGCAAACAACTATAAGTCAAGTTTTTTACATGACAGGAAAAAGAAACAAAGAATCTGACACTAAAACCCACGGATGGTTTCTTAAAATGCTCTGTTCGCTAACACTAACTGTCTTTTTCAACTTGTATGCACATGTAACTGTCAGTATGTCATATTAACAAATTTTTATGTAGATTTTTTGTTTAGAAATGTTAACAATCACTACTTAAACTTTACTGGTATTATTGAAAATGTCATATACAAATAATTGTGTGACAGTCTTGACATTGACATAAACTTACCTTGGTACTAAGTTGACTAATGTCAAAGTCAGTGACGTCCTGTACTCTATTACAAGTATCACGAGGATGTTTCCATAACTGGTCATCTGAAATTGTTGTCATAAAACAGAAAATGAGACCCAACAAGTATCACATAGCTGCATCTCAGATATCTAGATAGTATGTTTTGCTCAGAGTATTTTTCCTTTGAAAATTAGCCTAGGGTTTATAAAAAGGTAAGTGTAAGCTATATTTCATTTTTTTTGGAAATGATATAATTGTTTCATTGCAGAATTGACAGGTTTTTGTTAAAAGAAAAGTTAATAAAGACGATAAATACATTTTTTTATGGCTGTATTTATTTTCAGTACATGTTTTATGTATATGATAAATTTTTGATTCATTTGCACGTTATTATTTAAATTATTTTAAAAATGTATTATGTTTTATGTTAAGCTTTATATAGTTTTGTACTAAACATGTAATATTTTATATTGATAACAATGAGAAATGGAGGCATGTGGTATCTAATGTTTAATCATATTTTTACCTCCCTTTGAGATGCTAAAGCTAAACAAGTGTGGACTGTGAGCAGGCTCACAAAGTTGATACCCCCCACTTCGCTTTCAAGTCCAATTATCTCCCCTGAATAATATCTGACAGGAATGAAAATTCTTCATCTACATATGATGTACTTCCTTCATGTAAAGTTTCATCAAAAACTGTCAGGCAGTTTAGGAAGAGAAGCGCTTACAAGGAATGTGGACAGACGAACAGACAGACAGGGTGATTCCTATACACCCTCCCCCCCCAAACAAGTTTGCGGGGGGTATAAATAGGTGATAAGGAGTTTTTTTTGTGTGGTAAATTAAGATTAAATAGAACCCTTTATAGCTAACTAGGCAACATATTACTGGCTTTTCTAGAGGGCCCAATATACCACTACCTGCCTTTATAGACATACGATTTTGCTATCAAAAGATTGGTTGGCTGATTAATTTAATGCAGTAAGCAATATTTCAGTAGTGAAATGAGTGACTTCCAAACCTATGTTGCGTCCTTTTTAAAACTTGGCCTATTATTTCTTACATCAAAGAAAATACTGACAGCCATCAAATAAAGGAGACTCCAGGCAAATTGAATCATTTAGCATCTGCTCTATCATAGTATCACAAAGTTGTACCATGTCTGATATTAAAAAGTATTGGTCTTTTATTTACACAATAAATACCATATTTTAGTATAAATAATGTACCTTTGTCCCAGTATACTAGGGCAGGTATGTCAGTGTTTGTATCATAAAGACTGGTGTCAAACGTCACATTGACAACAATTTGGGACAGAGTTTCTAATGAACCAGTTGGTGATAAATAGAACATCAGTCCAGCATATTTCTTAAGCCTGAAAAATATGTAACATGAAAGTCGAGAGTTAGAGAATACCACTTAACAAGGGTACCCATTAGCCAGCTCTACTTTTATATATACTGAACTTTCTGTTTAGAGACACACAAATAAAAGGTGAATACCTGCTATTCTTCTTATGCATTTAAAAACAATGAGAGATGTTTAAAACAAAAAACACACAAGTCTGAAATGGCCGGGTTGCAAAGCAAATGCATAAAATAAAGATAAATGGTTAACAATTTGTTGAAAGGTTTTGGGTCTGCATAAAACAATGTAGGAGTTGATTACACAAAAGTATCATAAAACTACATAATACAAAAAACAATAGCTGTTATCTGTTCATGTCTACACATCTTATGTAAAACATTAATAAAATTTTAATTCGTTTTTATGATATCCATGAAAAAAGGAATAAGAGGAATTAAAATATCTTAAACCTTTTCAAACTCAGTTTTAAGAGGTTGTCCAAAAGTTTTGTTATGTAAAACAAAGAAAGGATTATGTCAAAACAGAATTATCTCCCCTACATCATACATTTCAAGAAATTTTATTTTGTTTATAAAAATACTACTTGATACATACCATATAACAAATCCAAAAATTCTCTTCAATTCAAAAGTTATTACTTTGTTATTTAGGGAGAAAATAATAAAAATCCTTCCATTTTGCATTTTCTATAATTTCAATTGAAACTTCACAGTTTGCAATTGTGTAAAAAAAAGTCAAAAAGCCTCTCACCATTTCTCATAACTATTTCAATATATCTTCTATGCCAGCTTACCTATTCCTGAGAAATCTTGATGAGTCATTCCAACGAGTGTTAGGGTCTATAAGATATCTGGTGTATTTGTATGATGCTGCTGAACCATATTCAGCCATCACATCGGTCATGTTTAACAATCCAGCCAACATACCAATACTGCTTCCTGTTGAATTTAAACCAGTTCATGATCAACTTAATATTTAGAAATAATTCATATATGTGCATGCTTCATTGATTACTTAAATATAATGTCTATAACCATATTTAAATAATCAATAAAATATGGGCAGACAGGATTTTTTTTAATTCTATGAATATTTAGAAATTAGGAAATTTGTGCCTAGATAGGTAAAGAAATTAGATACTAATTTGGAAGAATTTGAAGAAATATGCATATAAGAAACAAAACAACATATTTCTGAACATAAACATGTATATAAACATGAACCAGATATCAGTGAGATCGTATCCATCTCTTTGGGCTCTCTATGAGGGCAAAGGTCATCAACCATGGAATGCGACACATTGCCCTGATATTATCTACCCACATACCAAATGTCAAAAACCTACTTCAAAAGGCAAGTTCTGGGCCCAACAGGATTTTGAATGGATGAAAATCCGCAATTATATGAGGCCTACGTATTAAAAAACTTAATTACTTTTTTCTAATGACATAAAAAACTTTTGTATTTACATCTTCTGCTAAATGAATCATGACACAATATCACAAGTCCAGTCTTTGACTGAAATGCAAAATTAAAGGTCAAAACACTTAAAACATGATATTATAATATTTAGTTTTGTTTTTACCTTCGACCAGCATAGAGGCAGATGCCCCACTTTTGACATCTTGTAACTTTATTTTATTATGTCCACCTTTCCTCTTTCTACTACTAACAGGTGCTCCAAGTTGTAACTCTGAATCCCCATCACCTGAAGAAAATAAGATTACTTTTAATTGCTAAGATTTTTGTTTCAATATTTACAATGTAATAAATGTGTACTATTCATAATTTATGGACAAGATTTAAAATATTCCTTATTATCCTTCAAGATCTCTAAATCAAGCAGTAATCAAAAATATTTAAAATTGTGTAAGAAAAAAACTGTTATTTTATTGCTAATTTTACAAAAAGTCAAATCTTTGCAAAAATGTTAATTATCATAACTAGATATTAGTGAGATGGTACCCATCTCTGTGGGCCCCGCGGACCTTAAGGTCAAAGTCAAAGGTCATCAATCATGGTATGCGACACATTGCCTTGATATTATCTACCCACATTCCAAATATCAAAAGCCTACCTTGAAAGACAAAAAAGTTACAGCCCGGACATGAATTTGTCATTCAGAAAGCAATAATGTTAGGAATTACAGGTGACTGTATAATTTCCTTGGAGCAGTCAAATGAAGGTAGTGGGACATTATTTTACTGTTTACTTTTATTTAAATAAATGTTATTCATTAAAGCAATACATATGTCTTCTGATTGAGTTTTTTCAAGCATTTATAATAATATTTTTAAAGTTTAAATATGGTATTATTTAACTGAAAAACGGCATGTTGATCTGAGCATCCAGTTCATTTTACCTACAACGTTGAAACTCATGGCACTCGTTTTTGACGACATTACACGTTTTTACCAATTTTTGCAACACTCAGTGAGCCCATCAGTTCTCAGATTTAATTTTAAATGAATAAAACCAGCATGATGTCTTGTTTCTTAAAATATATGTTTCATCTCAAGTTCATAAAGGGAAACTTATATGCTGTTCATTTTACCAAAAAAGAACTGAAAACTAAGCAAAATAATGCAATAAATGATACAGTAAAAAATTAGAAGTTAATATTTACTGAAGAAACATGCATGGTTTCAAAGTTCACTGTTTGTCCATATTAAATGTTATAATTTTAAATTTCTCATAAATGCAGCTCAGTGTTGCAATTTGCAATTTTGTTATTATTTAGACATACTTAAATTGCAGTTGTCTGTCATATTGTGGGAGCCATATTTACTACTGCCTTCTGGTAAATTAACTTTAAGTATACCTACCTTACAGAGACTATACCATATTTGTTACAAAAAAATTTCCATTGTTGTGAAGGAAAGTATTTTCTCAGAAATTTGATTCAAACTTGGAAAAAACTGCTGTTTTATTGGTAGTAAATTTGCTGTTGTCGGCCATATTGTGGCAGCCATTCTGAATGTGGCATTGTTGTAAAAAAACTTTAAGGTATACCCACCTTACCGAGACTTGGACATATGTATTGAAAATAAATATATTTTTGGTGTAGAGCAAATCATTTGCTTATAAATTGAACTCAAACTTGGAGAAAAAGCTGTTTTTGTCTCAGTAAATTGGAGTCCTGGGTCTTGTTGCAGCATCCATATTGAATGGGGCATTGTGGTACAAGTCTATAAAATTCTTGTTAAATACTTAATGCAGTTTATATTTTTATGGATTTAAATATTTTGTAGATCAAGTGAATAATTTCTTCTAAAATTTATTGTAAAATATGTCCTATATTACATTTTTAATACAAAATATGTGGTGCCACTGCTAAAAAAACCCTTTTGTTAGGATTTTGGACAAGAACAGTTTTCAGATGAGAAGATTAATGTCATTAAAGGTGGATGTTTTTTGCAGTACCCAATACAAAGTCAATACATATTTACAAAAAACTTGATTATTAACAAACATACAAGGCCTAAATAACCCCTCAAGTGCATAACTTTTTTATTCGTAGACTGATTTTCAGTCTGTTTTTTGTCTTGTTCTCTAAAAATTGTGGTCTTTTAAATTCTATGATTTTTGCTAAGATGGAATATAGTGATATTTTTCTCCTGGAATCCCTAATAATGTGACCAAAGGCCAAAGGTCAACAACCATGGTATGAGACACATCACCTTGATATTATCTACCCACATTCCAAATATTAAAAGCCTACCTCGAAAGATAAAAAAGTTACAGCCTGGGCATGAATTTGTCATGTGACCTAAGGTCAAAGTTCAAGGTCAAAGGTCAGCAACCATGGTCTGCGACACATCGCCTTGATATTATCTACCCACATTTCCAAATATCAAAAGCCTACCTCGAAAGATAAAAAAGTTACAGCCAGGACATGAATTTGTCATTCAGAAAGCAATAATGTGACCTAAGGTCAAAGTTCAAGGTCAAAGGTGATCAACCACGGTATGGGACACATCGCCTTAATATTATTTACCCTCATTCCAAATATCAAAAGCCTACCTAAAAAGATAAAAAAGTTACACATCGGACACGATTAGTTTTGGACAGACAGACTGATCACTATAGGGTGTACGGCACAAAGTGGCGGGGCCCCAACTATTTTTATTTTTGCGACTGTAATGTTAATTTGCCAGTACTAATGTTTAATAAAATTTGCATCACAGAGTTTTGTGTGACTTCGGAAACACATGGAAACTAATTGATTGATAATTCACAGCCTCATAATATTGAAATAAAATAAAAATGTCTGAATGATTGTTTGTTTTATGAATTGCATTCAATGCCAACTTTAGCAAATATTAAGCTATATCATGGCATATATAGTTTTTATTCGGGATGAAGACAGTGTCTGTGAAGCCCTAAGACCTTCAACAGAAAAAACTGGCAATCTCTGTGAAGCCCTAAGACCTTCAACAGAAAAACTGGCAATCTTTATCAAGGGTTGAGAAGAGAACACCTTTTAGTTTTGACATGCAGACAAGCCTGAATTAATTTTTTAACAGCAAAAATCTTTTTAAAAAGTAAAAATCGAAATGCACAGGGGTGCAAAAGCCGAGTTGCCGTATTTTATTAACCAAAACTTTCATTGAAATCAAGAAATTTTCTAACGTTTTTCTGTCACTGTGACCTTGACCTTGAGCGGATTTACCACAAAATCAATAAGGTTCCTCCTCTTATGGTATGTAACAATATACCAAAGTTTTATTAAAATTTGTTGAGAACTTTTTGAGTTATGGTCCGGAAACCCATCCTCACAAGTCAGGGTTTCTGTGTCCACATGTGTCTACAAAACCCTGACAAACTTAGCCAGGAAATTCCCGGGCTAGAAGATTTTCATATGACGTCAAACCTTCAAAATATCAACTAATGAAATAGCTTGAAAGAAGCAAGTGTTTAGCAGTAGTCAAATTATCGCAACTAATAAATAACGCGGTAGTAACAAACTATTAACACTACTGTACAAAATACACTGACTTTCACATGGTCTATGCAACACATCCGTTTGGTTTATTTACAATCGACATCGGGATATCCGCTAACCAAGCCGTGAATGAAAGCGAGCTTTTATTGGCTACATCAAGGTATGATGTAGCCTATCAAAATAGTGACTTCTAGCCCGGGAATTTCCTAGCTAAGTTTGTCAGGGTTTCGTGGACACATGTGGACACAGAAACCCTGACTTGTGAGGATGCCGGAAACCACTAATTCAAGAAATTTTCTAACGTTTTTCTGTCGCTGTGACCTTGACCTTGAACGGATTCACCCAACGAAATCAATAGGGTTCCTCCTCTTATGGTATGTACCAATATCCTAAAGTTTCATTAAAATCGGTTCACAACTTTCTGAGTTATGGTCCGAAAACCAATTGTTGACGCCCGCCCGCCCGCCCGTGGGCTAACTCGGCTAATAATTAAAAAGTTAACTTACGCCGTACACACAGAGGATTCGACTGTACTGTGCTGGAGAGATGAGATCTACCAACAGCATACAGGGTTACATATACACATTTCCCTGGCTCTAGGTGGAAGAAGGTATCCTCTTTACTGTCATATATACTTTCATTTATTGCCGTCTTGTTGGCAAAATTTCCAACAGAAACATTTAATGGCGTACTGTCAATCCAAAGCTTCCCCTCTTTGATGAATGCTCTCTTTGATTCTGTTATACCAACTTTGATTCTTGGAAAAACATCATCCGCTCCAGGCTCAGATCCTATATCCCATTCTGTGAGCAAGATTTAAAGCATATTTTAAGGCAATGGAAAAATTTTTTATTGGGGTACCGGTGTTCAAAAGCACTTTATATAAAATGCATGGTAGGTCTATTAAACTGTCAGATTTTTTCCGTTATAGTCATTTGTTTTAAAACACAGATATTTTTAGAACCAGGAGGTGGTGAATGATGGAAACTTTAACTTTATGCAAAAAATTCACTATAACTTTGGTACTAACTAGATTCATGATGGATGTTATATCAATAAATTGAACTAAAAAAACTGTCAGAAAAGTGGACATAAAAAATTTCAAGGAAACTGACCAACCAGCAAGAGCCAAGGGACAATTGCAAATTTAGATTCAGACAAATACATGACACAAAACAGATACAAAAAAACAGTGACAAACCCAATCCCAATAAAAACCATGGCTGCACTCAAGTGCTCTTGATGTTTTATTATAATCTTCAACAGAATTTATTGTATCTGTAAGGAAAGATATATTACATCACACAGAAAATACGCACCAACATTTCTGCAATTACCACCTCAAGGATATACTTTAACATATTGGTAGCAGATATCACAGATTAAAATTTAGGCATCGAAGCGTGAGCTAGAACTAATCATCAACATAGTTTTATATATGCAACATCACTTCCAGACTGAATAGTGGTAAATAATGATGCTAAATGAAGGTATTACCAACATACCGAACACCAAGGAAACTGTCACAAAAAGACAATCCACAAATCAAAGTCTGGGAAACGGGCAAAATCCAGACCCATTAAGCAAAAATATAGTAACTACAGCAATGGTCCTAATACAAGCATTTCAAAAGAAATTGTGGGTAAAAACAGGTTTTATTGCATGCCAAACCTCCCACTACCATTACTGTATGTGAGTTGGTTTGTTGACTAAAACAGATTGGTGACCTTGGTGACCACTAATTCATAAGTAAAGTATGAAAATCCAAAATAACAGAGCAAAAACAGATAGACAGGCTGATGACTGCAGGACTTCTGTTGATAAGTTGGAGAGATCCTAATTAAATATGCTCTGTTATAATAATAAACAAAATCGAAGAAGGAGTCCATGGGACACAGATGCCGTCGCTAAATGAAGTCCCAAACTGGAAGTAGTTGTCCGGAAGGGTCTGAAAGTGGCTTTGGACGTACAACTTGTGATACTGAACCACCCTGCCAAATTTCAAATTGTTCTCATGTACGGTTTATGAGAAAAGCTTGACGGAAATTTATTCGGACGTACACACGTACGTACTGACGGACATGAGTTAAAATGCCCCCCCAACATGTTGTCGCGGGGGCATAAAAATACAACTGCCACCTACTGGTAGTTATACAATCGAAATTATAAAATTATTTGCCTATGCTTGAAGTAAAACCATCTCTACCCAAGTGTTTCAACATAATTCTTACCATAGAATGCCACATCATCCTTCCCACCATTCCATTCTACACCAATATCGTGATCTTCCGATGTCAACACAGTATTGTCCAACCCAGAATCATCCTTGAACATGTATGATATAGTTACATCAGTGACATCTGGTGGCAGAACCTCTACTGTGATGTTACAGGAATCCTGGGAGGTCAAGCCTGCAGAGTTAACAGCTGTGACAGTGAAATAATAAGTGTGATCATGTAACAGCTTACCACCAAGACCATCTACCTGTAACTTCTTTGTAAATCCTACGGAAACTGGACCTTTTATGTCATCTTTACCTGCAATAAAAAATTTTTTAATCCACTTAGGAATAAAAATGAAAACGTTTCTTAACTATGCTACAGTTTTAATATTGAGTTGAAGCAGAGAATTTTTTTTTTCACAACTCAGCTGTTAGTTTTGACAGAAAGTTTGCATTACTAGTAAATCTTATTTGTTAATAATAAAAAATTCCCCAAAATGGATCACTAATGAATATTATTTACAAAAAAAAAAAAAAAACAAAACACAAAAACATTTAAAATGTACTTACATACAACATTTAAGTTTAAATAGTGTATACCTGGTTCAGTACCAATCTGAATGACATATTCCACAATGTCTCCAACATCTTCACTACATTCCCAGTATGCCCCCATGCTGCTGTTTGTTCCTTGGTAATTTGTTGGCTCATCCATGGAGTTGGAAGGGTCCACACATCTCACATACTGCAGATCTGGAGGGGTTGTGTCGACCATTATCCCCTTGGAGCGAACCAATGTCTCTTGCCCAGCAAAATTTATGATTTTAACATTTAAAAAATATGTGGTGGCATTTAACTGATTATCACTTGATGTGTCATGTGACTTGTCAACAGTAGCTGGGATCAGTGAAAGATTATGTACCGTAAGTTCTATGATATCAAAATCCTCTTGATGTTTTTCTACACAATTATCTTCACAGCCGATGTTGCATCCTGGAGGACAAAGATAGCAGAAGGTTTTATACATTTTCATGGGTAATATTGAATCTGTGCTATTTTTAGTATCAGACACTCCTACCCATAATTCTTTAACTTTACTTTCTCCATCATAGAATGCTGATCCATGTACACATTTCATGCTGTCATTTTTAGGCAGTGGTATTTTTAAACTGGTAACAACAGCTTCACTAATAAATGGATGAAGAACATCAACAACTGGAGGGAAATAGTCATCCTTGTTCCAAGTATATATTCCAGTCATGCTCTCCTCTTGAAGTCCAACACCACTGATTTGTACAATTGTTTCTCCATTCAAAAAAATCTGGACATTCCATGTTGTTGTAGTAGGTGTCACAATTTTTTCAAGATTGATCACAAAATCATTATAAGAAGTTGTTGGGTCAAATTTCAATGGAATTTGCCTTGAGACTGTTTTATATTTGTCTATAATCCATACATAGATATACCATTTACCCTGAAGCTGAAAACCTGGAATGTGAAACCCAACACCATAGTGTTCCCCTATTTCACTAGCTTCATCATTGTGTTCAGAATAATTGGATGTTCGGATATTATGGCTATTCTTTGTTGATGCCAACTCTGTAGGATCTGGACCCAAAGATGACGGCAGCATTGTGTATGAAGAAATAAATTCATTTAGTGAAGAGTTATTTAGACCCAAAGTTGTTTCATTTTCTTCTAAACTTCTCTGAGTTGTAAAATCAAACAGGCCTGTTATATAATCTGATGTTTCGCTCTCTGAATAAGTCATTACTGGTAAATCAGTTGAACTCAGTTCATCTCCAGTTGTTAATTTAAGTTCTGGGGTCGACACAGCCACATCTTTCATTACAACATTGCTATCATTGTCAGGAGGATTAAATGTAAAATCTGTAAATATTTCATCAAAACTTGAAGCCAAGAACCAACTGGTTACCATTTGTTCACCAGGCGCTGCCTTCATGATGACACTGTAGTTACCCTCCAAGATTTTCTTTGATGACAATTTGAAACCTCCTTTTATTATTTGTTGTAGCTGATCATCATGACGAATGAAAAGTGATAATTTATTATCTGTCAATACCAAACATTTTGAATCAAAATCATGTTCTAATTCTTGAACTTCCACTGATGCATCTAATGCAGGAACTACCTGAGCCTGCCAAGGACATTTTGAAGCCTTTTCTGTGTGTGCAACTCCAATTAATCCCTCTATTATGTCTGTGTGTGATTGGAAGGATTCATCTAATTTCCAGTCTCTACCCATTTTAACTGTCCCTGGGATTGGAGGTGTGGCATCAAGCTGAATAGGAGGTGATCTCACTGTAGTTTTTGATCCTGCTTCATTTGTTGCTGTTATGGTTACGACATATGTGAACTTTGAATTCAGGTTCAAATCATAGAAATCTGCCTGTAAGTCATTATTAATTTCAACTGATCTCATAACAGAGTAAATACCATCAAACATACCTGCTGTCTGATTATTAGGATCAAAGCATGTATCTCCATAATACATATTGACTTCATATTTGTCAACAGAGCTTTCAGGATCAACAAACTCGGTCCAGGTAATAAGCAACCTATCAGGATCAAAAACAAATGCTACATTTGGGCCTACTCCACCAGGCAGATGTAGTTCTCCTGCTTCGGGAGGTGTTTTATCTACCATCAGAGGAGGGCCATAAGATCCCATACACCTTTCAGTTGCATCTGTAGCAATAACAGATACATAGTATTTGTGTCCATGAAATAATGTTAAATTTTGCATTGCAGTGAAAGTATCTTTGCCAACATCTTGAAGTGGAACAACATCAAAGTTTGGTAAATATTCATCATACATTTTACAATTTAATGTTACATTTGGAAGCTGTGTTGGTTCAATCGTAGAAACACCGATTCTAAATTGATTGATTCCCATGTCTGCCTGAAAACCACTCCAGGAAACATATAGTCTGTCACAATATGATTGAACTTTTGCATGTTCAACTGTTCCAGGGAAAATTTCGTCATGGTAACCAACTTTAATTCCATTTGAACTTACTTCTTGGTAACTTCCTGCATAGCTATATGCTCTAACTGTCATAAAATAGGTAACAGTTTTTGCAGTAAGGTTTAAATTTCTGAAAGTATAGGAGGTGTTTAATAAAACGTCTACAAAATAATGTACATTGCTTCGTGTATTGTAATATCGTCTATCAGTTCCGACAGCAACTTCGTACTTCTTAATTTTCTGTGTGGGATCTCTTGATTTATCATTTCCAAATATATCCCAATTAACAAACAATTCATGGACAGATTCTTGATAAGTTAAATCATCGCCTTCACCATCACGAACTGTTCCTGGCAATGGTGGCTCAATCTTCACAGCTATCCCATCAGACCTTGAAATTCTTGTCCTGTTAAGGGCATCAACAGTCTTGATTATGCTGATATATGTCCGACTGTTTGTCAAGTTCATTACATCAGAGTAAAAATGAGTTGATGCTGAAGACAAGGGCACTAACTCTTGTAAGACTTGTCCTGTAATGTCAACTATTGACCATTCAGATGATTTGATTTTGCATCTGTCAGAATATTTCCAATGTCCCTGAATTACATTTAGAGATGTCTGGTAATCCTCATCTTCATCACCAGTTCCATCATAAACTGTAAGACGAGGAACCAGGCTCACAATAACTGGATCAGAGGTCACTTGTCCATATAATCCTGCTTTGTTAAATGCACGAACAGTTACTCTAACTTCACTTCCATCAGCCATGTTAAGATGGGTGATCAATACTTTATCATGAACTGTTATAGGGGAGAAATCTTTAATGTCTGACACTCTGCCTTCTGATCCAATAGCAGCCTCATACCTGAAAAAAAATCGTATATTGGATGACTTACTAACAATATTCTCATTTTTGTGCATACAAATTAACATCAAATTATGGGGGTAATTGTAGGCCCAAGTTTCATCTACATTTACAGTTAACTGTTGCTCATCACCACTTGGATCTCTTCTGCTTATTATTACATGTATAAAAAATAGGGCATCTAATGGGACATTAAATGATACCCCGCCACGATATTCATCAATAGTTAATAAATTTGTATATATTAGTATACTATACTGTATATACTATACATCCACTATATACTATTATATAGAGACAGAAAGAAATGAGTTATCTTTCTTAGACCAGAAAATTTCATTATTGTCAAATTAGAAAATTTATAAAGTGGCAAAACTTCAATATATTCATCAATAGTTAAATATACTTGTATATATTAGTATACTATACTGTATATACTATACATCCACTATATACTAGTATATAGAGACAGAAAGAAATGAGTTATCTTTCTTAGACCAGAAAATTTCATTATTGTCAAATTTGAAAATTTATTAAGTGGCAAAACTTCAATAATATTTTTCGGATCATCCTGAAAATTGAACTTGACCTGTATTTTATTGTACTGAACAGCTGTGCAAAATATTATTCAAATCCCTTGAGGCGTTTTCAAGTTATCATCTTGAAACCTTCGGGGGACGGACGGACAGAGAGACAGACGGACGGATGGACGGACAGACACCGAAACGAAACTGAGGGTATAACATAATACCTCGCCACTTTGTGTGGCGGGGTATAAAAATGGTTCACTTGACTCCAACGCAATGACTACTAAGACTTTACCTGCTAGGGATTTACTTTCAAACTGCTGCAAGATTTTATAGAAGTACTGAAATATGAAAAATTAAAAATTGAATCCAAAATTAAGAACCTTCCCAGGTAACCAAAACGGAATAGTCCCAACTAGCTGTAAAACTAAGTAAAAAAATATACTTTTTTTTCACTAATACCTTTCAATGCCTGCTTCATCATCTTTCCATCCATCTACAGTAAATTCTATGAAACTGTGTGGTATCTGACAGAACTGCTTCATTACTGGTCCATTCAACTCAATATTTGTTACAATTTCAACTTTCCCACCAACTGGAATGGTACGATCAACTACCACTTTGTATGGAAGTGTTTTTGCCATTCCAAGAACATTTTCTAACTTGAATATGATGTAGATATTGGTCAAGTTGTTGTTCTTTATTCTTGTCAATAAATCTCTGGTCCATGAACGTTTAAATATGGATTGTTTGTGAAATGTTGATATATCCGTGTTTGTCTCTTGTGTACCAACACCGACTGTAAAGTTCTTAATTGTACTTTCAAATTCTTTAATCATAGCCCAATCACAATTGACAAGTGAACGGAAAACAGATATGTATGGGGTGCACTTCAGATCTAAGATTTCTGGAATTGTTGTATCTACAGTTATTGAAGGAGAGGAAACTACCTTTTCATTTCCTGCTTTATCTATGGCACCTGTATTTAGAAAAAATGTCTGACCATGCTTGAATGTGACAGATCCAGCTGGGATATAATTTTCCTCTGTAAATGTCTTATTTTTAATGTCGTGCATTCCTGGTAGGGATCCAACTGACCACCAGTTTTTAGCAATGCCAGAAGCATCTTTAGATTCCCATTTAAAATCAAGTGAATCTGTTCTATTCTGGTACAGACTAGTGGTAATGGTCTCTGGCTGCACTTTCTCGTTGCCAAAACTAATCATTCTGACTTCTGGAGGTGTGGTATCCAAAGTCATACCATCTGAGCATGACAGAATGTATTCTTCTTTACAATGATGTCCAGTTTTTGCTCGCACTGTGATATAATATGTTGACCCCTCATAAAGTTCTGTATGAATCTGTCCTCTACCATAGGTATCATTCATCAGAACTATGCCATATTCTGTAAATGGCAGGATGTCATAATAAAATGGCTGACTTCCTATGGCCCATTCATACCTCACTATGCTACAAGCTTCACTTTCAAATCCAACAAAAGACATACCAACAGATGTCCTATCAAAAGTAAAATCTATATCATCCAAATCAATCCTACCATCAAAAACAGTTCCAGGAACATTGTCCTTTAGAACCTTAATCGGATGAGATAAATTCTTGGTTTCAGACCACATTCCAGCACCATTCTGAACTCTGACCTGGACATAATAATTAACAGATGTAGGAACTAAGTTCAGGTCATTTATTACTGCCTTGGGATTGTCACCAAATTCGAGGAAACCTTTTGTAACTGATGTGTCATTTGGAGAAATACCAACGGCTACTAAACTCTTAATAATTCCACTTCCAGAGTGACGTGCAATCCATGTCAAGGTCAAGCTATGTTGATCATCATGTTCAATAAAACCATCTTTTATCTGTTCTGGTATTGTTTGTATTCCAAGGTGAACCTTCAAACAAAGCAAAGCAATAATTAATGAGTATAAGAATACTGCATTTAATTTAAAAATTGTTCTGTGTAAATTATAAAACCTTGAAACTGTTATTAATAAAATGTCAATTAAAATACAATTTTACTAGGATACGAATCAATTTCACTATATGTTGCATCCATGTAAACCAAGTGTTTCGGGTTTAAAAAACAGAGAAATCTAGAAAAACTGAGAACTGGTGTAATTGTAAAGTGTGTTTTCTTGCACTGATGGCTACTTTTGTTATTATAAAAAGATAAGGTCCCTATATAACAAAGGGAAATGTATTACCTTCTCCAAAGTAGGTGGTGTAGCATCTATCATAACTCCCTGTGATTTCTGTTCGATTGGCAAATCTGCATGGTTTAAAGCTGTCACCTTCACAGAATATTTATGCCCACTTTCTAATTTTAAATTGGATAGAATAATGTCTGCAGTAATATTGTTGTTGACAATGGGAACAGTGATATAGCTCTGATCTGTTGGGTAGAATTTTTGTCCTTGACCTTGATAAAAATCCTCAACATAGAAACGATATTCCTTCATACCAGACTCAGGATCATCAAACTTCCACCTTAAGTGCAGTCTTGAACTGTCATTTTGGAAACGTTTTTCATCTACAGTGTCATGCACATAT
Source organism: Limnoperna fortunei (assembly GCA_944474755.1). Lineage (NCBI taxonomy): Eukaryota > Metazoa > Mollusca > Bivalvia > Mytilida > Modiolidae > Limnoperna > Limnoperna fortunei. The sequence goes on from OX104121.1 coordinate 27,540,505, forward strand.
TGAACAATTGGTGGCGTTTGGTCAATAACAAATCCATCAGAATTAATCACTGTAGACAAGCCTGCTCCATTTTTCACTGTTAATTTTAGATCAATTTTGTCACCATGTTTCATACTCAAGGAGTAATCTACAAATTCAGTTTTTACTCCATTATCAAAAGATTGTGCTTGAGCACCATTGATATAAACATCAAGCGTGTACGATACAATTCCACTTTCAGGGTCACTAAACCCTCCCCATACTGAAGCAACCTCAGCTGTTTCCGATGAAAAGTCAATATCTAGGTCCTTATTACTTCCATCTTTAATCCAACCTAAAACTGGTGGAGTGGTGTCAATCAACACTGTAAAAAACATTTTGACTTTTTTCACAGTTTTGTGCAAAGGTAATATAATATATTGTAAGCTACTTTTGAGGTTAATGTTTTAAATTTGACAAGTTGATGACATCAATTGTAAGTTAACAGATGCAATCTGAGTTTTGCTGAAAATAGTGTAAATTTATGCAGCTCAAATGCTGAATATGATTTTCTAAAATACATATTACTAAAAAAAGAAATAGCATACAGCTTTTCCAAGAAGGTTTGTTTTAGAGGTTGACAGGAAATTCTTTTCACACTAGGTGGTGTTGAGCACACCCTGCTTGCAGTAAGACTTGAAGTCAAACATAAGTGTTGACATACTGGTGATCAATAGTGAGAAGACTAATAACTTTAACACTGAGGCCAAATGCTTTGATCAAAGCAACATGCTTGGTTGAATATTTAACAAAAAATGAACAAAAATGAGTAACTAATGAATGACTATTTACTGAACAACATAAACAAGTGTGGACTATGAGCACGCTCACAAAGAGATACACCCCCCCCTTTCGCTTCAAGTCCAATTATCTCCCCTAAAAAATATCTGACAGCGACAAAAATTCTTCATGCACATCTACATATGATGTACTTCCTTCATGTAAAGTTGCATCAAAATCTGTCAAACAGTTTAGGAGGAGTTGCGCTTACGAGGTCCCGCACTGAATACTATATTTTAAAAGTCTAAGTCCAATTATCTCCCCTGAATAATACTGACAGCGACAAAAATTCTTCATGCACATCTACATATGATGTACTTCCTTCATGTAAAGTTTCATAAAAATCTGTCAAGCGGTTTAGGAGGAGGAGCACTTACAAGGGGTGTGGACAGACAGACAGGGTGATTCCTATATACCCCCCAGACTACTTTGCGGGGGGTATAATTATGGTCTACATGTGTACTATTTATGGAATATCTTTAATAGTTGGCATTTATGCATTCACTCTAAATATAGACCCAGTACTTTGACCCACTATCTTTTTATCTACTTAATGTTGCAAGCTTTTTGAAGCTGAGCAATAAAATTGAATGAAGTTAATGTTTTTCTTGAAAGGATATAGTAATAGTATCCATGATCTTTATAATAACCATTATCCATTACCAAACAATTTACCTCCATCAGAATATGCTTTCACTATCTTTGGATTAAGTGCACTATTTTTAGCAGTAATTGTAGAGTAATAAGTCATGTTATGTTGTAGTTGTACATCAACACACGAGTCCTTCACATCTCTGGAGAATGTTCTAAATGAAACAATATTGTCGGTACCAGCTGAATTTCCTACTCCCCACCTGTACCTGTATACAAAGTATGTATTGATAACAAGTTTTATTAGTATTTAAGGATATAACAAGCACTTATATACATGACAGAAAAAGAGTGACTACTAACACTTAAAAGAATTTAAAAAAAATTGAAGAATGTGTCCATGGGACACGGATGCCCCCGCTAAAGTAAGTCCCAAACAGGAAGTAGTTGTCCAACAGGTCTGAAAGTCGCTTAGGACGTACAACTTGTGATACTGAACCACCCTGCCAAATTTCAAATTATTCCAATGTACGGTTTCTGAGAAAAGCTTGACGGAAATTTTCATACTGGTGTTAACACATTTTCATATCGGCCCAGTTGAAAACAGGAACTAGTTGTCCAACAGGTCTGAAAGTCGCTTAGAACGTACAACTTTTGATACTGAACCACAATGCCGAATTTCAAATTGTTCTAATGTACGGTTTCTGAGAAAAGCTTGACGGAAATTTTCATACTCATGTTAACACATTTTCATATCGGCCCAATCGCAAACAGGAAGTAGTTTTCCAACAGGTCTGAAAGTCGCTAAGGACGTACAACTTGTGATACTGAACCACCCTGCCAAATTTCAAATTGTTCTAATGAACAGTTTCGGAGAAAAGCTTGACGGAAATTTTCATACTCATGTTAACACATTTTCATATTGGCCCAGTTGCAAACAGGAAGTAGTTGTCCGACAGGTCTGAAAGTCGCTAAGGACGTACAACTTGTGATACTGAACCACAATGCCAAATTTCAAATTATTCTGATGTATGGTTTCTGAGAAGAAGCTTGACGGAAATTTTCATACTCATGTTAGAACATTTTCATATCGGCCCAGTCGCAAACAGGAAGTAGTTGTCCGACAGGTCTGAAAGTCGCTTAGGACATACAACTTGTGATACTGAACCACCCTGCCAAATTTCAAATTGTTCTCATGTAGGGTTACTGAGAAAAGCTTGACGGAAATTTTCATACTTGTGTTAACACATTTTCATATCGGCCCAGTCCCAAACAGGAAGTTGTTGTCCGACAGGTCTGAAAGTCGCTTAGGACATACAACTTGTGATACTGAACAACCCTGCCAAATTTCAAATTGTTCTCATGTACGGTTTCTGAGAAAAGCTTGACGGAAATTTGTACATACAGACGGACGTATTTACGTACAAATGAAGTCCCAAACAGGAAGTAGTTGTCCGACAGGTCTGAAATTCGCTTAGGACGTACAACTTGTGATACTGAACCACTCTGCCAAATTTAAAATTGTTCTCATGTACGGTTTCTGAGAAAAGCTTGACGGAAATTTGTTCGGACGTACGTACGTACGGACAGACAGACGGACGGACGGACATGAGTAAAACTTAATGTCCCCCGACATGTTGTCGCGGCGGCATAGCATAAAAATATTGCTAGATTCAATGGTATCAATCAAGTAAGCCTTCTTCAAAATTCCTTCTGGGGAACCTAACTTGTTGCTTATCTATTCAGACATGATAGTACTAGCAAATGGTAAAATCATACTCGTTAAGTCCTGATTCAGGATCATAGAATCCCTTCCACTGAGCACAGATCTTTCTGTTGTCTGACTGGTACCGCAGATCCACATTCATAACATTTCCGTCTAACACATGGCCTGCTACTGGTTCTGTTCTGTCAATTAGGATAGGGTTATCACTGTGTGCTGTAGTGGGAAGTTCAACTGAAATGGTATTAATTAAAAGATTTAACACACTTCATTATTATTTGCTACAAAACATATGCCTCAAAAATGAACAATCTAACTTTGGAAAGTGTATTTCCTGACAAATGTCCAAAGGGTTAAGACAAAAAGACCTCTTACAAAATACTGCATAACATTTAAATGGCAATATAAACAATGCCAATTAATGGAAAAATATTTAATCAATATATTATTGATCAATAATCATGCCTAAGTATGTTTACCATAGTTTCTGGCCCTTAGCCTTATCCACACTGGTTTTCCTGATGCTAAGTTTAAATCTTTTACAACAATGAAAGTCTGATTCTCTTTATAGTCAAATGATGAATACCCTCTGACATCTACATCATGTTTTGTTAAACCAAGTCCAAAGTCAATACTCTTTATTTTTGATTTGGGATCCACAGCATCAAAATACAAAGCCATTAGGTTGAAATCTTCATCAAAAACTATGTCGTCATCAGTTATGCCCCTTGTAAATATTGGTGGAGTTGTATCAATCATGATTGGTGTTGAGTGACAAACAGTTGTTACCATGGCACCACCATGGACCACATTGTTAATTGCTTGAACAGTCACATAGTAAGGACCATCTGGAAGATGTAGATTCCTGGCATATCCAGTGTTGGTCCAAAAACTTCTACTAGACAGATGGGCATGAGGGTCAGAAAAGTTTGCTACATCTGTTCCACATATGGTTGTCCCAACTGCCCATGTATACCCAAAAATATCACTCTCTGCATCATGAAAACCATCCCAATTTGCTGAAAAAAAAAACAATTAAAGTTTTATTCTTTGTAACATGTGCAGATTTCAGTAAGTTAATAATTTCACATTTAAATTAACAAAATATTAGTAAAAATTATGGATGATTCTTGAAGGACACTCTAATGATAATATAACAAAGCAGTTAATGGTGAGCGCATTCTACTATTCTCTACTCTAGGGATGGGAAGTATATTAGTGGTTTTCCAAAGTTAGTCGGCCATTTTTGTTTTTTTCTAAAGGGGTCTAATATTGTTTACAAATGTTGTCTGCTTTCATGACGTACAATGGTAGTCTGAAAAACCATGAGACTTTCCCCCCCCCCCTCCACCACAAACAACAAAGCCTAAAGGGTTATAAACACACAAAATAAACTGCACCTAAGTTACACTTCCGTTCTAATTTAGGTCAAAATTTACTAGAAAGTTGACCTATCAAAATGAAAAAAAATGCTGCAATTTGTCATTACAACAAATTATTTTATGCTTGCTTTGGTATATTTGTTACCGACATACCTGTAGTATATTCATCTGTATCGAGCATAAACCTAAAAGTGCTTGTATTATTCTGTTAAAACTGCTTGTCATAAACAGCTAACAAGCTGTTAAAATTGCTTATTTAAAATAGTTAAAGTACTGTTAAAGTGCAGCTTTAGAATCACTTTTAAAAAATCTCACAATTAAACCATACCAACCTGAGACAAAGTGGTTAGCCAAAGAATACAGGGTATCAACTCCTCCCTCATGTCCATTAAATACAGTTTTACTTCCAGGTCCATCTATTATTTTTCTGCAATTTAATAGTAGGTATTTAATACATGATGAAAAAAAATAAAGTACAATGTCAATGGCCCTGTATGAAAAATTGTAGCCAATAAATAAACAAACACTTTTATATTAGTTTAAATATTATAGTTCTTTCAAAATTTATAAAAAAAAAAACATTTTATTTTAATAATTCTTTAAGAAATATTTAAGCTGCAATTGATTTGTTTGTATGTTTGAATGTTGTTTTAACGCCACTTTCAGTTATATCATGGCGTCCAGTTTTTGTTGTCCATTGTGTTTCTTTTTGGACACACTCTGATTGGTTGTGTTGGGGTATCTCTCTGACAACTGTTCACATAATAATGAAATGCAAGGAAAATCTAACCGCAAGTGAGTGCTCTTGCACTGCTTGAGAAAAAATTGGTATAGAGTTATAAATAAGAGAAAATGGTGTCATAGCTCATGAGAAGTTAAAAATCATTTATATCAAATCTCTTTATGTAATTTCAATGTAATAACCAGCTCATTACATAACTCTAGTTGATATTTTGCAATTTTCAACTCTTGCTCATTATGAAACCTTTAATTACCTGTGATTTGGAAGTGATGTAATATCAATGCATCTCTGTATTATAGCTGCCTTACAACCACCAAATGTTACCTCATCAAAAGAAGGCATGTTTATGTGTCCAGGTTCTGGTGGCGAGTGGTCCACCATTGTTCCACCTGATGATACATAACCAGTATATCCAAGTTTATTCTTGATCTCTGCATTAAGATAATATCGTGTTCCATGTTTTAATTCTAGACTATGTTCTATGAATGAACTGTAACCAACTCCAAGCCGTTCATAATTTTTGTAGGTCCCACTAATCCTCAAGTCAGCATTTGGACCCTCAACAACATCATGAAGGTCACAAGTCTCAGAGTGATGCTCGTAATCAAATGACACACATCTTTTGGTACTGGAATAGATACACTTCTGTGCACATTGTTCTTCATTATCAACTTTACCTGAATAAAAAGGTTCAGCAGTCAGTTTGCCTTCCTTACCAATCGTGAAAAATCTAAGAAGTGAATTAGGATCAGATATTGTCCGTGCTGTACTAGATTTCAAAACAAGAGGTTGCCAAGGAACAACATCAGTTCCAAACTGACCTATAGTAATTCCAACACCATGGCTATGAATGTCTTCCAAAACAGAATCCTCAAATACAACAACATTACCACTGATCTTCCTTGGGTGGCTTGTATAGGGATAAGATGCATCAACTCTTCCATCTGGTACAGTATTATCAAATGTTTTCAAATTGCAGTCTACAATACTCTCAAGTCCCTGACTATTTACAGCTTTTATCGTAAAGAAAAGGGGAATTCCATAGTGTTCTTTTTTTAGTGTCATAGGAGCAGTAAGGGAATTTCCTGACATTCCTGTCCAGTCTTGTACATCTTGTCCTGACTTGTGTGTTCCAATGGAATATGATAGCTTAATGTCACTGACTTCAGATGTAGCTGAAACTTCCAAGAGAAAAGCTGTATCTGTAGGATCACGGCCGCCTAACTGAACAACCTCACATCCTCCAGTATCTGAAGACCTTCTCTCACGGGGATTTGTAGCTGCAGAGGTTAATTTTGGAGGAGTTTCATCTTTTTTCTCATATGGTATTTTGAATAAATTTATCTTGTATGTGGGTAATTGGAACTTCCACACACATGCATCAAAAACTGTTACTGTGACAAATAAAAGACGGAGTTTGGCAAAGGCTTTCAGTCTTAATTCAAGTGGTATTATTTCCAAATCTAAGCTGAATCTGAATACAAAGACAACAGATAGTATTACATAGATAATAAACTCTAAATAAACTACAAAGTTCTTAAAAATACTTTTCAAGGAAACTGCTATAAGAATTTAAATCTTGACAAAAGAAATGCAAAGTTTCTTGACTGAACCAAAATGTGACAAGAGCCTGTACATGATTATAAAGTTTATCAACAAACGTCGGGATGTGATTCAAGATCAAGTTGTCATTAGTGTTACAACATGAAAATAAAAAAAAATAACTAGTATGGACTTTAATTCTAATATTTCATGAGATGGAGCTATTGCTTTGATCACACAATTGTTTGGTGATTGGATCCGACACACAATTGTATTGTCTATTACTGTCAATGTAATTTTAGATTTATGACTAAGGCTGTCTACCAGTAATGAAATTGGATTACCTCCCTTTTTCAACCATGATACTGACTGTAAGATAATGTTATTTGTTTTTTTTTTAAGATAACTTGTCAAAAAAAAATATTATTGTTTGTTTTCATGTGTACTGTTATATTTTAATTAGTAATTAAATTTGATTTGTATTTGTACTTTAAATGAACTATTTAATGGTTTTTGTCATACTTCAATATCCTTAAATTAATGTGAATAAAATGTATCACTGCCTAGGCAAGAACTGTGCAATACAGTTAAAATTTGCTGTTTGATTGATTTTTTGGATATAATAATGAAGAAGATGAAAATTATGGGACTAGAAGTAAATGTAAATGATGCTTTGAAAATTTTTGTTTATGCTACATAGTTTACCCTATTTTAATTGGAAATTTTCCAAAACCGAACTCTGCAGAAATAGGAAATCTGGTCTCCAACAAGTGTCCTTCTAGTCTGATCCCACCATATGCTATAAATATATCCAATGCAAGTTCTCCCCAAACATTAGCACCAATATGTGGTGTTACTGTAGCCTAAAAAAAAAGACATGTAAAAAGATTTGTATAAACTGGAAATCTTTCTCGAGTTGTGTAGTTTTATAATAGATGCACCAAAGTTTATATTTTAATAAAGAAGATTAGATTGCCAGATTCATAAGTACAGTCATCACTTGTTGTCACTGAATCTGCAATTTTTAACAATAAAATCTGCAACAGGATTACCTCCCTTTCTACTGCTTTTTTGGGAAATTGATATTTAAAATGTTTATTTGTTTTGAAGCAATATTCTTTTTTTGCAGTGACCTTTCTACATATTTCTAAGCATTTAACATTTAACAGATATGAATGTAAATATGTGTAGACCTACAATACATTTGCAAATTATACAACAATGATTTAGATGAGAAATTTTATTTCAGGAAATCATGAGGCATTAATTACATCAAGTTATAAAAACTGAGCACTAATTAAATGAGACGGTAAGTAATCAAGTGCTTCTACTATCTTTGTCAAACTAGGTAAGCTCAAATGTCATTGGGCTTTAAAGATTGGAAAGTTTAGCATTGGAGTATTAGAGCACCACTTGATTGATGAAAGATCTGTTCTTATTTCGCAAAGTGTATATGGTTATCTTCAAAAGTGAAATTTATATGTCTTTTTTGTTGAAAACAAACATACACTACTTGCTTATGATTTTTAAGACAATAATTTCTTTCTATTTTATGAACAATAATCTTACAAGTCATTTACACAATATATACAATATAATATGCATTTATGACTTACCTGAGCCTTCATACTCATAATACACATTCCAAGGTTTACATCAACTCCCATTCTTGCATTGGCTCCAAAAGCTGTTTAAAATTAGCAAATGAACATCACATCAACTTCTATTGTTAATTTAAAGTGATTAATATTTTGCTAACACTACTTAGTGAGCATTGTTTTTCAGCAGTATAATTGTCAGAACAAGACGTAAAAAAACAAGGCACTGGACATAAAGGCAAAATGAAACAGCTGATGTCAGTTCAAATTATTTGGACTCTAAGCTCACACATCCTTATTACTGATTTATTTACATTTTTGTGAAGCAGGTAGTATCAAAGTATCATCATTTAATAGGGTGTGTTTTATTCAACATCAGAATACTGTAATTAATGATTTATAAAAAAACAAAATCATCTGCTGCATTTAATATTTATTTAGTATTCTTCAAATTTTGACATCAAGGAGAAAAAAATACAGATAAATTCTTCCTTTACTAAAATTTGTATTTTTTGTTTTTGTGTAATTAACTAAATGATAGGTTGAACACAAACCTTTGCACAATTGTGTTAGTGTTACATTTTTTTATCATCTGTTTTTTTTGTTTTTTTTTAATTAAAGTACTAGAAACATGCATTGTGCCCGTTAAATGGCATATTATAAATCTATTTCAAAATCTTACATAAATGAAATGGTATTGGTCCAACCATGAATAAAAAAGTAATGCCAGGTTGTGGAGGATTTATTATCTCAAAATCCAGGTGGCCAAGTGGAATGGGTCCAGATTCAAAACAAAAGTCCTCTTTCTCTGGGAATCCATCACCTTCTGGAGTTTCTGAGCTGTCTTTTGTCATTATCTGAAAATGATAAAATATACAGAATTTTTGTACAGTTTTATTAAATACATAGTGCATTTCTAAAAAATAGTTTGAATTGTACTAAAGGTGTCATTGAGTTCAGAGTATATAACACAATATTCAAAGTATAGCAACTTAATAACAAGTGTTATAAAATATGCCCGGCCACAAAATATGCCCGTCCAAAACCAGCCACATTAATAGTAAGTTACGATACATTTAAATCATGGGTACCATTATTACCATAATGAACTTGATAACCAGCCAATTGTGGGACATTTGCAAGTTCTTTGAACTGAGTTTAAAACATTTACATAGAGAACAGATCAGGTTCATTTGTGAACAATTTTTTTAATATAAATTGTTATGTTGAAACATTATTTTACACTGTTTGACTCAATTACATGGCTCACTTTATACTATTTACATCCCCATAAACATTTTATCCAAGTTTCGGGGGTTCTCTCCGGGTACTCCGGCTTCCTCCCCCAATAAAAACTGGACGCCATGAAATAGCTGAAAAATTGCTGAAAGTGGCGTTAAAACACCATTCAAACAAACAAACAAACATGAATTTGACATTTTCGTATAAAGGGCCACAACTCTGAAGTGCCTGAAGCAACTTAGGTGGTAATCAAACTTGGTCAAGATAATATGCGCATAAACATTTTCCCCAAGTTTCATTAAGATCAGACAACATCTATTCGAGATAGAGAGTGGACAAGGCGGATTTGCCATTTATTTTTATAAATAAAGGGCCATAACTGTGAAGAGGTTAAAGAAATTGGGCTGGTTGTTAAACTTGGCCATAATATTATTTCCAAAAAGATTTTCTCCAAGTTTCATAAAGATCCGGTGGTCTGTCAACACTGAAGTGGCGGGTTCAAGTCTCACTGCGGGCAGGGTGTACTCCACTCCAATCATAATTGACAAGGATTACCAGTTTTCCTACCGAAGTTCGGGGTTCTCTCTGGGTACTCCAGCTTCCTCCCCCAATAAAAACTGGACGCCATGAAATAGCTGAAAAATTGCTGAAAGTGGTGTTAAACATCATTCAAACAAACATAAAGATCGGACAACAACAGTTTAAGTTTGATAGGGGACAAGGTAAATTTGCCACTGTTTATATAAATAAAGGGCCATAACTCTTAAGTGATTTGGCTGGTTATTAAACTTGGCTGAGATATTATGCCTATAATCATTTTCCCTAAGTTAAATAAAGATCAGATAACAACAGCTTGAGTTAGAGAGCAGACATGGCTGTGGATGCCATCCACCATTGTGTTCCCAAAATACAGGCATATTAAAAAGAACATTTATATAGAACCTTCAGTAAAGTAACTGCTAGAAATCTTAGAAAACATGTATAGTCCCTGTTGCTAGATAAAGTCTACCATTGCTTAGATAAAGCTAGTAAACTGTTCACATATAGTTTATGCAACAGTAGTTTCCTCCAATTAAGATTTTAACCATTATTGAACAACAGGGTAGCTGGTTTATCTTACAAATAATTTTTTAGGTAAGTAATTTATTCTTCATAGAGTTTGTTTTTGTTTGCTTAAATGAGGTTTAATGCCAGCTAGTTAAAGACATCCAGTTTTTTTTTTTGGGGGGGGGGGGGGTTAAAAGATGTTCAAACATAAGTGGCGAATTCCTACCTTATAGTTTTATACTTTAAGCCCTTAACAATTATAAGGTTTGTTTGTTTGAATGGAGAAAGATATTAAAACACTTCCATTTGATGCAACATGTGACTTACTGCATACAAGGAAGCATTGCGAATTTCATTGATCAGTATAAGGCAGTCTCTCATGTCTAGTCCAAACTCTGAAACTTCTTCAAGCAGATCTGGCAATGTTAGGGAATACACTCTGTCTATGTATGGATCTGTGGGTTGCTCTATAAATACAAATATTATCATTTTCTGTATTACAGGGTTTTCAATACAAAGCAAATAATTGTAAACATGACCATTGGAAGAAAACAATCTCTTAAAAAATATTTATTTGATTAAAAGCAGAAGGCACTTTATAATTTATCTAATGTTGCATAGAAGTGACTTCCACCCCATACATGTACACACACAGCCTTACATCCATTTAAACATTTAAATTCATATATGTGGAAATTATTAAGGACATGTTTACATGTAGTTACCTTATCTATCCTTTTTGTGTACATAAAGTTAAGAAGTGACAAGATACCACTGCTATGTTTAAAAATTTTTTTTTTGAATCATTTTCAGATATAATTTTCTAACTTGACAAATGTGGGAATTAAAAGGATAATTAAAAATTTTTGGCTCTATTGAGCCTAAACTTTATCCTTTGCTTGATAAACATGGCTATAAAACAAGAATGGTTCCTGCTAGCCATCTTGTAGAGTGGCCATGCAGGTGGCCATTGTTTTGTTTAATCAGCTCAAAATGAAAATTATTTGTAAATGACCTCACAAACTTGAAATAAGCAAACTAAATGACTTGTTGTTTAACAGCAGAAGAATTCAGAATCAGGAAAAATATTAATATCTCCATTTATGTATGCCCTCATATAACCATTCATGTCACTGTTGCACATAAAATATATGTATTAAAGATTCTTTGTGTTCTACTAGAATACAGCAACTTTCTTTGATTTAATTTCTTACTTTGTACGTATACCTCTGTACTTTTTTCAGAGAAATATTGTACAACATAAAAAATAAAACATTAGGTATTTAAATATAATGCATATATAATTTTTTCAAGTGGATTCTGGTAAAAACGATGGAGTCTGGTAGGTTGTGTCACCTAATTGGAAGATCAGAAAAGTAACTAAGAAGTAAAACTTTGAAGTGCCAAGTTGGTCAGTTTTTTAAATTTTTTTACTAACTGTAATACCGTAAAAATGAATGACATGTGTTTTGTTTGTTTCCCCTCTCTCCTTTTTTTGTAGTGGGGGTTTGTTTTCTTAATAAATCTAAACTGTTTTCAAGTCTTAAAAAATCAAAGAATGTGTCCATGGGACACAGATGCCCTGTCCAAAACAGCAAGTAGTTGTCCGACAAAATCGCTTAGGATGTACAAGTTGTGTTACTGAACCACCCTACCAAATTTCAATTTGTTCTAATATATGGTTTCTTAGAAAAGCTTGACGGAAATTTGTATGGACATATGGACGGACGGACATGAGTAAAACTTAATGCCCCCGACATATCGTCGCCTGCTCATTAATACAAACTCACTGTTAAAACACACTTTGTTCAAATTATTCAAGGTCAGATCTTTGAGAATTTCAACATCTTCAAAACATGAATAATGTGTAGACACACACAATGCTCCTGACAATGTTATGCCAATTCTGTTATTATCCTCTTTATTGATTTTTATGTCAAATACCAGCTCTGTGTTCTGTATTTTGGAGACCTCGACGACAATAATATTTTTCTGAGCTAAAAGTATAACATTTACAACAAGTTACCAACAGCAAAACAAACAATAAATACTATAGCTGTAGTACTAGACCTCTAACTGAACTCATATTTTGTCAAATATTGAACACAAATGCTCATCTGCTCTTTTAAGGCCAACATTTTTATATTTTATGTTTTACGGGAGCGCAGACCCTAATTTCTGGCGAAATGAAATAAAAATAAAAGAAGTAAAATTTTCTTTTATTTTTCTTCTCTCCGCCAACTTGATGAATTCCCTCCCTTGCAAAATAAAATTACCCACGATCTGCCAGAGAACTATAATTCAGGGCTCACTACACTGGGTGAAGTGGCGACAAAGTCGCCCTACGGCGCCTCAAAAGCGAAGTTGAAGTCGCCCTGTTATTTCCTTAAAGTTGCCTGATGGTTCACAGTAGATACTTGCATATGATCTGGTCCAAATAATTCACCCAGACTACCAATTTATCATTAAATGTGTAATTCCAATAGCAAACAATATGCGTATTTAACAAATTTTCAAAGGATTTACGTCTTTCGACTGGATTACGCGCCATTTGTTTATTTACCGGATGTGACTAATTACCGGAAGTCAACAACGAAGAAAAGTAAAGTACAACGGCCCATAATGAAAAATCGTAATTTGTTTGATAAAAAAAAACACTTTTAATTGGTTTCAAATGTCAGTTCTTTCAAAGTGTATTGTATTTTACCAATTTTCTTTGATAAACATATGAGCTGCACTTGAAAGAATACAGATGTATAGTAATTATTGACCTCAAGAAAAGTTCTGTAGATGGGTGTCCCATGAAGCAATTTTGATCAGCACAACTTTGTCCAAGTGGAAGTGTGCTGAACAGTAGAATTATTTCTGGGTTTAATGTTATGTTAGTTTATCTATACTCTTTGAAAATTTTGCTCAGATAAGCATGACATGTTCATAACAAATTGTTAGAAATATTATGATGTATACAAGAACTTTATAATTTAAAAAAATCATTTAGATTTATTCTTTGATATATGATATAAAATGAATATTTTAACAATTGATGTTTATACTAACAATTGTCGACTGATTCATAAACAGCATTTCATTAAGGCTGTAACTCATATAAAATCAAGCCAATCATGATACCCCAACAACAGACTTGGTACTAAAAATGCTGTAAAGGTTAATAGAAATATGACTAAAGATAGTCAATATATTACATGGACAAAAAATACATTCAACAAATAAATTAAAGGGCCTTAACTCTTTTAAAATCAAACAAGTCAAAACTTCCAAACAATTTGCCCAACTAGGTTGTGTACTAACCAGTCATATGAACTTAGATCAAAATCTGAACCATAGGTAGCTGAGAAAAAGCACCAACAAAATATATTAAATAATGGGACATACAGCTGCCCAGAAAATCTATTACTCTTACTAGGACAAAGAAGTAGCATTTTAGTCTATAATTTACATAAATTGTTTGTACCAACTGAACTTTTAAACAGAAAAGAAAGTAGAACTCTCAAGAGGCAATTTTAGATTTTCCATACTACTTAAGAGAAACATTCATAAATTATAATATTACATACACTTAAGTTGAAGGGTATTGATTTTGTCATATATTGTAATATGAAGTTGGTCAGCACAGCTGTCCAGGCGTACATCCACTTTTACCAAATGCCGTTGGAACCCTTCCGTAAAAACAACTCCGCACATTATACCATGACAATCCTCATGAGCCTCACAGTAATGACCATAGCCAGAAACTACTGAATCCTTGAAACTTTCACACTCTGTTAAAGAAAATTAAGATTTGGTGTAAGCAAATAACATTATGGCTATAATAACATAAATTTTTATCAGGGTTCTTCCATGACAAAGTATATTGTAGAATGGAATGTAAGTTTTAAAAATAGACATCAATGATATCTTATTTACTTTTGTTTACCATGGAATACCAATAACCCATGCCATAAAGTAAAATCACTTACTACAGCACCATGTAATTTTTAATGGAAATTCCTTACAACTTTTTAAGGAGATATTAGTTTAATTTAAAATAAAATAAAAATTATCACATACATAAATTTGTTAATTAAACCAAAAAATTGTAAAAGTCTGAAATGGCCAGGTTGACATGTCTGAAAATCCTTGCAAACTCATTAATAACTCTTAATTTGAAATGCATACTTTCAGTTGCCACTTCTAACAGTTTATCTATCAGGGAAAGTCTGTCGCCTGTGGCTGTCTCAAATTGATGTACTTTCTTAAGTCTTCGTCTTAACTGGTGCAGTGGCATCCCATCTGGATAATCCATTGGTTCTGTTCTAATCTTTTCTGCTACCTCTCTAACAATCCCATCCAGATGACCTATTAATGATGACCCCTCCAACAAATGTTTTATAAATGTCAAGGGCTTGTCATTGACATCAAACTGAGGCAGGAATGACCTTAGAAAATGACAGAGATATTAAACAAATATATTTTTCTGAAAAACATTTGATAGTATAAAAAGTTATTGCAACAGTTCAACCTTCACTCAGAGAGGTGTCCATGCAAATTAATCATAAAGTAAATTTGACATTTTAATATGTTTCTGTTGATGTAAGGCTGTGATAAAAATTCACTATACCAAGATGTCAATTTGAATGGATTATTCCATTTTTCACTTTAAAATCAAGTAATCAAGTTAAAAATCACATGAAGACGGAATTGAAATTCACGTTATAAAGTGAACAACTCCGAAATTATCAACTCCACACTTTTTTCCATTTAAGTTTTTTTGCGCAAGATCATATGAGCCATCGTGTGTCAGGTTTTGTTTCATGCTGTAAAATATCACATGTATTAGTACATGTACTAGCATCATTGTTGGTAATCTGATTTGACTTCATAAGAAATTGAAACATCTATTCTAGACTTACTTGAGAGCCTTTGAAAACATGTTCTTGTATTTGTCAAATTTTCCAGTCATGTTTTGAAACTTTTCTTTATATTTCTCAAGCCATCCTTTCTTTTCTGGCTCCTCCTCAACAGACCTTCTACCACGACTTTTGTGGGGGAAGGGATTTGCTGCTGACCCACCACTATCTTTACGTTTTATTTCCTCATGTTCATCATCAGGTTCCCCAGTCATGTCTCCATCTTCGGCAGCCATACCAATATAGTAATAGGAGAAACCATTACAATCTGGATGATAGCCAGGCTTTGGAAACCTCTTTTTAAGGTATGGAGATGGATCAATGTAAGAATATTTGTCATCCGACTTATTATCATCTGTATTGTTAGGTCGTTTCCTCATGGCAACAAAGATAAAGCTTCCAGATGGACAATCTTTTTCCCTTGCCCGACCAATTCGTCGTCCTGCTTTCCTGAATACACCAGTTCCATCTTTATCAACATCGTTGTCAACATCAAATCCACTTACCATGACCTCATACATTGCCAAATCAGCTCTACTTGGGCGAACTAATACTTCTGATTCACTTTTCCTGAACACAACACCATGGAATGGATTAACTACATCCTGTTATAAAAAAAATGTGAGTCTGCAAGTATACCTCATACTCCGTCCAATTATGTGGTACAATATATTTCTGTTTACTTTCAATCCTGAGTACTGAAATCAAACTTTCCAAAAGTTGAAAATTTATGCCCAACATTCATTAGGAATTTTGTCAGGCAAACAAATGTGTGCAGGACATGCAGATTTATTGGATATTTATGTGTGTCAAGCATTAGTACAGATGGGATTTTTGCAGTCTTTCTGAAATGTGCTAGTACTTTAGAACTGTCCCATAAGATTATTGACAGGCAAAAGATCTTATTTTTGCACCTGACCAATCAACATATATACAATTTTAGGGTTGTTTGGACCAGTTAATCCAAAACATACATCTGTAATTGGTCACCAAAATTGTGTGTATTTAACTGGTTTTTCAGACTTTTTACATGTTTTAATTGTATTACACACTTTTATTAATTACCAAGCTATGTCTAGTTACCTACAGTAACCAATGAGAAGTAAGTAGAAATACTTTAATGGATTGATAAAGTTTTAAATGGCATTAAGTTTGTTTGTTTGACAATAACTTGATGATATAATTACTGGATTTTAAAGATCTATGGAAATCAGTATAAAAGTTGTTAAAACAAGTGTGGACTGTGAGCAAGCTCACAAAGGGATACCCCCCGCTTCGCTTCAAGTCCAATATCCGACAGCCACGAAAATTATTCATGCACATCTACATATGATGTACTTCCTTCATGTAAAGTTTCATCAAAATCTGTCAAGTAGTTTAGGAGAAGAGCTTATAAGGGATGTGGACAGACAGACAGACGGATAGACAGACGGACAGGGTGATTCCTATATACCCTAAAGTTACTTTAATATTTGTGTATACATCAACTCTTTACAACGAAAAGGCACAACAGAATATGTTCATTACTGACATCATTATGCAATTAAAAAAATAACGATATTTTTTTATCAATTTTATTTCTGTTTAGTGTCATAAACACACTAAAGGTGTTCAAAATGCAAAATTGTCATATCTATTGAAAACATATCAATATAACCATGAATCTTGAACATCAGTGGTCATTAATCCATCTAAACAACTGTCCCATGGCAGTTTCTTACGTCAGATTATCGTTGTTACAGATTTCTTGAATTCTTAATTTAGTGGTTTGTCCCCAGCAAAAACGACGAAAATTGATACCCCAGGAATAAAAATGAAACCACAGTATAAATATTATGCTTATAAAGTGTACCCTTTTTATATTTAATGTTACATACTGGTCACAAAATATACATTTCAGAGCCACAGTCATTATGGTTATATCATATAGAACCTACCATCATAGCCTTCTTTTTAAAGTTCAAGTCAACTCCAAGTCTACCTTTATCATCTCTATGTAATGTACCACAACCACAGGTAACTGGCTCGCAGGGGGCAGGAACCTTTGGAAAATTACGATGGAACTTTGACCCAAATAACTTTTGAATGTAGTATTTACCTTTCTGGATGCTAAACATAAAATGAAACATAAAAGTTTACAAGTCTTAAAAGTACTACTATAAAAGAGTTGCAACAAAAAAAAACTAGATATCAGTGAGATCGTACCCATCTCTGTGGGCCCTGCCAACCTTGAGGTCAAGGTAAAAAACCATGGTATGTGACACATGGCCTTGATACTATCTACCCACATACCAAATATCAAAAGCCTACCTCAAAAGATAAAAAAGTTGTAGCTCGGACACGATGAGCTTCGGACGGACAGACCGATCACTATTGGGCATACGCCACAAACTTTGACACCAACTGCCAGTTCTTCTTTAGTATATAGATCATTCTTAAAAGTTACTTTAGTTGCTTAGCTGTCTTTATTTGTGTCTTTATTTGTGCTTATATAAACATTAGTTTACTGTGAATACTTTCGACATTTATTTTTCTACATTGTAAATATATGACTTAGCATAATTATTTTAGAATAAAATACACAAGAAATTTTGCTAGTGAAGTCTCTGGACAATGCATAGAAAGCACACTATTAAAATGTAGATATTACTAACACTTCTCGAAAGAATGTGTAGGCACTTTTTATCCTTTTAAACAAGTCCATAAGATGAGAGACCTTTTCCCAGAAAGGTCTGGCAATTTCTGTGACAGCTGATAACTCGGACTTTAACTCTCCTACAACTTCTTTGATTAGATAACGGATAAAGTTATGTGTACCCTGTAAAAAAGGAAAAAAATATATAGCAGTATATATACACACAACACAACCCATAGCTTTCTTATTTCCATCCAAATTGACATATATTACGATCAACAGATGAAATAATACGGCTGGTTTAATTTTGGTCTTCTGTGTAAAATGCAGAAGAAACAGTGTTTCAATATCCAATGAAATCCTCGTGGCTTTAGCAATTTCCTTTGTTCAGTATCATACATTGAAATACTTGATGAGAAATAGCTAGCTATATTAAAAACAATTCCATTTTCAGGAAAGGCAGCTATCTCTGTTGGAGGGCAAGTCTACAGAAAACATTTAAGAAACTTTCAAAGGATCCTCCATACCAAGGTAATCTTAAAAGATGTGGCCACTGAAATTTGCTACATGATGTACTACTTTTGACAATAAAAGAGCCACACACTAGCGAATTCAACAATACACAGTCCAACCTCGTTGTCTTGAACTCTGTTGACTCCATACCTCAGTTATTTTGATACAAGTTTTAAGAATCAAATCTACAAATACAATGGATTTCTACTTCTGTATTGTCGATGTCGGATGTCTCACTTTTTGGCTTAACTCAATAATTGTTTTCAGTCCATGAATATTAATTAATGGCATATTAATCTCATTGAATCAAAGTTGATCTTGTTCTCGACATCTGAAAACTTACAATTTCATTTACTTAGCATCTATTTATTTTACACTTACAAACACACTGGTTAATCAGTAATACAAGATTGATGAATGACTATAAATTTCAAATTTAATAAAACAATCCTTACTGTCTGAATAATTTTTTTTTTAATGTTTAATTAAAAATGATAATGATTGGAATTTTCTTTTGACCTTATTGATGATTTATTTTGTTTTGTTTCATTTTGTTCTTTTAGTTGACTTGTGTATTGTTCTGTTAGTTTCCAGCATGTCTTCCCTTGGTACCATGTGTGCTTAAATTGAACAACTTTTCTTTTTTACAAAAAAAAATACTTGGAATATAATGTTAAATGTCCCATTTAAATATTTAAATATGCATTCTTTTCGCTTTTGGCCATCATGATTTGCAGACAAAGCTGCCAGATGAATGTTTAGTTGGGAACCATCCAAGAATAATCTATAACATGGTTGATTGAAACTGGTTTAGTGGAAAAGTTTACAATGTAGAAAAGTTTTAGACAGAAAATAAAAGAAAACTAACTAAATACAATACCCTGACTTTCAGTCTGGTAAGCTAAAATAAGCACCAATGAGTAATCTGACTTACGCTAACATTAAAACCATCTGTAATCTGTACTGGTGACAAATCGGTCATTGATGCATGCTGGGGAATAAATACATCTTTTATTTCTTCAAAAGTCATTCTTAGAACCTCATCCAAATCATTTAGTATACCTCTGATTTCTTCACCTGGGTGAAACCAGTATGGAGTGTGTCCTATAATAAAAGAAACATTTATTTTTCCATGAAATTTAGTATTATATGTCTTTATAAACCACATTTAACAAGACCCAACATGAGTATCAGACCTATTCTCCATATATAATGTGGACTAGAGATTGGTCAATGTATTGTAACTTAATACTTAACCATACTATTGAGCTAATTAGTGTACAAAAGACCAGTATATAGGTTTATGAGAACTACTTTTTTTAATCACACAAAGAACTTTTTTGGTAAGTACCAGATCCTTGCAAGGACAGCAATTTATATATACTAGTACCAGTACCCTATCAGAAAATCAAATGTCTGTGTGTTGTTTAAAAATGTTACTACAGCTGAAGGGGTCATTGTCTACCTGGGTACTATATCAGCGTACCCAGGGTACTTAAAAATTTGAGAAATGGTACCCAGGGTACTGTCGCTTAACATAAACCTACCCAGACCAATATTGTTGAATCAAATCCATTAATTTTCAACAGTGTTCATAAACATGCACATAATCAAAACAAACGTAACTGTAAACTGTAACAAACCGCCATTATTCTATTTATAATTGTGGACCAAATACGGGAAGGAAATGAACGTAATCTCCCGATACTTACCACACCGGGTACGTTTATGTTAAGCAGGCTAAAGAAATTTCTGGTATTGTCATACAATACCAGAGGCTCTTAAGAGCCTGTATCGCTCACCTGATTTTATAGGCAATGAAGATGGCATTTCCCTGATGTTAAAGTAAATCCTGTAATTTTCAATAAACTTTAAATAGGACCATCCAAACAATATTACTAGAAAGCTTTGTTTCATTGGTTAACTGGTTGTATAGAGAAGATTTTTTTTATTTGCCCATAGGGTCCTATGTTAAACTAAGTCCTGCGGCGGTGGCGGCCATTTTGAATTTCCAGTTGCCATAAAAAACATAAACTTTATAAAGGACCATCCAAACAATATTGCTAGTAAGTTTTTGTTTCCATTTATTAACCAGTTTCAGAGAAGAAGCCTTTAAAAACATTTTCCCATAGGGTCCTATGTTAAACTAAGTCCTGCCGTGGCAGCCATTTTGAATTTCCAATTGCCGTAAAAAACACAAACTTTATAGAGGACCATCCAAACAATATTGCTAGTAAGTTTTTGTTTCCATTGATTAAGCGGTTTCAGAGAAGAAGCCTTTTAAAACTTTTTCCCATAGGGTTCTATGTTAAACTAAGTCCTGCGGTGGCGGCCATTTTGAATTTCCAATTCCCATCAAAAACACAAACTTTATAGAGGACCATCCAAACAATATTGCTAGTAAGTTTTGTTTTGATTGGTTAAACGGTTTCAGAGAAGAAGCCCTTTTAAACTTTTTTCCCATAGGGTCCTATGTTAAACTAAGTCTTGAGGTGGCGGCCATATTGGTTTACCAATCAAAATAAAAAACACAAACTTTGTAAAGGTCCATCCAATGAACATTATGGCCAAGTTTGGTTTCAATTGGCCAAGTGGTTTCAGAGAAGAAGATTAAAATGTAAAAAGTTTACAGACGCCGACGACGACAACGACACCGACGGACGCAAAGTGATAACAATAGCTCACATGACCCTTTGGGTCAGGTGAGCTAATGAGGGAGAGAATCTAAATGTGGGAATGGTGAAAGGAAGGATGGGACATAGTATTTTCTGGCAAAGGAAATATTAGAAAAGGCTACTACCTTTGAATCATTCAAATAATTCTCAGAACCATTTGTCAATTTTCTAAATATGGCTCTTAATTTTTTCATTTACCTTTTGTAAAGAAGCAAGCATCCATTATTCTGTTCTTAGCTTCTATAAATGTAGCAACAGCAACCTTAAACCTATAATAAAGAAAAAGAATAATATTTTGAATATATCTGTACTTATTCCAATTGTAGAATGGGTTTTTAATATCACATTCATGGCTCAGGACTTATATTCCATGAGCTGAAGACAAATCGAATTGAAATGTAAGTTTAAGCATGAATGTGACAGTCTAACACCAAAATAGCTATTTTATAATAGCTCACATCTATATTTAGGGATAAGTAATGGAAAATTATTTCCGGCTTCAGTGCTTGGCACATATTGGTATACAACCCACTTTTTCCCACTTTTTGGAGGCAGATGATTTCTCAGAACAGAAATAGCCTTATGAATATGGCTTGTCAGTCAATCAAAATGCCAAAGTTTTATGTCACCTATAATAGATATTGATATACAAAAATCATGCATGCATATCTCTAATTTTTTACATACACCATAAAAAATTCAGATATTAAAGCACACAAATGCAAAGTCTTGCCTTTTCCACTTATGTCAAAAGGAAAATGGAAATAAACTATACAGCATAATTAATTCTTTACCAATAAAAACTAAGCTTAATTAGTACTGCTTCATTAAAAAAACACCAAAAGTGATCAACATACTTTAGTAAGGCCATTTCAATGCCTTTGAATGAATCCATAGGGTTTTCCCAAAATTTCCAACTGCTTTTGATAAATTCAAATCCTTCTCCCATTTCATTTGAAACAAATGGTAGAGTTACTGTCATTGCATCTGAAATACTCTAAAAAAATACACAGCAATGTATTTAGCAAACTATATCCTGCAAACAAATATATTGAAAATATTTTTTTTCTGAAATGACATAAATCTATATTAAAATATTAGAGTATTTTATATATAATCCATAGAAAATACAGATAAAATACAGAATAAGTACAGGTATATTTAAAATATTATACTTTTTCTTTAGCTTTTCCTTAGCTTTATTCAAACAGTCTATATTATAGATTGTACCCTTTATAAGGAGGAAAAAAGCTACTGATGAACAGTGATTGCACTTATTTATGACATTTAAGTACATGTGTATTTCAAATAAATTCAGTTCTGGCAATACAATTATTGTAATATTGTGCTCTGCTCAACTATTTTAATATAAATAAACGTTATAAAATACACACAATAAGTTATCTAGTAAACAAATTAAAAATCCAGTTACAGTAGAACACAACTGTATTTTTGAAAATATACATGCTAAGTTTTTATACCCCAAATAAATTACACTTACATGGTAAAATTCCATAACGTCAGACTTGATATCTGTTATAAATGTTGTTATTCTGTTCACAAGTTTCTTAAATGAATTAACCAATGGGAAGCCATCAAAATCTGACAAACTTTTGTATGACTCTTTAACCTTATTCACAATTTTCATAATTATGTCAGGAAGATGCTTAAAGATGTTGATAATTTCTTCTACTAGCTTAACAAATGTCATTTCTGTTGTCATCTCAATAAGTTCTTTAATGGTATTGACAGCATCAACAATGGGATCTATTATCTTATGGAAAAGTCTATCAAAAGCTGTAGCTAAGTTCTGTATGTCATCAAATCCAAAGTCCTGTTCGAGTAATAAAATAGAAACAATTTTAAGAAATTTTAAATGCATGAGAAAAGTTGAAGGAAATATAACAAATGGAAAATACAAAATACAGTGAACTCCACGAAATCCGATATCGTCTAAAGAGATATATCAGCAAAGCGGATACGATTTTATAACACCGAACCGTTTCCCATCTAATGTATGCCATTTTTATTGGAAATTTTGATATCAGGCAGCCCGATAATTCGGACAATCTGATAGAAAATTTGTAAAATATTCTTGACAAAATGTATTGAAATAGAATATTTTCTGTTTATGTTTACAGGAAATGACAGCGGAAGTCTACCGGTACTTCAACACTGATATTTATCAAATAAAAGATTTTGAATAAAATTGTTGACTATTCGTTGTTATAATTATTTTAAAATGTCTAAAAAATGTTTTGTTGGTTGTTATTTATTGAAAATTCATATAAGATGACAATGTGTCAATAACATCTCACATTTTCAGTTCATTTGCATACGAGAGTAAACAAACATTTTCGACTTACCTTTGTAAACGCGATTTTGAATAATATATAAATCCAGGTTAGATTCGTAACCTAAATTGCTACACGATCCATGCACCTCGTGCATTTTATAAAGTTTTAATAAATTCTTAGTACAAATGTTTGCAAATTTCTTTCATGTTGTTGTAAGAAGATCGAGATAAAAAAAGGCATCTAAATATAGATTGAAATCCAGGTGAGACACAGTTTACACAATGAGCTATTTTTAGATTAACTACAGTGTACAAACCATTATCCAAACTCTAAATTATCCAAAACTTTTGATTTTATATTTAATGGAATCAAATTATTTAAGATTGGTAATTAATTGTCAAATTTAATGCAGCTTAACTAGTTATTAAATATAATTGAGAAATTGAAAGATATAGATGTACGTAATTAATAAGTTAATTAGGACTAAATAATTTTTATTGATTGGAACAATTAAAGGACATCAAATAAAAATGTTTTGATACTCCTACCAAAGATTTTGACAGCTTGGGTGTATGAAGAAAGTTTGAGAAAAGTGTTCAGCTTGGAGTAATCTATGGTACCCTACTGTCTTAAATTTTAGAGCAATTTCAACCCAACGACATCTATAATGCAGACGAGACTATCGAGCCATTCCAGAGGGTACCTTGTCCACTAAATTCGAAAAACTTATTGGCAGTAAAAAAGCCAAAGATCGTATAATGGCCCTTGTAGCAGTTAATATGACGGGTACCGACAAAAGACCCCTCCTTGTTATTTGGAAGTCCAAAGAACCACATTGTTTCCGGGGTGTCACACAACTACCAGTTACTTACCACGCAAACTCCAATGCTTGGATGACATCCAAAATTTTTGGTCATTGGTTGAAGCAATTCAACAGGGACATGATGAGACAACATCGTAAAGTGTTACTGCTTGTAGACAACTGTAGCGCAAACCAATCCACTGCCGCTACAGGACTCAGCAACATCCAGTTACCATTTCTACCAACCAATACGACAGCGATAATCCAGCCATGCGACCAGGGTATAATAAGGAACATAAAAGTCCATTACAGAAGCAACGTTGTGAAGAAGATCATCAACGACATTCACTCCACAACCCTTTATGCCACCAAACTTTCTAGGAACTTAACTCTACTAGATGCCATCCACTTGTTAAGAAAGTCCTGGAAAGCTGTCACTACATGGACCGTTATAAACTGCTTCAAGAAAGGTGGCTTTGTAATAAAGGACCTGAACACCCTACCGACAACTACCGATACCGAAACTGCAACCCCATCAGACATACCAGAAGACGAATTCAACACCTATGTAGACATTGACATAAACCTACCCTGCACTGGTGCCCCTACTAACAAAGATATATGCCACTCCATACTTAACGAGAGAGAAAACAGGAATCACGACCAAGCTGACAGCAGTGATGACGAAGAACACCTCCCAGCACTAAAGCCAACTACATCAGAATTGACGCGCTCTAGAGTATGGGAACATAGCCGATTACTTTATACAAGATGGAGGACCAGGTCCACAGCCTTCTTCCCTCTCTTAGGAGACAGGCTGTTATGACCGAGTTTGTTACTTGGATGCCTTGATAAACAATGTACACTTTAAAACACTCAGACAGTGCTGTTCTAAATTATTTCCTTCTTATGTTTTTTGTAACTGATAAATTGCATTTGCTATGATTAGTGCATACAATTTACTATTTGCTTGTTAAAATTAAAAAGTAAAACAAATCTTGAGTTTTTTTCATATTCTGAATGGTTTTACTGTAACAACTCTTCAGTGTGAAGATCGATAAATTGCATAGTAAACAATACACTAGAGATGAAAATAAACAACAAATACACAGAAATTATACAATTTTATATTCACTGCAGGCAGGGTGTACTCGACTCCAAACTTAATTGACAAGGATTGCCGGTTTTCCTATTGCAGGTCGGGGGTTCTCTCTGGGTACTCCGGCTTCCTCCCCCAATAAAAACTGGACACGATGAAATAGCTGAAATATTGCTGAAAGTGGCGTTAAAACACCATTCAAACAAACAAAAAATACAATTTTATTAGGACAAACAACAGCTAACAGTAATACAAACATGTAGTAATACATTTAGTAACAGCAATAGTTACAAATATAATCAAATAAAATCATCCAGCATCGTCTTTCACGCAATGTCTGGTCTCCCTTGTCACCAAATATACAACTACGGCAAATCCGATGCTCCGGGAAAAGGAATATTTTTACCTGACATTTTATGTATTCAATTACCTGGAGTCTACTGTACAATGTTTACTGATTACAAAACAGGATTTCTTGCAGATGCCCATAATATTGAATAATATGCCTTTTCATTGCTCACCCAATACATTCTATATTTGTCACCAGTAACATTATATTTTGTATCCTACAACCCTTTAAAACTATAGTTTTTTTTAAGTAAAAAGGATGAATATTATAAAAAAAATTCCAATATTTTTTATCTACAATACATGACATTACCAGAATTTCAAAAAAATTCTTGAATTTAATCATTTCAGCACATGAAATCAACATACAAAGAATAAAAATAACTTCAATTAGCCAACATAACAAAAACTTGAAATCATTTATAACCAACAAAGCATAAATATTACGGTAGAGCATGAAATAACTACATGTTACCTCCAGAGATCCAACCCTGGATTTCAGTATTGCCAGCCAGCCCTCTAACCAAGTGAGCTAAAGAATTACTCTGTTAGCTCAGTCAATTTTGACTGGCTATATACCTACTACCTGCTAACACAAAGATAGGCCTCCTGTTACACAAACTCTTGTTGCCACAAGTCAACAACCAAACATTTGCTTACCTGGGAGTAAAAATAAACTTACAAACCTTTAGAATATTCAAATCATACTGGAATTTTTTCTTATAACACAGGGAAACTCTAAAAATATCATATTTCTTCCCAATAAGTCCAACATTAACTTCCGCAAATGCCAAGTTGTCAACTTTCAATTCAAACTTTCCTTTAAATGGTTCTGAAAATAAGTTAAAGTTCAATGTGCAATGTAAATGTTTTTCTAATGAACATTTTACCTTTGCTACTCATTGTATAACATCGCTACAAAAGGCTAAATTTTCCATCCCTACAAATACACCATACTTTTCTAGCGGCAGTAAAAATTTTTTTACCTTTAATCCATCTATCAAATTAATTTGTTTGTTAACTTGTTCTCATTCTGAATATTGCTGAAATACTGCTCGCTGGACATAAAGAAAACATCCAATCAATCAATCAATCAATCAATAATTTCTTCTAAAATGTATCGTTCCTTTTTGGTCACAAAGCTGCCTAATATCATGGAAATATTTTTTTTTTATATTTGTGTGTTTGTGTAGATGCGTTTATAGACCAAATGTATTAACTTCATATAATCAAAATTCACATAACATTTTCTCTCTATATTCACATATAAATGCAAATAGTAGATTCTTATTGTCCTACCCAACTGCAAATCTACAAAATTTTCCATTTTCATTCCAAATGAAGCTCCAAGTTTTGTACTGCCAATAACTTTGTTCCACTCAAATTTTGGCATTCCAAGATGGAAGCTTAGAGCTTTAAGAATATCCTCTAATGTTCCTCTCCTTACTCTGGTAATCAATGGATATGTGTACCTCTGTCTGCAATTATAGAATTTTCTTTCTTTAAATGCATTTCTTGAATAAATTGTAATATATAAGCAATAAAAACTTCAGTATGCCTTATTTATTAAGATTCTTTAATTTTTTAGATAAGCACAAACATGAAACTAAAAACAAAACAAGTGTGGATAGTATCACTCAAGCAATACTAAGTCCCTTACCAGCAAATAAAATTTTTATAGTCCAAGGGCCATAATTTCATTAAAAAAATCATTGGACCTGGACAATATTTGAACTTTATCTGGACCTTATCATGATTAACTCGCATGCCAAATATCAGCTCAATACCTGCTAGCTTTAATAAAAAAGTCCTGGAAACCGTTATTTTTACGATATTTTCCATGTCGAAGGGCCATAATTTTGTCAAAAATCGTTCGACCAGAACAATATTTCTTTATATTTATAAAAAGTCCAAGGGCCATAACCAAATATCAGCTCAATTTCTGCAAGCGTTTGGAAAAAAAGTCCAGAAAACTGTTATTTTTTAGAAATTTTCTCTGTCCAAGTGCCATAACGTCAAAAATAATTGGACCATAACAATATTCAAACTTGATTTGTAACTTATCATGGTTGACTCGCATACCAAATATCAGCTCAAAATCTGCAAGCATATATAAAAGATGTCAGAAAAACTTTTTTTTAAAATTTCTATGTCCAAGGGCCATAATTTCGTCAAAAATGATTGGACCAACATGATATTCAAATTTGATCTATAACTCATCATGGTTGACTCACATATCAAATATCAGCTCAATATCTGAAAGCGTTTCGAAAAAGGTCCAAAACGTGTAACAGACTGACAGACAGACTGACTAAAGGATGGAGAGCAAACCTATAGTTCCCTTCGGTGAATTTGGTAGGGGACTTATAAGTGTGAATGATATTGGATGTGCAATCAAATGATAGACAGGACATTCAGTGGAGTAGATCTTATATTCTATTTCAAAATTAGGGTTAACATTTTCTGCAAAATAACACCAAACCAAAACTAGATATAATTGCCATGATATTATCTACCCACATACCAAATTTCAAAATCCTACCTCAAAAGATAAAAAAGTTATAGCTTGGACATGATTAGTTTTGGACAGAGGGATGGATGGACAGAGTGATAGGGCATCTGCCACAAAGTGGAAGGGCCCTCAGAAAACTAAATCACAGTCTGTAACTAATTGTGATTATTTACTAAACATTAAACCAACAGATTCAGAAAAAAAAAATTAAAAAATGCAGAAAAAGATAATTTGAACAGATTTTCTGTTTAAATCTCATAAGTTTTGCAAAAATCCTTCACCCCAAACAAAACGCAAAATAAGTTTGTAAATTTTCATGATATGACTATATACCAAACTATTTGATTAAGGCTTTACAAAACATCTGTGGAAGACAGATATTTGAAACACATTCTATAAGAAAAATCGAAAAATGTGTCCATGGGACACAGATGCCCCTGCTAAATGAAGTCTGAAACAGGAAGTTGTTGTCAGACAGATCTGAAAGTTGCTTAGGACATACAACTTATGATACTGAACCACCCTGCCAAATTTCAAATTGTTCTCATGTAAGGTTTCTGGGAAAAGCTTGACGGAAATTCGTCCAGACGTATGTACGGACGGACATGAGTAAAACTTAATGCCCCCCCCCCGACATGTCGTCGCGGGGGCATAAAAAGGGCCACACCATCCACAAAAAGAACTCTACCCACTTAAACTGAAATTTGATTTTATGATCCACTAATACAACTGTGTGCCATCTATTCTTGCCCATTAGAGCAGCCCTAGGTAAAAATTGTTCTTTCAAACAAAGGGTCAAGTTATATTATGGGTCAGTATTTAGTTCATAAAATTTTGTCAGTTTTCAAAACAGTAAGTAAAAAATTGCATGATCTTAGCACATGCTTCCATCTGTTTGTTATTTTTGTCATTGCTTTATACAAATTAATAGTTGAATGTCAATTACTGCATAAACAATGTGGACTGTGAGCACGCTCACAAAGGGATACCCCCGCTTCGCTTCAAGTCCAATTATCTCCCCTGAATAATATCCGACAGCGACAAAAATTCTTCATGCACATCTACATATGATGTACTCCCTTCATGTAAAGTTTCATCAAAATCTGTCAAAAGGTTTAGGAGGAGTTGCGCTTACGAGGTCCCGCACTGAATACTATATTTTAAAAGTCTAAGTCCAATTATCTCCCCTGAATAATATCCGACTGCTACGAAAATTCTTCAGGCACATCTACATATGATGTACTTCCTTCATGTAAAGTTTCATCAAAATCTGTCAAGCGGTTTAGGAGGAGAAGCGCTTACAAGGGATGTGGACAGACGGACAGACAGACAGGGTGATTCCTATATACCCCCCCAAACTAGTTTGCGGGGGGGGTATAAAAAGGTATCAAATTTCAAAATGCTTTTAGTCAATTCTGAAATCTGAACTGAGCAGTGAACAAGCAAATGCCAAATATAATATACTTAATATATTATAAAATAGTTTAAGTCTTTAAAGAAAAAAAGATTTTTAATAGCTGTTTTTACTCCAAGACTGCATCTTCCTGTTCCTTTGTCAGTTGTTTACTCTCAGGGTGTTCTATATAAACCTCATAAGCACTGTGTCTCACGACATCTTCAGAATCAAACAATGTTGACCTCAGTAGATGGGCAGCACTCTACAAATGATAACACATGTATTAGTAAAACATTTTTTTTATATACACTCATTTATTGGGTATGATAATAATAGACAGTTTGTTGCCCCAGAAATATACCAACTATTTCAGAAGGTAAAACAATGGCAGCAGACAAAAAAAACGATGGTAGATATTACTAGAATATTCATTCTATGAATGTGTTAACATACTTAACAGTTGCATTGTTTTAGAAAAAAACTTACACACACTTCTTTGCAATATTAATAAAGTTTGCTTTTGAATACAAACCAATGTATCCCCCTCCCTTCCCCACATTTTGGCATGATGTTATTTTTAAGGTAGGTGAACTTAATAGCTATAACCAGCTGATAACTGCAGTGATCGGGAAAGTCGTGCATTTGATGCATATGATCAGAAAATGGCACAGAGAGGAATTAAACTTGTGCGCCTGCATAACAGTCTATTTTTTTACTCTTGACTGTACTACAGTGTTTGTTTGATCATGTCCTGTTGAACTTTAAGTGTGAAAATTTATCAAAAATGTTTTTTTACTTAAATAACATTGATTTTTTTTTTACACTCTGTGTAATTTCCCTGTAACTAAATGTATATATGACCGATTGTGTTATTTTTGTCACCAATCAAGTTTATTATAAAAATAATAATTTGAAGGTCAGTGGCAATTAGTTGTTTCTAAAAAAATTGCAGGAGACCATATTAATGTTTCTGACTTTGTTACTAGTATTTTATAGTGCAGTGGGTAATAGAAAATAAAAAAAGATGCCTCTGGTTTAATCTTTCATTAACAAGAACAATAAAGAGTCTTGGTAATTTACAGACTTCAGTTTATTTTAGAAATAATTCACTGTTATGAAACAAACTGAAATGAAATATTCATTAATATGATGTATTAAACAGTCATTATGAGATGTACAACAATATAAAAATTACTAGAGTGAGAGTGAAACATGTTATATCAGTTTTCTTTATTGCTTTCATGATCAGACATACATTGACACACTTATAACAATTGAGTGATGAAAAAAATATGCAAATAAACATAAATGAACTGCCACAATAGACTGCATTTGAAGGTCAATCATATTTATTATATTGTCTTTGTATCATGATGGTGTGACATGAAATTATTGGCCCATTAAAATTCTGGCATGGCCCATTGATTTTTATGGGCCCAATCTGAAAAAATCTGTCAAGATCACTGTAACTTCCACACAATTTTGAGGATAAAAATTTCCTGGTAATATGCCCAACTACATATAGTGTACTTGCCATCTATCAAGTTCAATAAAAATTTGGTTTAGTAGTTTCTGAGGAGTTGAGTGTAAACAATGATTTATGAGGAGATTTTTCTTAAATCTAAGTTCAAAAGGCCATAACTCCCAAAATATTCTGAGGATAAACATTTCCTACTAATATGCACAACTACATATGGTTACATATAACGTTTAGTAAAATTTGGTTGAGCAGGTTCAGAACAGTTGAGCAGAATAACTTTGTGACGGACAGATGGACAGGACAAAAACATATCTTGCCACAAAGTGGTGGGACACATGACTGCGAATTCAGCAATTTTTGTGATGTAATTCTTGCTAAAAATTGTAACATGTGTAATAAGAGATCACATTTCAAAGCTTTATAATTAGTTGTGTGTAATGATCCGTAGGACCACATTAATTTAATATTGTGTTTTACATTTTGAGTCAAATCACAAATATTTTATCAACAATGTTATGTGTACCCACTTTTTGTCAGTATTTGAATATTTGAAATGTTTTCCTCAGTTTACTTTAACCACTGATAAAGTCCAAGAAATAAAACAGACAAGACACAGTGTTAGTCCATTGAAACTTGAATTATATGTTATATCAAAAAATTAGGACAAAATATTAAGGAGAAATATTGATGTCATATAATTTCTGAAAGCAGTGTCCTTAGGACCATTATGAAAAAAAGATGTAACAGAATCAGATGAAGTGCTACAAAAAAGCCATAACTCGAAAGTGGCTGAAGCAATTTGGCTGGTTATAAATTGTGGTTGAGATATTATGCCCATAAACATTTTCCCCAAGTTTCATGAAGTCAACAACTGTTTGAGTCATAGAACGGACAAGGGGAATTTGCCATTTTTTGTGTAAATAAAGGGCCATTACACTAAAGTGGCAGAAGTGCTTTGGCTGGTTATTGAACTTGGCAGTTATATTACGCCCATACACTAACTGTTGAATTAGACAGCTGACATCGCTGTGGACGCAGCACACCCATCATGGGTGTTCCCATAATACAACCCTTCTTTGACTGGCATATAAAAAGTGAGTTTAGCCCGCCAAAATGGTAGTTTTCAAAAATAGTGTAGATCATGTCTTTAGCTTTAACATAAAGAGTCAAATCACTGGTTTACTTGTAAAACAGTATTCAATGAATAACGTACCTCATTACAAGTATAATGTCTGAGGGCAAGTGTAGCTGTTCTCCTCAGTTCTGGATTAGCCTTGTTAAGTTCAAGATAGGACGTTATGTGCCTCAGTGATCTTGGATGTGCTGCATTCCCTAAACTATGAAGCAGGGTTCTCTTAAGAGCAACATGACTATCTCGATCACGAAAACTTTTTCCAGCTCCAATCGATCTCTTCTCTCTAGGTTTTACAATATCAACAAATTCACCTAAAAGTGTGTTAAAAATTCATTGAACAAGTCTACTAAATTTAACAAAGAAAGTGAAACAACAATATAATAAAAAAAATTATATGTATTAAATACTCAAGTGGCATGCCTTTCAGACAAATTCATGAGACAATATATCTCTTGACTCCATGCAAAACAGACATTTTCACTTTTCAAATTCTTTTGAAAGGTAAATAGGACTTGTCTAGCTAAGTTTGTGCACTGTGCACAAATTTTTCTTATTGTCCTTTATTTTATTTCTCAAGGGCTAAATTCTATTAAAATTTAGTGGCAAAAATTAATAAGAATCTATGTTTTATTTAAAAAGCTATACCGACGAGGTGAGCTAAAAATCAATTTCTAGCACACATGTATCAGTGGTCATCAATCTTTAACATAGAGTAATGATTACTAAATCAGTGAATATAAAAAATATTTACAAGACATTTGGATTGGTAACCAGACTGAATAAATTATTCAAACATTAAATACTGGACCATCTTTTATTCAATGATAGTGGCCATCATGGTTTTAGAATATAAAATATGATTTTGAACAGTTAAGTGTTTTACTTAAGATAATGAGAAATTCAAACTTTTCAAATTCAGCCACAAGAAAATGCACACAAAGTCACATTACAAGAAATAAGTTTAAATGCTAGTTCAAATTTTAAACAGATGCTTCATCAAATTTTACTGACTTTCGTTGTGAACTCCTAACCAGGTTTCAAACTTCTCCACAATCCTTTGAGCCTCTGTGTCATTTTCTATGTCTTTAAGATTCTTTGCTAGTGCTCCCAAGGTCAGGCATGCTCGCTTCTGTGTCAAGGTAATATTCTTGCTACCTATGCACACAAAAAAGTCTTTCTAAAAATTAAAGAGTGCCTAAGCCTTCCAACACCATAAAGATTTTAAATAGCTTGAGAACTCCTGCAATAAATCAAGATGAAATCTCACCTTTGAACATGTGAGATATTATTTAGGCTAAAGCTTTTGAAATTACAAAATTTCATTCAAATCCAATTAGATGGGGGCTAATATAAGGCTAGTTAAAAAATTGAATATTGGCATAAAATTTAACCCCAAAAAAGTAACAAAAAAATTATAGGAGGCAGCCCATTTGTTTCTGAATGACTATGGCTTTATCTTTTGTGTGAACTTGTCTCATGGATTAATTAAATAAGGTTTGTGTTGATATCTTACCATGAAATGAGTTATCTTTTCCAAAACACAAATGTTCTACAGCTTTGATCAAGTTCTATAAAATAAGAGTTACTATACATTTACATACAATGCCCGAAAACAAATTGTCTGAAATTTAAATTCACATCACTTGACAATTAGTGTGTGAAAGAAGTCAACATTGACATGTTTTATTTAATATATACTAAACTGTTTTTATGCTTTTTTTTTTAACAGGGTTTGAAATAATACATTTTTTTTAATTGGTTGGTAATTGGTAATAAAAAGTGTACCAATCAAAACACATTTCACAAAATATTTATAAATTGTTTTCTTGATAATGTATTAATGAGAAAGCATATATAGATTTCTTATTAACTATGTCCTTCCTAAAAAGCGTAACGAAGATGCTGACTGGCAAACAACAGAAAAAATATGTGGAAAACAACAGGGCATTGCCAATATTTGCCAAATAAAAGCGGAGTGTATGGCAAGTTTGTTTGTTTGATGGTGTTTAACGCCACTTTCAGCAATTTTTCAGCTATATCATGGCTACCATTTTTTATTCGGGGAGGAAGCCGGAGTACCCGGAAAAAACCCCAGACCTGCCGTAGGAAAACTGGCAATCCTTGTCAATTAAGATTGGAGTCGAGTACACCCTGACTGCAGTGAGAATCGAACCTGCAATCTCAGTGTTGACAGACCACGTGATCAATAGTAGATGAACTACCTTAACCACTCGGCCACCGAGGCCTCTGTATGGCAAGTAAAAAAAAAATGAATGGCAACCAGCTATTGCAGTCGGCGACGTTGACCACTAGCCCAAAACCAGATCGAGACTAGTAATTTTGGTTTTGAGCTATCTGACTAGTAAACAATCTGAATAAGAACTTACTTGTTTTTGTTGTGTTTTGTATTTATTTGTATTTATCAGGTTAAAACAAAGTTGAATCTAGTTCTCATCTTGTATTTATTTTATTTACTGTTACTTAATCTGCACCAGTATATTGAGACAAAGCTGTATGCCAACGATAGATCTTGAGTGGCACATAAATCCAATGATTATTTGTATGGTTTTTTTGGACTGGTTTAATACGGTTAGGACTAGCAGCCAAAAAATGTTTACATAACAGACTAATATTGAAATTAACTTTCTCTTTGGGCAAATTACTTTTCCTATATCTATCCCTCTGATATGTTTGCATTGTGTGGATAAATGTTTTTGGTTGGATATTTATGATTGCTGTATGAATTCCTCATGCACTTTCATGCTTTGGTGCTGATGTGTTGTAAATTAGCTGTAATTTAATTAACATTAACTTGACTTTAATACAACACTTCTTTAATTAAACACATTTTAAACACTTACATCCACTGGTTGTTTTATAGCTATACAATGTATCAATGTCCGTCTGACTTCCTCCACACTGGCATTCCTTGACAAAATATATTCCACAATGATCTCCTGTGACACATTTGTCTTGGCTTGTGATATGACATCTAACAGTAAATACCTCTCCTCCATACATCTGGTATCTGTTATCAGACATGTTCTATTCAAGACTGTACGAGAAAAACTCAGGAAATCTTTATCTTCCAAATGTACCACGGCTCTTGTAAGGTTACGAACACACACTGTCCTATTTGGAGCAACTAAAAGTTAAAATTAGTAAATAAATTTAACAGGTTACAGGATGTGTATCAAAATTTGTCAGTTCTCCTGATACTCTGGCTTCCTCCTCCAATAAAAACTGGATGCCATGATATAGATGACAAATTGCTGAAAGTGGAGTAAAAAAACATATAAGAAAATGTGGTACAAAACTTAAAGAACTTGTAAATGTACCAATTTATAATATGACAGAGTTAAAACTTCTGATAGTTTAAGAGTATACATTTGAAATATTGTGTAGTGCAGAATGAATTATGGTATCAAGATAACCATTGATAATTGAAATTTAACAAAATGTACACCTAGTCTTTGCAGTCATTCAAAAACATAACCTTACAGTAAGAATGATCATGTCATCAATAACAATTCCAGTAATAAGGCAGGATTGAAATTTCATAAGTGCTATAACATTTCATCATTATACTAACATACTTTTAGGTTTATAGTTAAAATTATAAATGTTAGTACCATGTTTTAATGTAAATGTGGTAAATGTTTGTAGAAGATAATAGCTATTTCAAACAGAGCTAACTCCAGAAAACAGTCTTTAAATGACTTTATATGTATTTTATGAATATCTTTAGTGCCTGTCAAAATTCAAAAGAGTTGACCTGGGTTTAAAAGTATAGAAGCATGGCTAAACAATACTTCTTGTCCAATTAGAGGAGTTTTGGTTGTAATAGTTTGGTTTTAGAAATTATTGATACTGATGGACAAACAGAAGAACAAACGGAAAAGGGAAAAACGTATACCCCTCTTCCTCTAAGCAGGGTTATTACAATATAAGGCATTACATACATTTGTTTTCATGAGACTGAACACAGTTGATGAGGTCATTTATTAATTCTTCAGTCTCATTTAACTTTGTCCTGTTTGGTGGCTTCTGCAAAAATGAATAAAATATTTTTGAAAAATTTGGAAATTCATGGTACAACATCCCTTATACTATAGTTAGGACCTTTCCGACTTGGATCTAATTTCATTGTTCTGATTTTGTGAACTGTTATTCCAAGAATTTTACTGTTCAAGATGGCTGCCGTATTCAACAACTGAAAATTTGCTCTGCAGTTTTTCAAGGACCTGTTCAGTTTGCATGGGATTTTCTGTATAAAATTTATATCTACACATTCAGCTTTGGATATAGAACAACAATATGGAATCTCTGATAAAAAAAAACTTTGGAATTTTGAAGTAATGCACAAAATTGTAAAATTGGATTTATTTGGTGAACACTACTCTCTGTTATGGACAATCTACTGGAGTTCTTTGATTGTTAATGTGAACCTTCCTCTCATCAAATACCATTTGTAAGTTACAATAGGACTAATTAAAAATGCCTCTGGATAAATCTGAAAAGACTGTTCAAACACTCTTGGCAGCTAGAAAAACCTTAGGAGATAAAAACAAGGACCCTAAGGCAACAACTGTTAAGGACAACTCAGACAAACAACCACCAGCTAAAAGGTTAGTAAGTGAAAGATCATTTAATGACAGTTACCCTGACCTAGATTTATCAGCTATTCAAAACGATCTTGACTCTATCAAACAGGGCCTTGAGGGTGTCATTAAAAAGAATGACCTTGATAATGCCATTTCATCTCTTGTTCAAAAAACTGATATTGAGCAAGTGGTTACAAACATTGTCACAAAGTTAGTCGAAAACATGAAAAGTGAAATTGATAAGTCTTTAAGAGAAAAATTATGCAAACAAACAAAAGCTATAGAAGACCTTACATCAGAAAACAATAACCTTAAAGAGACTGTTGCATCTCAAAGGAAAGCTTTGTTTGAACTTAGCCGTAAAGTCGAGGACAATGAAATAAGATCTAAGAAAGCAATTGAAATGGCTAACTACAATGAGCAATACTCAAGAAAATTCAATATAAAGATCATGCACTACCCGGAACAATCAAATGAGAATTTGAATGACATCTTTGTAAAAAAAATTGCAAAAGATCAGCTTAACGCTTCTGTTCTACCTACTGAAGTCCAGGCAATACATAGAATACCAGGAAAACCAGGACAACCTAGACCCATAATAGTCAAAATGGTCAATTCTGAGGTGAAATCCAGAGTGATGCGGGGAAAAAAGAACATGCCTAAAACTACAAAAACAAAACTTGTAGATGATGTTACTAAAAACAATATGAGTCTTATCACCAGACTTTCTGATTCAAAGAAACTAGACAGTGTTTGGTATTTTAATGGTTCAGTGTTTGGGAAGACCAAAAATGGGAAGAGACTTAAATTTAACTTATTTGATAACATTGATGAAAAACTGGTAAAATCTGTCTAATTGTTTTTTCCTCTGTACTTTGTGAATGATTTAGGTTATATTGATAATTATATGTTCGATAATATCACATTCTGACTAATTTCTATTCTTTGTACTTTCAATGATTTATTTAACAATTGATATTCAAGGGGGATAACTCAACTTTATACTGATAACTATATTTTAAATGGTTTTTCAAGGGGGATAACTCAACTTTATACTTGTAACTATATTTCTAAGGATCCTGAAAAAGAAACTGCAATCCTTTCTGTTATACAAAAGAAACTTTATGCGACATCTTGTGTGTGAACCTCAGTGTGTTTGTGTAATGAATTTCTCACTTTTTATACCTGTGTGTAAAATACATGTAATAAGCTTGCTCTTGTATAATATGATTTATGATGTTCATTAACTATAATGACTGACTCAGTCAAAGTTCTGTCTATGAATGTAAGGGGCCTCTTCTCAAATCAAAAGAAAAGATTAGATGTTTTTCAGTGGGCTAGGGAGAAAAAAGCAGATATAATTTGTTTTCAAGAGACACATAGTAAAATTGAAATAGAAAAGGGTTGGGAAGAAGAATGGGATTCCAACATTGTCTTTAGTCATTATAGTAGCCAAAGTGCAGGTGTATGTATACTTTTTAAGAAAAATCTTGATTATACAATAAATAACAAATTTTGTGACCAGAATGGTCGATATATTTGTGTAGATATTACTGTTAAAAATCATAGATTTACTTTAGTTTCTTTATATGGTTACAATACTGATGAGCATATGTTATTTGAAGAAATTTTTCAGAAAATTATTTCTTTTAATAACTCAAGTGTATTACTTTGTGGTGACTGGAATTTTGTACAAGATCTTAGTTTAGACAACTATAATATACTTCATGATAGACATGTAAATAGTAGAAAAAAGGTACAAAATATTGTTGATACATATGGTTTAGTAGATCCATGGAGGGTATGCAACCCAGATACACGTATGTACACCTGGCGACAGCACTCTCCAGTTAAACAGAGTAGAATTGATTATTTTTTTATTTCAGATGATCTATTTTCCCTAAGTATAGGTACTTTCATAATTCCAGGATATAGGACAGACCACTCGGCTATCATTTTCAGTTTCAAAACCTCCCTAGCAAAACGGGGGAAAGGATACTGGAAATTTAACTCAAAGCTTTTATATGATTCTGAGTATACAAATATGGTTAAAAAATGCATAACTGATACAGTTTCAGAATATCATAAATCTGGTGACATTGCTGACTTATTGAAAGTGGAATTGACTTGTAATGACCAGATCTTTTTTGAGATTCTGAAAATGAAAATCAGATCCATTTCCATATCTTACGGCATAAAAAAATCTCGACATGAAAAGAGTAAACTAATGGATATTGATGCGGAGATAAATAGGTTGGAAAATGAATTTCAATCAAACCCAAGAGATGACGTCAAAAGACAATTACTTGAAATGAAAACAGAACAAATACAACTTCGAGAAAATATTATTGATGGCCTTATTCTTCGTTCGAAAGCCAACTGGCATGAAAACGGAGAAAAATGCTCAAAATATTTTTGTAACCTTGAAAAAAGAAATTTTCTGTCTAAAACGATCTCTGAACTGATCAGTGATACTGGAAAGAATATATCAAATGCAAAAGATATCCTTGATGAGCAGAGATTGTTTTATAAAAACTTATATACATCAAACAAGACAACTTTCGACCAAAATTTTGAACAAAATTCTTTTTTCCAGCATGATATTAAACTTTCAGATGACTTGCGGGACTCATGTGAAGGCAATTTAAAGTATGAAGAGTGTATTAAAGCTCTTAAAAATATGGATAATGGTAAAAGCCCAGGATCTGATGGCTTCACATGTGAGTTCTACAAGTTTTTCTGGAAAGATATAGGTTTCTTCCTATATAGGTCACTTAAATATGGCTATGAGACTGGAATGTTCTCAGAGTTTCAATACCAGAGTGTAATTACATGTATTCCAAAAGAAAATAAAGATAGAAATTATATGTCCAATTGGCGACCTATTAGTCTTCTTAATGTTGACATAAAAATAGCTTCTGCAGTGATTGCTAACAGATTGAAGAATGTTCTTCCTTCTGTTATCAGTGACTCACAAAAAGGCTTCATTAAAGGTCGATTCATCGGTGAAAACACCAGACTTCTGTATGATCTTATGCATTATTTAGAAGAGAAAAACCTTGAGGGTCTACTCCTTTTAATTGATTTTGAAAAGGCATTTGATTCTGTAGAATGGGATTTCATTATTGCAGCACTGAAGAGTTTTAATTTTGGACCTTCATTATGCAATTGGTTTACTACATTGTATGTTCATGCTAAGAGTTGTGTTATTAATAATGGTCACATGTCAACATTTTTTGATTTAAAAAGAGGCTGTCGCCAGGGGGATCCATTATCCCCATACTTATTTATTATTGGAGTTGAATTGTTGTCTTTAAAACTTAAGAACAATAGTAATATTAAAGGTATACAAATAAATAATTGCGAAACTTTGGTTAGCCAATATGCTGATGATACTTTTTTGACATTAGATGGAACAGAAATTTCCCTAAAACACTCATTAGATGTATTTGATGATTTTTATAAAGTATCTGGTCTTAAAATGAATAATTCTAAGACTAGAGCAGTCTAGATTGGTAGTAAAAGATACTCTGATAATATTTTGTGTCATGATAGAAACCTAGAATGGTCACATTCAAACTTCAAATTGTTAGGCATTAATTTTTCTTTATGTTTATCAAGTATGGTGGACACCAATTTTAAACAAAAAATATTAGATATCTCAAAGCTTCTGAAAAGCTGGCAACACAGAAAATTAACACTTATGGGGAAAATCACCGTTATCAAATCCTTGGTGCTGCCAAAGATAATTCATTTGCTTACATCACTACCAGACCCTCATAAATCGATGATAGATGATCTCAACAGACTATTTTTTAATTTTATCTGGGATGGTAAGACAGAAAAAATTAAGCGAAATACTCTTATTGGAGATTTCGAACATTGTGGTTTAAAAATGATTCACCTTGAATCTTTTGTCGCATACCTTAAATTAGGTTGGGTCAAGAGATTGATGGCTGACATTTCTGGCAACTGGCAATCTGTTGCTCTTGAAGAGATCA
This sequence comes from Limnoperna fortunei, assembly GCA_944474755.1. NCBI lineage: Eukaryota > Metazoa > Mollusca > Bivalvia > Mytilida > Modiolidae > Limnoperna > Limnoperna fortunei. The sequence continues at coordinate 27,581,574 of OX104121.1, forward strand.
AGCATCTCGGCAGCTTGCGTGTCTTTACGTTAGAGAAGGACAAACTCAAGGATGTTGCTTTAAAGGTAACAAACACCTTTTGGAAAGATGTTGTCCTAAGTTTACATAAAGCTAAGTCATCCAATATTGGCAATTTTCAAGACAATTTAAGTACTGATATTTTGAATTATGCTAATATAGATGATTTTCCATATTTTATTAACTGGAAGTTAAAGGGTGTTGAAAAACTGATTCATCTGATTGATCAAAGTACAAATGATTTTTACACTTTTGACAGGATGGGTCAGGTTTGCTCCACTAAAAACTTCCTCAAATACTATAGTCTGCTTACAAATATCCCATTAGCAGTGAAAAATAAAATCAAAGAGGGTCTGAGAGGGATGTCAGATAATTTTTATAACAATTTTCATGTATATGATGCGTTTTTGCAAAAAATGCAAGATAGCATAAACTTGAAATATTTGTATTGTGATATGGTTAAAAATATAATAATTTTTCCTCAACAAACAATGCAAAAATGGATGTTGAATATGGAGATAAACATCCAAGAATGGTCAAAAATGTTTGTTTTACTACATAAGTGTTGTAGCAATGTATATTTGAGAAACTTTCAATTTAAGCTATTGCATAGAGTTTTACCAACAAATACATTTTTGAATAAGATTGGACTTGTTGGCTCAAAACAGTGTAATTTCTGTAAAACCAGTGATGAAACCTTGGAGCATTTGTTCTACGATTGTGTTTATACAAAGAGAGTATTATTGCAAATATTTGAATTACTGAAGAGAATTTTTCCTGATTTAGTTTTAAATAAAAAAGATTTTTTATTAGGTTATATAAAATGTTCACATTTACTTGGATTTATTTTGGTAATTGTAAAAAATTATATTTATAAATGTAAATTGGAAGACACATTACCAAATGTAAATGATGCTTTACAGAAACTAAGATATTATCGAATTTTAGACTTGTTTAGTAAACAAGATGCTAAATTTTCACAAAAGGCAGTAGATTTTTGGGCTCCTAGTTACATTTTTTGTCCTTAATACATCATAATTTAGCAATACAGTTTGATACAAATGAGCAAGCTTCTTTGTTGTTATTGGTTTTATTACCTATGAATATTATTTTTTCATATTTGAAAAAAATAAAATCTATCTTTGAGAAAAAGAATGTAAGATGTGTGAATGTGAAGTAATATTTTATATAAGTTTCTAGTGAATTGATCAAGAGAATGAAAGTTTGTTTTTTTTGTTTTTTTTTTTTTTTTTTTTGTTTTGTTATATATTTTTTTTTCCTTCTATCTTTTGGGTTTTGTTTATAGGAATAGTCAATTGTTTAAAACAACAAAAAAAATAGTCATGATTAATTTTATGATTTATATAAAATCCCGTACACCCTAGTCAGGTGGTGATGTAAGGGGTTATTGTAAAATCCTGACTACAAAAAACAAATAAAAAAAAAAAAAAAAAACTAAAAAAAAAAAAAAAAAAAAAAAAAAGAATAATTTCTTTTTAGAATAGCAAGAACGATATATGTTATACAATTATAGCCTTTAAATTAGGTCGATATGAAAAAATATCGACATGAGAACATATCGACCGACAACGAAGTTGGAGGTCGATATGTTATCTCATGTCGATATTTTTCATATCGACCGTAGTTAAAGGCTACAATTGGTATATTATTAATTGATATTTTTATGCACATCTGTATATACTAGTATTTTAAAGGAATTTAGTTCAACGTTCTTTTGATTAGTTTACTGTTTTGGTGGGTTTTGTCACATGTACGAAAATATCACATTTCATTTCAATATCATCTGAAATTATGAAAACTTTCAATTTAAAAGATTTATAAATACAAAAATACATGCAACATATTGAAATATTTGCAATTTTTCACAATGTACATACTTTCCTAACATTCAAACCGGAAACAGACAGAAGTCATTCTGATTGGCTGTTTAAAGGGGAATTCCAATTATTTAAAAATAGCCGTGCAATATCATGTTTTCTAAATATAACCGTGCAACATCACTTTCCTATCAGCCGTTTTCAAAGAACCTTACCAAATACAGCATGTCATGTGACAGGCTTTACACTAATCAAATTTATCAGAAAAATATCAATTAATAATATTTACATATATGTACCAGCAATATGGTAAGTGGCCAACTTGTTAATGTACTTTAGTGATTTAATATTGCTCATGTTGCCTGTCAACACTGAGGTCGCGGGTTCAAGATCACTGCAGGCAGGGTGTGCTCGATTCCAATCTTAATAGGGAAAGATTGCCAGTTTTTCTACAATAGGTTGAGGGTTTTATTCAGTTACTCCAGCTTATTCTCCCCCAATAAAGACTGGACGAAATGACATAGCTGAAAAATTACTAACAGTGACCTTAAACACTATTTAAACATTCAACCAGGTAAACAATAAAAATAAAGAATTTTTTTTTTGTGAACCTAAAAGTCAATTAATTATTCAGAAAAAGTGCTGTATCTCAATACAATAACTTAATTGTTCACTATATGACTTTCTTATCTAGCTATTCTTTGTAGTTTTATTTCTATATGCCTATTCCAATACTAACAAAAAACATGAAAAACATATTTTTTTCTTTGCTGTGCAATTTTCACCTTTGTAAGTAAACATTATTATTTATTCTACTAAACCTTTGCTACAATAATACTGTCTCGAATTAGACCATCATCTGTGTATTGGTTGTGCTCTTCAAATTTCCTATGAATTTGAAAATATTAACAATTATTGATGAACTGCATATTAGGTAAATACACCTTTCACTGTCATGTATTGGGGTTAGCTGTTCACAGGAGTAGCTATATATCCAGTTGAGAGCAGATAAATTTACATTTTTTTTTTTCACTATTTGATAATTTGAGCAAAATTTATTTGATTACCTATTCAAATTATACAGTTTAACAATAAAATGAAAAAAAAAATAAGTGAAAATTTTATTTTCTGACCTCAATAATCAAGTTATTATATATATTGCAATCATTTGATTACTACATAACTACATCATGGCAATCAACACGTTGTTGCATACGTTTCTGGGAAAGACTAATAGGGTCAATTCTTTCATACGTTTTTGGGAAAGACCTGTTGATCTTTCACGAGTGCTAGAAATTTTATGTCTTTTCGCGAGTGGAGCGCAGCAGAACCAGCCAAAAGACATAAAAATTTCTATCACACGGACTTTCCAAAAACGTATGAAATTACCTATTTCTTCCGTAAACCAACAACTTTCACATCACTATAACATATAGACTCTCCATTGTTTTAGACTCCATTGTCTCTGACGTCCAATCAGAACGCCAGAAACAAGAACGTCATAGAAGAACGTTGTTATGCTTCCATAACAACGTTCTTGTTTCTGGCGTTTTGATTGGATGACGCAGCAAGTACAGATGTGTGCGCGTGAGCTCATCTGTACCAGAAATTTGCCATTTACGGAAGAACAAGTGATCTTCTATGAGTGATAGGAAAATGTACAAAATTTCTATCACCAGTGAAAAATAACAGAAGCTTTCCCAAAAGTGCATGAAAGTACCTGTTTCTTCTGTAAACGAACAACTTATAGATTCTCAAATGTTTAAGATCTGACATCGAATCATAATAAGACCACTAAACATTGACATTGTTATGTAACCATAACAAAGTGTTTGTTTCAGGCATTTCCATTGGATGACACTGCAAGTACAGATGAGTTAAGTTGCCATAACAACTGCAGTGAGCTGGCTGAAGGACTTTCCCTTGTTTTAACTCTATAGATAACCAAACAGTTATGTTGTTATTTCCTCTCTCAAAATCACTGGCACACACAAATTTAAATTTCTAAGTCAAAGCACATTGTTTGTTTATCAATGTTTCTACTATTGCTTTAGGGGGCCTCGGTGGCCCAGTGGTCAAGGTAGTTCGTCTACTATTGATCACGTGGTCTGTCAACACTGAGATTGCGGGTTCGATTCTCACTGCAGGCAGGGTGTACTCGACTCCAATCTTAATTGACAAGGATTGCCAGTTTTCCTACCGCAGGTCGGGGGTTTTCTCCGGGTTCTCCGGCTTCCTCCCCCAATAAAAACTGGACGCCATGATATAGCTGAAAAATTGCTGAAAGTGGCGTTAAACACCATCAAACAAACAAACAAACTATTGCTTTAAGCTCAGTAAAGAAAACTGGCATTTTAAATTTGCAAAGCTTTCTTCTAAAAATTATTGAGTTTTGAGTTATCTCGGAAGTCTGTTGGTTAAGGTAGTGTACTATTCACATGTCAGAATTAGATCACGTGCCTTTCAACACTGAGGTTGCGGGTTCGAGTCTCACTATGGGCAGGGTGTGCCTGACTCTAATCTTAATTGACAAGTATTTCCAATTTTTCTACCAAAGGTCGGGTTTTTTCTACATGGTGCGATATGGGTACTCTTGCTTTCTCCCCTAATCAAACTGGACACCATGATATGAAAAATTGCTGAAAGCATGTTTAACACCTTTCAAACAAATAAACAAACATATAGTTCAAACAAGATAAAAACTTTCACCAAAATGTTCAACTGGGATCGTTGGGTCAGCTGTGGTCATGAGTTAGTATACTTGGTATTTTGCAAGAAAAGGGTAACTTTATACAAATTCACTTAAGAAACGGATAACAATATAGTTCCTCTGGTATTATCTAGCTAGGCTACAGCTATTGAGATCCAGGTAAATTACATTAACAGTATGGTCTCGTAAGGTGTTTTCAATGGCTGGTTTCTTTTAGTTCTGCTTGTCATGTGCATTACTACTTCCATGTTCAGAACCAAAACCCAAATCTGTGGATGTTGACGCATGTAGAATACCTTTAAATAATAATGATCTCTAAAAAAACAATGTGCACTTTTCTTTTATCACATGCCATTTTCCACCATTTTTCTTAAGCCTTTTCACGCTTGGCAACAAATTTCACCAGGTTCTCATTATTATCACTCAAAACTTAACTTGTCTGCACTTTCAGGTAAAGTGTCATTATGCGACTTAAAGAGTTACCAAGACTAGAAATTTTTTCAGAATTTCTTAATGTTTCGGCATGTGAAAAAATATTAGGCATTCAAATTGATGCAAATCTTATATGGAAGGAGCAAATTGATATGATATGTAAAAATATCTCATCAAGAATTTATTTATTATCACAAACAAAAAGTTTTCTGAATCTGGAAACTAAGAAAATATTCTACAATGGATACATATTACCCTTAATTGATTACTGTTGTATAATATGGGGAGGATGTAACAATGACAGCCTTGACAGAATTCTAAAACTGCAAAAACGGGCAGCCAGATTAATTTTAGATACAGACCCTTTAGCCCCTTCAGCACCACTTTTTAAGCAACTGGGCATAATGACAGTACAATTAAGAATAAAATATCATAAATATTTACTTCTACATAAAACATTGAAGGGAGATGCCCCTGAATACCTTATACAAAAGTTTAATTATCTCTCGTCTAATATTCATTATGGCTTAAGAAATGTGTTAGATGGAAATCTTATGGTACCAAAACAAACTACTGAACTTTACAAAAAGTCATTTGCATATTCTGGTGCTGTTTTATGGAATGAGTTACCACCATGTTATAGAAACACTAAAAACACACAAACTTTTAAACATTGTATTAAGAAATATCTGTCACAAGACTGATGACAGCAGTTTTTGTTGTAATATTGTTACTTCATTACCACACTCATGTTTGTATGTTATTGTCAATTTATATATTTTTGTTTATTAATTTGTAATTTTTTCATGAGGGCCTCAGGGAAGATTAGTTGTATTACTAACTGTGTAACCCTCTTTAAATAAAGTCATTATTATTATTATTATTATTATTATTATTATTATTATTATTATTATTATTATTATTATTATTAGAATTCAAGGGTTTGAAGGGGAGGTACATTTGTATTTTTATAAAAAATAAATCAAAAGAGAAGTTTATCCTGGTCCAAATGGCCATTAACTTATTTCAATTTAAGACCCTAATGGTGTTTTTGTGCAATTTGCCTGGTTGACTGCTTAAATTTGCAGACAATAACCTTTTTTATTTTATTTTAAAAAATTTTTGTAGTCTTCAGACTCACTACAAACATATAATATACAAACAGTGGTGCTTATGATTGCACTATCTGTGAACAATAGTAATACAGAAGTACAATAAGTGAACGAGGGAAGAAAACAGGCGACTTCAAGATGAAATACACATTTTAAGAGGTAAAATTTCTCAGTCCCTTTTACACTTTTTTGTCATTCAACTGTTCTTGCACTAGATATCACCAGAACTGATTTCTTTTCATAAAATATGGTGACTGTTTTGTTAAATTATTCCAAAATATTTTATGACTTTATAGTTGCATTTTTAATATTGAAATTTATGACTTGAATGAAACACTGGAACTTATTTCAATGCTGTCAGTTCATAAACAATTATATGTATCTTTAATATTAGTTTGGTTAATAAAAGGGACAGGGGGTCTGAAAATTTTGTATTTTATATATATGATTAGTGACACATTTCTGTCAGTTAAACAGAAAATTAGGTCACACTGTATGTGCTGATGGATGCAACAACCCTAAAAGGAGTATTTGATAACTAATGTTATATTTTATTTACAGGTTATATTTGATCAGTTAATTAAACTTATTTACAGGTAACTCTGATGCTGATTTATGCACCAGGGTTCTGAAGGAACTGGAAGACATTGTGAACAAATATGGACACAAACACAGTACGCCATTACCAAAAAAATACAGTCGCACCTTCAACAGTTAGAGCAGTCCACAACTATGCCATCCACAAGAACCAGAACATGATGATCCCTCTATGAAAATAAGTGTTGTTAGTGATGCATCAGTTAGCACTGGTGCATAAAACTATTTCCAACCAAGAACAATGTACATGTCACAACATAGATAAATTGGAAACAGTAGAGAGTTCCCAGACTATTTTTACAGCGGCACCAAACAAGGTAGAATGTAATACAAGTTGTGTATTCTAATACTTTAATTTGATGATCTGAGACAGATTTACAGTTATTTACATATATGTAATGCTTATTGCTATTTTGTTCAATTTTCTTTTCATGGCGCAAGGTGAATAACTCCCATATCAATCTGCTATCATGATACGAATATATATTGTCCTGCTAATACATACATCAGAAAGTGTATGAGTCAATATGCATTTTTTTAATTTACACAATTTGTAATACATCCGAACTCACTTTATTAAATGAGAAAACCATTAAAATGACTTACTTGTTTTAAAATGAATTTTAACATTAAATATTTTTTTTTAGATCATCCATTTTACTGCTCAAGCTGTTTCAGCAAAGAAATGCTCATATGAGCAAATGCTAACATAATTGCTAAGTGGGTGCATATATGTGATCTGTATTCCAGTCCAGAATTGCTCATAATGCTGTTATGTATTGTCATTTTGCCCTTAATGGGCCCATGATTGGCTAATAAACATATTCTATTCTATTCTAGTCATATGAGCAATTGCTCACATGTTGCACATATGCAGTTTATTGGAAGGGACATACAATGAAATGCTCATATGAGATCTAATGTGAGCAGGTGCTCGTAAGGGTTTTGACATGCAAATGAGGTTAGTTACACACATGCTAGGATAATTTGTTTACATACATTCTCACCTAATTTGCATGTTAAAAACCTTAGGTGCAATCATGTTAGAAACTAACACGAGATCTAACTTGTGCAGCATATGTGCAAAATATTAGCATTTATTGGTAAAGGCCACTTTAATTATTAATGCTCTCCAGTCTAAAATAAATGACCTTCTTTATAAGTTGCTTTTAAATTTAATGCAGATCTTTCTCTCATGTTCAATAAATGATGTATTACACATTATAAAGCCTCAAATTGTTGTCTACTACGTCATCACATTAGTCATTGAAAACACCTTTCATTTATTTCTAACACACTATTAACACTATGGTGAATTGTTCAATCAAGAGTGTAAGGTATTATAAAAAACTATTTGGACTGATAAAAACTTGGCGAAAACATGACTATTGGTAATTATTGAATTCAGTGTACACGAATTAATTTTTGTTTGTTTACCTTCCAATGCACCATTAAGTACACTGACAAAAATTAACCTATTGAAAATATCTTAGCCCAGCATAGATGTAGATAACTGATTTTTCTGGCATTACTTTTATTTATCAACATTATGATTATGCAATAAAAATAATTATCATCTTTTCTAAAAAACAATTATATTTGTTAATTAATAGCAGGAAGACAAACAAACCTTTTCAGTGTCAACTGCACTTGTGTTCTAGATGTTGCAGAAATACTTGGAAATTCTGGAAAAAAGTGACAAACAGGAAATAATGATCTTCATATTAAGATTGTTATATGCACAGGGCTCTTAATATGTTACAAGCACATGAAAACTTGACTCAGCTGTCAACTGAAAAAAAGTTATTTGATTGTGTTGCCATTTATTGCTGGTAACAAGAAAAACCTGTGAAATATTTCATCTGATGAGTATCAGTGTGGCATAATTTAATTTTTACACGTGTGCATTGACTAAAGGAATATATCTATAGGTTACAATAGCCTAATTATTTGTTTACAAGACATCCGGAAATTTTTTACCACAAGATAGTATGCAGAAGACTGAGAAGAAAATACACAGAAACGCCTGATCAGATGTTGGAGTTCTGAAAATAACAAAATTTAAAATTATAAAAAAACGATATGCACAGGGGTGCAAAAGCCGAGTTGCCGTATTTTATTAAACAAAACTTTCATTAAAATCAGTTCTAACGTTTTTCTGTCGCTGTGACCTTGACCTTGAACAGATTTACCCCAAAATCAATAGGGTTCCTCCTCTTATGGTATGTAACAATATCCAGAAGTTTCATTAAAATCGGTTCACAACTTTCCGAGTTATGGTCCGGAAACCAATTGTTGACGCCTGCTCGCCCGCCCGCTATCATCATAACAATAGCCGTTGCAACTCGGCTAACAATATTGATTGAAAATGTTAAATAATTGGAAAGGAAACGTTTAAGAGGCTGTAAAACTGAAAAAATTAAAGGGGAAGGTTAGACATTCTGTCATTGTCATTCAGATCTGTTTATTTGAACTAAATTTTTCAGTCATTTTTGTTGCACGACCTATACTTTTTTATCTGTTATAATAACAGTGTTAATAGTGAAGTTTCACATTTCAACTTCACAAAAACCTGTATTCTGGGGGTGGGGGTGGGGGTGGGAGATAAATTTCAGAGATTTTTTGCACAATTTGACAAATGATTTAATTGCAATAGGTACCATATGGGAAATGCATTGTGAATAATTGCACTTTTGTAACCTTTCCTGCAGTATAGTAGATCATAATAGTCACAGGTCATTACCGTCTCCCATGGGAGACAGTATACATAATCAAATGACGATCTGTCTTCGGAGTAAATGACTCTCTGTTACTTGATTGGGAGGTTTACTAAATCTATAAATATTTTTGTCATTTCATTGGTTGAATTACATCAGGATCGCACTAGTATGTGTACTGAAATTTCAATATATTCTTAGGATGAATCGGGGTTGTAATCAGTATTTTAGTCTAGTAATGTTATGTTCCACATATTGACTTCTATTTCATTCAATGCATTGGTCAGTGAACTATTAAAATAGGTAAACGTACCAAAATCTCCCTACTTTTTAAAGCTGTTTGGGAAAAATTATATATTTCCATACATGCCAATGCTTGCATTTTGCCCTGAACCTCCGGAATTTATTACGTGTTTCTGGGCTACCGGGTAGGTTATTGGAATCTCCGGGATTTCTCCTTTTTTCAGTATAGTTATAAAATTTGTGTTAAAACAGCCTTTCTAATCCTGCATTATCAAAACACATGAGTATGTCAGCTAAAAAAAACCTGGAGACCCTCTCAAATACCATAGAAATACTCTAAAATCATTTTTGGCCGGGGGTCTTAGCCCCCTCTACCCTACACCAGGGCTTTTCCTAAGACCCACTGGGGACTTTTAGTGGTCCCCATACCCCTGGCCTTGGCGAAATTATCAGGATTTCTACCAAAAATATGTTAGCAAGTATGTATTTCTATATCTTTATTTACGTTCTAATCTGATATTGATGCAAATCAATATAACAAAACATATTTTTACCGCTCATTTTGAACATTTGTTCAGAGTCAATTTTTGTTATAATTAATTTTTTTAAAAAGCACGTGTGAAGTGACGACAGGCAGTGTAATTAATGTCTTAAAAGGTACATTGTTTACCTATCCTACATGTAATTTACAAAAAAAACAGATATTTAAAAATTGTAAATCCATAAAATTTGTAAATAAATGCAAAGAGACGGTTAGCTTTTTAGAAAAGCTAAAGTTGTGTTGTTTAAACTCCATATATAAAAATGGGTATGCTTTTTAATCTTAATTGAAAAAAAATCTGGTCTCATATAAATATGGGTCATGTTTATAATATAATAAAGTGTATTTTTAATAATGACATGTGTTTTCTTCTTCACTATATTATCATTTTGTGTATATAAAATATGACCTTCTTTTAAGTTTGCTGAATATAAATATGGGTTATGAAAATTGTTCATTTTATATAAATATGGGTCATGAAAATTGGAAATTTTATATAAATATGGGTCATGAAAATTGGAAATTTTATATAAATATGGGTATTGAAAATTGGAAATTTTATATAAATATGGGTATTGAATTCAAATCAGAAATGGCACATCCCCACCCTAAAAATTACCAAGTTACCCCCCCCCCCCCTTCCCCGTGCTCCAGTCTTCATTGATGAGGCTTTGTCAGTTTCCCTATTTCTCTTCGAGTCTTTAAGTATAATGTAAGCAATTCTTTCTGATTTTGAATAAATAAAAAAGAAAACTAGTACCTCCTGTTGTGAATACTTTTATATCTTTGTCAATAGGCAACGGAGTTCTGAAATGTAACAAATTTGACAATGCAGCAGACGATTTGGGTGTTACCCCCCTTATAGCACTATCTAAAAACCATCATACTAATGTCGAAATAACAACGCACAGTCACCGCAAACATTTCTTATTGTTAACAAGCTAAATAAAACAAAAATATAGCAGACAGGCATATTTAGTATAAATTTCAGTAATTCAGTTCCAGTAATATTAATTAAGATGACTTCAATGTTAAGGAAATCATATCCTGTATCCCCTTCAACATGGTCTTTTTCAAAAACGCTCACGATTGTGAAACTCAACTCCTGGAATACGTCGTTTTTCAAGATAGGTAGTTAGATGTATCATATCACGTGATTTTATTTAGGGCACTTTCCTCAACGTACCGTCTTTAACATCATGTGAACGTCATAAAACGGAATAAAACTTGACTCCTTTCCATAAATTTTATGTTTAGTGTTGGCGTTGCACCCCCGCACAACACAGCACAGGTTTCGTTTTGCATCGTCTTTCGTATGCCGTCCCTTTTCGTATCAAGAGTCGCCGTTTTTAAACTAAAAGTGCCCTAAATTTTTTATGACGTCACGTGATCAGGATTACAATTTTCACCTCCTTTAACGAGAGCGATTATATCTTGAAAACGACGTATTTTCGAAAAACATGGAAAACAATAAGCAGACAGATGTATTGATAATGGATTTCTCAAAAGCCTTTGATTCACACTCGGGTTGAATAACAAGACATGAAAGAGACGAATTTTAATGAAATTTTTTATCATTTACACGTCTCTTAATTTGTGGGTAAATACATGATTAAAAACTGTCTAAAAGTCTTACGTCTAAAATATCAGTCCATTTTAAGAATTTTTAAGAGTAACTCTAGTCTTTTAAATGACAGACGCAATTATCACCATTTTGCTGATTGTACCGGTTTTTTTTTTCATTTAAATCGGTAAAAGAATATAACTCACTTTCATCTTCCGTCCTGACAGTCATTCCCATCATATAATAGGCACAAATAGACATATGACCTGTCGCAGGTGTAGATACGAATCCAAAGTTTTGATTGATGAAAAAACAGGGTTTTTTGAAAACTTTATACAACATTCTGACTGATTAGTATAACTTTATATGCTTACCATGATGTATTTAAACAAAAAATGGCCCCTGAAAGTGTAAAATTTAGGATAAAATTGATGTCGCTGAGCGATTTCCGCATTTCGCAATCTAAATACTTTTATAAATATGCACTGAAATATAACTTTTCAAAATTTAAATGAACGGTAAAAATTACAGGTTTAAGGTAAAAAAAACAAAATCCGTAAATATACATTTTTGTTTAATCTACCGCGATTTTCGTCTTGTCGCAGAACTACATCTAACCTACCATAACGCTAAATAACAGTTAATATGTTTATACCAAATACGTCTTTTTGGAGCATTTAAGAAAGAAAGGAATATGTTTTTATTCTGAAATACCAACACAACCTCTTTTAATATAAATTTGCAACTTGTTTTTTTTGCAAAAATGGTTTTAAATCAAATTTTGCCGTGTGTCATATAAGAACCTATCCTACATAACGGATATATATGTAAAACGCCAAATAACGTGTCAAAAAGTACTTAAAATTCTATAAAAAGAACGTGGAAAGAATTAAACGAATGTTTAAAGTCTTAACTTTTTACTACATTTTACTGTAGATAGAACTTTTTTTAAAAGCTTACAGCTTTTTTGTAGGATATAGCACTGACGAATGCTGAAAAACAAACCCACCCCAACCTTCAGGAAAAATGGAAGAATATTAAAAAACTCCCGAAGAACAAGTAAAGACAATTGAAAATATGTGCAAGAAGTAGCAACACAACCATATGAGCAGTTGATCTTAAAACTATTTAAAAAAATTTACAGTTGTATATTTAATAACAATAACATGACTTAAAGAGTGATTCGTTTCAGAGTTAAATGTTAAAATAAATAGGGTGTTTGAGTTGTATTCTGTATTAGTGCACTGTGGATTCTCATCTTAAAAAATAATGTCCTCCGTAACAAATCAGTTTTCAGGACACAATTTATCTTTAGTATAGTATTCTTGATAAATTAACCAATAATGTCATTAGTATCGCTAATATCGCAATTTTAAAGATGCCGGATCCAGTTTTATTTATTTTTTATTCAATTTTACGACCTTTCAAATCAAATATTATAACCTCCGTAACGTTATAAATTTCAGTGGCATTTTCATTATCGAGTAACGTTTGTGTTCAAGTTTTAATATTCTCTGATCTAATTATATGTTTAAGGTAATAAATTCAAATGTTGCATAAGTGCGAAAACTTTGTAATACAAAATTTGAAAATCATAACCTCCGTAACTAACTTCTGTATCTCAATAATACGTTTGCGTTGAAAAGACCATGACAATACTGTTAATAAAAGTTTCTGTGTATGCAAGTAGGAATATCAATGAACAGATTCAAGAAGAAAAACATGATCTGTATGAGAATTTGAGTTGACACAATTCTTTAGAAATCGACATTTATTTTTACAAACAGATTTTGGGTCCAATGAGAAATATAAGTTGTTCGGTAGAGCTTGAAATAATAGTTTGACCCAAGAAGTTGTATGAGTGAATGTGTAGTTTGGTAATAGACCTTTCTAATTTCTGTGATAAATTGGGTTTAAATATAGGATTATTTTATAACAGCTGTGTCTCTTAACAAGATATCCTCCGTAACAATGATATCACCATGTGTTCACTTAAACGGCTGAAAAAAAATTATTTTAAATATTTAATGTATGAAAATCTATATTTGTGACATCAAATAGTTCTACTTTACTTTGAAAATATCAGAGCAACTTTATTTTAAAGTTCATTTTTATAAAGTCCTACTTCCAAAGTGGTCATATTATATGGGAATGACTGCTGAACTAGCTACGCTTAAGTCATTTTTTTTAAATGCCAATTTGTCACAAAAAATTGTCAAATGGGTGACGAGAATAACTTGCGGACGAGTGTATATTTGTTAAATTAAATAATTGCTTATATGGAGGTAATTGTCATGATATCTTGACTGCACAAGGGAGACTGGAATTGCCTGAAACATTGATAATATGCCCGAGCCAAAGGCCGGGTCATTCATTATCAATGTTGAAAGCAATACCTCTATCCCGAGTGCTGTCAAGTATCAGGAAAATGCCAGATATATAAGTAACTATATTATATTTATTTCGATGAAGAATTAAGAAACAATATGTTTTAGACTGTATTATTGTATTTGTAGCTGCTTGCTGTATGATTTGAATAAGCGCCTCATTATATATCATTGTTTGGCATTTTTAGGCTATACAGTTAGTTTTCTAAACTTTATGACATTTTTTCCTCATTTAGGTTGTACATGTACATATATATTTTTTATAAATTAAAAATAAACAGTTTTATGTTGCTTGTGGACAACTTACCACCAGACATCGCATAGGCCAAGTCACTTGAGATTTTTAAATCTCAAGTGGCAAAGATGAACTAATGTTTTTAACCATGCGCAAACTGCCAGTATATTCAGCAATTTCAATATGGGCAGTATACGGAAGAGGAAGACCCTACATTTTGGCACCACATAAAATATATGTTTCTTACCCGAGAATATTTCGTTTGGCAGGTGCATCGCCTTTCATGGTTACATTATCATGGGCTTCTATCTTTTGAATATTACCAAAATGGTCAAAGTGCATAAACTGAAAGGAATAGAAATCAGACTAGTGATGTCAGTTAAGCATGTAACACACGAGTTAGATTAATGCGGTCGAAAATAAATAATTTAAATTATGTTTCGATATTTTATTAATTTAAAGCAGTCTGATATACACATGCTAATGGCTCGTTCTTTTGTTAGAACTTTTTCTAGAGAAAGAGTGTCATTTAATTGCAGTATACTATACGATACAATTGTGTATTTAAAATTACAGGAATATTATTTATTTGCAAAACGTTATACATGTAATTTTAGTTAAAACGATTTTCTGTATGACAATGGAATACGATATAAATAAGTTAAAAAGAAACCAACTTGTACAACAACTAAAATTATAATCCCACGAAGAATTAAGTTTGCATTGGATTTGCAATGCCATATTTTCCACTGAAATACTTTACCTTTTGATGAATTCTAAAGACATGTTCCTCACTCTTATGATGACGTTTTAGAGTAAACCCAAAATCTGTTCTTTGCCCTTCATAATTATGTTCAAGATGTCCTGATGCAGAAAATTGATAATAAGGGACAGACCATTTAACTGGAAAAGGGGGGGGGGACTTGGTTTTTTTGTTTTGGTTAGAAAAATATTTATTTTTTGAAGGCGTCGCGACAGAATATTTTTTCATTATTAGCATTATTTTATATAGCAGAAATCCTTCTTCAGAATATTTTTTTCTTACCCTCTGCTTCCAAAATATTTTTTCACCAAAAATCATTTTCAAAATATTTTTTTAGGTAAAAAACAAGGCCCCCTTGCAAGTTAAATGGTCGGTCCCTTACTCATACAGCTTATTCATACAAGAAGACTTCATCACAATCTACATGTAACACAATATTGTAACGGATATACCGAGACATATGTGAAGTATATAATATTTCATACTGGCTTGACAAATAACAAGTGATTTGTTTGCATGGTTGTTTGGCGTAACAAGTTCGTCTTATAGAAACAGTATAAATAAGCATAAGAGGTAGAAAGACAACATGCTAGTATTTAGTAGGTAATGCTATTGTGTTAACCCGTTTAAAACGCATGCATTCGAGTAAAAAAGAAAATAAGAACTTTCTAAGACTTCATCAAAGGAACACAATCCAAGTACATTATTTTAAAATCATGGCGAACAAAAAAAAAATCGTTAGTATAAGCAACAAACATCTAAACACACAACAAATAAATAAACAAATACCTCTCTAAACAGAAGGGTAATACAAGGTATTCCGGAATATAAGCATACGCTGCTTTTTCAGAGTCACCGTTGTGTTAATCATGGTCAAAAGACGAACTAATAAGTTACGCACGAATATCTATCACCATCTGTGTGAAGGATGACCCATAAAGATAACCAAATCACTATATGGCGACTATACCATTAAAGTACGACTGAACAGTTTTTACATATATTTAATGTTTTAAATAGTAAAAAATAATAAATAGAGAAAAGCGTCTTCATAAAAGTTTTTCTATGCAGAAAGTATCGCAGAATAATGTTTTTGCTATGAGGCCAAATGATATCTATGTTTTCAAGATATATTTTATCCGCACTGAGACTCGTAGCCCTCTCCTGCAGTGTTGACAGACTACGAGATCAATAGTAGACGAACTACCTTTACCACTCTGCCACCCGGAGGCCCTTAGAAATATCTTAAAAGTTAAACTGCTAACAGTTGTAGCATGTCTCATAATGTTTTGCTGGAATTGTAAACATTTGAAATCCATAGTGATGCTTGTTGATCCCTAAGATAACTGTTCCCAATATATATAGATGTATTATAACTCTTTACTATTCATATGTGCTTGTATTATACGATTTCTTATTATAGATCACTACAGAAACAATAAAATTGCACCATGTCTAGTGGAGTTTGCTATGTTTCTGGATTTTGTGACATTAATAACGGCTTTTCAAAACCCACGCCAAATTATTTATATGAAAATAGCAAAGAAAAAATACCAAACAACAAGATCCAAAATACAAGGGACAGTAACTAATCCGGATATAGACAAACACAACACAAAAACATAAAATACAGAAATAGAGAAATCCGAACCCAATAGAAACAATAGGTGCATTCAGGTGATCAGGACGAGTAAGCAGTGCCTGCCTCTAATTAGACACCCGTGGAGTTACCCATTGTCATGTCTAGGGAAAAGTCAAATCCATTGGAATACCAACAGTCTGTTGAAAAACATATCATCCAAACATGACGAATATGTTGTCAGAAAATCTAACACATGACACATTTGGTCTTCAGTTTATTTAGTATTATGTTTAAAGTCATTGATAGCGAAATAAGGTCTGTCATGATTAGTTACCATGTATTTATATCGTCTCTTTTTATTTCGTTTTTCTTGAAAAAGCAGCGTTTTATAAGATCTTTAAGCTGCGTATGAGGGATTGACGTATAGAGTGTCAGAAAATCAAACGTTTTAAGGTCTTTTGAATTTTTTTAATATTTACATTTCATTTATTTCACTCCTGGAGTAGAAAGTTTCACTGAATTCCCTTTTTACTGATGTCAAAATAGTGGTAAGGAGTTGCGATAGTGTTTTGGTAATACACTTAGACGATCCTGCTATGAAACGCTGTTTGTATGGACTTTTGTGAAGTTTTGGAATCCAATACAATAAGGGGAGATCACAATCTTCGAATTGAATTTTGAGATCAAAGGGTGCTAATACCGATTTGTGATTTTAAAAAATTTCGTCTTTTGAAAGCGTAGAAAATGTGTAAGTTGATTTGCTAAGTGAACTGGCCATGCCTTACTCATAAATTAAACACTCTATGTAATGTTTTGTGCAGATAAAAAAATTATGTTAGCGGCCTTATCTGTTGGCACAACAATATATTTGTCATACATGTCGGAAAAAGTTTTAATAGCATCGTGATTTCTGAAGATTGATGATGCTTAAGTACTCATAGATCTTCTTAATCGACTTATTCTTATTTTAATCAATTACCTCAAGGCTTTTACCCACTCGGACAAGATATCAACCTCCTGGTCCTCTTGTTTTGCCCATTTTCTGGCATAGTCCTCTATTTAATCCATCAATAATTTAAAGTTACAATTCCAGCTGATGGATCTAGTTTCACGGTACCTTAGTCTTTTGGACAAAATATTGCGGAGTTTTCATTTTCAACAATATTAAGATCTCCAGTTATCACGTGTCCTGAAGGATTAAATGGGGAATTGTGGAAAGAGCAGTCGGGGTTATATATTACCAATTAAAACAGCTATAAATGTGTTATGTATTAATATGTATTCATTTCCCAGATATGCATGTATTGTTGTAAACACTGTTTAAAATAAAATACCTCCATGATCTGTTTCCTTGGAAGAATACCTCCACGTTTGCACATTATTTTTCTAAAAATATATAATATATTTAAGATAAATCAACTAGCTATTTATACGGTTTTTAATTAATCCTTAGTGAACATATCAGTTTATATCATATTCACAACTGAGGTCATTAAAAATGTTTTGTATAAAATTTCATCAAATGGCAGCACTAGTGCACCCGAACACAAGAAATGTTTGATTCCAAGATCCATAATTTTATGCGGCCTTGATGCCTACAGTTGTATGTGGGACGATTGTAATTCAAAGAGTGGTAGTAATAATGTTGACATTAATGTCTATTCAACATTTTGTGTGGTCTTACATCTTTATTGGTGGCCATTTAAACTTCCATGGGATATTCCTTCAAAATAGTTAACTTATTTACCTGGAATTTAGCTGACATAGTTCCAACCAACGCCTTCTTTATGGTTACCATTTCATTATAATCATCTGGCTGAAAGTGTACGAAGTTCACAAGACCGTCTGGTTCCATTTCAAACAAAAATCTTAAAAGGAGAGAGATTTCTGTATCGACAATATATGATGATGCAGAAAAGGAAAACCAATTACATCGTATCTGGAAATATTTATATGCAACGTTTTACTAGTAATTTCTTAGTTAATAAAAATGTTAATTGGCCACAACTTTTTTGACAATTCAGATTATTAGTAACATTATTATCGTAGTTTAACTTAAATACCTTTTCTTCAAATCCCATTTGAATGGATTATCTGCGTCTAAAAAAGAAAAAAAGATCACACGTTTGTCCTACAGATTTTTTTATTAGATCTATATGGCCTTAAGCATAATATCTTGATAACACAATATCGCCCATACATTTAGTGTTAGCTTAAAGAGGCAAAGTAAAGTAACAAATGAATTTTACAATCAAGGCGCGACATATTTATAGTACAAATATGTTATTAGATCTTTAAATCGACAATAACAAAAAAGATGGAGATAGTGAAAAATCTAATTTTAATTATATTGTACAAATATACATTGTATGATTTCAGACGTTTAGTCTTTATTTCATTAAGACACCCTTTAAACGAGTTACTTTATAAAAACCAAACCATGACATACTATAGCGATTGATAACACAGTGTAAAGAAATGAAAAAGAGATGTGAACTGACAAAAATATTTAATAATAACACAAGAAAGCTGGTATTGTTTCATGTTTTTCCGCGTTATGAAACGGTCCTTGTTCTACCCAAAATTTGTGTGAACTATTTTTCTTTTCTGGCTACATAATTTAAGAACCTTCTTTGCTATATACAACAGATTTCTTACACTGTCCACTTTGAGTGTGTTGGACAAAACTTTCCACTGTTAGAATGTGGAACATGATGCCATCATCAGTTTCGTTGATTTTTCTTATTCGAAACTGAAAGTGTATACAAAGTAATCAGAAGATACATATATGTTTTTCAAAAAGAAATTAAAATACAATTATTTTTGGTATAAACTATGTTGCTTCACAGAAAATTGGAAATGGAAAATCTATAAGGTATATCACTACCAAAAAGTGAGAAATTAAATCTCCCGGCACTTCGCATAATCTAGAGTTATCTGGTATCAGTTGTTGATATTAACAAAAAACTCGTGGTAAGTTTTATTTTATTGATTTAAATAAAAAGTAAGATCAGTCAGTGAAACGGCTACCGAAAGTATTTAAGGTTCTTTGATTCGCAAGATATAGATACAATAAGACGGATTTGGTATAACATTTTGGATGTTGATTATAAATGATCAACAACATATTAGTTATTTGGATTTTAAATATTGTAAGGATTGAAACGCCACTGATGAGTCTTGTTTAAACGTTGTCTTGCGTTGTTAATTTGAAAATCATTGCTTTTTGATGTCATTTTAATTATCACTACCTAAAACCGTAATCTACAGTTTTTGCTTATAGCTAATCCCATCACCAGACATTGATTTACTCATTGTTGCAACAACTTTTGTTTGTATTAGCAACTCTCTCCCAACTTTCGATTTCAGTCAATTAAAGTGCACGTATTTCAGAATAATTCAACATGTAATTAGCATATTCACATATCCGGGTTCTATACAAACATGAATTACAGAGTGATTATGTTGTGTCATTTGTATAAACAATGTTTCTATTCATTTTAAACTTTCAAAAAATTGTTATCAGTCTTACAGAAAATCTAATAGAACCTTTCTTGCGTTTGACAAAATCGATTCTTAGTGTGGGTCCTTAATATTTTCCTGGTTGCTTAATCATTATTTTAAAATAGTTAATAGGCTTCTTGCAACACTTAAGGAATTTTTTAATATATACTTGGGAATTTGTGTTACATGCTTTCTCAATCGTATTATAGGTTGAGGGATTGAGCAGGCAGGATGAGCTCGACGTCAAATTTATTTCAAAAGGAATACTAGTTTGTTTGCAAAATGTTGGGGTTTTATCTCGTATTCCAGATTCCTCCCCGACTGAAACTTAACTCCATTATATAATTGAAAAAAAAACACAAACGTCTAGTAATGGCCCTGCTGCTAAGCAAGTGTCTTAATAAATAGGAAATGGGTTACAATTTGTTGGAAGAAGAATTTGGGTATGTGTAAAAAATGTAGGAAGAGTTGATAACATAAAACAGTTACCGACTTCTGCAAATGTCTTGATGCCTAAGTTTCCGAGTTTGGAAAATTAGGAAAATAATCCTAAAAAATTCCATAATAGGAGGTGCAACTTCTATACATTTGCAATCTTTCTGTGAAGTGTCAGGATCTGGGTTGATAACTGTAGAAGGAGTTGATAACACAAAATAGATACCCCATTTTCCTCCAGCCCGCCCGATTCACCGTACTATAACCCGGGTTTGCACTTCGTGCAACCCCAGTCAAAAATTGCTGAACGCTTCGTGGCGCTTAACATGTAACGACAGCAACAACATTCGGACATTTGACACAAATAAAGAATAAAAACCCAACAATTAACACGAATTTAAAAGGGTATAATTTGAAAACAAAAATGAGCGACTAATAAGTAGTGTCTGTCTCTAAAAGGATACCATTGAGTAACTTCCAGACTAGGACAAATTCATACACACATAAATATTCATAGTGAATTTGGTTTGTAGTATTTCTCTTTCAAAAGTAGATCTAAGTACTTGATTGATTGGCATTGTTATTAATCTCAAACTCCATATATATGTTAAATGCAAATAGTCACCAAATTTAAAGTTGTTCAATGACAAGATGACATAAATATTGCAAAACTTAAGGTAAAAGTCCATGAGGTTCTCCTTTTTCTAGATGTTCGCGGAACCCGGCGTCATAAGAGTACAAAAAACAGGCCAGTGAGGAGATGAGCACATTTTGTACCAATAAAAATCACTAAAAATATATGTTTTTCAAACATAAAATATATTATTTTTTTTAAATTCGTGTGTATGTTATTAAAATAAAATTTTGTTAATACACTACCTTTAACAACACTTAAGCAAACGGTAAGTTTTTAAATAAAATTTACTATCCGAAATTATTGCCATACCGTCAAGTGTAGACTACCCCTCCCCCCGAAATCAATCACGGTCTCAAACGGAAATTGCAATAGTTCAACGAAGAGTTATTGTGATTAACGCAAATCGTCTTCAATTAAATATATGGAAAATCAGAATCTCCATTCAACGTCACCGTTTCTATGTTTAAGTTCAACTAGCAAAGCAAGACAAAAATCATGACAATTAATTTCTTTACACACTATTTCATGTGTTTTAAGTATAATAATGTACCAATATTATGGTCGCACTTTAGTACCTTTCAAGAAGGTAAACAGAATTAAATACAATTTCCAGAGAGAATCTTAAAGTGCAGAAAACAAACTGAGTTTCATCTACCATAACCATTCATATGAGGTAGATTCATAGTAATTATTATACCAATGTGACGCTAAACCTCGGTATAGATTTACTTTACTTTACAGCAGATATTTAGTATGCAGAGCGGTCGCTGCTGTTGAGAAAATTAGCATTGTAAACAGGGACTTTTTGTACATAGGATGATGTCATTCATATACAAGTCTAGACAAATTATATGTAGGCTTTCCTCTGAATATGAATATTTCCTTGACATTCGTTGGGTAACGACGGTGGCCCATTAGAGGCATGCATTGCTTACGGATTTGTCACAGTCGTGTGGTTTTCCATTCATGTTGACTGGTGGTTTTTCTCATTTTTGTCTCTTTGGAATATTATTAATATTCAGGAAATGCCAGCTAACTCTTTATTGTAAGTTATGATCACTGCAATATTTTACTGTGTTATAAAACAAACAGAACAGATGATATATTTCAGCTATAGAAACACAAACTGAAACGAAAATTAAAAATTGTATGTTGCAAAAGCACTAAAAACAATGTTTAGTCCTTTTCATGGCATTACCAAAATGCACCAAAGAAAACAGAAAATGGTGCAAACGTTGAAACCTTGTGTCACGATTGGTAATTTTGTATTTATTAATTACTAGTACAATTATCTTTTCTCATAATCGCTGACAAATTAATCGTCAAATGTTGATAGCGTTCAATAAACAATATAAATAATGTTGAACGTTACTATTCGGGGAATGTTTTGTAATTGTAAAAGCAAGATTGCTTTCGATACGTTCAGTTATATTAGTAAATAATTATGATGAGCGTTACTATTCGGAGAATGTTTTTTAATTGTAAAAGCAAGATTGCTTCCATACGTTTAATTATATTTTTATCTGCCTTGTGTTTTCGTACATATTGTTGTTTACGTGCCACGTTCGAGTTGTTTTAAAAAGGTATCGGGGCACAATAAATACATTTAATATAACAAAAATGTAAATCTTTTTAAATAAAAAAAGACGTGGAAAAACTTTTACATTAAATATAAACAATAACATGTTAAATTTAACAGTATTAAAAATATCGCTTTTCGACGTGTAAACACTACCAGCAAAAGGGTCTTCTTGTAATTCGTTATAGTACACAATTTTTATATTCTCATTTTCTATACATTAAAAAGCATTGACTTCACACAGTAAGTCTTAATTCTTTGGTTGGTTACTTGTTGTTGACTTGTTATTTTAATGTTTACTAAACAAAAAGAAATGGACACAAGGACGTTGTGTTGGTTCAGAAAGCCGGGCCACACCATTCAAAGTGTTACCTAGCGTTGTCTGCGTGCAATATCAGTTTTTGATTCTGTATAATTAGCAGAATGCGAGGTTGAAAGGTATGACCGGAATTACTGTTGGCAGTTAGATTGTTTCAAAGTGGTTGAATACTCTATGGAAAATCCAAGGTCAAATCAACGGATCCTTGCCCATAATGATCGTTTTCTTAAACCCAAGCGTCTTTGTATCATTTGTCTCATCATCAATAGACCCGATGACGTTTGTCTGACCACTGCAGGGTAAGTTGTGACCAATCAGTGGTTTATAATAGTGTGATTGGTGCATGTCCGTGCAACCACTGCATTCGACGTCAAGGTGTAAGCTGCGGTCAAAGTACGGAAGTCGTGGTCTCAGTTGCAACTACTGCAATCGTTTTCATCCGTAGACGAACACGGCCGTATTTCGTTCTGTAGATATCCCTGTCTGTTGCTGTAATCGTCTAAATTTAGTAGCACGTATGCGGTGATATGAGCATCGTGATATAATTTTTTGAATGATCAGGCACTCTTTCTGTAGCCCGAGGACAGCTAACAAAGCGACCTATTGTCAATCAATTAACCCAGAATTCGTCGCGACGTTAAAATTAACATTTTAAAATCTAACCCATAGCTCTACCCTTATTTACTTTGACATAGATGACATCCTGGTAATTTAAGGTAGCAACATTGCGGTGCAAGTTTTGTATAAAGCATCATTACACCATTACAAGCTGTAGAATTTTAATGAACATTAAATACAAATATAACACAATTGATGCTATCTAACCTGAACTTTATATTCTTTCTATTTTTAGTATAATTCGATTCCTACCTTTAGTACGGTGGTAACATTATGCATTCCAAGCGTGTCTGTTGTCGAAGAGTACGTATAGTGGTGATCATATCCAGCTTCATAATAAAAACCCACCACGGAACCCAACACCACTAATAACCACAACAGTGCATACCGGTCCATTAGTTCATATTGTGGTTTTAGTTTTCGCAAAAACGAATATTAAAAACAAATTTGACCACCTTTCGGTTTAATAAGCAGTCGAAGACACTACTTATTTTAAATGGAAAGACCAAGATAAAAAGTTCGGTTGAAGTTGTTCTGATAACAAAGTTTTTAATCATTTTATAAAAGATAGGTTGACAAGAATGTAAATTTTAAAACCACTTTAAAATCGATTTAAGGGTTTAAGACAGTTTTCTCAAGGATAAACTTAACAATCATTCGCCCCAGTTGCTTTAATTTATTTATACATGCAAAAATGCCGAAAAAGCAAGAAATTAAACATTTCAGATTTATTTATTATTTGTAATTTATAGATATAAAAATGTAAGTGCATATGTTATATATGTTATAAACTATTCCTATAACAAAAAGCTACATTGACTAAGCATGTGCATTAGTCTTGGCTTATTTGACAACAGCTCCGTATGCTTGATTTTGGTATTGATGATGTTTCTCTAATTTATAACGAAGAAGACGATTACACATTTCTAGTTCAAAACAAATTTTATCTTAGGTTTGACTTTATTTACTTTGTTGGAAATGAATAAAAAGGTATGTTAAGAAAACAGAGTATATATGCATTTATTGAATTGCCCGTTAATAAATGCATTAACAAATCGTAATTAAATTATCAAAGTTCTTTTTGAAAATTCCAAAATTTAGCTTAAACTTTACTCCTTCATACTAACGCCTTATTAAAACGCACAAATAATACATGGTTTAATATGAATTTCTTGATCTGTGTTACATGTTTCACATATTACTTTTACATGAGCCAGTTTAGAATTAACCAATATTCTCTCCAATAACATACGAACTAGTACCATTAAACAACAACCTCAAAATAGTTTGTTTGTGATAGTTTTTAATCTCTAGGTAAAGACGAATAACTTGAATCTTATCTGAGGCATAAAGATTAGTAAATCTCATTTAAATACTTCTTTTACAAACTTAACGACAACACATTGGACGCTATTACGAGTATGGAGATACAAAGTTTACCTTGACAGAGATAGATTATAATTATATTTAACATACGTTTTATAGGAAATGAAATGAAGACTCTGTATTTTATTTTTCAATGTCAAAGCTTTAAAACGTAAACTTAACATAAATGGTTGTTTAAACATATTAATTTGCTCTAAGCAACATGGTAAGGCACAAATACAATTGAGACTTATAATATTGACAGCGCGATAGTCATTTCTTGATACAAAGGTTGTCAATTAACAAATGAAGAATATTTTGACCACATTTTTTGTATTGCGAAATCAGAATGGTAGAAAATAGTTATTAATACTATGTAAAATGTTTTTTATTTTAATTTCTTAAATGCTTTAATCAAAATAGATGTTTTGCTGTCTTGTCATAATAACTACAAAAAAAGTAGATATGATGTTTACATTTTTGTAGACGTCCTAACAGACATTATACTTATTTGGGTTTTTGAAAAAAAATAAATCTGTATATTTGTGTCTGTTATGTGAAATTCTTTTTAATCTCTTTTGACTCTGAGAATAACGTCAGGTATTCAACATATCTCATATAATATTAAACCGAGCAGATGCTCAAACCCTACTACATGTTCTCAAAGCGAACAATTGGCATGCTAATTAAACAATAAGTTTAAAATCTATGTTCTTTCCTCTTCACATTATTTTAGTTAAAGGTCAAGATAATGTCCTACAGTTCTATAATTCACAGTATTTTACAAAAATATATCATTGTTCTTCTCATGCAAATATGATAAATGTAAAAGTATTCCTTTAAATAATGCTGATAAAACAAACGATAAAACAATATAAAAAATACTGTTGCATAGTTTGAAACTTGAAGTAGAGAGACAAAAATGTTTTTTTACTATATTTTAATATTAATATCATTCTGATCACACATCTAAGTGATATTTACCACTAAAAACTCTTTTAAATTTGTATACACTTATATTTATAATAACTAAATTGCAGGTATTGTTATGTTCATTAATCGTGTACTGACAAGTTTACACATTATTGATTCATGTACAGACGTCCATTTGAAAAAGAGGCAAACAAACACCTATTTTGGTAGGAAATTTAATTAGACTATTTTATTCTATTTCGGGCTAGGCTATGCTACGCTTGAAAACAAATGAAATCATTTTCTCTTTATTGTAGCAGCCCCCGTGGTTGGTGTATAAAACAGAATGGAGACCTTATAAGTCTTCATATTATAACAATGAATGCATCAATGACTGTTTGTCATAATATGGATCACTGGCAAAGCTTGCCTGATTCATACCTGAAATGACATAATTTTCAGCCACAGGTAGGGAGTTCTCATCGGGTACTCCGTCGTTTGCTTAAACTTTACATAGAAAGTAGCAAAAATATAGCTGACATTGGCATAAATCCTCAAATAGCAAAGAAACTATTATAATTCAACTGTAATTTAAATGAGTGAATATGCAATTCGTATGATGTCTTTATCCAGAATTATTACAACATGTACGTCGTCATATATATAAAGACAATACCGATTAGTTTTATAAATTAACTACATACTATGCCTCTTTAAGTTAAATTATAGATAACTATTTTGAGGCGGCTATAATGATAGCCACTACATTGTTAAATGATGATTTAAGAGCTCATACAAAATAAATGCAACGTTGTGTAACAAAGTTTTACGGTCAATGTCATAAGCTTGTCAAACGGTCTAATATAGTACACTATTTATTTTCTTGTGCCTAAATTGACTTACATATAAATACAAGAGAACACGACGGGAGTGTCCAAATATGCAGAAAACGCTGCTAACCGTTCACAGGTAGATCTGGTTTAACTTCTTGGTGTGTACTTAAGGCAATATCTTGCTTCATATAATTTGAAGCGTTCTTATACAACCTATCTTATTCTTAAATTGCGTTACAAAGCGCAAAACGTGATTTCTATACCAAGGTATTGCAACGATAAAACGATAGTTATGTAAAAGTGATGTAAGCTTTTGTCATAACGAAGCCTCATCTCATGCTTGCTGTTTTCATCTAAAACAATTACCAATTTGTATGGCTGGCTCGTCTTAAAGACATGAGAAACAGTGATTATGGAACGAAATTATTAGTTATTAATTATGGACATTTGTAGAGGTCCATATAAAGCGTATTGACTGACTTAAGTACTTAATTGTTGTATTACTTATGAAAAGTCCTTTATTGTTTTATTAACATATAATAACCATATCTGAAACTGCATTGACTGAATATTTTCGTCTGTACACACGCCATATTGCTTATATCAATTGTTAAATAAAATTAAACAGCTGCACACATGCCATATTTTTAAATCGATCGCTAAATGAAATCAAACAGGAACTCCAATGTCTAGTTCTATATTTAGAAATGTAGCGTCAATACACGTTAAAACAAACGCGTCAATATTTGTTAAAACAAAGTGGTTGTAAAAATACACATAATATTCTGTGCATCACCTAATTGGTATAGCCAATCATAATCCATCAGAATTAATACAACACACCATATGAAATATATTATTCCAATTGTCAGAACTATCTTAAATCCTAGTGTTTATTTTTACGTATAAAAGTTCATTTTGTTATAATGTAAATAAAACTTAAACTCATTTTGGACACACAAGATGCACATGTTCTTGTTTTTCTAAAATGTAAATTTCAACTCAACTGTTCTCCAAGGATCCAGTAATTAGAGCTATTTGTAAGTAGTATTATTTGTTAATGTGTAAAGTAAAATGCATCTTGCTTCCCATTTAAAGTAAGTTTTGTTGAAGCAGCAAATAATAGTTAATATTCAGGTATCGGTGTGCGTATGAATGTGACATAGGAAGGCTATGAAAAAAATGTTATATAAATTGAAACATCTTCTTAATTATATTTATTAATTTACTTGCAATGCATTGTGCAAAACGTGTTATAATTATCGCCAGTATTAAGCGACATTTATACACTTGTGTATTAAAAGTTAACAGGACTAATAGATATGTCACTAAGTACCATCTATATTGAATGAATTAAATTTTAATAATTATTTTTCTCATTGTTAAGAAGATATGAAAGCATGCTGCTTCGAATTCTACCAAACACATGTCATAAATATTATGAGTTACACATCATTATTTTCAAACACCACAAGCGAAGAGACAAAGGACGTCATTAATGTGTTGTCGGGGAAAAAATAATTAACTATAAAAACTGTATACTGATATGTTATTTTAACCAACAGTAAGAAAATTTTATTTAAAAAAAGAGATTTAGAAATGATTAAAATATTTATATTAAAATGCCATTTCTGGCCGAGTGGTTAAGTTAGTTCGTCAACTATTGATCACGTGGTCTGCCAACACTGTGATTTCGAAATCGAGCCGCACTGCGGGCTGGTTACGTGCGACTCCAATATTAATCGACAAGGATTGCCAGTTTTCCTACCGAAGGACTAAGGTTTTCTCCGGGTCCTCTGGCTTCCTTCCACAATAAAAACTGGACGCCATTATAAAGCTGAAAATGCTGAAAGTGGTATTCAATATTCAAACAAACAAACAATAAAATGCCATTTCAATACCATCTAGGAAGTGTTAACACTTGAAAAGACTTAAAGACCTAAGTTGTACATATTATAAATGAATACATAAAGAACAATGTTTTGTTACAAGTATAATAGTAATGGTTACAAATCGATGATCATTCTGGGCAACAATATTAAAATGTAATACACTTGGAACTGATTTAACCGTTTTGATTATATGTACATTAGCTCTGTAATTGTATACACAACTTCAAAAGAACTCCGGAGTAGATGACGTTATCTCAATAAGTTAGAGAAATAATGCCCTATTTCTTACATTCTCAATCACAAAAATTTATATTAGATACTTTTGTGTGTATGCCATTTCAATAGTATACTGATTTATCTTTTTACAGTTCTTGCCTTGTTTACAAAGGGATTAAACATCCAGATGTGAAAAACTGTGCCAAAAATTATCTGGTTCAAAGAAAAAGATGGAAATGAAGAAGTGGGTTAAAAATTTCGTTCTGTTTATTATAGAAATGATAATTTTGGAAAGGTATAGTACTTTTTTGATCTTCCATTTAATAGTTGTCGGCTGATTGCACATATAATTTTTCGGATCTAATGAATTGTACTTCCCTTTTTGTAACATGTCACAATTACATGATCAGTGACCTCTTCCATTCCTATATTTGGTGCAACAAACGAAGTGATTAATTATTTATTTGCTAATTTTATTTATAACTATTTTTATCTTTAATTTGTTCTCAACACGTGTATTGCTTTCCATATTAATGATTCGATGTTAGACATCGTAACATCTATCTTTTAAATACAAAATATGTCTATTAAGCAAAATAATAACATGTTCAAAAATTAAAAAAAAAAAAATTTATCTAATAAAAAGAAAACTAGTAGTACTATTAAGCAAAACAGTAACATGTTCAAAGATTTTAAATTTAAAAATTATTATATTAAATGTATAATAATTATTCTTTGGATTTTATTTTGCAATGGGTAACCGAGGAGCGCTCAATTTTCGAATTTCTGTTTTGGTGATATAGCTACGTCATTTTGGAAAGAAAAGTACTGCTAGATATTTTTATCAAACTATATAATATACCAATTTATAATGATAACACGACATATTTATGAGTAAAGGATTGTGGGTTATATTTTATTTATCGATACTTTGTGTTTAACTTGTGCCAATTAATAATGCTTGTCACAACATGCTGGCATTGATACCAAAATAACATATTTGCGTGACTACTTGCGAAGGAATTCGTACAACGAATCTCACAATAAAATTTTGATATATGACATCACAGTACTAACGTAAGCAATGCGAACCAGCAGAATGTTAAAAAGGGAATCGAAACTGGAATAAAAGATAATCCTAATTCCTTTCTCAAAGAAAAAGGACAATACCTAAAATATAACACATTTTCCCCGAAATATAGCATTCTTAATATGTCTATCCATACAACGCCTTTTAAAGGTTTTGACAAATATTCTCTGTCTTATTAACAATTACTAGTTTAAATAATATCAACGAAACTTCTTCAGATTGCACAAACATCAACAGAACGTGACAAATCCTTTATATTCCCGTTTAGACACAACAACAACCTGCCAACTCATCACATATATACAGCAATTTGTAATTGCAAATAGAATTTCCATTTTGATGAGTAAAATAGGCCACTGCAAAGTACTTAAAATCAAAATAAAACAGCCCCTAAAAAAAGTTAACGATAAACATACAAAAGTTTGAAAACAAAAAAGTAAAATTTACAAATCAGTGGGAAAATCAGTCAGAAATGTATCTAAAAATTTTGAAATCTGCTTTAATACGGTTTTGCATCAAAGGTCATGGCATTAGAACCACAAAATTTGATATCCAAAATATGATTATTCATAGTGAAATAAAAATTTATATTCACTTCTTATACTTCAACGAATCACAATTACGTGCCGTAGAGAGGACAAATGTCCATTTAATACCTTATAGGCCGGCTGAATGACGTTTCCGCATCAACAACAAAACCGCTCCACACCGTTTTTGGCTTTTAAAAAAAAAGAGGAATTTAGCTGAAGAAGCTGTGGAATCTGTTTTAGCATTTGAAAAGTTGACAATTTTTAAGGGTTGAAAATTAGTTTGACTTACAACGGGGTATAATATTTTGTATTTCTTGTTGTTATTCTCTATTAATGCCTTAAAATGAGTAGTAACTCATGCATGTAGGGTCATACATAATATATTTATATCCTGTCAAAAGCGGCATAACATTACTTCTGACTTGGTTTTTTTTTATTTGTGTGTTATTTACCCCATGTCTGGACTATGATGTTCTGGTGCAAAAATAATAATAAGGTTTTAACGAAATAGACTGATAGTTTGTATACTTGCTAAATAAAGTAAATGCATTGTATAGAAAATATTATTAATAAATAATTTTAAATAAAATAAAAATTAATTACATTTCACTATTTTACTCTTCATTTTTAGAGCGTCTAATGTTTGAAAAACAATTACTATATAAAATTGCAAAACAAAAAAGCATAAATTTCTTTACATGAATGATTGTTTAAAAAAATTGAACATATATTTCATATAAACCTTGCTTTAAACCTGTCACCTTTAACATAGGTTTCCCTTGCGCGCGGATCGACTGTTTTTTTCTATTCTCATTCTACCAAATAATTTCGAAAATATCTAAAGACATTATCTTTTGTTTAATCTTTTTACAACATCATAGATCCATTAGGTTCATCTATGATCTATTGAACTCGCTTACCGACCAACTCTTCAGGGTCTGAAATTTCCGGAGCATCCTTACTCTTTGAACCAGTCGTCTTTGGTCGCTATGGTGCATTACATCTCTTCTGTCTTTCTTATTTTACAAATTTAAGTAACTTGATCTTCTCGTCCTGAAGAATTAACTTGAAAGAGGATTAGTAGATGCATTTACCTAACTACTGGTTCTTGATCTCCATGACTTGCTTCATGAAGAACACTTCATGTTGGCAAAAAGTCTGTCTGTGCTGAGATATTAACTTTGAACAATAGTATTCAACATTCTGCCAGTATTTAGAGTGCCTAAACATTACGCCGAAACATTACTTATGTCTGCAGTGCCTTCAAAGTGTGACCAGTGGGTAGGGTTTTCACCATTTTGTAGCCTCTTCTGATGTTTTCCATATTTTCCAACCTCGTGTATTTTTTCAATACGCTCCTCCTTCCTTACCATCTAACGATGTTCCTTGGTCATTCCCTCTTCGTTGCAAGTACTGCTTGTCTTTGTTACCAAATTGAAACCACTCATTTTCTACTTACATCTGGTTTTGTTATCTGGTATTTTCATTCGCCTTTAGATCTTGTAAAACCTTTTTTTCCGATGCTCTGCATCTAAAATGCTAATCTAGCCCTGCAGTGTGACTTTGTGTCTACATGATGATCCTTTCTATTGCATTTTCTGTAGCTCTAGTCTTGTCTCGAATCAAGTTCTCCAATTCGGCAAATATTCTCATCTTTTTGATCCAAAATTGTCTTAAGGCAAAATTAATTGTATCCAAAAGAAGCTCAGAGCATACTTACGTCCATCTAGATAATCTTTGAGATGTATGTTGCACACAACTTGGAACATAGAAAAAGGAGCTCTAGAATCTGGCTGAAGAAATCGTCTAGCTCTATGGATGGTCTAATTAAACACGCACACAATGCACCCGTTTTATACCACAGGCACAGTTCAGGTTCTTTCCTTCCACTCAAGGTCATGGATAGTCGTTTTAATCATCTTGATCGTCTGCTCAAAATTGTTAGCATCCATATTTTGCTGTTTTTCTATATCTCCAAGCATTATGTTTTCCCTTGTAATGATCTTTGGATTTGAGCTGTCAAATTTTCTCTAATGCAGTTATCTGTTGACGGGGCTGTGCTACTATCTAGGCACGGTCATGTGTGCTTTGTTTTGTCTATAGCTGTTGCTATTTATTAACTAAATTATTGCTTCTGAAGATTTTGTAAGTTTCAACCACCAGCCCTGAGTTTTCCTACTAGTATAACAACCTCCATTATCTGCAGATTAGGAGATGCTAAACTCTATACTAAAAGGGTTGTCTGCTGAACAACGGTACTCTGGTCGAGTTACGTCATCAGAAATATCTCTTTTAAAATAACGAAGCCGATGATCTGAACTTAACAATTTCATATATTTTTTGTGTGTTGTTGCCTGAATAGTACCTAAATACTGATATTTTACCACCCTGCCTGTGAGAGCTGTACCAGCAGCTTGACACTACAGAAGACAGAGCTCGCACAAAGGCGCCCAAGCATAAATACTAACTCCCAGGATCGGTAGATCAGTCTGTTCTCTTCACGCCATTGGCCATTTCTTCAAAAGTTTTTGATAATAACATCCCTGGCACGCGTAAAATTTCTGCCCAAACCATCCGTAATCGATTGCAAAACCATGGGTTGCGCGCCATACGACCATACTTTGGAGCCACTGTGAGACTCCAACATCGCCGAGCAAGGTTACGATAATGTAATATTGTTCGAGAATGAGATCTGCGGAACTTGAGAAGAATAAGGGTCTGGTTCAGTGACGAATATCCCTTTTTGCCAGAAAATAGACATGGCCGAATTAGGTTCTACAGACGACTAAACAAACGAACTGCACACACTTTTGTCGTTGAAGTCAACAATTTCGGCGGAGGCAGCGTGATGATGTAGACTGGCATCTCTTACGACAGAAAAACACCCAACATTTCATATTCCAGGCAACTTGAAGGCAGTTTGCTATCGGGACGAGATTCTACAGCCTCACTTATTGTCCGCGATCGATGTCCATAGAGAGGTTTTTCAATATGATAATGTCCAGATCACTTATTGCAAGAATCGTTGTTGACTTTTTCGAGTGGCAAAACGTAAATTTTATGCATTGGCTTTCGCGGTAACCAGATCTAAACCCGATTTTAGCATCTGTGGCATGAACTCGACGCATTCGTTAACGTCAACCACCGCAACAAACACTGCAGAATTCTTTGGGCTCGAGTACAGCAATGAATTCAGTCTATGCACAGGCGTATCAAAGCTGTTCTGTATGCAAACGGAGGACATAACAGATTTTGATGGTTATGCAAAATATTGGATTTCAATGGAAATAATAATAATTTTTTTGAAAGTGACCCTTCGACAACATTTGTACCAAATGGTAGTGTCATGTGTATTTTATTTCTGATGTAATTTATGCTTAAAATTATGAAATAATGTTTCTTGTGTTGTGTTTCTTTTTTACGAGAGTATAGTATTGATAGTCTAAGTTATATAAGAACTTAAATAATTTTAAATGTGCAGCATTCAACCTTAACAAAATATCCAGTCACACAATTATTTTTTATTGACAATAGGCAGTAGTAGGTGTGCAGTATACTAATTAAACAATTAACCAAGGCTGTAGCCAGAGAGGTGTCGTCAATGGGTCACATTCCGAGCATAATAAACTGACCATAAGCAGACATTTCTTGAAAAATGAACATAAATGTAAAACAAACAAAAAAATTATAATAACAAAAAATAATAGTTATAACTAATAAATAAAATAAACAAAAACAATTATTTTAAAGCAACATATAAACAATTTATTTCTAATATTGTTTTGCAACAAATTACAAATAAACGAGCTTATATCTAATAAATCAACACAACTTTTGAAATACACTATTAACTGGTAACTGGTGAAAAAATTAATTGAATTACCAAATTTCGTTTATTTATACCTAATTAAAAATTTATTTCGTGACTGTTTGCAATTAAAATGAAATAAGAAAGATCAACATAGGTTGCAAGATTATATAAATGTATTTTTACAAACTGTAAATTAAAATTTACGTGGCTTTTTTGGAATTTACATTAACTTTAAATATTGCAATAGATAAAAACGTATGCGATAAACTACATGTAAGATCTCAATAAAATAAATAAATAATACCCGAATTCAACAACGTCATTCAACATTCTGATTGGTTTAACTTGTTGACTAGTAGATAGACTTCAAAAATAAAATCCTTGAAGCCAAATTTCTTCCTTTTATTGCAAATAGAGACGGTAACATCTATTTGGTTTTAACAAAAAGCTGTTTAAACCGTATCTTGAAAGCTTAACGAACAATTTTTATTTTAAAAGCAAACAAAAACGATTTCATAAATGGAAAAAAAACGAATTAAATTGAATTAAAGTAAATTTAAATACAGTTTTTTTTCCTATTTAATGTTTGAAACAAACTCATATCTTTGTTATAAAAGTAGACATTTATTTATTTACTTATTTGAACTTATATGTAAAGACAAAATCTATAATCCTGTTAAAGAAAATTTTGTTTCAACATAACTTAGTTAAAACAAAATTATAGGTAAAAAGAATATATGAATACATGAAAATATGAATAAAATAAAAATGTATCTTAACTTTTAAACATTTTGTAAAGAGTTAAATTTCCGATTATTACTGCATCCCTTTAAAGTCTGTAATCAGGAACAGTATTGCAGATTTTCTTTTAAAACCAGCATGTGTGTGTCTAGTAGTTGAAAAAACATCATTTGTTAATTTCTTGAAATATAAATAACAAATGTCATGAATGTTAAGCTATTTTATCTTAAAAAATGTAAAACAACCAATCGACTGTCGTTAAATTCCAATTACAATTTCAACGTAAAACAAAAATACCATGACATCTTGTAAATAAGTAGTGTCCTCTGAAATACGTAATATGAAGATATCTAAAACAACAGAAAAATTATATTATAATCTTGTGCTTCACAAAGTATGCAACTAAATAAAACATATTTCAAAATGAATTGCAATCTATAGTTTTGTTAAACGTAAACCAAGTGTTAAACAATTTAATGGTTTCATTTATGTCATGTATGTAACATGCTTTTATATAGGAAAGACAAAAATTTCAACATTAACATTATTACAATGACAATTATAATTCATCATAATTCAATGCATTAAGGCACTAAAGATGAATGTTATTAAGCTATATTGTATATCTATTGTCACGACAGAAAGACCACAAAGTTTGCATAAAAAATATGTGAGAATTACATGGATAAACATAAAAGAATTGCAACAAAGTCAAAAATACTGTAAGGCATAAGGCATAAACTTTTGTTACATTTACCTCGCATAATGTTTTTTTCTTTTCGACAATCAGTGCCAGGATTAAGATTGATAGTCTAAGGTAATATATAAGTGAAATAGAGCATGACTTGTTCTTTATCTGATGCATTAACCCCTTTTTATTTAGAGACGTTTCATGTAGGTTGCTTTAACGGCACATTTGTGATACACTAAACTAAATAATTGTATATATTTGCTGAAAATATGGTCAGATACATGGTAACATTGCTTGTCACCGCTATAATTATCAGAATATTTTTCAAGTAAAGTGATTGCTGAACCAAAAACAAAACCTGCCTGCGCATTTAAAATAATTTACTGTAAACTTCTTTTAAAATTCATATTGCCATTCGCGATAATGCTATTTTGCATACCTAATCGAATATACTAAATACAAATTAGCGTATCAAGAGATGTTATCTCTCGATTGTTTTGATGATTTCAACGTTGTGTGTATTATAAACACGGCTACCAATCGATCCCAATCACAGAAGAATGCTTTGACGAAAAAATTCTTAGAGGAATTTCCGGTTGTACTGCAGAGGAACCAAAATCGATATTTTGGAAAGTTATGTATTTTTATTGTGGTCCTGTGTGCTTCGTGAAAAAAAAATCTAAGAATGTCATCATACCGTTTGATGATCCCCCTGTCACCTATTAAAAGCTCTTTCTCATGTGTTGCGTAATGACGGTTCTAGAACGTTTGGCAGTGATAAAGGGTGGGTCGGCAATCATTCAGACGGATTACTATCGCTGAATAAAAGATTTAAGTTAGGGTTAGTGTGGTTGTTTGCTGATAAAAATATTAGTCTTATATGGAAACACCATAGCATTAACACTTTTACCACCAGCGTTTTATTAAATTAATTGTGGACGACAAAAATGACTGATGACTGTGCCCATAGTTGGAGAAGCAGGTTGCGATTTGGAAGAACTAGTTATGATTTTGAGGAATTAAACCGTTATATTATTTTCTTTGGGTTATAAGATCAGGCTTCTGTTTTATTTAGATTTTTTATTTTTGTTAAATTAGTTTTTGAATTGTCAAGCCTAAACATCAACAATCAAAAGAAAAATAACAAACTTTTTTTCAAAAGGCGTGGCGTTCTTCCGTATAAGAAAAGTAACTGAAACCTTAGAAAAAGCTCATTTGGGGGACGGACGAACGGACAGACACACCCAAATACTTTATACACCGTAGGTGGGGGCATACAAATGGACAATCAAGGCATAAAAATAGGACATACGACGATTACCATGTCTTTGCTAAAGTGCAGTATTTAATTGATACTTACAAATTTAACAAAAGACTGTGTCTATGTGACAAACAAATGTCAAAAAATCAACAAATTTATTAAAGTCGCGAATGTGCAAACTGTAAGAATTTGAGTTAAACAATTACTAAGTCAGCAACCATTTGATTTTTGATGCGGAGGGGGAAAAGGTGGCTAAGGATATTTTTGCATCCTGCCTTTTTATTTTCGGAAACATCGGAGACTGGATTTTTTTATTTTTGACTTTACTATAAATATTTCAGCTAAAAACTGCATCCTACCTTTTTTTATTTCAAAGCACTGTCCCGCCTTTTTATTTCTTAATTTTTAGCATCCTGCCTTTTTATTTTAAATTTCACAATAGCCCCCTCTCCCATAAAAATCAATGGCGCTCCCAAACTAGTGCATCCGTGTGTACTATCGACCACTTTTTATTACCAACCGACAAGGCAACATGAATCATACACGTACCATACATGTAGATCCTGAGAGTACATTCATACGACTATTTTTAATTAACGTTAGGTTATCAAGTCATTCAAAACTGGTATATACGTTGCTTATTTTAGACGTCGCTAATTATGACAAAAAAGTTTATAAATTAATATTCCTCCAAATTACACCTAGTTCCTCCAAATCATAACCTGCTTCTCCAAATCACAGCATAGTCATTGTTGTAGTCCACTATTAATTTTAAAAAACCCTGGTAGTACAAGAGTTAATGCTATGCTTTTTCCATCTAAAACTAATATTTTTATCAGCAATCAACCATAGTAAACCTAACCTAAGTCTTTTATTCAGAAATAGTAATCCGTCTGAATGATTGCCAACCCACCCCCTTATCAGTGCCAAACGTTCTAGAGCCGTCATTACGCAGCAGATGAGAAGAGCTTTTAATAGGTGACAGAGGGATCATCAAACATTATGATGACATTCTTAGATTTTTCAATTTTTTTTTTACGAAGCACACGGCAACACAATAAAAATACATACCTTTCCGAAATAGCGATTTTGGTTCCTCTGCATCACAACCGGAAGTTCATCTAAGGATTTTTTCGTCAAAGCATTTGGCTGTGATTGGGATCGATTGGTAGCCGTGATAAAGTAAATAGTAAGTATAGCTTCATGTAAGATTTTTTACAAATGAGTTTTTTTACAGGACATGACATCAATAAATAAATATTTATCAATTTGGTTATTACAGCCCTGTAAAAGCAGACTATTGTCAACAGAATTATACATGCACAAGATTGGCATACCATGAAGAAGCATACAAATATTGCATTGTTGGGGAATATGGCTTTTGTGATACACAATACCGGTAAATACCAAATATTATTTAATTATACATTAAAACCACAAACATCGTTATCGCAAATGTTAAATCGATACTGGAAGTAAATTTGTTTCTGATTGGACAATATACAATTTCGATTGCATCAATTCCATTATTGATTGGGTTGTACGTTGTCGCAAGCGCAGATGTTATATTCACAAAATATGAAGATACTTAATTTAGACAAATGAGATGGTACTGTTTTGACATTGCATTGTCAAACACAATTGTGTTCATACCAGTTGGTGATGCCAGCTTTGAATTAATGTAAGAGTGTAATTAAAAATAACTTAACTATTATTAAGAAAAACATCAATAATTGATCATTCTTTGTTATTAAATTTTTATGAAGAACCACCAAATATTGCTCTATTATATAACAAACATAGAAATAAATAGACTATAACACTCTGTTTATCTGGTTAATTATTGAACTATGCATGAAATTCTGCTCAATGTAGAATTGGCACTCTATCTATCAAAAGGTGTTTTAGGTATCATTAACGACCCTTGTTGTTGTTTTGATTACGTGCCGAGGCGACATTCTATTTATTCACCCAAAAGATACTGCTATTCACATGCAAACAGCACTTCAACCATCTGTTTAACTTTAAAGCAGTTTTCAGGACATGAAAAAACCGCAAGACACTTTAAACTAGATAGGTCTTTGCCACAGTTGGCAATTGCCGCGCAGCTTGGCATCTTCTTTCGTCGACAGTGAAATGTAGACTTAAAAAACGATCCACGAGTTTAACAATTGCTCAACGGAATGTCAGGACACTTAGACTGAGATGAAACGAACATACCAGAAAGCTGCACTGCAATGGCAATGGTGGTTGAAAAGTACAACATCGACATCGCTGCCTTATGTGATTCCAAAAGAATGGCACTCTGGAGGCAATCTCGGGTAGTAGAAACCCTGAAGGAGGAAAAGAGAAGCTGGAGTGTGTTTTACCATCAGAAAAGATATTATTTCAAATCTGACTAAGACGCCAATACCATTTAGCAATACAATGCTGATCTAATGGCAACAATTCAGATAAATAGAAAAAATCATGCTACAAACATTTGACATATGTATGCTTAAACAATTCCCTTACAATCGTCTATTTATTTCTGAGAGAATAAATAGACAGACTACCGCCTCACATAATAAAAAACACAACAATAGTCATGTAGTGATACACGAGACAAGCTTATATTTATGTAAGAAGGTAGTGACAAATGGTCATTGGTCTTAGGAAAACAAGAAATAAGAGTGCAATTGTAAAGTATAGATAACCATTTCGCTATGCTCTAAATTCGCGCATATTCTACATTGATGGATCATAACATATGATCGCCTTCATCATGGCAAGGTAGAGGGATAAGATGGTCTTTTGAAGTATATGAGTGATGCAGGTGCAATAGGCAATTGCTGGACTGGTCATTATCTAAGAGGCATTTCGCACTCAACAAGAGTACAACAAGGAATGCAAGCTCAACATAGGTAAACTCAAAGCCTTTTATCATAATTAGAGTCTAGCAAATGCGAGAGATATGAATGATTCCCTATACAAAACTTGAATGCACAGACAGGCCCTCTAGGGGATTGTATTGGACAGGACTGCATCAAGAACTATACAATACAATAACAATTTCATTTGCTAATTCTAACAAAACACAAAAAGATTTGTATTACCAGAAAATACGACAACAGTATACCAAGTCTATCAGAATGTGTTACAAACCAAGAATACCAGATTAACTTTTGCAGCTTACAGTGATGCCTGCAGTGAACTCTCAAGCCCATCCGTTCACTATAAACGGACTGGAATACGTTAGAACAGAACATCACAGAAGCTACAGTGATGTGTGAAGACCAATGACTTGAAGCTATTGTACAGTGGACGAGCATAATTTTGTCCTAAATAGC
Source organism: Limnoperna fortunei (assembly GCA_944474755.1). NCBI lineage: Eukaryota > Metazoa > Mollusca > Bivalvia > Mytilida > Modiolidae > Limnoperna > Limnoperna fortunei. Next base: position 27,622,076 of record OX104121.1, read on the forward strand.
AAGAGTTCTTGCACTTCCAGACGCTTCCATGAACGTCACCTAGGAGATGTACCATACATCATGTAAAAACATATTATGAAAATCTATTGCTTATAACAGGAATGTGGTGACTGAAAGTAACATTTTTTTGTTTTTAGCTCTTGAATTTACGTACTATGTGGTTGCCGCTTTCCATTGTTTTCTGTATACTGTACAAACCAGAAGATAGATTTCGTAACATAGTGAAGCTATAGTTATTGTGTACACTTTTTTGAGGTGTAACACCAATGTACGAAATGTTTCTTATACTTTGTTGTTGGTGCACTTGTATGTTAATCATCTTATATAGCCGTTTGCTAGAGTGAGTATTAAGGTGTTCAGTGATGTTGTCTGAACCTGTTTCGTTAACATACCAATTTATTTGTCATAAACAGTTCAAGACAAATCCAAACCAGCAAATCGTACTGCAGTTGATCATTTTATAAACAGATGTTTTCTTATTTTTGAAAAAAATCATTTAGAAAACAACTTTCCTTGTAAATATTGACATGTTCTACATTGAATTTCTAAGTTTAACTTTTACATCTTGTGTATAGCCATTTGAGACTCTTACTGTTTTATAATTGACCAGCAGCTATGACCTCTGTGTTATTTATAGGAAATGATATACACTACTATAATGTACAGTTTGTGTATCGCAAAGAACGCTCTTTTGAGTTCAACTTATTTCCTGGTAATAAAAAATCATTCTTGTCTTCCTAATTTCGATTTCTACTTTATAAAATTCCCACTTGTTACGAAAAGTTTTTTATTCTTAGATTAAACTAATACTATTGTAACTCTCAAATTCAAACATGTGTAATGCTAATAATCTTTTTATTGTAATGTTTTTGTCAACGTAAACGTGTTTTATTGACAGAAATACGACATTACTTTTACTGCTGACATTCTAGATTATTTTAAAAATAAATAAGTAGTAGAACAATAGATAAATTAGATTTTGGTATTACTTAAATAATTTTACATTGTAGACAGAAGAGTTATACTATCTATGAACTTTGCTCACGTGCAGTATGTTGTGAAGGATACACAGAACCATCATGCTCAAAAGGTTAATAAAAACGACTACTCAATACAAAGGATACAAATTGGGGGTGTCATCCCTAAGGTAAACACAATTTTTAAAAGTACAATTTATGCAACCGATTTTAACTTCGACGGCTTTTGCAAAGATTTGTACCAACACGAACTCGGAGCAACCCATGGTACCTTTGGATTTTACTGGGTAAAGGTTACTTTATTTCTGTTTTTGTTTTTAGTTTTGGCGTTCGTGTTGTAAAGTTGGGTCAGTTTCCTTGACATTTTGTTTACCACAGTAAAATGTAATCAGTAAAAGATATTTAGTTCCAATGGCAACACTTGTCATAACAAAATCGCATATTGTGCATATAGTCTATTAAGAAAGACATTCATTGTTTTGCCTACAGCGCTTTGTTTCGGTTCGACATCATGTAATAATGGTGGAACATGTTACCGGCCAAATTATTGCTTATGCAGGCCAGGATTTAAAAGTCCAGACTGTAGAGGTATGTGGGTTTTTATTATGTTTTTAAGAAACTAATATACAATTGTCATTCTTATAAAACAACAAGAGAAAGATTTCTATTCTCATTTGCTTTTATTTATGTTGTTTTATTAACAGACCTAAACTAGCTGGGTGTCTTCCATTATTGTATCCTGCAGAACCGGAAATTAAATAAATCATTGAGAAAAATATGTTTTGCAAACTTCATCAATTTCTTAGGTTGGAAGAAAAAACGACTAGTGCGCGCCTTTAAAAAAGTTTTACTATAGATATGTCACCGGGTGCTGTAAACATTTGTGAAAATAAATATATATATACATGTAGTATTAAAAACTACATTACTTGTCTTTATTACTGCATTCGTCATTTTCATTTCATTTATTTACATGTAACATTCTTCATATCATTCGACAGAATAGAATAGATTTTATTTGACTACGACGACATAGACTAGAATACGACTATACTTTACTACGAAGACTGAATACATATATGAATGAATATAAGCTTTCCGCCATATACTTACACGAGCACTGCATGCGTGTCACAAAATAAATTAGTATAAATAGTTGCACTCGAAATTATTTCATTAGCCATGTCACATATTTTCGGAAGAGTAATATCTACCGTTTTGCAGGTATAGTGTATTATTAATTATTTTAATACTTTCTTACATGTTTAAGTAAGAAATATATTCTTATTAATAGTATGTGATTTTCGGATAAATCTTTTACAAAGTTACATTATAATATTGTATTTGGAATTTTAAGTAATACAAAATTTATTAATCCCAGAATATTATTTTTAATCATTTATAGCCTTAGCTTTCAGTGGGATTTACATAATTATTGTATCATGAATAATATCGAACTATACTTAATGTACAGTTGTTTGTCAGGCTTATGTTCCTGAATGTGTGTTTATACTATATTTTGCAGATTATATTATAATAAATATAGAAATCAGACGAGTTTGTTTAAGCAGTAACAAGCATAGCAATTTCACTGCGACAGATACTATTTCCTTGTTGACAAATATTCTATCTGTTGTGATTGCAGATATTTTTCTCCATTTTTGAATATAGTACAAAGTGACTCTGGGACGAGTATTGGAAACACCTATGACTTATTTATAACTTACACACTACAGTAATGGAAACAGAATGTTTTGCATGCTCTAAAACCAGGTTTAACCCATCTTTTCTTTTGAACTGCATGTACCGAAAGTAGGATCATTGCTGTAGTTGTTATATTTATTGGTTTTTGGTTCTCACGTTTGCTGGTTTCATGGACTTTGATTTGAGAATTGTATTTTTGACAGTTTCCTTGGTGTGTGGTATTACTTTATTGTTGTGCTTTAAACGAAAATCTCTAAATTGGAATTCATTATAATGTTCAAAACGTCAAAACAGACAAATGAATAGAAAGAAAAAAATGTCGCAAAAAAGAAAAGTGAAAGGAAAAACGTATTTTATTGTACTGCTATCAATAAGTTAGGTAATAAATTTGGAACTAAACCAAATTTTGTTGGAAACATTTTTTTCAAAATTGTTGTTATTCATCCAGAAAACTCCTTATAAATCAAGAAATTGTTATTCAAAATATATATCAATATGCATATATCATTAAAACAATTTATTTGTTTTGATTTTATGTTCGTTATCTCGTTATTTTCGAATAGAGGTAAAATATTGCCAATTAGACGTTAAGTAAAACGATAAATCACTCATTCAAATCTGATTAAAACATTTTGCTGGAAATCTACAGAATAGATTTTAAAGCCAAAAAAAAATGAATATTCTAATGATTATTTTTTAAAATTATTTTCAGAAATGTGCTACTGGGATAAACGTTGGTGTTGGCCAGGTAATTGTACAGATGACTTTGCCTCCGGCTGTAAATGCATATCAGGATTCGAAAGGGTTGGGGATTCAATTACTGCACAATGTCAACGTAAGTGTAATCTTTAACGACACTTTCTGAAATCTGTTTCACTTGGGATGTTAATGCTCGTGCACACACAGTCAAAGTCTTAACGATTACAATTCATTAGGTCATCAATTTCTGCGTTCTTACGTACTTATAAATATAACAAAATAATATATTAAGGTTACTAAATGTTAAATATAAAATTGACTATTGCAGACGCGCATATAATATGAACAAGAAGCTTTATTGGTGACAAAAATAAAGCATTGGAGCCCATAGATCAAAATTGTGAAAATACTGCATCATTTTAATTCCTAGAGGGTTCTTTAAAAGGCTGCTAAAGCAGGGTCATCTGCATTTTGGGATTCAACAAAAAAATTGTCATAAAATAATTATAAAAAAAACTTATCAAAACACAACAGCTGAACTTAAACTAAGTATTATTAAGCAAAATAATTTAAGTTTTAAAGAACATTGATGTCATACAAAACCCTATGTCAACACAAAAATATATTATGTGAAAGAGCAAGTAAACAATCATACAACACACTAATAACAATTTATTTAGTGTACGTATTTGTGTACTTACAGCAACATTAACACCAACGATAGATAGTTGTCAGATAAAATCAGTTGGTGTTAAAAGACGTGGTGAAATATGGTCTTTTATTGGTTCCCCCGATTGCAGATTACAGAGAGATTTCTACGGCAATATGAACATCAGTTATTTCAGCGCTGTATTACATGCACACTTTAGTGTAAAGATAGACAACTTAACTGTCCGTCCAGAATTTGTACTATCAGAATTCTTTGGGGTGACAGATGTTGAAGTTGTGTTACATAAATTGTCCTTACAAGGTAAGTGAATCTATAATATATACAGATATCGGAATGGAAGTAAGGTGCTAAGATACATTGTAACTTAAAGTTCTTTTTGCAAGATTGTACACGTCTTACATAGCGTGCTCTTTAACTTTACAAAATAGGCATTTAACAAAATGACATGATTATTTCTTTTATACAATCTATTTATGAAGTGTCCTTTATAACGTCAAGCATGTGTCATTCCAGACAATATAACAAAAGACTATGATATGGGCTTGTTATATAGTCTCTTAAGGTTTAATTTTGTTACATATTTCTTTTAAGGTTACTTTATTTAATTTGTAAAATACACTCAGTCTGTTCTTTTGTTTAGGCCACAAAACAGAAATAGCCCGAAACACTTTAAAATCTGATAATACATCTGCAAATCCTATAGAAAACTTTTCTGATGAAAATGTGACAGTTGAAAACGGAGCAAGTGTCCAAAATGGTGAAAGGTTAGTATTGCGAAACAGGCAAGTAATTTTCTGCAATGCATGATAAGCAATTTTGCATTTCAACATGAACAAAATCTGGTGAAAATAATATTTTCTGACAATGCATTCATATTATATTTAGCTGTTTGAAAAATTGTGTAAGTTTACGTTTTATGTTTAATATAATACATCTACATGTGCATAGATGTCGGTAATAAAACTTCGTCATATATATTCAACATATATTTCAGTAAATGACATCTGCTTTTGTCTATTGTAAGTTTGTCGTGTTTTTGCCTTTATCAATATCCTTTTCGAAATCTAGATACTCTCGCTTAATTTACAGATTGATGAAATTATTTCAATGTTATTGAATAGGGAAATATGAAATATGTTTGTTCATTTTCATTTTATAGGTGTGATTACAAATGTTATCAAACGTTTTAAGTTATTTTTATTCAGCGTTCACAAACTGACTTTTTATTGTACGAAATCAAAATATTAGAAGCTTTATATTATTGTAGACGCTGTTTACATCAGTTTACTGCTTTAATAAAATCTATAGTTCTGTCCTTTGCTTTGAACATAATTGTTTTCTTTGTTCCAATTTCCAATTTGATCAAAGCACCAGATAACACGAAGATCAGTAATTATTTCAGAAAGGTTCGGGTTACTCATAATTTTTTCTGGTTTTTGTTTCCTGTTGCAAGTTTACATTAATCCAGATTTGTAATCATTCTTGACTTTCGGATCTTTTGTTGGGTCGGATTCCTTGCGTTTTTACTTAAAAAAATATAATTGTGAATTATTATTATTCAAAATTAAATAAATCCTATTGTAATTAATAGGTTGTGTCTAACGATTACTGTACGCGGCGGTGGGTATCTTGTGTCATGGAATGACGAGAATGGTAAAACCACAAAGCATTTTGCGTATGATAAGACGAATACTTCAAGGAAAATTTGTTATATTTGTGACAAAACGGCTCCTATACATTGCATTTCAAATGGAACCTGTCAGCAAGAACCAGTTGCTATTTCACAACGAGTAACCCAATCGAAAACAATACAATTAACTTTTGAAGGTTGGTTTGACCCCTATCCACCAAATGGTTTGGCTTCTGGAGTAGAACAGTATGCAATAAGTATCCATGAAATGTTTAAGGCAAACATGGTATTAAAACGAGACCAGAATGCCGTTGTTGGAAAATCCTATGTATTTAATAAAAATACAACAGTAGTTGAAGTAGAGCTTCCAGAGAAAAACCCAATGCTCTATGCAATATTGCTCGAGGTGACGGACGGAGCTAAGAACACAATGCATGCTAGGCGATTTGTATTTTATGACAACTCGTCTGTAATTGTTTTAAATAAGAATAGGCCATTCAAAGTAACCTCAGCATCGACCAAAACTTGGCAAACTAATCATGATCAGTTGTGTTTTGACTGGAATGGTCGGTTTTACAATAACTTTTACAATGATTATAATCCACTTCTACCCATCGATCCAGACAATTACGATGCAATATCTGGATTTTACGATCAATATCATGGTCCACTATCCATATATGGCACCACAAATATAAACGGAATTACCGAATTTTATTATTCACTGACGAGGAATAGAAACAATATCGTGCTGCAAGGACATATCAGAAACATTTCCGAATCGATCTGTCTTTTAAATAATATGGATGATGGAGACGTATTTACTCTGAATCTTCAAGCACAAGACATAGTAAATCATACTTTGAACGATAGTGTTACAGTAAACATTGATCGCTCTGTTCCAGAAATTATAGATGTATGGCTTGTGCGCGAGAATACTGAACAACTATACGTCCATCATACTGCGGAATTGTCATTAATGAAGTTGCAATTTAAAGCATTCGACAAACACAGCGGACTTAAAGAAGTTAAATTGGCGTTAAGTGTGAATGAAAATAATAAATCGGTGTTAATGGAAAAAGTCTTACCAGTAGTAATATCAGAACAATCAGTGAGTATACAATCAAGGGAATGCAAGGTAGAAAGTAAACGAGTAAAACATAAAGAATAACCATAATAAAAAATAATTTACTTAGTTTTCGGCAAATACTCTAATTAGAATAATTTTTAAAATGAATATATGTGTAACGTATAATTTTTGTTAGAGGTACATACGTAGATAAATTTATTTATGCCTACGCAGCAAATGCCTATGCTCATTGTTTATGTGATTTCGGGGAGAAAAGCAAATACAATTATGAACACTAACTATAAAACTGTAAACTTCATATAATTAATATTCATTAAAAGGAAGCACGCTATACTAAAATGATGAAATGATAACCAAATCTCAGTTATCAAAATTAAAGACAACAATTGAACAAAGACAAAAGTAAACAGCAAACACAAGCAGCTATAAAATAAATCATTAAGTCAAATAAAATCTTAGGTGTGGATAAACATTGATTTTTCCGGAAATATAACATTCCTTCTGCATCTTTACTTTGTTGCAATAAAAGCAAACGTTGAACATGAAATGATTTACAGGTAACAATTCCAGTGATAGTGTGTGATGAACAAATACAAATGTCAAAATTATTTCTTATAGCTTATACCTCATTTAATAACATAATTATATAATACTATGTTATAATGTTATTATACTATAATATTAAAATAGTTTGTCATAATCGTAAAATGCTTTGTAATTTAATATAATGAATTTGATATACATGTACTTTTGGTAGCTCTAGTTTCGAGCGTTTATTTCAGGATTTTTGTATAAATAGAACAGATTGTTATTGTCCTCTTATTGGAAATTGTTCCTTGAGGACATTTGAAAGCGACCTGTCAAAACTTAGACATACTGGAAGACATAACAAGAGGTACCTCTTTACAGTAAAAGTAACAAACAATGCACAGCTTGTCGCCTTAGAACATATTGACATACTAGTTGACGAGTCTCCACCGGATGTTGGAATTGTTGTAGAGGGTCCGGTAGGAAGTCCTGATATTGACTATACAAGTTCTGATGATGTAATGGTTCATTGGAATGGATTTATAGACCACGAGAGTGGAATTAAGATTTACAGAGTTGGACTTGCTAAAAGATGTATGTCGAAGATAGAGATGACAACTGATAAGTACAACAAAAGCGTCATTCAAGAAACGTCTCACGAATCGATCCATTTTGCATTTTCAAATGGTGATGGCCATTATTATGTGTCTATAGTTGCTTTCAACAATGCAATGAGTCCTTCAGATGTAGTGTGCTCCGATGGTGTAACTTTAGACAAAAGTTTACCAAATATTAACGATGTATCATTAAAATATGCCAAAACAAGAGAAGTGCTTGCTTGTTACAACAAACAACCATGGTTGATTACGCAAAATGTTTCAAAAGTAAAGTTAATTGGTGAAGGGTGTATGACTGTTTGCTACAATGAAACAGACAATGAGCTTGTGCGTTTATTACCCGAACGGGTTGAAAATAAAACTGGCGGAACAGAAATATCATCATTTGTGTGCACCACAACAAACCGCTATCAGAATAATTTGATTTATACACCATCTGATCTCTTTGAAATATCATGGAGTATTGATGAAGACCGTAGTCAAATTGCGAATGTATATGTAGGGTTTGGAGGAGACTTAAGCAGTTTGGATGCACCAGACATCTTGGATTATGTAGATGTGCATAATCAGACTAAATATGTGCAAAGACATCCGGGAATAATTGGCTGGGGAAAAATCTATATTTTTATTAAAGTTAAAAACAGATCAGGTCTAGAAAGAAAAGTTTGGTACGGTCCTATTCTTGCAGATGAGTCACCACCTATATGTTCTTCAGACATTCAACCATTTATTAAAGATCGATATTTAATTATTAATTGGACAAACACAGTTCTTTATGATACAGAGCAAACAGAAGAAATCGGAAGCGTGATTTTCCGTGTCGGTAAATATATTTGTACGTCTGATTTCTTTGAAAAATTGAAACGTTTTGAATGATAACTTATCACATAATAAGCCATGTTAGTAAACATTATGTATATTTTTTAGTGTGTCATGATTTAAAAAAAAACTAGCTTCTTAACAGTAAATATTTTCTACCATTTAAGTTAAATTTGAAATAGTTGACTTTGTTGCTAAATATACTTTTTTTGTCAATTTTAAGACGATTCGTTATAGACTAACTAATTACTAACAGTTTACTGATCAAGTCAAAGTAATACTTTTTGTTTTTAGGTACAAATAACAGATTTATAACGCCATATTTGGAATGGAGTATTTACAATCACGGTGGAAAGTGTGGAGCAAATCATCAGTGCATAAAATATCCAATCAGAAGACTGCAGATGTACGACTCTGAAATTGGATCAAAGTTTTCCGTGCAGCTCCATGTGTACAATTATGCTGGACATTTTTGTAGTGTTCATACAAAATCTGTTCTTTTGCCTTCGATATTTCCACCTCGTGATGGTGTCGTTATAGATTTATTTCCTGACAGCATTGCTCCATATCATGATACAGATGTGGTATTTAATTCAAGCATGTACTGTTTTGCATGGACTGGTTTAAATCATCATGAAGACGTTGAATTGCAGGCTGGCCTTGGAACAAAACCAAATACAGATAATGTCAAGTCATTTCATGTTATATCAAATGCCTTGGAAGCAATATGCGAGAAGCTTAATCGGCACATTATAGATAACCAAAAGTACTTTGTAACTTTAAAAGCGTCATGTTCCGGTGGCACAACCTACGTATCTTCAGACGGATTTACTTTAGTCAACAGTGAACATATTACATTTTCACTAAACGTGTTAATTGGATCGAAATGTGATGTCACAAACCAGATAATGATTACAAAAATAAAGAAAAACCAAGAAGGCAACATCACCGTTCTGTACCTTTTTGAATCTCTTATTCCCGGTAAAATTTACTCTCTGTTGAATTTAAAAAGTGAGGATAATCTTAAAATAAAGAATAACAGTATTCATATTATTGGGTCTTCTGTAGTTCACAATACGACACTGGTATCATTTACACCACTTGATGCCATTAAACAAATAACAATATTCAGTGCTGACACGGAAAAGAATCAAACAGGAAAGAATATTAGTCTTCATAAGTGTGATGCTTTTACACTATTTCAGTCATCAAAGACTCTAATTCCTGTTTATTGGTCAGTTTCTGATCGATACGCTTCATTGGTGACTCATTACGAGGCGGCTTTGTGCCAATTATTAGTTTCAAAGGAAGAGTGCCATAGTAATTTAATATTTAATAACGTTGGTAATAAAACTGAAACACATTTTCGAGGCAGTTTTGTAGACGGATTTTATAAAGCAGCTGTAAAAGCCTGCTTTGGAAATAGATGTCTGCAACCAGCTTGGTCTAACATAATTGATATAAGTAAAACTTCATCGAAGTCTCCAAATGTAAAGTCAACAGGAGTTGTGCATCACTCATGTCTAAACACATCAATATCGTTTGATAATTTTGCCTGTACATCAAAAAACAATATAATATATGCAGTTGGTTACAGATGGGCTATATTTAGTGATGCATTTGGCCGCAGCATGATGTCTAATTGGAATGTGGTATATGACGCATTGCAATCTAAAAATAAACAGGTATTTGTTAATGTTCGAATTAGTTCTTGTGTCAGTTTTAATATAATAGCGGTGTTATGATCTCTCACGTGAGGTATTTCTTGTTTATTTCATATACATAGCAAAAACCCGGTTGCTATGAGCATTAAAAAGCTTTATTACCTTTATATGTAGCCACCAGAGAACCCAAAAAATTTCACACATATACGTATCTATAGGTAAATGTATTTCTAGATACGTTCGAGAACCTTTTGCATACTGTTACTCTGATATTTGGAAAATTGTGGGTTAATCGAAACGTGCAAAGTTGGAATTTAATCGCTTTAAGTTTGTTAAGTTTGTTAAAGAAGTAAATTTAAGTGCTTTATGATAGGATGAAATAAAGTATTACAACAGATTTATCTTCTGTGAGAACAAGCCGTATTAAACATTTCACGATTTTAGGAGCCCACGATGAAACTAAAACTTAAAGAGAGATTTGTGTGACATGTCTTTGGAAGTACTTGTTTATTCTGAGCTTTACATTTACTGTTTTTCCAACTCAAACTGTGCGTGGAACTCTTACTTAATTTTGTGTTTTCTTCTTTTTGCATATTGAAACATATTTTATATGTATGTTACAGGACACCGCATGTTTAAAACTTCCGGTTTACCCACATAAAAATTTGTATGTCTGTTTAGAGTCCATCTGCCTTAATGGATTTGTCGGAAAAACGTGTTCAGTCTTAGAAATTGAAAGTGACCCAAACACTTTTGACAAAGATGTTGTGTATGATTTGAATCTCAAGAACCCTTTATTGAAAGATATTAACAAATATGAGCACAGCGGAAATATAGGATATTGCTTAGCTTTTGTGCATGATGTAGAATTGGACTTCGCTGACTATGATGATGAAATAGGAGGATTTCTCCTCAAGCAATCTAAAGGAATAATACAATGGTTCCTATTAAAAGAACATATTCTACAAAATGGTCCATGCTCGTTGGAAAATGCATGTTTGATGACCAAAAACACATCGTCTGGTTTTGTAAAGTTTCACAATGCACACATAACAGAAAACGGAATATTTTACATTTGTGCTGATATTCTGGAGACTAACAATGAAGAGATTAAGCGGCTTTGCAGTAATGGATTTTTGGTAGATAACATCATCCCACAAAGTGGTATTGTAACAATTGATTCCAATGGAGGATACATAGTCGATGTTTCCGAGATGACTCTGCATTGGTCGGGATTTCGCGGAAACCCAAAGACAAAGGATCTTGGATATCCATCAGAGTTTTCGTTTTATGAATATGCCATAGGTACACATAAGAACAAGTTAAACACATACATTGCACAAAGATTAAAACCCCAAAAGAAATTTGAAGCAATATGAAACGAAACTCAGTGAGAGCAACACAAAAAAAGACCAAACCTTAAAAAAATAAAATGCAAGCTATCATACCAGACAAGAGTAAGATCATATTTCCAACAACTCGCACCGTTCATTTTAGGTTGAAGTCAGGTATGTAACTAGGAAAAAGAAAACAAAGTTAATTCGAAATATCAACAGCCTTACTATTACATTTTTTTATTACAACTGAAATGTCAACTATAAACAGATTTTTAGTACATATGTATGCCTGAGCGTAACATTGCCGCAGCGGCGATGTGTATACCCCACAAACTGACAATAAAAAAAATGTAACATGAGAAATCTAAAATAATCACTTTTGAACAAAAATTTAGTTTGGAACTTTTCATGTAAAAATTACAATATCTTGTATTTAATTTGTCATAATTCTGTTTGATAGGTACTCACCCAGGTTCAGATGACATAGTTAAGTTTTCATACGCTGGTTTGGCACAAAGTAAAACAATTGAAGGTCTTAATCTTAAACCTGGACAAGCCTACTATGCCACAGTAAAAGGTACCTTAATGTTTTACATATAATGACGATCATGAATAAATAAAACAATTTTAAGAAACAATGTAAACTAAAATAGTAAAAACAGTAAACAACGATTTACTTAAATGATATAATAAGAAACTATTTTAATGTATTGGAGCTCTGGTTTGTGATAAACACGTATTTGCGTATATTTATTTCAACAAAAAGTAACGGTTTAAAGCATTTTTATAATAAAAAGTAAAATAGTTTTGAAATGTTCTTATATTTTAATTAACATGTTTGTTTTCTTGATCACAGCTTACAACCACAAGAATTACACAGCTGACGCTTACTCCGAACCAGTAATATTTGACGGCACACCTCCCACCATAGGGACAATTTACGTTCAAGACTATTTGAAAGGTTTTGTGAAGTCTCACAAATTGCGTATAGAATGGTCAGACATTGAAGATAACGAAAGTGGGGTTCAGAAATTTGAAATAGGCATGGGATCATCTAATAACTCCGCAAATATAATACCATTTCAAGAAGTCGTTGATTATTTCGAGACAAGTAGAGATCATTTTCTTCAAGATGGCCATCAGTATTTTGCTATACTGAAGGTAACAACTTTAAATTTGTTTATTGTGTTTCTCAAATGTTTTTTAAATTGATACTTATTTGTATATTTAAGCAATACAGATATGAATAAATTACTATCGCATAGAGACAAAAGCTTATGCTAGACAAACTGTAGGGTGGGAACAAAACATTAATTCTGCATGCATTAAATTCTGCTTGTAATTATGGTGTAATGCAACAATATGAATATCGAAATCGATATATGTATTGCAAAAAAAATTAACATTGGAAATCCTATATTTTTTGTAAAAACTGTTTAACTCTTAATAGAAAGACCCGAGGATTCTACATTATCGAGACATCATGTACGCGTACTCTACTTATAAATATATCTCTTACTATTTTTCGTCAAAAGAATAGTCATTAAACTCAAGTTGTATTGAAATGTAGGCAACAAATGGTGCTGGACTCCAGTCGTACAGTATATCGTCACCATTCGTAGTTGATGGCTCTCCGCCAGAGATTGGCCATGTAATGGATGTTTTATTCACAGGTAGTGATACAGAGGTAAGGTTTTTTAATCGTTTTCTTTTGCTGTCTCTTTCAGATTTCTACATCTTATTTATAATAGATTCCAAGGTGTTTTGAAGTTTACATGTATTAGGTTATCCTTATGCACATTTTAGTGCCAAAGGGGCAGTGAAGCATTATTTTAAAGGGACAGACACAAGTCACTTTTACGCATGTTAAATTTTCATTCAACTATCAAAGAACGACGATCTATAATATTTACAGTGTTTTAAATACTGTCATAAAGCATATTGTAATTTTCTATTTAAGTATCAAGACATCGACTATCAAACCAAATCCAACACCATAACGTGCCTATGGTATGGTTTTCACGACACTCATTCCGATATTATTAGCTACAAAGTTGCACTCGGAACATTACCAGGTGATGACGATGTCATGGTGTTTACATATGTTGGCTTAACACAATGTAAGTATTTCAAAAAGAACGTGAATGATAACACCCTTATTACAACAGTAATGTGTAAATTTTGAGCATTGTAATAGATGGACTGATTCTATTTTCTAATTCTGCTAATTTTCCTTTGAAAAAAAACTGCACTGTTTGATTTGATTTCCTAATGGCTGTAAGTTTATCTTGATAGTTATGATAAAACGAAACAACCCAATATTTTTATTAAATCTGCAGTTCAGTTAACACGGGCCTCATTAAGCACCAAATATATATGTTTTGATTGTGAAATCGCTGAGCATTTAGTCCTTAAAATCTTGCATTTAAGAGTGACCACAATTTAAAACATTATATATTATATATAAATTATATAAAATACAGCTCTTGGTGACTGAATAAGTCACATTAATTGACTTTCCTTTTTATAGTCCAGACGTGGACCGCATCCTTTGTACAAGGTGTAAAATATTTCTCAACAGTCGAAGCCTGCAATGGAGCAGGACTCTGTAGCAGAGCAACGTCGAACGGGATAACCATTGATAATTCAGCACCAACCCCAGGAATAGTCGTCGTCGGAGATCCAGGAAGGCACTCAAAATACCTGTCAGACAGGTACGACATATCTGTTTAATGAAAACTTTATGTGTCTTATTCTAATATTCTGTATTTACTGAATCTATATGCAATAATCTTCCCTAATTACAACGATAATTTAAAAAAAAACTGAAAGTGTACTAGACAACTTGACTTTCGATTATCAGCTCAAAATATCACACATTGAAAATTATATTTTTTAATGCTATCTGCGACATGGAATTGAATATTCCATAACTGTTATCAAATTTTTCAAATGTTTCAATTTAACACGATTTCTTATTTACTAATACGTTTACTAAAGCGTTATTTTATTTTAAACTGTTTGTAGTAAAACTTTGCATTCTGCTTGGACCGGATTTCAAGATCCACAGTCAGGAATAGACCACTTTGAAGTATGCGTCGGAACATCAAAACAAATATGCAATATTATGAACTGGTGGAATGTTGCACTTTCATCTACATGTATGAGAAGTAACATAAATATGACAGTGGGGGTACTTATGTATGTTACTGTCCGCGCTTGTAATAAAGTAGCAATGTGCACACAGAGGTCTTCGTCAGGTTTCATGATTGATGACACAGCGCCGTTATTAAAATCAAAACCTCGTGTTGTGTCCTTATATAGTGACAATTACATTTCGGAACAAATCATGTCCGATCCGTCAATTTTTAAAGTAGTGTGGGGGTATAAAGATGACCAAAGTCCAATTACGCGTACCATAGTTTCTATGCATATCAATCTTGACTCGCATGTTCCATTACCAGACATTGTTTTAACGAACGAAAACGAATTTGTAGCACATCTGACAAAAGGAAATATTCTCCGACAAGGTGACACATACAAAATTAAAGTTACGGCGTGTAATGCTGCGTCATTATGTACTACTGCTGAAAGTAAAGAAATATTAGTGGATTATACTCCTCCGCAGATAGGAGGGTTCATGTCACCACTACAATATGAATGGAACAATGACAGTACAAGGCTAATTTTAAACGTGAGTTGGTATGGATTTGTTGATACGGAATCTGATATTAAACTGTATTATATGTCAGCCGGGAGCACTTATAGCGGAGTGGAATATTTAGACAACTTAAAAATTAATAAAAATACGATTAAGAATAAAAATTCACAGGAAGCTCAGATTGCGTTAGATGTTCCGCCAAGATTTACAACGAATTTATTTCTTACTTTATTGGCTGAAAATTATGCTGGAATTTTTGCAAAAGAAGTTAAAATTACAACAACAGATTTTCCTAGCATTAACAATGGTTCAAAAGGAAGACTATACATACAAAAACATTCATGTATCCCGAATTATTGTAACAATGACTGCACATGTGCAGCGCGTGGCAAGAAATGTACAGCTGAAGAAAATGTGATATGTCACAACATCACATCTTCGGAGATTATTTCAGTGAATGTTACATTGATTACCACTAATAATTCGATATATGTCGTCGGATCTTCTAAATGTCTACGGTCTAAATGGGACGTCTACACAGAAAAATCAGTTTTAAGAATGGAATACAGTTTTGGTATGAATAAATTTGAGCCTGGAAAAGGAATATACAACTTAAGCATTGAAGATCCTTGGCATGATGTCGGAAAAAGAACACACGCTTTATATTGTCTTCCAGATGAGCATGAATTGGAACATAAAATTTCATATGTCGCATATGTAAGGGCGTGGTTATCATTCACAGAGTTTGCTATTTTTTCATCACCACCAATAGTCGTTGATCATACAGCCCCGGAAATCAAGAGGAACCATTTTGTTGTCGATGTTAATCAATCTTGCGAAGAAGACGTTGATTATATCCTACCGAATGACATTATTGGAGTCTGTTGGAAAGACGTTTTCTTTGACGATGAAAGTGGAATCGTTAAATTTCAAATTTTTCTTGGTACATCTCCATCAAGTAAGTCTAATACTTTTATGTATGTCATTAACGCCGAATGTGTAAATGCTAATACATTACAATAAATCAAATTAAAACTTTTCCAAAGTAATTGAGCTACTATTTACAGCTGTATTTAGATATTGCTGTGATATGGGTATATTGTGAAATTAATTATCAACAATATGAAATCAGCGATGCCACGGTATTCTTGCTGCTCGCCATGAGGATGTTTATTGAGAATTGTTACATTAATCGTTTAGCGTAAGATGTTTTCTTATAGTTACTTACATTTTCATAACAGCACTTTACAATAATTACAGTTATATGAAAAGAACAGCATATTGTTTAAACACCAAAAAAATGGACCTTTTGTTCGGGCATCTTTTATTGAATAATAGGTTACACAAGTTCTTAATAATGTTTTTTTTCACCATGTCAAAGTCAAGAAGTAGTGTTTATGTTTGTTTCAGTGGATGATACCGTTTCTGTATTAGACGTTGGTCAAAACACGTTTTTCAAATGGACCGGATACACGTTTGAATCTGGAATAAGATACTTCGCAACAGTAAGAGCAACAAACTCTATTGGCTTTCAAATAGAAATAAGTTCAGATGGTTTTATGATTGATAACACTCCACCTATAGCCGGAATAGTATACAATAACGGGCATCAGCAGCGTGACGTCACACATCAGTCACCAGTGTCACCAATTATATTTTCATGGCATGGATTTGATGATGAACATTCATTTATTGATTTCTATTTGGTAGCCTTTCTAGTAAATGATTTTTCAACCAATTCATATGAAAATGTGTCGTTTGCTAATAATGGCCTTTCAACCAATGTCACATACAAAGGCAGAACGCAGCATAATGACACAATTGTTGCATTAGTTAAAGCGAGGGATAGAGCAGGTCATGAAAGCATTGTGGTTAGTTCTCCTCCTTTACTTATTGATGCAACTCCACCAAAATCATTCAATTGCGATAACTTTCTTGAAACACAACGTCACGACATTTTAGTGAAAGGAAATGATTACAGTTGGTCACTCGCCTATGCATGTGATCGACATGACTTGTTTAATTTACAGATAAAGATCGATCGAGTTCATTTGGACCTTAAGGCGCATTTAACCATCGATGATATGTCAATCATTTTGCCTTTTGCTGTAAATGCTGACGGTTCTCTTGTTTCTGAATATGCTTATTTATCGGTCAGAGAAGGATTTCGAAATATTTCAATAAACTTTAATGGAGTAACACGCAATGCTACAATATCAATAAAAATATTAAAATGTTTACATGTAAGTATTAAGAACATAACAGGTATGGATATAATGTTTCAACAAATTTCATCTAATTACTTGTCAATTTGTGTAAACACAATAGATATAGAAAGCGGTGTAAAACAAATTCTAGTTGGAGCTGGCAGTGTATATGATGGCTTTGAAATTCGCGAAATGCGTTCTATTTCTACTTCCTTGCACGACGTTATACATGGTAATTTTTCCCATGGTGTGGTGATTTATGTAAAAGTTGTGGTTGAAAATCATGCTGGATTAAAGTCCATTTTAAGAGCGAATCATGTTTCAATTGACCATACGCCACCTGTCATTCGAAATCCTCAAAGTTCTGTTCGATATCAATATTCGCAGAAAAAAACTACAGTGACAGTAACGTCATCTTGGGAAACTATCGATAATGAAAGTGGAGTTAGATATTGTGAATATTGTTTAGGTGAGTCAATTATCTCAGACTTAATAAGTAAGTAAATTGTTTAAACAGTTCTCAAACGGTATTGTATTCAAAGTCCAGTTAGGACTATTAATATACATTTTTACGCAACATGTTAAATCATTATTTACTACAATTTATGAGTGCACCCATAATAGGTCCCCGTCATTTAGTAGCGGATGCCTTTAGTGATCACTCTGTCCGTCTGTTATCATGTTCGGGGTATAACTTATTTTCTGTCTTTTGAGGTAGGTTTCTGAAATTTGGTAATTTAGTAGATAATATCAAGGCGATGCCACTTGAACTTTGACCTCAATGTTAGCGGTGCTATAAGAAATGAATACCATCTCACTGACTTCTAGTTTTTACCAAGTTCGCGTGGCTTTCTTTCATATTTTGTGTAATATAGACTTTGATGCGTTTATTTTTCCGAAGCGTCTGAAATTTAGGACCATGTTGGATGGTCATATTTCGTGCTAGGTTTCTTTTGTGCAATGAAAAAGTTTATTTGACTGAAACATGATTCTGCGATACTTTATTTGATACTTCATATCCAGCAAGTAACATTTAGGTGTATTTAAAAAGAAAGGAAAATTTGCTCAAAAACGAATTAATCAGCCAAAGGAAAAAAAATTATGTCATATGACATATGTCACAGATGTAACATGTCGTCTCATGTTCAAGATCCTCAGTAAGTAATTGATAATACGCACAGATCGGCACACCTAAAAATAGCCGTTTATCGTCACACTTAATAACAATAGAATTACCTCTGCAGGTCTGGTTTAAATAGTTTTTAATTAACGTCTACATATCATTGTCTTTATTCAAATCATATTTAAAACAATTAAGTATAAAAAGTCGCAAAAACAAACTATATATTTATAAAACTATTTGCAGGATTTACTAATACATCATGCGGTTTGATTCCATGGACAATCATACCAAACCTTTCAAGTTACAAGTCCACAGACCTACTGATTGACCACGGAAGTACTATATTTGGAATAGTTCGCTGCATTAATAATGTAGAACTTGTTGGTCTTGTCAATATAGAACCTCTTATCATATCGTACTTGCCTCCATCACATTTTAATTCTAAGCTTGAATTTATAACGAATGTAGGAATAAATTCTATGGAACAGGTTGATACGGAGTCCATTACTGTACGATGGAACGAATTTGAAGATGTGTCAATAGTTCAGATGTACAATGCGCAAGTTTTGCACAAGCAATCTAACGTAATTAACTGGACAAATATTGGAAAAAAGAACTATTTAGGTATTACTGGTCTG
This sequence comes from Limnoperna fortunei, assembly GCA_944474755.1. NCBI lineage: Eukaryota > Metazoa > Mollusca > Bivalvia > Mytilida > Modiolidae > Limnoperna > Limnoperna fortunei. The sequence goes on from OX104121.1 coordinate 27,641,440, forward strand.
AATATGCTAAATGGGGAGATTTGTGAAGTAAACGTAAAGGCAATGAACGGCGGAAACATAGCTAGTTTACCAATAAATGCATCTATAAAAATCCATAACAATCCAAAATTATCAGGTAAGGTATACATAAGTACATCAATTATATTAAATATAATAAAAAAAGTACCATCCAAATTTAAGTTAAAATAACATGTATTTTCCAAAAAATATATCATTAAACGTAGATTCCTCGCGTATCTGAAATCAAGCTTAAAATTCTTTTTGGAAGACACACTGGTTTTTATCAAAGGCTTTATATTACCCTTTTGACAAACGTCTATATATTGTAATATATTATTTTTTCAATCGTATATGACGCTTCTGTTGTTCAGTAATATGCGCTGATATCATACATTTTATCGTTTAGGCCATGTTTTGCAGTACCAAGCGAATAAACAAAACCGTTTGTTTTTCGCCAATATGTCATTATTCTTGTATTCATCGTTCTAATTGGTGACATTGACAAGGATTGTCAGTTTTCTTACCGCAGGTCGGGGGTTTTCTTTGGGTACTCCGGCTTCCTCTCTCAATAAAAACTGGACGCCATTATATAGCTAAAAATGCTGAAAGTCACGTTAAACACCATCACAAAAACAACTACCTGTAAATGTTAATTGATATGTTCAATGAATTAAATATTAGACAATGTTGAAATACGAATCGTTACCTTGGATATTCTCTGTTATATGTTTCATTAGACTATGACTTTCGTCAGAACTTTCAACTTTATAGTAAAACCCTCGTTATATTCTGTTGAATATTATCTTGCTTGTTGTGTACGTATTTTTGTAGGAAGCACTATTACCATTCAACGAATCTCGATTACTGACTATGTGATCAAATGGGCAACTGTATTCTTATCCATTGATATCATTCAATTTTACGATGTATCAGTAGGATCGGTAGAAGGCAGCACCGATATTCTCATGCCCAGTTCAACGACGACCGTCAACGTTATCATTTATGTAATGGAGGGAATAAACAATATTTATGTAGTTGTCACAGCTGTAACAAGCACTGGAATTACACAAACGTGGAAAGAACGCATAGTTCTGCCATAGACCCTGATTGTATCTGCAACGATGTTTTTATATATTTATATACTGTAGTAAAAATAAAATGAGATTGATGACAATGTTTGCGTTTTCTTTTAAAATGTTATAAAGTGTAAGCCTTAAGGCGAGCAGGGTGGGGTTATGTAAATTCCTACCTACATTTAAAAAGATTGCAAGTTTCCTGCATGTTTATAATAAAAAGAAAGGAAACCGACCGAACAACAAAAGCAGAAAGTATAGGGACAATTACAAATCCGGATAAGACAAAAAAACCAAAAATACAAAAACAACAAATGAGTAACCACTCAGGTGCTCCAGACTAGTAAGCAGTGCCAGCCTCTAATTATACACCGTTCGAGTTATTCATTGTAATGTCTAGGATGACTACCACGACGAAAATGTTTGATTTTATTTAAGAGATTTATTTCCCATAACGATCAGTTATGTCATGGTGACGACGATAAAACTTTTGGAGGGATAACATCAACCTAGGTACAACAAACCCTTGTTGGATAAGTAAGTAGTCAACAGCAGTAATCGGTCTAGAAAATCAGAATACGGATCGTATGATGTAGAATAAAGTATAAGTTTTGAAATGTACACACCATACACAGGAGCTACAGGAATACTGCTATTGATGAACGGGACCGTGACCATTGGAATTGCTGCGATATATTTCAACGTACAATAATTTTCATTACATAAGATATACCCAATTTAAAATTACTCCAAGAATAATTGCATGAGTGCTCATAAGTTTAGCAGAATAAAAAAAATGATACAAGATACCAAGATTAATACAAATCACAAATTAATATTGAACATGTGACAACTACAGCAAACTAAAATAAATACAAAAAAGTAATCAGAAGCAACATGGCAATAATAAACAACACGAACTTATCTATAAACGGTATGAAAAACCGGTTCCCCAAAATGGTAGGGAGGCTTGCAGTACAAGGTGCAACCGTCGTTTTACTCAAAAGGATTATGAAAGTTTGCAAGCGCGTTCCGTGTGGCGGATTAGCAACAAAGGCCCTATATTCGCGGTAGGAGATAATCAAGTTATAATACGACTACGAAGGTAACATGTTCTAGTGCACCACGCTTCTTGCACTATAAAGAGAACATTTGTATATTTAAAGAAAGTGAGCAGGCTCATTTCAGCCACTAGATTTTCCTGTCTTACACAATACTTCACACAGTGGCGGTCAAAATTGTGTTCAAATTGGGTCATCCCTTTACCCAGTTGTTTGTTATCGTTTTCTCGTCCTGCATGAAAAGTTTATATTGCTTGCTAGATTTTCAGCAAGTATTGCATCAATCTTTGTTACTATTTTTAATGTTTTATGTAACTATAGGTTTTAACATGAATTAGTGACAAATGTGGTAGTGTGTTTTACATTTATCTTTACTAATGACACAGAATCAGAAATCTACATCGCACAACTCAGGTCAATAATCGTATATATAAAAGATGTGCAATCATACCGCTAATGATCAAAATCAAAGTAAACGTACGTGATAAATGACCATCATGATTGACATTTCATTCCTCTTCTACAAACCTAGCAAAGATAAAGTATGGCATGAAATTTGTTTTATAAAATCAAGAAGATTATTTTCAAACCAACGGGGCGAATATTATCTACTAAACAGCGAAATATATACAATTTAATATTACAAAGAAGATATGCAAACGTATTGCTTAATGTGTAAAGTAAATACTGGTGATAAATGACTGTTGTGATTGACATTGTGTTTTTTCATACAAAGATAGCAAAGAAAATAAATAGCACGAATGTTTTAAACATACATTTACTAAATAAAATAACAAGATTGTGTTTGAACAATCATGCCGAATACGTTTATTTACATACTTAACGGTAAACTTGTGATTCAAACATTTTATTAAAACATTCCAATGCATCTAGGAAGTGTTTGTAAATCGTTATCACACCAAGGACTCCTGCTGTGTTTTAATCTTAAATATAAAACAGCTTATATTTAAAATAAAATGTATAGTCAGTTTGCTCTGTATACAAAGTTGACAAATCCTAAATTATGTTTTTCTAGGCATTTGATTTGCATCCAATGTTCAAAACAGACATTTACTCCTATTCTTTTTTTCTAATATCTAAGATAAAATTGCGCATTTAACAGTATATGAAAAAACAACAGTCACTGTTTGCATATTTTTTCTCTATTTATATAAATTTGTTGTAAACTTAAGGTGAATGTAGAGATTACATTTTATGGATAAAAATCTTTTTGGTGTATAAATTGATCATTTACTAAAATAAGCAAAAAAGATATAGCACGTTGTGTTTGAAGAAATTTCAGATAACAAATTAAGAAAACAAAAAAGGGAACACGTTTATTAGATCATATTAGTAAATGGGAATTTTTTTTAAAATAATATTCTGTGCTTTTGCGAGCAAAAGTAGTGGATTGCAGTTAAAGAAATATTATTTGTATATCTGATTAAAAAATAAAGTCAAAAAAATAATACAAAATATCTTAAAATAGAAAACATTTTGTTTAAATCGTCGCACTGATAGCATACCATAGTTTGGCGATTTATCAACAAGGGTTACCAACAACAACTAACCACAAATCGATAATCTTAATTCAAGGATAGATAAAATTTTCAAAAAGACTTCAAATGGTTTTAATAATTTTAATTTCCTTATTTTTTGCAATAACTGAAGCAATTCCGTTTAGTCATGAAATTGATTTTCAACACCCGGAAAGTGGAGAACGCGTCAAACTTAAGAGTACTGGTCACTTAACAAATGCCGTGGACCTTGATAGGATACAAGGAATCAAGGTAAGACGATAACACAAATTCTTTGTAAACGCCGTTTGCTTAGATAGCTGCAATCATATTATCAGAATAATGTACTATGATAGTAAATAGCAATATTTAACATTAACTTGGTTAAAAAGCATGATTAAACTTTGCATTAGAATACGTTCGCAAACTAAGTAAATAATCATATTCAAATTATTGACAAATGAATTAATTTTCAATTTTTGTGTTAATTTAGAGGGTGATTTGCGAAAGTTCAAAAGTTCTCATCGCTGCACAAACAAATGCTATAGCTAAAGAATGGAAAGAAGGTCAGGTCATACTAGGTAGTTCAAAATGGGATTGTTTCAGAAATACACTTGGTTCCACATCAAAAGGAATATATGCGAAAATCAAAGCAATATATTTTCCAACAGAGACTGGCATTGTGGTTCACACGGAGAATGCAGGGTATGTGATGTTAGTCTTAAGTACATTTAAATCATAGATGTTTAGATGGTTATAATAAGTGGTTTGCAAATGCTATTGAGTCTTTTATCGGAAAAATTGTGAAGCACTCTCAAACTTTTAGTATAAACAAGATAAACATAGTTTTTGCAATGAAGACTTGCAATGTTGTAGATAATCTGAATCTTACAAATTTTCCAAATGTTTTTTTTGTGTTTTGATATTCATATCGGCTAAATGTACAACGAACAATTACTGTTCATTTTTTATATATAATTTATAATATGTTATATATTTTTTGTTTAAGTGCTTTCGACGTAATTGATGAAGCTGACATTAAATTTCACTATCATCCTGGAAGAGAAGGTAGTCATTTACCAGAGGTTAGACAGCGTCATCGCCGCTACTTAGCAAACGTTCTGTCTGAACTTTTGCACAACATAGACTGGAAGGCAAATTTTAGTACTACAGTTCCTTGGAATTATTATATAGATACTCAATCGATTGGACCTTCTTTTCGGCTATTTACTGCAGACACTGATAATGAATACCAAATGTCATTTGGAACACAAAATGAAACGAACGCCGAAACGTTCTCCTTTGCTTGTCAAAGCTGTCATGGAATTTCTACATTTTCCTATACATTGTAAGTTGCGTTATATAGTTTTAAGATAAAATATATAAATATTGGTTACTAAAACATCTACAAATACAAATAGTTCTTAATCAACACTGTTTTGAACTCTATTGCAATTGTTTTATATATAAATTGGTCAGATTTATTTTAGCAAACTGAGGCATGTAAATTAAAGAGCAGCTTTACACAATGTTACGGTTAAAAGAAAGCATTGAATATGTCCTTACATATACATACCGAATTTTGTCATGTATCTTAAACATCTAGTAATGAAATATAAAATTGTATATGCGACCAGGGAAATGCTAATTAAACAAGTGAGAAGTAGATTAACAAAACATTTTAAAACAAACCTAACAAGTTATACAAAACCAACACAGATACACAAAACATGCGAGGCATTCTATAGAAATTATATGTTCAACGAACAAGATAAACACAATGTGTATTTCTAATAGTCAGAACATTTTAAAATTAAATTTAGTGAAATGGTCATCAAGAAGAATGCGTTGAATCAACCAAATATTATACACTACTTATCAAAGGTAAGGCTGGTTCCTTATGCTGCAGCGTAAATATATTGTTTTTCATATCAAATTCCAAGATTAATTACCATTTAGTGGTCCAACAAAAATATCGAAATCGTATCGTCTGTGACGTTTAACGCTCCTGAGTAATATCATGAATTCCACTTTTTATTGGAAATAAAACTTGAGAATTCTTGTCAATTAAGATTATGGTCTAGTATACTGCCCGCAATCAGATTTAAATCCTCAACCTCAGTGATTACAGACCACGTTATCAATATTAGTCAAACAACCTCACCCACTCGGCCGCTGATGCCCTGTAATTGTATAAATGTTAAAAGTGAAATATTTTATTTGTAAATATATGTTTAATGCAAAGTTTGTTTTGATATTTGTGATAATGATAACAGTATGAACACCAAAGAGAGTAAAAAGTAAATTAATATTACTTATTTAATTCTATGTTTAAGATCAAATATTAGCCACTACAATCCTACATGATTTTCATTCAGTAGTAATAAATCATAAATAGAAAATAAATTTCCTCATTTGTAGCTAGTAGCGAACACAACAATGAATTTAGAAACATCACTATCATCAAGTGAAGCAATGAGAGTGGACATTTCTAAAACAATTATGAACACCAATCCGGAAGTTTTATTTTCCTTACCGGTAGCCGTTGTAGAGGATTCGAGAATACCACCTGTCACTTTAACAGTAAACTATAACAGTCAAACACATGTTAACATCAACATGACTGCTTCAGACGCAGTGCATACTTTTCACAAGTACAATCTATCTGGATCTTATGAAATAGGTATTACAATATTTAAAACCAATATAAAATACACAACATAAAACAAACATTTATTGATTTTAAGTTGTAGAAAAATACCTTAGCAATCCTTAGGGTTAAAACAAGAAAACAAACTATAGATCAAATAATAAGTAAACCATATTTTGAATGTGGCATTTAGATAGAAGATAATTTAAACTTAAGAGTGATGATAGCAGGGTAAAAACATATTCACATCATTCTATTGCGCCAACTTGCCTTCTTGTTTTTGTCGGCCGCATTAAACATTTTAAGTGCTGAGGTTATTATGAATCGCCCTATACATGTTATCTCAAACCATACACGGAGAATGATAGTTGAGTGTTTCAATCACACAAATCTATATAAGAGCTGTTCTGTCACATATGATGCTGCAAAAATCTATTAGATACACTGTATTTCCATGCTGGAAAAACTACAAAGAACGAATTACAAAGAATTTATTTATCTAGACTTTCATTTGCTAAACACTGTTTGCAGTTCAAGAATTTTCCGACGGGTCAGGAATGCAAGGGTATGTAAAGTCAGAAAATTGGATTGTACGTTCAGAAAACGCCTCTACACAAACAACAAAAAATTTGAAACTTTCTACATCAGTATTTCAGAAGGTAAGTTTTGTAGTTAAATGTAGAATTAAAACGTTACGCTAGCACATTAATGCTAACAAAAAATGAACAAAGTCTACGGATTACAAAAGTACAACAGATAGATAAATGACAGAGAGCATCTAGAAAATCTGACAGTATTTTGTAGATCTAAAGGACATTCTTTCTTGCAAATAAACCATGCACAATGCATGCGATTGTTTGCGTCTAGAAATAGTGACTTTTTGCTTTCGCTCGAAGAACATTTAAATTTGAATTTGCACATCCACACTACCGTAGAATTCCTGGTATATTGCATTTCAGTGTGCAGAGCGGAGACGCAAAGGCCTGTTTATGCACTCTAGCGGGACGATGTTGAATGTATGTAATATATTCAATTTACAAGTATTACTTTTGATATGATAATAAACTATTTTGATAGATTTTAAGCAGCTCGTTAAAATAATTTCATCAATTAAATTAGTATTGTTTTAGATTAACGTCACTACGACCATTGGCTGGTTTGCGCGAGATATGGAAATTAACTTTTCACCTCCTGTAGAATTTGAGTAAGTGACTATGTAATACCATATGAGTAATCAATTCGTTGAATTAAAAAATAAAGCGGTCAATTTAATGAAAATCATACTTAACAACAAAAAAAGCTATGATATCATACACCATATAATACTAACTTTTAAGACATTTGTATACTGCGAAATTAAAAATAAATTACAATAATTCATTGTCCATGGGTTTGCTTTCCAGAATTGTACCGACGATGGAGTCTACGTCATCAACAGTAGACGTTAGGCGATGTGCAGTGGATATATTAAATGTAGAAGGCAATTTCAATGTGTCTGACGCACGTCTTATCGTAGACGCATTTAATGTTCCTATCTGGTGAGTAAAAAGTAAAAGAGAATGGTGTTTATATTTACTTACAGAAAATAAATTGAACAAACAAATGAGTACTTAATTCGGAATCGCTATGTAATTAGCAATATCCTACCTTTAGCGACATTGCAACATCCAGAAATAAAATGATTTTGCAATAATTCAGATGATTTATGACAGTCCGGTAGATATATTAGTTACAAAGGCAGTTGCAGACTTAAAACAAGATATGAAGGTGAAATTACTTGTATATGTGAATCGCGCTACGCGCTCGCCTCATTTAAAACTAACTACCATTGTATTTGTATACTGTATTTGTATTAGGTCAGTAGCTGACTCTGTCACTAATAATGTATTTCATTTATTTTCAGTTTTATGTGTAATTATGTTTTGCTACTAGGAAAACAATCTTTTGCGGTTTGGTTTCCTGTTTGTTATTTGTAATCTATACTATGGCATATACCGATTATATTAGTTAAGATTCCTGGAGTACCAATTAAAACCCACACTTCGGAAAGAAAACTGGCTATCGCTGCCAATTACATTTGGAGTCAAAAGCATACTATACCTGAAGTCAGGGTCGAACTAGGAATCTCGTTTTGGTATTTATTGGTAACATTTATTGTGGTTTTATGTCAAACATTGACAGTATTTGGTAAACATAAAACGGTAGACGTGAATAAATCATGACAACGTCAAACAAACGACAATATCTTCTCTTGTGATACACACGCATGATCAACAACTTTATATATGTCGAGTCGAGTCATATCTCAAAAGCAAGTTTAACGAACAACAAATGATTGTCTTCTTTGAAGAAACACGTTTTAAATGCAATATAACATTTATTTTCTATTTAAGGGCACAGTTTCTTTGATTTAATTAACTTTGTCAATATCAATATATTTATAGTAACCAATATAAAACAACTGTTTGTTTTTATAAGAAATAAATTGAATGTTGAAGGAATACTTTACTGGCGGAGGGATTTAACCAGACTGTTAATATCACCAAACAAGAGATGTTCAGATCGTGTCGAGCAGATTGTTTTCAAAACAAGCCAAATTACGAGGGAATTGCACCTGAAGAGATTGTGGGGACAATGAAAGCTAAAATTTGTCGAAATGACACATCTTTTTACACGTATGAATTTTTTGTTTAAATGTTAATGGTTAATGTCGGTGCTAAGTATGTTAACAATGTCTAGTAGTATACTGTTTAAATGTACATGTAGCGATTCGAATTTGAGAATTTGTGTTCCTGCCTTATATATGATGTGAGAAAATTAGGTATATATCTAGTGATATATGTGACCATTCATTATTTTGTTAACCTTTTTAAAAAAACAAATAAGAAAATATTTTGCTTTTTAATGCTATATTATGTAAGAGATAGTCATGTAGAAATGTTGACAATTTTACGAACATAATAACTGTTGATTGAAACAGCGTGGTTCAGAAGAGGTATTAGTCGTCGACTTTTTATTTATATATATAACAACAAAAATGAAATTGTAGATGTCTAATTTGATCTGTGGTGATTAATAGGGTAAACGCATTTTGTAATTTCATATTGGGTCCTTCTATCACATTAACGCAAGCCAATATCTCTTTATCTACATGTGCACCCAAAAAGGTCCAACGAAGGCACCGAAAAACCGTCTGATTATCTTCCGTTGCTGTTGAAATCTTACACCATTTCAACCTTATTTAACTTTATTTTTATATCAGACTTAACCAGATGGTTGGTAACAATGTGTTATTTGCATCAGAAGAAGCAGATACAGCTACATGGTGTGGATATCCAGGACGAACGTGTGTTAGATGTACAGACCAAGTAGCAGGATTAAGCGATCTACTTAAATGTGCAGACAGAATGATGACGTCACAACTGGCGTCGTCAATTATTCGTCTTGGGAAATACGTAACAGCCGAGTGGCCAGAACGTACGTTAACACACAATAAGAAGTAAAATATTTGTTGGTTCAATTTGTTTTTAAAAAACATTAAACAGCCGTAATACGAGTTGTGGAATACACATATTTTGTATAAGACAAAAGGACAAACAATCCATTACATCATAATTAACCCGTCATTCGTTTTATTACAATTTGTAGTATTTGCACTATTAAGGTAGTGCATTGTTTTAATCAAGAAGCAATATTACTAAATTTTAATGGCGGTTTGCATTAAACCATGAAATTCAATAAGACTCGCAAAACATCCTGCCGAAAAGATAGAATAACGCAAAATGACAATAATTAATTTCTTTAAAGGTAAACTATTTATTCATGAAGCATGGGATGAACCTACTTCTGTTAATCCTAATGGAGAACACGGCAATACATCACTTCATTACGAAGGAAGAGCAGCGGTACTATCAGTATCATCAATACTAAACAACAAGACCCGCTTTCCTATTGAAAATTACTCTGTCTTTTCGGACCGGTTACAAAGTCTTGCTGTATGTGCCGGTTTTCCGTATGTTTCCGAAACCAATATGCATCTTGTTCAAGTTGCCGTAAAAAGTTCTGAAGTATTCCATATGAAGAGAACGCAGTCGAGACATGTAGATTCCAAAGATATCGAAGCATTCAAAGAGAGCTTAGAAAGATTAGGCAAGTCACATAAATATAGTTTTACAATTTTAATATTTCCAATCAGGGAAGTGAGGAAAACAGTAGCATCAATTACATTGAACAAATCAAAGCTTGTTCAAAATAGTCTTAATCTTAATTATGTTATATTTTATATATCTGTAGCCGTAAATGGTTAACTCCTTATTTGCAGAATCGGTAGTAACAGCTGACAGATGTCCCGATATTAAAATGAGTCGAAATCAGCATTGGCCTAAACACTACGCAAACGAAATTGAAGCAAGTGGAGATACGTTGTATCGAATAAGGAGAGAAAATGAAGATGAAATGAGAAGGTATAATGAATCGATGTAGACAAATTATATTTACAAAATGACGGACTTAAAACATTTAATGTACTTACAAAGTGTTGATATTCAACTTGTTGCATTGCAATTAGTTTGGAAGAAAATAAATATGTATTCAGTTACTTGGATATGAATATAATCGTTTATATATGTGCGTATCTTTTACAGTTTATATGAATATTCTGATACTGATGTTCAATTTGAAAACGAAGGTCCATTGGATGCCATGTGCGGTTTTGGACGAATGTGTAAAGAGTGTAGCAAACCAAGTATGAGTAAAGCAACATGGGATTGGTGTTCAACACGGACAATGTCTCCTAGAATGGCACTCAGACTTAAACGTCTAGCTGTGTTAGCAAAGAAAGATGTCAGACTGAAAGGTACAAGTTATTAATGATGCCGTATTTTCTGCAATGATTAAAATATAGTACGATAATCATTCGTCTATCAAACGAACACTTGGAAGACATTGTTTCTGTCTGTGAGTAATTTAGGGCTGACCTAAAGTTGTACAATCAACTATTAACATGTATTAACTTAATTTGGTTTTGAAAAGGAGACATTGCTTTGGAATATCACGACAGTTATTTTTACACATGTAGTTATTACCATGTCTGAATTGTTAAACACGATTCAGAGAACTGGCCTTACATAAATTATAATGTTAAAATGTAACAAAGACACTTACTCTTGGGGCCTCGGTGGCCGAGTGGTCAAGGTAGTTCGTCTACTATTGATCACGTGGTCTGTCAACACTGAGATTGCGGGTTCGATTCTCACTGCAGGCAGGGTGTACTCGACTCCAATCTTAATTGACAAGGATTGCCAGTTTTCCTACCGCAGGTCGGGGGTTTTCTCCGGGTACTCCAGCTTCCTCCCCCAATAAAAACTGGACGCCATGATATAGCTGAAAAATTGCTGAAAGTGGCGTTAAACAGCATCAAACAAACAAACAAACAAACACTTACTCTTTATTTTTGTTTCGTATTCCATTGTACATTAAATATTACTTAATGACTATTATTTCTTCCCATAGAACATGTAATTAAAAAAAACTTAATTTGCAATTTCAGGGTCGCGTATCCTTGTTACGAAGGCATTCAATGACAATCATGAAACAGGATTTTCGCCTTTATTTAAGACTGGAAGGTACGTTTAAAATTTAAATTCAAATGTGCTTCATTAAGGTGTGTCGGATTTTAGATAATTCTCTGACATTGTACATATTTTGAGAAAAACTCTATGACAATTAAGAAATATTATGATGAATATTGTAGAGTAGCATTTAAATGTTGTTTTAATTTTGCTTTGAACGTCTAAATAGAATTAGAGTTATACCGTTTACAAATAAATTACACTCTTTTATTTAAATTGTCATCATTTTCAAACGGACTAAACTAGCACAGGAAAATTAATGTTGAAATAGCATTACCTTACTTTTCTCCCCGAGACTTATTGGTAAATACGTTCAACGACCACTTATTTGTATGTCATTATTTTTAGTATATTTGGTAATATTGCATAAAGTACTTCGTCTTCAAAGTGTATATACTTTGCTTGATTTTCAGGGGTTTGCGATTAAACATCAGCACTGGAGAAATCTTTCGTTTAGCTGAATTATCTGTATGCGCAGGTTTTGATTATGTGCAGCTCAAATCTAATGGCTTATCTATGGATTATTTAGAAGTTTTCGTCAAAGAGCAATCCGGTTTTCGAACAACCTTAAATTCATTTCCTAGCGGTGAACTAATGATTTCTGTAGCGCCACCGTTAGACAATCCAGATGACTATTCATATCCAGACAATCTAGAGCAAGAATCAAGAAAACCTGCGTTGATACGACCATTAGAGGACGGAACAAAACTATCGAAACATTTTACTGCTGGGGATTTTAAAGACAAATCAACATCCTACATGAGAATCGATACAACATTAATTGAATGTCTAGATATGGTAAAGGAATCATTCGGAAGACCAATTGCTATTCTTAAAGCATATACACCAAAATCGAGAAACAAAGAAAAGATAAGTGAATGGAATCAAGATCAACTTGATCGTTTTCAGATGGGACAAGCTGCTGTCATACAAGATGAAGAACAAGAAATGAAAAGTTCAATAGAACTTGCAAAGTTGTTAATGAGATCATGTACACCGTCACTTAGACTGCAAAAAAGAGGATTAGATTTATCCATTAAAGAGGGTGATGTGTGTCAGCAAGGGTCTAAATTTAGAGAAGCAAAATATTGCAGTAAGATATTGTTAAGACTGGTGTATAATAAGGCATTCCTAGGTGTATAAATTAAGATTAAGATGCATTTAATTCAGAATGAAAAATATACATCGTTTTAATTGTAACGAAGTGTGTTGGTTAAAAGACATTTTCTACTTAACCTTCAAACTTTAAATACAACGGTATAGTAACCATGATAAATTTGGATAGATAGATATTTACTTAAGATCATCAAATCATTTTTAGTAAATCTTTGATAGATTCCTTTCTAATTAATGTTTTACAGTCTATGTTGGAATATATCCACTGGACAGAACTCCAAACCGACAGTACATAAAATTAAATATTGGCATGAAGGTAAATACAAAAGATGACAATAATCGATGGGAAGATTTGAAAGAGTATAGATCGGAACTTATTACAGGTAATAAATATACCATTGCGCTAATCATCATTTTACATTTAATTAAATAAATACTCTTGTAAATAAACAGCATAATGATATATCCTTACAAATGAAACAATATTTCATAATAGTGTGTCCAGTGTAGTATTTGCTTCTACATGTTATAATCTTTATACTAACTTAAATCAAATGCAGTATTATTAAAGTAGTTAAATGTTATATTAATCTGGAAGTATAAGCTAACTGAATTGTAAGGTTTTAAACAATATTCATCTTACAAATCATATTAAATAACAATCAACATGATGTAATGAACAGCTGCAAAATTTACATTTATAGTTATACATAGAATTCAAAGATTGAAAGTTATTTTACTTTAGTGGACAACAAGACGTCGGAAATAATTTAATGTTTATTCACAGGAGAGGATTATTCATAATTTTTTTTTGTGTGGCATACACATACCAATAAACCTAAGAAAAAAAATCAACTCCCATGCACATTATTGTAAGATAGCCGTACAATTACACTCTTAAATTATCGATACAGTTTACAATTCTTTTTCGTTATCAGGTGGTCCCCAGATTATGCCACATGACATTGAAAAAGCGTGTAAGCCACCAGAATTGGGGGACGACAACGGTTATTTTTCTTTCAAGCTGAAACATGTCGGGTATGTTACTATGTTCAATCTTTCAGCAAGGGGCAAGGGGAGAGAGAGAGATTCAATTAAGGCTTACTAGTAATTTTCAGGCTTACTGGTAATTGCAAATTGCAAACTACATACCGTCTTTTTTAAATGCATGGGCTGTCAGACTAATGTAAATCAACAATTCACATACATCTTAATACAGGCAAGATTTGGAAATCACAAACAGCAGACATCACAGACGCTTCTAAAACCGTTTATTATTACACGTAGTTGATTGATTGATTGGATGTCTGCTTAACGTCCAGCGAGCAGTATTTCAGCTATATTCAGGACGGGAACATGTCAACAAACAATAAATCAACGGAAAATTGGGGTGGAATGGGTCACAGGGAATACAATTTTGACTGCCACTGGAAATGTATGGAGTTTTGGGTAGGGTTGGAAAATTTAGCTTTTTGTAGCGGCTACAACGAGTCTACTCTTTTTCGAAATCTACAAAAGGGGTCTTTATCGTGCAAGGAGCGTGGCACTCTCCAAACACGTTACCCACTACGGTCCGCGGTCAGGCTTTCCGTATTATGACCTGACAACCCCCCAACGAGAGGATCTCCCCTATCCGCCACCCGGGGACGCGCTGGGCTGTTCTGTGGGTCGAGCACTGGGAGGCCTCCCAGTATGGTCCCAGTATTACACGTAGTTACACTTCTATAACAAGGTCAGATCTGGACATGTTTTCACAGTAATGGTTGCAGCCAATGTGACAAGTTAGACTTTATCCATGTTGATCTTGTTATCTTTTTAAGCTTTTGTCTGAGCTTTGGAAATCAAAAGCAATGCCAACAAAGCACAGGTGCAAGATATAATGAAACAGAAAAACTACTAACTAGACTTAAGGCAACAGTCAGCAAATCCACATTACCAGTAACCGAAATACAAGAAGCGATATCCAAATGCCTCAATGATGTTTGCGGTGGTTGCCCTGGTGCAGGTAATTGATATTTTATACATTGTCATGACTTGTTTGGTCTTTATAATAAAGTCTCGCATAGGGGACATTTTGAGACACTATATAGAAAACAAGTGGACTTACAGTGATGGAACTAACTGACAATAGTTCAGACACCACAATGCAGGAAATAAGGACAAGAACATGACCTGTAAATAACGCAAAGCCCGGGAATACATTAATCAGCTAATATCATAAAATTGCAAGACGAAACTGTTGTACTCGCTGAAAACCTTCGACAATTAGAGGTAGAACTCGAGATAATTGTTACTTGGAGTAAGAATTAAAAAGCAGAGCCTGCCCACAATGAACTCGCAACCTTAGTGTTGATAACTAACTACCTTAACTAGTGTACAGCTGTAACTAGTGGGTAAAAGACGACCCAGAAATGTGAATGGCTTAACATGTAGTACCTATTTAACTTATACATGCCTACGACTCGCTATTTATTTATTTTTTGTACTGTACATTGGTTACTTAATAAGGTCAAATAATAAAGCTGACAAGTGTTGCTTTCACTTATTATGAAACAATATAACAATATCTATACTATAAAGATTTTCTTAAGGATGTCGATTTAAGTTTCATGCATCGTTTACCTTTTGCAGGACCAAAATGGGATGAAAAGGTAAAGGCGTGTGTACAATTTATAACTCTATATATCTCATATACGAAGCCACTGGTAACACAAAACGATCAAGTTGCTTTTTTCAACACGGAGAATGAACAATCGACGGCTCATGGACTTGCTTGTAAAGGAGGTTCTACATGTGTTGAAAACGTGCAGCTGTACAGTATACTACGTAAGATACTGTTTTTGTTTATGCGAATAAATAAAATAAAAAATTTATTTGTCCCGAAAAATGTCCATATAAAGTTTTGTCGAGCACATTTACTTTTATAGACTTTGTATTATGTCTGGTATGTATGGCTGATCCGGACTTTTAACCGGAAGAAATAGATTAAGTGTCGAAAAGATACAAAAACTACAGCGGTAATAGTATACTGATAAAATTGAATGTGCGCTTTTTCCAACCAACTAATAACATTAAAATATATCACGGCTTAAACCAGATGTGTTGTGCGTAATGATCACTTAATTAGTATTATACCAGCCTACCCTGCATGGGGTTTATGACCATTAAAGTTAAAAATCGTGTTTTTAATGTTTTTGCACTACTAAATGAAAATAATTGCATATATATATATAGAAAAGCTGTTGCTTGCTTTAATGTTCATCTTAGTAAGCTCTACCAAATCATGAATGATTGAAACCGTCAGATGACCACTTCATCACTTGACCGATAACCCTAACTGCCCACACTGCAGGGACTGTAATGAGGACAACTGTCACTTCTTCCTAACCTGTCCTTCATATACAGAATGTAGAAGGTCACTGCAGAAAGTATGCAATGATATGAATATTGATTACAACCTGAATAATATTCTACTTGGTAATGCAACTCTTTCTTATGTGGATAATGTTAAACTACAATTGTCAGTACAGAAATATATTAAAGAGTGTAAAAGATTCTTGTAACTCAATATTTTTAATACACACATGCATGGTGGAATGAGTATGAAAACTACTTGACATACAGTCTATGTTACATTATTATTATTATATTTATTTGTCTTTCTTTCTTTTTTTTTCTTTCTTTTCTTTTGTACTAGAATAATCTCACTCAAATATTTTTTTTCCTTCACATTCATGATACTCTTAAAATAATATAACCTATTCTATTTAAAGCCCAGACTTTTAGAAGTGAACTAAACTACAGAATAGGCAACTATTGTTATAATAATTATTTAATTTCCCATAAGATAACTCAATATTTAGTTCATGTATTCTTTTAATTTTGCACCATTGATAATACTAGAGTTGTCTTTCTTGCTACACTATTATTGATACAATTGTACATGGTATATTTTTATATTTGTTGATACATTATTCCACCTGTTGAATGTTGCCTTAATGGAGAGGATATATATAGGCTTTGCCTGCTATCCAATCCATTTCAGATCTATTACTGAATAAAATATGTTTAAAACAAAACAATTGGGTATGCCCCTTAAAAAGTAAAAAAAATCGGATTATTTAGATTATAAACTCGTGCGCACAATTTAGTAACTCGTGCACACCATATTTGACACTCGTGCGCAAAAGTTACTACCTCATGCGCACATGTTATTAACTCGTGCACACAAGATTTGAAACTCATGCACTCAAGATTTAAAACTCGTGCGGTAAAGTTAGTAACTCGTGCGCACAAGTTATAAATTAAATTTTCCGTCGCACTTACGGGCTTCCATACAAAACGAATACAAATGCAATAAAATAATCTAAACTCTTTCGGCTGTCAAAGTAAGCAAAACGTTTATTAAATATCTTCCGTCTTGTTTTTCAAAGATATTCTACAATAACATGTGTTAAAAGCATTTGGGTTTTTTGGAGGTTTTGAAAAACTACTACTTCTCTCCTTGTTATTTTAAGTTTTCTGACGTTGCAGAATGCCTGTCTCATAACTTATCCACTTTTTTTCAACTGGTATAAATTCTTCTCCTCATTTAGTTTTACAATACTTTAACCAATGCCTCGAGGAAAAGATTAATTTAGCGCCTGCATATTTTTCGCGTTAGTAGGGTCTTGTTATCTGTCCTTATATCATGTTGTAATATCTATGTTTTGAAAAATATTTAATTTGATATTATCTTATAGTGTTTTTATTTCGACTTTTTCTTCTACCTGTCTTCATTGGGGTTTTGGTATCTTAACCTTGATTGAGAACACAATTGGACATCACAGAAACAACGGTCAATTTAGTGTTTAGAATCCTGTTGAAGTCATTAATATATATTATATTTACAGACACAACCGTAACAGCAAAGTATAAGCCGATTGTTAATAGCTCCATTGAGGAATTCGTATTTGACGGACATGATAATCCTAGCCCATTGCTTCAAATAGTAGAACAAATAATTGCAAAACAAGCCAGTGGAAACGTTACTGTGTATATTGAAAACATACGGGACATATCAGCACTACGGGATATATTGAAGGTAAGGAATACTGAAGAGGATATTGGATAAATTTTAGATTAAATAGAAGAGAACACACTGGTATTATTGCTCGCAGCATGAGAGCTTTTAATACACAGAAGTAACTCTGCTCAGTGTGGTTGATTCATTATCATTTACTTTCGGTCTTGAGATTGTTTTGTATTCAGTTAAATTACCAATTCTGACACAGTTATTAAAATAATAATACTATACGCAACCCAAAATGGCACATAGTATCAGTCTAATGAAGAATTGTTCACATTGTAGATTTTAATGATATACAACAGAGGTGTCAAATCCATAATCTTTCGGACATTGAATGGAGTTAACAAAGAAAAGTTAGCAGCGGCTATTCAACGCAAAATTGAAACGTGGGCCGGAACTGCATGCCCGCGATGGAGTCGATTTGCAGTTGCACCATACGAAGTTGAAATGGTGGCACCGTCAAGACAAGCTCGAAGTATCGAAATAGGAATACACAGAAACAAAATGAAACAGAACCAGCGTAATTGGGAAATTGATTGGATAATGAGGACTTGATAGGTTTCATTAACGACGGCACAAACAAATATTTCATAACGTAGTAAAATAGTTGCAAATTATGTTTTTCTTCATTGTAAATTGTTTTGTTTAGTTATGCTAATATTTATTGATTAATATAATTGTTTATTAGCGGTGGGCGAGTAATAATTTAGCTATATTTACAGCAATGACAAACAAAACGATACACAAGCAAAGAAAAATAAATTGTATTTAATAGTAACAATATAAGCAACAAAAACCAGTATAAAAAACGTTAGTAAGGACAGACTCTTTTGACATACCGGCATTTTTTCCTCCACTTCATTTAGTTGCGCTCAGATAATTTTGTCAGTTGAACCATGAAAACAGTCAAATACAAAGTAATATTTCTGACGACATTGTTATATCGAGATCTTCGATAAAACTATTGATCGTCATCGCGAGTGAACGATATTTTTATAAAAAATATATTTGTTATCTCGTTTATCTCAGTATAAAATATATTTTTATCTCGAGAAAACAATATTTTGATAAAAATATATTGTTATCTTGATTAAACGAAAAATTTTAAGGGGCCTCTGTGGCCGAGTGCCAAAGTAAGCTAGACTATACTATTGATCACCGAGACTCAGCAGTGAGACTCAGACTCGCAACACTGCGGTTGCGGGTCTGAGTCTCACTGCTGGCAGGTTGTATCTGACTCCAATTTTATTTGACAAGGATTGACATTTTTTCTAATAAATTTCGAAGTTTTTCTAAGGGTACTCCGGCTTCCTCTTCCAATAAATTGCTGAAAGAGGCGTCAAACACCGTTCAGACACATCAAATTATGCATTTCGTAGTAAAATAACGAGATATGTAAATACAATTTGGTGTAGTAAATTACAATTTGATAATTTGTGTTGGCTCTGTTTTCTGGAGGATACACGGAACCATTTATCAAGGGATAGCCTGGAAGGATGGTGTGAAGTTAGCAGTGGGTTCGATATTCGATATTCGACATTCGAATATCGAACTCGCTGCTAGCAGTGGGTTCGATATTCGATATTCTAATATCGAACTTGCTGCTAGCAGTGGGTTCGATATTCGATATTAATAAATACACACTATCAAATACAAGATAAAAAGATGAATAATATTGCTATACATACTACCTTGGGGAATTGTATACATCTGGAAAGGTTTGGTATGTAAGGGAGCCCAACAGCGTCAAATTTGAATATTGAACTGGTAAATAATCAGTTACGTGTGAATATGCACGTGCATGCCGAGAAATAACCTCCAAGTTTTTTATTCAAAGCTATCCTGCTATAGTCATCAGTGTTAATTAATGTGCATAAGGCTTATCTGTAGCAAACTATGTGTTCGTTACGCCAAGGTGGCAATAAATTTTCTGGCTTTACCACGTTGTAATTTTTTATGAGTTAATTTTGAAAGTTAAAGAAAGGTCCTGTAAGAACACATTTAGCACAAGGTATCGTGCTTTATACGATAGTGACTTAAAAATACGAAAACTTGGTTTTCGGACTGTTATTTCTCGCCATTGATTTCATATCCGCTTTTCATTTTAATAGAAAACTGGCTATAAACGGAAAAAGAACATCCCCCCCCCCACCGAGAATGTCAATTAGCATAATACTTTGAGCATACCTCCCTTTCCATTGATGTCTTTCTTTTTTTCTGTTTTAACGGTCATTTGACGGTATATTTTGT
Source organism: Limnoperna fortunei (assembly GCA_944474755.1). NCBI lineage: Eukaryota > Metazoa > Mollusca > Bivalvia > Mytilida > Modiolidae > Limnoperna > Limnoperna fortunei. Next base: position 27,661,805 of record OX104121.1, read on the forward strand.
ATTTCAGTGTTTTTTATAAACGGCCAGGAATGCTAAATTTTGCTTTTATGAAAAACAAGAATAATTGTTGATATGATGTCACGTGACTTACCTTTATATTACCGCGGAGATCGGTTTATATTTTCTTTCCTAGGGAGACCGTCGTCGATTATGATGTTGTGGATTTTCTATACACGTGTATAAATATAACGATTTACTATTATAAGTATATGTCCTCTTTTTTTATCATATTTTTCAACATCAGAAGTTATTGCCAAACGGGTTGGAGTAGTCAACCCGTTTTGCAATAAAATTGTCAAACACGTACTAATCGTTCTTTATGATGTTGTGGATACTTTGTTGATTATCTATCCACAGAAACAAATATAACGATATACTATTTTAAGTATATATCCTCTGTTTCATCATATTTTTCAACATCAGATATATTTATTGCCAAACGGGTTGGAGTAGTCAACCCGTTTTGCAATACGAAAGCATTTTGCAACAACCCGTTTTGCAATAAAATTGTCAAACATGTGCAAATTGTTCTTTATGGTGTTGTGGATTATCTATCCCCAAGTACAAATATAACGATATACTATAATAAGTATATATGTTTCATCATATTTTTTTAACATCAGAAGTTTATTGCAAAACGGGTTGTTTGCTCATATCTAAGCTAGTTCCCTACGTAATATTCAGTACGCCTTTGGAATATACAAATATCCGAAAGATGATAGACCGGCAACCAGGCTAGCTTACATCTGCATGAAACCTTCCAGGACGGGTGGGAAGTTAGCAGTGGGTTCGATATTCGAAATTCTAATATCAAACTTGCTGCTAGCAGTGGGTTCGATATTCGGTATATTTTTTATTTCAGTGTGTTTTCTAAACTGCCAGGAATGTTAAAAACCAGAATAATTGTTGATATGATGTCACGTGACTTGCCTTTATATTACCGCGGAGATATATATTAAGTGATTTTGTTACCTTTTCGATATTCAAATTTGATGCTGTTGGGCTCCCTTACATACCGAACCCGTCCAGATGCCTTAAATTTCTTTTGACAGCATCTAAAGCTATATAATGCCAACTGTTGTGCCAAGTGTCACCCCACCGAGAATGTCAATTAGCGTAATACTCTGAGCATACCTCCCTTTCCATTGATGTCTTTCTTTTTTTCTGTTTTAACGGTCATTTGACGGTATATTTTGTATTTCAGTGTTTTTTATAAACGGCCAGGAATGCTAAATTTTGCTTTTATGAAAAACAAGAATAATTGTTGATATGATGTCACGTGACTTACCTTTATATTACCGCGGAGATCGGTTTATATTTTCTTTCCTAGGGAGACCGTCGTCGATTATGATGTTGTGGATTTTCTATACACGTGTATAAATATAACGATTTACTATTATAAGTATATGTCCTCTTTTTTTATCATATTTTTCAACATCAGAAGTTATTGCCAAACGGGTTGGAGTAGTCAACCCGTTTTGCAATAAAATTGTCAAACACGTACTAATCGTTCTTTATGATGTTGTGGATACTTTGTTGATTATCTATCCACAGAAACAAATATAACGATATACTATTTTAAGTATATATCCTCTGTTTCATCATATTTTTCAACATCAGATATATTTATTGCCAAACGGGTTGGAGTAGTCAACCCGTTTTGCAATACGAAAGCATTTTGCAACAACCCGTTTTGCAATAAAATTGTCAAACATGTGCAAATTGTTCTTTATGGTGTTGTGGATTATCTATCCCCAAGTACAAATATAACGATATACTATAATAAGTATATATGTTTCATCATATTTTTTTAACATCAGAAGTTTATTGCAAAACGGGTTGTTTGCTCATATCTAAGCTAGTTCCCTACGTAATATTCAGTACGCCTTTGGAATATACAAATATCCGAAAGATGATAGACCGGCAACCAGGCTAGCTTACATCTGCATGAAACCTTCCAGGACGGGTGGGAAGTTAGCAGTGGGTTCGATATTCGAAATTCTAATATCAAACTTGCTGCTAGCAGTGGGTTCGATATTCGGTATATTTTTTATTTCAGTGTGTTTTCTAAACTGCCAGGAATGTTAAAAACCAGAATAATTGTTGATATGATGTCACGTGACTTGCCTTTATATTACCGCGGAGATATATATTAAGTGATTTTGTTACCTTTTCGATATTCAAATTTGATGCTGTTGGGCTCCCTTACATACCGAACCCGTCCAGATGCCTTAAATTTCTTTTGACAGCATCTAAAGCTATATAATGCCAACTGTTGTGCCAAGTGTCACCCCACCGAGAATGTCAATTAGCGTAATACTCTGAGCATACCTCCCTTTCCATTGATGTCTTTCTTTTTTCTGTTTTAACGGTATATTTTGTATTTCAGTGTGTTTTATAAACGGCGAGGAATGCTAAATTTTGCTTGTATTAAAAACAAGAATAATTGTTGATATGATGTCACGTGACTTACCTTTATATTACCGCGGAGATCAGTTTATATTTTCTGTCCTAGGGAGACCGTCGTCGGTTATGGACGTATATTGCTTGACGCACGATGGTGAATAATAATAAATGTTAATTAAAGGGCGACGCGGATAACTGTAGTCGGAGCATGTTGAAGATTATTTGGAAACGTTTAAAGAATTTCTCAACAACAACAAAATTACTTCGGAAATTGTCGCTAGTTTTGTATCGTATTTAAGTTGAAATGCACTGTGGAATGGTATTTTTTCTTCAATCTGAGTCAATACGACCCTTTCATCCTCTTTCAATCTTCATGAAACTTGGCACAACAGTTTGCATTATATAGCTTTAGATGCTGTCAAAAGGAATTTAAGGCATCTGGACGGGTTCTGTATGTAAGGGAGCCAAACAGCATCAAATTTGAATACCGAAATGGTAAAAAAAGTCACTAAGTGCGAATATGCGAACCTCGGGACCACCCCTTTCATCCTCTTTCAATCATCATGAAACTTGGCACAACAATTGGCATTATATAGCTTTAGATGCCGTCAAAAGGAATTTAAGGCATCTGGACGGGTTCGGTATGTAAGGGAGCCCAACAGCATCAAATTTAAATATCAAAATGGTAAAAAAATCACCTAAGTGCAAATATGCGAACCTCGGGACTTCCCCTACATCCTCTTTTAATCTTCGTGAAACTTGGCACAACAGTTGGCATTATATAGCTTTAGATGCTGTCAAAAGTAATTTAAGGCATCTGGACGGGTTCGGTATGTAAGGGAGCCCAACAGCATCAAATTTGAATATCGAAATGGTAAAAAAATCACTTAAGTGCGAATATACGAACCTCGGGACCACCCCTTCATCCTCTTTCAATCTTCATGAAACTTGGCACAACAGTTGGCATAATAGCGAGCACAGCTCGCAGCGGGCAGCTTCTGCCCGCGAAGAGCGGTGAGCTCTACGGCATTTACGTGTCCACGTGATCAAAATGAAATCACGTGATCAAAATCTGCTTAATGCTGATATTGATTTTTTTTCGTCCGGAAGTTGATATCGTCAAAAAACTGGAACAAAGTGAATGAAGAAGCACTAAATTTAATTTTATAGAAAGACGTAAAAATAAATTTGACAACAATAAAAAGTTAATGTTATATTTAAAAATAACAACAAAAATGTCATACTATTTTTTGCACTCTCTAAATCGATCTTTAAAAACTGACAATCAAATTACATTTCATGTGACGTCACCATTACAAAGAAAGACGTCACGTGACCACTGGAATGTAGTTGAGGCACTTTTAGGGTATTCGGAGTAACGTCAATTATAAAAGCGCATTATATATAAATAATAAAGGACTATATTGTCTGTGCTCGCATTTTGGCAACGCCTACTCCATATTATAGCTTTAGATGCTGTCAAAAGAAATTAAGGCATCTGGACGGGTTCGGTATGTAAGGGAGCCCAACAGCATCAAATTTGAATATCGAAATGGCAAAGGAATCACCTAAGTGCGAATATGCGAACCTCGGGACCACCCTTTCATCCTCTTTCAATCTTCATGAAACTTGGCACAACAGTTGGCATTATATAGCTTTAGATGCTGTCAAAAGAAATTTAAGGCATCTGGACGGGTTCGGTATGTAAGGGAGCCCAACAGCATCAAATTTGAATATCGAAATGGTAAAAAAATCACTTAAGTGCGAATATGCGAACCTCGGGACCACCCCTTCATCCTCTTTCAATCTTCATGAAACTTGGCACAACAGTTGGCATTATATAGCTATAGATGCTGTCAAAAGGAATTTAAGGCATCTGGACGGGTTCGGTATGTAAGGGAGCCCAACAGCATCAAATTTGAATATTGAAAAGGTAAAAAAATCACTTAAGTGCGAATATGCGAACCTCGGGACCACCCCTTCATCCTCTTTCAATCTTCATGACACTTGGCACAACAGTTGGCATTATATAGCTTTAGATGCTGTCAAAAGAAATTTAAGGCATCTGGACGGGTTCGGTATGTAAGGGAGCCCAACAGCATCAAATTTGAATAACGAAAAGGTAACAAAATCACTTAATATATATCTTCGCGGTAATGTAAAGGCAAGTCACGTGACATCATATCAACAATTATTCTGGTTTTTAACATTCCTGGCAGTTTAGAAAACACACTGAAATAAAAAATATACCGAATATCGAACCCACTGCTAGCAGCAAGTTTGATATTAGAATTTCGAATATCGAACCCACTGTTAACTTCCCACCCGTCCTGGAAGGTTTCATGCAGATGTAAGCTAGCCTGGTTGCCGGTCTATCATCTTTCGGATATTTGTATATTCCAAAGGCGTACTGAATATTACGTAGGGAACTAGCTTAGATATGAGCAAACAACCCGTTTTGCAATAAACTTCTGATGTTAAAAAAATATGATGAAACATATATACTTATAATAGTATATCGTTATATTTGTACTTGGGGATAGATAATCCACAACATCATAAAGAACGATTAGTACGTGTTTGACAATTTTATTGCAAAACGGGTTGACTACTCCAACCAGTTTTGCAGTAACTTCTGATGTTGAAAAATATGATAAAAAGAGGACATATACTTATAATAGTAAATCGTTATATTTATACATGTGTATAGAAAACCCACAATATCATAACACACACTTTGTACATGTTTGAAAATTTTATTGCAAAACGGGTTGTTACAATTGTAACAGAACACGCTATGCGCAATACATTTTCGTCTAATGTATGTTTACTCATTTCCTTACTTTTATTCTATAACTGTAAAACGTATCAATTAAATGAACAGTTATTAAAAGAATAACGACAACACTTTTTTAACCTCTGACACCTCTTACTGCAGGAGGCATCGTAACGTAGAACGAGTGTTAGTTATCATTTTCGGAAAACCTCCTCTGGAAAGCAAATTCTGGCATTGAAAGAATTAATCACCATTCAATCGAAAAACAAAAAATAAGGAATTTTTGTAAAGATGCTGCATTTTAATTTTAATAAGTTTTAAATTAATTTTAATTATGTTTTGCTACATTTTCCCGCTTTTTTCTATTGCCCACGCAGCGACAGTAGACAAAGGAGATCAAGTGAAACATTTAATTGTAATTAGATTGGCTAACCTATATAGGTGAAAACATTTAATTTGAAAATAGTAAAAGTTGTCGTAAGTTATTAAATTAGGTGATTTTATTTAAATGTAGTTGACATTAATCGCTATTTTACTGTTGCAAATTGTATAGGTTTTGAGCTCTTTCAAATAAAAAACACTATTCTCTAACTAACTAAGTGTAAGATTAATTATTATTTAAAACCAAGAAATGCTGGTTTATTTTATTATTTTGTATAATATTTTCTTGAACAAAAAGTACGTGATTTAATACCATAAAGATGCACAATATCTAAAGGGAGACAATCTTATATAAAAAGTCGTGGCGCTACGACGAATGAAATCACGTAAACATACTAGATTATTGGTAATATCCAGTCTCTAGTTCAACAAGATACTAAAAAGGGGGATTTAAATTTTCCCACTGAACTCGCGAGAAAACATGAGTATGTCAAAGATCACCTTCTGACCCAAGATCTAATCGTACAAATTGGTAATGACTATTTTTAATCCTTCCTTCCAGATACATCTTTCTTGTTTGACTCCTGCAAGAGAAATCACAAGTCATTGGTAAATATAGTCTTCTCTGATAAAGTAAAATCGCACAACAATCATGACTCATTCATACATTTTGATAGTCTGTATGTAGATTTAATGGCTTTCTGACAGAATAATATACCTACAGGAACAGTTTTCAGGCAAGGGAACGCCCTCTAATTTTCCCATCTATAAAAACTATTTCTATAGCAAAAGTACCACCCACAATTAGGCCTGACATATCTTTCAGAACGTGTACGCCGTTAATCTGTGAAAACATTTAATTTGTGTGTGTGTCAATGATATGTATATATAATTTTGATTGGTTACGGTTACACAATGAGTTAACAACTGTTTTTCTTTACCATCTATTTATTAGCAAGAAATAATAGAGATCTGAAAAACAAATAAACTAATAAAGTACGATTGGTGACTATCTGTCATTACAATATATTCCTCTATCCCCCCGCAAGTCATTAATGACTGTAACACGATAGATATTGATGACTGAAACCATTATAAATGAAAATGTCACTGCTATGATTCGACATGTTAAACTGAAACTAAAATACGTAAAAGTTATCTTGCTTATCCTTATACAACAATAGAATGTCAAATGGTTCACGCAAAGAGAAGAAAGGCTTTAAAATTAGTGCTTGCATCGGTGATTCATTTTGCATTTAATCATTACTAGAGCTAGAGTGTGGCTTCGTCGGCACATATGATTTAGATTGTTGTTTATTCCTTGAGTTGTAAATACTACGCACTCTGTTTTACTGTGATTAAAGCTAACAAGCCATTGTTCAGACCAAAGTTGTATTTTACAAAGGTCAGAGTTAAGTATAGTTTCAGCATAAGAAATGTTATTAGAGGAACATAATGTCATCGGCAAATAATCTTGCCAAACTGTCAGTTGTATCAGCAATATCATTTATATATATTAAAAACAATAGGGGACCTAATACTGATCCCTGAGGTACTCCCCCTTTGATAATACCAACACCTGAGTAAAAATTACCAATACATTCTATTACTGAGGTAATTTTCAAGCCATGTTAGCAGTTTTCCCGAAATTCCATATGCTTCAATTTTTTAAATTAGTCCTTTATGCCAAACACGATCAAACGCTTTAGAAATATCACAAAAAATTGAACAGACAACTTTTCTATTTTCCAATGCTATACAAATATTATGGTATATTTCTATGAGCTGATGAACAGTAGAGTGTTTTTGTATGAATCCTGATTGGTATTTGTATCAAGGAAAATTTTCTAATAGAAAGTTGTATATGTATTTGTAAATTACTCTCTCAAAAACTTGTCCAAGACAGCTTAATAAACTTATTGGTCGGTAATTAGTTGGATCGGATTTTTCCCCTTTCGTGAAAAGCGGAATAACTATGGCCAATTTCTATTTTGTAGGGAATTCCGAGTAAAAAAGTGAGAGATTAAATATTATTTGTAACGGTATACATATACTCGCGGCCGTTAATTTCAGTAAATGATGGCTTATACGGTCTTCACCGACGGCTTTACCGAGAGGCAGACTCTGTAATACCGGTACGTCTTTTATTTCATCAGATGTAATAAAGTCAATATCAATTTTCTGATCAGTACGAGTTACGAAATCAGGGCCAGTCTTTTCGGCATTTTGAATATCAGATATGGACGAAAAGAAATTATTTAAGACACTAATTTTTTCTTTGTCGGACATGACTAGATTACCACTTACATTTTCAATGAGAGGGGGATAGTACTTGATTTATATCCAATACTAAGAAATTTAACTAGTTTCCAGCAAACATTTTGCGCACTAGTCCAGCTTTTTCTTCTAACTTGAGACCCCGTTAGAACACAATGTGAGATTAACTTAGACAAGCTGTAAGAAGACAACAACCACCGCCGATCACGCAACGTCAACTTAAAATTGCGCTGCACGAGGAATAAAACAATATTCCACACGAACGAATTCGTCGTCCTATACGATCAATGCCACTGAGATGCGATTCGTTGCTATTGTCCAGAACTTTAAAATATACCAGTGGTTTATATTGATGTTGTTTCTATATAAAATTTTATTTATATAAATTTTAGTGTTGCGTTTTCATTGGCAGTCAGTATATTTATGTTAACGGTTGCAATTGTCACGTTTAAGTCACGTGGTTAGATGCATTAGAACAATATAGTAGACGTGAACTCATTAGAGTAAGCGGTATTCCCGAAAATGCTGAGGAAAATACAACCAATATTGTCACTGATATTATAAGAACCATAGGCAACAGCTATAAGGACGGTGACATATTACGCTCCCATCGAGTCGGAAATCCCAAGAGGATAGATAGACATGGTAGGCCGTTACCTCCCAGGCAAATCATTGTCAGGTTAAAAGACGATATAGTTAAAAAACGAATTCTGAAATGCAGTAAAGAACTGAAAAACACAACTAACTTTAATCACGTGCTAATCAATGAAGACTTAACAAAAATTCGCAGTTCAATCGCTTACAAAGCACGCCAACTTAAGAATAAATCTTTCATCAAGCAGACGTGGACAGTAGATGGAAAAATATTTATAAGGGATAAATCCGACAAAATTATAATTATTAATACAGAGACATCACTGAGAAAGTTTGTCTCAGGATCCTGTCCAACTGCCGACAGACTCATCTTTACTGCCTCCTCAGATACAGAACGTAAATGATCTTACGCCGAAGCTACGGCATCATATAGTCAGGCATATGCATAAATTTTTGGTGATCATTTATTTAGCATGTGTAACCTTAGTAATAACGTGTCTTACGTGAGATTTTTTTCTGTTGTGTTGTACAATCTTTTTATTGCATACTCGAAACCACCTCGCATAATTTGTGTTATTATCGGACATGTCATGCAATAAGTAATCAAATACTGTCGGATACCCGCACACATGAAACGGAATCCTGACTGTGCTTACATGTTAAACGAAGTTTATTCATTACAAATGAACCTATGTATGCCCCTCCGTATTATTTCTTTTTTTTTCAAAATATTATAAACACTTATATATTAGTGGTTGAAATACGTACAGGGTTGTTGTCGTGAGCACAGTTAATGCAACACGCAAAACGCTGTAAATATAATCACCTGTTTATATAATATTTGCCCTTATGTTCAGTTAAAACTTTTAGGTCTACCTCAGTTATAAATTTTATTAATATATACATGAGTAAAATGAACTCACGATAAAGATCACGTCCGCAACGTACAAATCTTGTTCATAGTACATTGACACTCGAGGATGAATTTGTTTATATGCTTTTTGACATGGTATTTTATTTCTCGGATTTCTTTATTTATTTGCTATTATTCTCCCTTTCTGTAAATATATCTATTATTTTTGAGATGCATATCTTACAGACCTCACATTTTGATCATTACGATGAACACATATGTTTTCAATACAATTTGAATTGTCATTATAACAAAAGATTAGTATTTGACCACTCTCACTTCTTAGTTGATCAATCTGGAGTGACATAATGGGTATTTGTCTAGAAATGTATAGAATTAGAGTTGGTCTCTTTGCGTCTAGAATGAATGTAAAAATTAGATTACATTTGTACGAAGTTTTTTGTATCTGCTTGCTATTATTTTCTCTAAATAAGAAGTCTGCTATTATTATAATTGTGTATATATTTATGCTCCTAAACCAACATACTATTGATTGTTTGCGAAAACGCATTGGTATCAACAATGAAAATTTTTCAGTTACATCATATGCCACAAGAGAATGTATGTTTGCACGTATGAATCCGATAATTGCAGACTCACAAACAATCAGTGTTGAGTCGCACGTACACTTGTGCACAGATGTGATTGACTATACTACTATCTGGGAGGTCACGTTCTACGTTTTTGTTTTATTTAGCCTACTTATTATTGGCGGAATAGAGACAAACCCCGGTCCGGTTTCGGACTAAGAGATTAGTGATATATCTGTTGAGTCTTTGAACTTGTCCATATTCACAGATACGCTCTCCCCTTGTATCTCATTTCTTCATCTGAACGTGCAAAGTCTAATTCCGAAACTTGATTATATTATAGCGGAATATTCGGATTTTGATATTTTGTCTTTCACAGAAACTTGGTTGAATAGTGATCACTCTGATAAGTCCCTTAATTTAGTAAGCTACCAAACACCCTTTCGTCGTGATAGAGGCCCACATAAAACAGGGGGTGGTATAGTAGTCTATGTGAGGTACAATATATCAGCCCGTAGGAGAACGGACTTGGAGGATACAAATGTAGAGTCAATATGGTTAGAAATGAAAGTAAGCGGTAAAAAATTCTTATATGGTACTTATTATGTACCACCACGAAGCTGTATAGAGCTATGGAATAGGATTGATTTTTCATTTGAAAACGCATTGAATGATCCTCGCATTGATAATGTAATTATGACGGGAGACTTCAATGATAATCAGCTTGATGTTAGTAGCACAAAAATTCGGGATTTGGTTAGCCAGTATAGTCTTATTCAATTGATAGATGAACCTACCTATTTTACGGAACACTCATCGTCACTTCTAGATTTTATTCTTACAAATACAAATAAAGCTAATTTTATCCCTTACTTCGCGGTTGGCCCACCTTTGTTAGACCAAATACGTTTTCACTGCCCTGTAGTCGGTTTTATCAGTACGCAAAAACCAGCTTTACCTGTGTTAAAACGAAAAATTTGGCTGTATAATCAGGGCAACTTTGTCAAATATCGAATCATTTTAGCAGATACCGACTGGGACTCACTAGTAGCGTCCGACAATGTCGATGATATTATTAATAGTATTATTAACGTTATAATTAATGCGGCAGACGCCGCGATTCCCAATAAATATGTTACCATAAGAAAAAGTCGCCCACAGTGGATGACTAATGAAGTCCGAAAAGTCTTACGACAAAAAAATCGAATACATAGAAAGGCTAAGCGTACCAATAATCCTTATGTCTGGAAAAAATTCCGTAAGTTACGTAATAAAGCGAACTTTTTGGTGAAAAACGCACGTAGTGAATACCAAGAAAAAATGGTTAAAAAGTTAACCAATGAGAGTCCAACGTCAAAAAGTTGGTGGAATGTTTGTCGGTCTATATGTAAGTTAAAGTCAGAACGACTCATCATACCTCCTTTAATTGTAGGCGATACAGTGATCTCCGACGATTTTGAAAAAGCAATTGAATTCAATAAGTTTTTTTGTGGCCCAAACTATAATAGATGATACTAAAAATGTTATTCCGCAACAGGTAGATCACCTGGACCCTACTCTTACTCTAAATAATATAATAATTCGTGAAAATGATGACGAAGATGTTCTGAAGATACTTAACCCTACAAAAGCTTCCGGACCGGATATGATAAACCCGAGACTTTTGAAGGAGGCTGCTTCAGAACTTAAGTATCCTCTCAGCAAATTATTTAATAAGTGTATCTCATCTGCCGTATTTCCTAGAGAATGGAAAAAGGCAAATGTGGTACCCGTGTTTAAAAACGGAAATATGAGTAAAAAATTATAGACCAATCTCTCTCTTAAGTATTATTTCAAAATGTATGGAGCGCTGCATCTATAAATATGTTCATAATTTTCTAGTACAGAATCGTATTATTACTCCATTCCAGTCAGGGTCTCCGCAGTGAATCAGCTTGTGCATATTACTAATGAGTTTGGGAAGGCATTAGATGAAGGGAAAGAAATACGGGTAGTCTTCTGTGACATTAGTAAAGCCTTTTATCGGATATGGCACAAAGGCTTGCTGTTCAAATTAGAGAGGTATGGTATTGTTGGAAATCTTTTAGAGTGGTTTAAAATGTATCTTTCGGGAATGGCTCAAAGGGTGGTTTTAAATGGACAGAACTCTGACTGGATGGAGATTAAGTCAGGGGTACCGCAAGGATCTATCCTTGGACCTCTCTTGTTTTTATTGTTTATAAATGACATCGTGGTAGATATCGATGCCTCTATTAGACTTTTTGCTGATGATACAAGTATTTATTTAATAGTCGATAACCCTCGTGAATCAACCTCCACTACTGATGAATCAACACATATTACAAGAAGTAGATAATCATAAACATTTAGGTATAATTCTAACAAGTAACGGTACGTGGCACAAACATATTGAATACATTGTAAATAAAGCCTATGCTCGTATTAATATTATTAGAAAAATACGATTTACTGTAGATAGATATACTTTAGAAAAAATATACATGTCGTTCATTAGACCTATTTTGGAGTACGGTGATGTCATTTGGCACAATCAAAATTTATCCCTTAGCAAAAAATTAGAAGACGTTCAGTTAGAAGCTGCTAGAATTGTTACTGGAGGAACAAAAGTGACAGCTATTGAAAAGTTATATGAAGAAACTGGGTGGGGAAAACTTTCAAATAGAAGGGATGGGCACAGACTGATACTTTTGCACAAGTTAGTTAGAAGGGAAGTTCCAAATTATCTTCAAGAGATCTTACCAAATCTAGTAGCAGAACAACACGGTTACAGCACCAGACAGTCCCAGAACTTAGCGGAGCTTCGAACACGTACTAATCTTTATTCTGATTATTTTCTACCCTATACAGTAAAGTTATGGAATAAGTTGCCAAATGACTCAGAAACTCTAGGTCTTTACATTCGTTTAAGGCTAATATCAAAGTACACAACAAAAAATGTCCTATATATTACTATGTTGGGTCAAGAATTGGTCAAATATTACATTGTAGATTAAGAAGGGCTGTAGTTCCTTAAATCAACATCTCTTTTCTCGAAATTTAGTTCAGACACCCAACTGCACATGCTATTCTATAGAATCAGTTTCACATTATCTACTTTTTTGTTATAAATATACACATCTGCGTCAGCAAACTATTTTCAGTCTCGATCTTCCTATTGCAATAGATTTAAACCTAGTGTTATATGGATCATTTCTACTAGACGATGAACAAAACATGAACATTTTTATGACAGTTCAGAAGTTCATCATAAACAGCAAACGATTCAACTCGTAGAATAATTCCTTGCATTTTTTTAATACATATATATATATATCTTTTGTCCCTATTATTTTTTTTCATAGCACTTTCCCCCATTGTAGTTTTGACATGATTATTGTTATAATTATTCTTACTATTATTATTATTGTACACTATTTTCCCTTTAATCTTTCCCATATTTTATCATTACTTATGTATTTTCCTTTGATCTTAATAATTTATTTCATTTGAATAAAAAATCAATGATAGAAAATTTTCACTTTTGAAAATTAACATGTTGAGAGTATGCATAAATGTGTATGTAATACTATTGTGAGTTATATTTCAGGAAATGGTTTTGATAAAAGCTAAGTGCTTGTTACCAGATCCTGTCTAGATATTTTGTATTTCATTATACTGTATTTCATTATTGAATTTATGAATAAATATGTTTAAATTAAGTCACGTGGTTTAATAGAACGAATAATCGTACCCTCGCTTTTTTTGGCGAGGTTACGAATTTAGTCTCATTACTCGTAATGTACAAAGAAGTTGCATTTACAATCAGATCTTGATATCTTTCGACAGTGTCACCAATTTTTATCGGTTTCGTGTTTGAAATTGATCATTATTGATGCATGATGATTGTTATTGCCGTATTTAATAACCAGCTGTGTGATGTGTATTAATTGACATTCGTGTCTATTTATGATTATGTTTACTACATGAAAAACATAGAACCCGAAACAGAATGGCGTGTTGCATCTTGGGTAATACATATGAAAATAACTGGATTCTTACTATGGAATGGTTGCTATAGTATGCAAATTAGCACGTTTATAATAAAATAAGGTCACATTATCCATATACGGAAAATTTTCCAAGTGCATCTTCAAAGACCAAAGAATTTCTTCAATAAAGATCGTTTCCAGTTAGTTTCGCAATGTCTAAAGCTTTAATAACGTAAAGAAGATAAATATTGTGTTTGAATTTTGTATAAATAGACCGAAATTAGAATTTTTTATTTTCTACATTACGGGCAATAGAACTGAATTCTGCCGTTAATCCGACAAATTACAAAACTAACTTCGGATTATAACGGCAGTAAAATTCGGCTTAGTGGTTTAAGTCCGCTAATTGTCAAATTAAATTGCCAACATTTGTTTCTATTAACAAACTAAGTTATGGACCACAAAGAGAGACGTCTAGCTTTTGTATAAACTTTTAAATGCAGCTAATTTTCTTGTCTTTCTTGAAATAACAAATTTGTTTTTCACAAACTATATGCATAAATGATAACAAAATCGTCAAACAATTGTAATTATAAATGCTATGGTAGATTTATTACCAAACACCTATGTATGGTTTAATGTGTATACAAAACACGATTTATTTTACAGATAGAGATGAAATATCGAATTTTCCGAGTGACAGAAATCACGGTAAATCACATGTGAAAATTATCGTTTATTTTCACTCTCGGGTTTTTTCACGCCAAAAATGTCAGTTGGTTTTGAACTATACATATATTTATCCGTCGTTCATAAAATTAAGGATTAAGCATTAAAATTTTACGAAAACAATTTTGATCTATATAATAAATAAGATAATCAACTGGGCATCGTGAATATCCAAAATATGATCACTCGTGCCGCATAAAGCATCAGATTAAACTCGTGATCATATTTTGGATATTCACTCCGCTTAATTAATTATCCTATAAATATTCGCATGTCTTGTGCTATTTTTATTACTTTTTGTATACATGTAGATGGAAGTGTTATAATTTACAAAGTTTTGTGCTATTTGTTATACATTTTTTGTATTCGTGATGTAGAAGGAAGTGTTTTAATTTACAACGTTTTGTGATATTTTAGTTACATTTTTGGATACAAGTAGAAGGAAGTATTTACAACGTTTGTAAAATTGTTTTCTAATAACACTATCCATGAGGTTTTCAATTCATTAAAGCAGTTATAGGACAATTTTTAAAACCAGACCTTGCTAATAAAAGAAATTGGGGTATAAAAAAAAAGATTTTAACAAGGAACATAATTTAATTGTTGGAGAAAATGTCAACCTACAGTTATAAGTATATTTATAATAACAGATTATATAAAAAAACGTGTTTTGGAGTAACTAAAAGTGATAAAAAAAGGTATGTTTCTTTGTCAATACATAATATTTTTATAAATAGTTTTGGATTTTTGAAAACTTACGCAAGGTTGAGCAATATAAGCAATGCCAAATGCTTATTTTGCGTAGTTTGGTAATGAATTTACCCTTGCATTAGGTCAATCTCCAAAATTCCATATAGTCATATGCATTTTGTTTGTTGATTGTCAGCAATTTTTCAGATATGCGTGAAGTTTTTATTTTGGGAGGAAGCCGAAATACTAGGATAAAACCCCCGATATTCAGTAAAAAAACTGGCAATCCTTGACAATTAAGATTGGAGTCGAGTGCACCCTGCCAGCAGTGAGACTCAAACTTGCAATCTCAGTGTTGACCGACCACGTGATCAATAGTAGTCGAACTACCCCACAACCGAGACACCGGTCATATGCATTTTCAAGAAACGTATTTATTGTATGTATACGCATTAAATACTGGGCACAATGCTCTTGTGTACCTCGTTTTAAAAATTAATTTTCCCTTTTTTTTATTATTCATGACATACAATATCTCATGTTATCATACGATTGCGCGCAAAATTTCAACTTACAAATTGTATTTTATCTTGCAGGGTAAAAAAGTCTGTAAATTACAATCCCATCATTGTCCAAGACTAGAACAAATAAACTTTATATTTGTTTACATGTACGAATGTGTATTGCAAAATGACAATTTAAAAACTAAACTGCGGTCGTCTAATTTTTAATTGTCTCCATAAAGTAATATTGATATATATTTCATTAAGATAAACTAGTCTAGTTAAGGTGTATTAAAATGCTACAAAAATGCTTAATGCTTTTTTAATCTCACAATATAAAAATCTCTATAATTTTCTTTTCAAGATAATGATTGATGAGAATTAATTCCCGAGAGTTTCTTTAGAAAGCAAGAGTTTCGTTTGAAATTGTACCCGTCCGTTGCAAACTTATTCGCAACAACATAAAATATGTTATTTATTTTTGTTTAATTTATTCTAACAAATACAATAAAACCATCTGGACCTAATTGCACTTGTATTTAAATAAGATTTTTATATCTTATTAAAAATGTAAAAATTAAATTATTATCTTGTTATAGAAATAACTAAGGACATTTAACATGAATATTAATATTTATGTCGTTTACAGTGTCACCTGTGTAACACCCAATAAAGTATACATATACATTTATTGATTTATAAACGTTTTATCTACCTGTTGTTTGACCGATTTTTAATTGTCGTTTACTAACAAAAATGTCGGACAACATACCCGTTTCGAAAGCGCAGGTGCCTCAAGCTTGTCACATGTGTGAGGAGTTCGTAGACATTAAGTTTAAGTGTTTGAACTGTGAGTTTTTGTTGTGCGACAGATGTCGAATCTGGCATGGGAAGGTAAAAACGCAAGACGTTCATAAAATTATTAATTTGAAGGACCAGGAAGTAATAGGAGTGAAATCGACGAGGGTACACGTAAACCATTGCAGTGTACATGAGGATCAAAACTATATAATGTACTGTGTCGACTGTAAACAACCTGTTTGTGCGACATGTCTTGTTACAACTCACCAGAAACACATTTTGGGGGATATTAAAAATATCTATGAGGATACCAAAAAAAGTCTCAACCAATACAAAGATAAAATTGATGTCACAATTCTTCCAGATTTGACCAGGAAGTATCAAAAATTGGATGGACTGATTAAACTACATACCGAAAAGGCGGATAAGGCCAAAATGAGAATAAATGAATGTGGACAGTATTTGAAGGACCAAGTGGCAAAGGTCGTTGAAAAACAGACGAAAGATTTCTTTCAGGAAATAGATAAACATATAAAAGAGATCAGTGATAGAATCGTTCCACAAATATCCGTTTTAGGAAATTTAAAAGATGAAATTAAAGAAGTACGACAACAAATTGACGATAGTGCTGAGATAAATGACATTAATCGACTGATTACTCTCGAGACGGCAGCTAAGGTAGCTTTTGAAAAACTGAAATTTAATACAAAACAGGAGCGAACAAATTTTATCGAATTTGAAAGTTTTCCTTTTAAAACTGTCCAAAAATTGGGAGAATTAAAAATAAGAAATATTATTGATTTTCAACAAATTGCTTCAATGAGGACAGAACTTCCTTCTGTTGATAAAATAATTTCTGTGAAAGACGGATATCTGTTCGTAAGAAACTGGGAGTCTAGAACAATAATTTACCTAAAGATTGAAAATGCTAAAGCCGTAGAACTCAAGAAATGGCAATTAGATATAAAAGACATGGCAGCACTACCAAACTGGGATGTTTTGCTTATTTTTGCAGATAAAACAGAAGTCAAAATACTCCCATGCGAAAGCTATACCAAAACAGACAATAACAGAGGTCAGAGCTATGACATGAAAATCTTTTTTGACGCTGCACCACAGGTACCAACAGCTGTGCATGTTTCTGTAGATAATAAAGTTATTATTAGTACCGTCGAAGCTGGTCGAGATTGGCTGCCAATGGAAGATCCGTGCTATGTTCAAATTTTCGTTCTTTCCGCAAATGGAGAAGTTATTTCACGATTCGATTTTAACAAAGATTTATTCTGTTTGCCGCACAAAGTAACGTCAATATATGACGGTATCTGTATTGCGGATTCAGTCTCAGATTATTCAGGAAGAGTTGTTACCCTTGATTATTCTGGAAAAGTAAAATGGATTTATGGGGACGATAAAAACTCCGTTATTATCGCAGACATTCTTTCAACCCCACTTTCTAACATAATATTGTTTGAAACGTGTCAACGTGTGTTGCATGTACTCGATTCTGACGGAAGTTGTATAAAGTCTGAAAATTTCCGGGATCTAAAAATTCCAGATCCGTATGCAATGGCAATTACGCGCGATGAAAAGTTAATAATTGGCTGTGGAAATGCCAATGAAAACTTATATATACTAAAAATTTTAGAAATTTGATTTCAATGAACTTTCAGTTTTTACAACAACTGAAATTGTTTATATCAGGTTATTTCGTTTGCTCGTTATTATTAAAGGTACCAAACATCTTTGTTATCTTACATGATATTTATTGTGCTTTGGAAATAATTTAGCTTTTTACGGACAGCAATAAATTGTAATATGTATTGATTTATTGCCACCTTCAGCAATTTTCAGTTTTTTACTAGCGTTTTTCATTGAGGCAAGACCTGTAGGATCCGGCGAAAAGAACAGATGAACTTGCTAAAAAGGTAAGAATCATGCACGCCCTGTCGCAATAAACTGTAAATTAATTTATTTAATAAGTATTATTTAATTAATTGAAAGACTGTTAATGACGTAAACATTGTCCTTGTAGTAAATGACTATTATAAGTTTGTTTTTAAAACCGCATTCTTTTCCGACAAGATATCGACCTCTTTGGTTTCTTGTTTTGTCAATTTCCGACATAGGCATCTTCTTCATCGATCAATTAATTTATAGTTTTTTAACTTCATTTTACGGTATTAGGGTCCTTGGATAACACTTTACGGTTGCTTTTATTTTTGACAACGTCCGAACTGGATTATAAAGTGACTGTCAATCGATCGAGTCCTCGATCAAAAGATACTAAAAATGTATAATATGTAAGTGTCTATTACTTAGCAACGATAATTTACACAGCGATCTTAATAAAATGATATTAAATTTATGTCTGCACATTTAAAAAAGAAAGTCATATGAAAGCCCGTACGTGCCACGGAAAAAATAATTTATAACTTACTAACTTGAGCGCACGACTTTCAAATCTTGAACGCACAAGTTACTAACTTGAGAGCACGAATTTTAAAACTTGAGCGCACGAGTTTCAAATCTTGAGCGCACGAGTTACTAACTTGTGCGCACAAGACTTGAAACTCGTGCGCTCAAATTAATAATTAGTGCGCAAAAGTTTGAAGCTCGTGCGCTCAAGATTTGAAACTTGTGCGCTCAAGTTAGGAACTCGTATGCTCAAGTTAATAACTCGTGCGCACAAGTTTGAAACTCGTGTCCTGAAGTTAGTAACTCGTACGCTCGAGATTTGAAAGTCGTGCGCTCAAGTTAGAAACTCGTGGGGACAAGTTATAAATGATTTTTTCCGTGGCACGTAAGGGCTTTCAAAGAATCAACTTTATACCTATTAGTTATTATTCATTACATACAAAACAAAATTAAATTTAAACTAACTTAAGAAAACTTGTGTATTTAATTAAACAAATAACCATAGAAATCAAACAGCAACCAATTACGCTCACAAACAAAAATATACAACTATGCATAGACGAATCCACCCACTTAAAGTCTATCATCTGTTTTCTATAGATTTGTCTTTGTTTCCGGGCGTAGGACGGGATCCTATCTAATCCTTGAATAACACGTGACCTGACTTTTTCTATTGACAAATCAAATATTTTATATATTTGAGAGAGATATTTTAGTTTAGAGGATAAAATAGGAAAATGGAGCTAGGCACGATGACTTCTGATACTAGTATTGTGTTTATATTACGATTTTTTTTCTAAAAAAATGTCAACAAGATAACAGAGTTAACATATGCCAGACAATTCCGAAACATAATACCAAATCCGACTAAAGCTATCTACACCTTGAAAATAAAAAAAATCTTTAACGTACAATATTTTTTGAAATTTCTATCGCATTAAATTTAGACTATGACTATATCCATGAAAGATTCAATGGTATTCATATCAGCACCGAAGTGTTGACTACGGGGCTGGTGATAACCTCGGCGACTAACAGTCCACAAGCAGAGTGATCGACCTGCTGGTTGCAAATAAAATATCATCAAAGATACCAAAGTTAACAAAACTACGCCAGACGCTCGTTTTGTCTAATCAAGACTCATCAGTGGCGCTAAAACTCAAACAATATGTTAATATCCGAATGATTAAGATGTTGTAAAGTTTTAACATTTTTTTCTTTCGGCAAAGTATTCAGGTACATCAAAGAGATGGCTTACATTTTTTGTTGCAGCGGAGTAAGTATTCGTAATGCAACATAACATCAACTACAAAACGTTTTAAAAATTGTCACACTAACTAACCGGACATTATTGGTCAACAAATATTATCCAAATATATGGTTGCCATCGTGAATTGGTTTTTATCGTTATTTGTTGTCTACAACACACATGTTGAGATATATATGTGCTTAGCTTAATAATAACTGACCACTATTTTAACAGCAATAACAGAGAGGCTTTAAAAATACAGTGACACTTTCTACTCTACTGAATAGATAAATGAAATGTACATGTAGTTACTAAAACAATTCAAAAGACCTGCTAGACATCTTGAGCAATGGATCTCTTTTACGAGGTAATAGCTTTAACGTTTTTGAGTTTTATGACACTTTACAAGGATATCCATCATATGGAGCTGAACAGCCCGCTTTAAGATTTTATAAAATGTTATTAAGCCATGACAGAACTTACTTCGTCATCAATGACTTTTAATAAAAAAATAAATACACTGAAGATTGTTAAATGTTCGATTTTCTGATTGACAACTCATTTTGCATAATTGGACAACATGTTTTACAACTACGACTGTTGGTACAAATCTTGCTTCTCTCCTGGCCGACATGTGCTTTGTCCCTAAAAATGATTACTATTTGCATTCAATCTACCATAGCTTAAAATTAAGACAAAACGCCTAGGTCGGGCTCTTACTTAGACCTACCTACTAATTATCGTAAGCAACATTCCAGCAGCTTCAGTTTATGATTTGTACACTTAACAACTTAAACGTTAAACTAGGCAAAGGTTGTGTTACCTAGGTGCATGTTGTCCCTCAGGATTTCTATGGTCGTCATCGTGAGTTAATTGGCCCTACTGACACATGACTGAGATATCCATCTCTTAATTTAAAAGGACAGTTATTATCGCGGAGTCAAATGTAGTCTTTTCAACTCCTGGATTTGACTTTTTCTTAGACATGGCAATGAGTAACTTAAATAGTGTCTAATTAGAGGCAGACACTGTTTACGCGTCCTGAGCAACTGAGTTCATCCATAGGTTTTATTCTATTCAGGCTACTCTCTTTATTGTTTGTGTGTTTCTGGTTTTTGTTTCGTGTTGTAAATGATTCTTTGTATCCAGATTACTAATTTTCCTTGGCGTTCGGTTCTTGTTGTTAAGTCGGTTTTCTTGCTTGTTCTCTTCATACTATTTTCCTTGACTGATTGTGTGACGTTGTAGTTAATTTGACATAATGTTTGTACATTGGAAAAAGAAACTAGCTAATAATAAAAAAATGGATTACATCTTGTTTGATTGATTGATTGCATGTCTGCTTTACGTCCATGTATTTCAGCTATATTCAGGACAGGAACAAGTCAACAAACAATAAATCAACAAAAAATGGGGGTGGGATGTGTCATAGGGAATACAACTTTGACTGCCTCTGGAAAAGAGTTTTGGGTAGGGGCGGAAAATTTAGCCTTTTGTAGCGGATACAATTAGCGTACTCTTTTTAGAATCTACAAAAGGGGTCTTAATCGTGCAAGGAGCGTGGAACTCTCTAAACACATTATCCACTACGGTCTGCGGTCAGGCTTTCCGTATTATGGCCTGACAACCCTCCAACGAGAGGGTCTCCCCTATCCGCCACCCGGGGACGCGCTGGGCTGCTCCGTGGGTCGAGCACTGGGAACCCTCCCAGTGAGGTCCCCGACATCTTGTTTGAAACAGTAAACCTAGTTATGATTTACTTCCTGTTTATATGAGATTATGTTTTCTAGCACGAGTTTTTAGATGACAGACACGACCAAAACAACACATTTTAATCAAAGAATCTTGTTGCAATAACAACGAATAACCTTTGGCGTTGAAAAATAATTGTTAGATTTATAAACTGATGGGTAATTTATTTCCCAAAATTCAGATTCGGGTTTTAAAACAATAACCACAAATAGTTTTTATTGTTCGTTTCATTAATTTGTTCAAACTGTTTCGTATTAAAAAAAATCCTTTCTAGTATAAGATGATTAACTGGTAAGTCCGAATCATTACAGTTGGGCTGCCATTAGAACACATTAACGATTCTATATTATTTAAAAGATTAACACTCCATTATTTATATCATATATTATAGTTAATGTTCTGATCTTTAAGTCAGTGGAAAAACCTATAGTTATTATAATGATAATTATTTCTTCTTTTTCTTTTCTTCCGCAATTTTTTTTCGGTGTCTGGTGTTTTACTTCAGAAATAATTCATGGCTGTAATTCAAATATGGGTAGGCATTTTATTCATGCATATTTTGTTACGAACGTAAGCGAGTGGTAATATATCATAACTATAATACTGCCTATATTCAAATAATTCATAAAATTGGGGCAACCATGAATTATTTCGATTCTGACATGAAACTATTGAAATTTTACATTTGGCGAATACATAGGTCGTGGAAAAGTTGGTAGCAAAACAGGAAGAAATATCAATTAAAAACAGACATATTTATTAACATTAATATAATTTAACAATCAAAACAAAGAACGAAAAAAAAGAATGCTTCGTTTCGTCAATGTGTTTGTGACTGTGTCGATGTGTTTGCGCGATGAAAACTGCTTACTGGATATGGTCGAGCTAATGCTCGTGTTGTAGATCCATAATGGTGCAAATTTAAATCATCAATGATTTTCCACAGTTAATCCGCATTTTGAGAAATTTGTCTGTGTTTTCATTTCGATACAGTAAATTAGTTTGCGATTGAGGCGGGAAAAGTCTCGCGGTTGTGTGACTAACATTGAACGTTATTGTAAACAACGCAAGGTCCATTGAAAACACAATTTATAAACTTGTTATCACTACCCCTTTTAAACATAAAAGATATTGACACAAAACCTTTAAAACAAAGTGTTTTATATCCTTGCCCAACTTTTCTGTCTATATAACATGGTTTAAAAATTGGATAACACTTAATCAAAAAAGACAATTGTGTATGCTTTTGTATAAGGGAGTTTTATAAAAAGTCTTAAACCTTCCACCCCTCTAACCATATATTGTAATTTCAGTATTATTATACAGAGAGTTTGAATTGTCAATGACGAAGTAAGATCAGTCTTGAAATTACCAGGGATTTAGAAGGTATCATTCTGTTTTTAAAAAGGATCAAAAATGGTCCTGCAATAGCATAACATCCTGACATCACTAAACAGTTACAGACGTTCCCGTCCAGCCCACGGTTATTTACACAAAGGTTTATAGGCAATGCAAACTTGATTTGCGTAATCGGTAGACTATTGGAAAAGGTGTTTACATTCTTTTGTTAGATAACATATGTTTTCTGTAAAATATGCCAATGTCCCTAAATTGCGTGTCAGCATTTATCGATTTAAAAGTTATAAAGCTGTACAAATATCTTGATTCTATCAAATTTCCATACTCGTAAAACGCTAGATAATATATTTTTAACAAATTGATCTTTCCATGGTAGTGGTTCAGTCGTTAATTTTGGTAAAGATGAATAGCCCATACAGCTGTTGTCTCCCTACATTTATGTTAGTTTTTTCAAAGACTATTTAGTCTACGAATGACAAACAATGGTGTCGGCTTGGAATTTGCTCGTTTTCATTTATTGTTTTTCATTAGGTAAGAATTATATTATGTGATTAGAATACATTTTTGAGGAATTGATATTTCTTTAAAGATTCCGTTTGCAAAAAAAAGAAATTAACTAAAAGTAATGTGTATAAAACATATCGTTTTTCACTCAAAATGATTATTTCCAATACATTTGTATTTGTAAAAAAAACTAAAAAATAGTAGAGACTCTGTTTTAATCTCTTTGTCTCAACAGTTCTGACTAGCTACATCATAGTTTTAGCGCTTCCCTTATAGCGGATTGAGATGCTATTTAACAACAATTCTGTCAGGCAATCATTTAGCAAAAAGATATATTAATGTATTAATGTAATTAATTAAAGAACTTTCTCTATGTGTGCAGATTTTCTCTCAAAACATTTTAATCGTAAGTTACTGTGACGTTAAACAAGATTTTTAAGGAAATGAACATTAATAAAATGCCAATTCGTGCAAACTATACATTTGAGGAATAAAAAATTTGTCTTCGCTATTAAGGTTAGGATTCAAAGTTTGTAAAAAATATGTTCTTCCTGTCCAAATATTTATTTTTTTTCAGTGCGTTGAAAGTTAAAAAATTACCTACAGTTTATTAGATAGTCTGACAGCTTGGAATGGAGTCTTTTATAATTTTATTATCTTTTATAACAACTGAAAATGTGTTGTCTTTTAGGGCGTGAACAAAACTTTTTTTCTTAATTATTTGAATACCCCTAATGCAAAAAATCAGTGCGCGAACCTATCTGAAGTATTAATTAGAGTAATCGAGTTCCAATAATTAATCCCAAGCAGTCTTATTGATGAATTAGTTTTAGAGTGATTTAAACCTAAACTTATTAACAAGATAAACAATTATATGGTATCAAAGTTTGCAAATAATTATTTTGAAGCCATCTAACAATTAACTCGTTTTAATTTTTTGGAAATACATTTTATATGCAAGTGATCTTATTAACGCTTTTATTCTGCACTGGTTACTATATAAGTCAATGCATTACATAATACATAATTGCAAACATTATATAGCCTTTTTCGTTTGGATTGTATGAGTTTGGGACACCTAATTTGTTATAAATAGAACCTTTTCATATGCATTAAAAAACAATTAAGCACTTTTTTGTACATGTTATTTGTGCTTAGCTTTGTATTCATGACAGTATTATACATTTTAAAATTCATAAATTGTCACCCATTAAATCCTGATATGCATACTTGCCTTTACATAAGCTTTTGATCAATGTAACATATATTTAGTTTTAAACTTTATATGTTTAGATTGTGGTAGGTAAACATAATGTTTGTATTAAAGTACATGTATCTTTACTTCCTCTGTTTAGATTGTGTCTTGTAAATCTACAACTATAATTCCGTAATGGTTTTGCTTTAAATCTGGGGCACACGACAAAGGACACTACCGATACAATCATTTTGAACTTACCTAGAACCAGAGTAAATAAATTTCATCCAAGATATAAAGGTTATACAGTTTATTATAAGCGCCTTTCGTAGACTATTTGGTGTAAACTAAACTTTCCGGCAATCTAGATGACTTCAACCAATTTTTCACTTACCGTTCATTGATATCAATATTTTTCAGGTTTGCGTACGGTGTTTGAACGTCACTACTTAAACATTTCTTTCCATCTTACGGTCGATATATACAATTTTCTAGATCAGTCGCATATATTGTTCAATAGGTTTCTCGGACAAGGTTTGGTTGTACATGTGTAGATATCATTCCTTCATAAGATCAATGGCCGTGACTACGACTTAGATCACTGGAACAAACAATTTAACGACCGAATGACAAATTTGACCTGAACTATTGTGAGGCTTACTTTTCCTTGAAACAGTCAATATCTGTCAGGTCTTCCGTTTGCCTGCCGAACAGCTCTTATACACCTGGGTATATACTGATTTAATCGCTGTACTCAAGCCCAAGGCCATTAAATCTGAAGTGTATGCTGTAATTCCTGCAGTGTTTGGGGCGGTGGTTGACGTATACGTATGCGGCGGTCGAGTTCATTACACAGATGCTCATTCGGGTTTAGATCTGGTGACATTGAAGGCCAACGCATACCATTTACGTTCTGTTGCTCCAAAAAGTCAACAACGGTCCTTGCAGTATGCGGTCTGGCATTATCATGTCGAAAAGCCTCCATATGGATTACGATTGCGGCAATAAGTGAGGTTGTAGAATCTAGTCACGATAGCGAACTGCATTCAAGTTGCCTGGAATATGAACCAATGGTGTTTTTTCTGTCGTTAGAGATGCCAGCCCTCATCGTCCAAAATTGTTGACCTCAACGACACAATTATGTGCAAATCGTTCGTTTCATCGCCTGTAGACCCGAATTCGGTCATCTCTCCTTTTTTAGCAAAAAGCAAGAGTCGTTGCTGAACCACACTCGTCTTCAGTTCCGCAGATCCCAACCTCGAACAGTATTACACCATCGTACCTTTTCCTTCGATGTTGGTGGCTCAAAGTGGCTCCAAATAATGGTCGTCTAGCGCGCAACCCAGGGTTTTGCAATTGATTTTGCTCATTCTAGGGGTGTTATTGGAAGATTGTGTTGCAGGAACGGTCCTTTTGCGTCAAAAGAACAGCCTGATGTACTGATCCTGAACGTAAGTAGTAATACGTTGGCCCCTTTTGCGAGTTCTGTCTTCTGCAGTGTCAAGCTGCTGGTACCGCAGTCCTGCGGTGAACATTGAAGTGTCTCGCAACGTCAGTCTGTGATTTATCGGCCTGGAGTCGTTGAAGAGCGATGTTCCAGCTAACAGCGTCTAACCTCGATAGATGTCAATTAGACCACTGCGGTAGAGAAATGATGTACCGAGTTTTTTACCCGCTAACACATCACCCATGAAATGCATGTGTAACAAAACTGATTTTTGTCAAGCCTCATTACAATACATGTTTCAAAACGTGCGTACTAGATTTTCAAGCTTTATTGAATTTAAATTCAGTACATGGTCAAAGATCATATGGTGTTTAAGTGTAATCACCACTATTTAATTTCTCAGTTAGCACTTTATATTTAAGAAAAAAATCATTTTCAAAATTGCAAATTGTGTTGCGTTCCTTTTTGGGAGAGTATATCATAAAAATAAAGCCTACCCATATTTAAATAATTTATAAAATTGGGACAGCCATGAATTTTTTTTTATTCTAATATAAAAATATAAAAATGTTACATGTTGCGCCTACATAGGTAAATGTTTATTTTGGCCAATTTCCGAGATCCTGCCATGTTGCAAAATTATTATTTTTCTCCAATAAAATTTGCTACAAAAATGAAGAAAGATATTATTAAAAACAAACATACATATGTAATAATATTAGCAATATAATCTAAGAATCAGAACAAAAAATGACAAAAATTAAAGTCGAGCGGTGTGTCCGAATACCATTAAACGTCAGGAAAGCAGACGAACCGTTGTAACCAACGCAAGGTCCCTTGAAAAAAGGGAAGAAAAAGTCATTTTGTCACATGTAAAAAATAAAGGCATCGTAAAAATTAAGGACGTGTTATCAGGCAAACATTTTGTTCTATTGGATCTTCGTAATACAAATGTAAAATATGTGTAATCACCACTATTTAATTTCTCAGTTAGCACTTTATATTTAAGAAAAAAATCATTTTCAAAATTGCAAATTGTGTTGCGTTCCTTTTTGGGAAAGTATATCATAAATATAAAGCCTACCCATATTTAAATAATTTATAAAATTGGGGCAGCCATGAATTTTTTTTATTCTAATATAAAAATATAAAAATGTTACATGTTGCGCCTACATAGGTAAATGTTTATTTTGGCCAATTTCCGAGATCCTGCCATGTTGCAAAATTATTATTTTTCTCCAATAAAATTTGCTACAAAAAAGAAGAAAGATATTATTAAAAACAAACATACATATGTAATATTATTAGCAATATAATCTAAGAATCAGAACAAAAAATGACAAAAGTTAAAGTCGAGCGGTGTGTCCGAATACCATTAAACGTCAGGAAAGCAGACGAACCGTTGTAACCAACGCAAGGTCCCTTGAAAAAAGGGAAGAAAAAGTCATTTTGTCACATGTAAAAAATAAAGGCATCGTAAAAATTAAGGACGTGTTATCAGGCAAACATTTTGTTCTATTGGATCTTCGTAATACAAATGTAAAATATGGAAAAATTAAAAAAGCAAGCAAACGGAGGGTGTGATTTTAGAAATGGCTGAAAAGGCCGTATTTTACTGAATATATAAAAAGAGGTTTGTTTTAAAAGCGTTTGAAGGAGGTCATATATCATTTTTTCTTGATCTGAATATTTATTACATACTTATCGATATTTAAGCACACTCTCAATCAATAAACCTAAAACTCTACAGACTGCTATGTTATGACATATATATCAACATAACCACGATTTCTTCCAGCGACCTACTAATTAGTGTCCGCATTGCTGCCAATATTTTTATAATCTCGAAGGCTAGTGTTAGCGTACTATAATATGCATCTTCTACGTATCCCGTATAGGAAACATCATAACGTAAGCCTTTTATACAAATCTATTAAAGTATTTGTCCGTCCTCCAACTTCAACTGGAAACCTTGTCATATTAAGGTTGTTTTACATTTAAACATTTTACTTCAGTTTAACCATGTTATGCTTCAAATAATTTTTTGCTGTTTTCTTAACCAATGTAACAGACACTAATGACTTTCTGTGCAAATTAATGAACAATATGGAATTGTACTTTAAAAAAAAATTTCCAGAATTTTTGAAACATTCTTTTGTTATCTGCCTCCTAAAATTTTTCTTATTTCATAATTAGTATGTATTTTTGCATATGAAAACAAAATTATTATGGGCTGTTTTTTTAAAATGATCCCAACAGCTTATAGCGTAGCTTATATTAAACAATAAAGAAAAAATACAAAATAAATCACATTAAAAAGAAACTATATCTATGAACATGTCATTTGTTGCACTCCTGACAGCTGAAGGTGCCCCTTATTTATTTGTTAATCTTAACAGATTACCAGATTCAGGGTATCTTGCAGTTACTGTTTTGATGCAGGAGATGTATATTTAACATTTTTCGTTCGTTTAATCATAGACAAAAATGAAAAAAAAACATTTAATAAGAACTTAATGCAACATGGCTTAAATTTGTGATGCACTCCTGACAGGGTAGTTATTTTTTCAAAACAATATTTTCATACTTTTGTTAAAATTCAACATACTTTCTTTTGATATTTCTCAATAAGGTACACATACAACTGTGTAATAAAAAAGAATTATGTACATACTTGACAATTTGGTTAACATTTAAAAATTGACATTTTACATTTTATGTGTCAAAGAACGCGTTGCACTCCTGACAATTGTGGCATGTTTTGTTATCTGAGATATTCTTTAAGATGTTTTGCAGATATGTTACCCACAACTAGACATACATTTGCAACTATTTAGAAATAATATATCTATTAATTTGACAAAATTAGAGAACCATGACCTGTTTGGGTTATTTGTCTTGAAACCGCCCATAATATAAAAGTAGATTTACTGTCACGTTCATGACTCATAATTTTTATAATTTCATTTCTACTCTGTAATTTTATTTGATATTGATATTGATATATTGAAAATTTGATATAATTAGATATGTTCTAATTATTGAACTTAGACCATGTTCTCCTTTTTGACCCGACGCTGCGTTTGAATATAAGGTGTGTTTCATATTAGGGTGTGTTTGATTTGAATATGTGTTTCCTGTTTGATTATATGAGGCATTGCACCAATTCAAGATTAATCAAGTTCTTAGGCATCCTTTCATGGCAGTTCACTATGTAAGTTAAATTATCATATTTAAGGTTTAATTATCAGTTATATCACTGGCAATAAGCTTGTACCTTTATCATTTTTCCAAACAGTATAAACCGTTTTGCGGAAATCTATAAAAGTGCAAACTTTTTATTATTTTGAAAATAATGTTCCATCAATGTACGTAAGACAAATATATTTTGTCATTTGTACTCTGCCCTTTTCTAAATTTGGCTGGAACATTTGGAATAAGATCTGATAGGTCAATATCAAAGTGTGACGACTGGGCTGGTGATGCTCTTGTGGAAAAACAGTCGACCAGCAGAGGCTTTGAACAGTGGTCTTAGCCTTAAAATGTTGATTCTCTAGAAAATACTAGGGAAACCAACAAAAACACGTATGAAACTACAAGTCTTAGAGTAAATGAATGGGTTAATTTAAGTGTTCTCTTTAAAGTGGCCTTTCTTTATGATGATCGACCATACACATTCGTCGCAACCAATTATGGTTTGCTTGTTTCTCTTTGTTTTCCTCATCGTAAAACCAATGGAAATTTTAAGATACTGTCTATGAAAAATACACTCATTTATAAATTACTTAAAAATCTCCAAAAAGATTATTCCAACTGAAAATGCATTTTGTGGCACAAAATGTGACTGTAAATAAAACTTGGCTGCCCTGGGTTATGGCGAATTGTACATAAGATAAGCATTATTATCTCTAGTATACAGTTTAGTGATTATGTTGTAAGTGGCAAAAATGTGTTTTTATAGTAACAGTGCAGTTACATTTTCGATATGTTGGATTGTTTCATTTTTGTTACAGTGGAAAGTATGTGTCATTATCCGTGTTCCCGTCTGCATAGGGCAACGTATGTTGGAATGTCTGGATCTACTATGATCATATCGAAATTTTCATGTGAAGAACCCAACAAAGTAACCCATAATGGAATAACCGCAGAATGTTATATCAGAGATGAACCATTCTTGGTTCAGCGGTAAGTGTCAATTTTAGTTACAAAGTTTAATCTGCTTTAGGTATCTTTGGCATTGTTTAAATGTTCATAGGTTTTATTTCCTTTTATTAATTATTTGCTTATCGTTTGTTTATTTTATTTAAATTTGACGTCAGTTTCATACCTGCTTGTCTTACATACCTGTGATTGACTGAGATAATACGCTTTCGGTATTTTTTTCTCCGATAGAGCCTCTTGATCTACAACATCTCTTGAATAAATATAGATGCTTAAAGCGTGTATAATAATATACTACTAAAAACGTCCTACTAACCATGCAAAACGTGCCAAAGCTTGATCATCTTAAATTCAAATGCCAAAACATTTGAATTCATAAAAATGGGTGATCATTGCACATAACCAAAAGCCGGATTTTTGCACCGTTCACTTATGTTTCCTCCCCCAAAACAAATGACCAAAAGTGGCGTTACATAATGTATACCCACAAAAAGACATTATGTAAAATGATTTCTTTATTAAACATTCTTCTTGTATACTTCAATGAGTGTCGGGCGGACTTCAGAGCGGGTAGTTAAAAGTTATTTGGTGGTTTTTCAGATTACAAAGATGTGGAAGCGAATATGTCTATTTTAAGTGAGGTTTACGCAAACAGCAATATTCCTTGTCCCAACCTATGTATTTAATGGCAGTTAAAGTTTTCTTATGACCATAATTTTCCCTAATCAATTTATTATTTTTGTTGTATAGCTGCAATTAACAACCCAAAGACAGCAAACAACATGAAAGTATTTAACAAAAAATTGTGTGCTTCTAAAATTTATTGAACCAATTACCGCAATTTGTGTTCGTTATTAAAATATTCTGAATATTATTCTGAATAGTCTGAATATTATTTCCCATAATAAAAAAAACCCACCAGAATCAATAGACAGAAGCACAAATACGGCTGCATATTTAAGAAAAAAGGATTGCATTATAATTATATAAAAATCGTTCTCATTTGTAGTTATGTTCAGTGTTATTTCCGAAACTAGTAGGCTACCTGAAAGATGTCGGTCAATGTAAAGCAGAACGGGTCATCTCACAGGTCTGCCTACTTAGCATGGGATAGTTGTTAAATATCCCGTTTGTGTTTGTAACAGCAATATTGTTATTGTTGGTTATTTTAGCCGAGAAGGAAACATGTTTCGATGTGTGAAACAAATGGCAGTGGATCCAACAGGTCTAATAGCGATCTTATACGTATTACCATATAGTAAGTTTTATGCATAGCCACTTACACTCAGCATTATATTGTCAGGACCATAATTCAAATAATATAGATACACGTAGCCATGCACACTAAATGGAAATGTAAACAGTTTAAATAACGCAATATATCCACATTTAAAATCTACTTCCGCGTCGTCAAATGATGCAATGATGATGAAAAGTAACACATTGATGCTGTATGTATTACTTAACTTGCACTAGATACACAAAACCGACTATTCAGTCATTATATCACTCATCATTAAATTTACAGATCATGATTTTTAAAACATCAAAAGGCTTGCAAGGAACGCAAAAGATACCAGCACGCGTTGAAATATATTTGGCATTTAAATAATATCACGCGTGTTGGAAAATTAGCTGACTTGATAGGTAACGCCGAACATTGCTTGATGATCTCGAAAATGACCCCGGAAAACGGTAGACAATATTAGTGTCGCCCTCAAATCACCTGATCGGCAACCGGAAAAGGGTGATAATGTGATTGTCTCCCTCGACACTCCTTATTAGTTTAAACTCACGTTTGCATTATTTATATTTACAATAACGGACCAAAACAAGTATATTTAGAGTAATAAGAAATAATCCCATTAAAGAAGCATATTTCGTCTATGCTGATTTTGTGAGTAAAATAATAAAACAACTGTGGCCTCCGTATTCGCTGGACACGCAGAATTGTTACTTTCAGAGAGTGTCGCACGGGCTAAAGCTACCTCTTAGAAGGCTACAATTGTATAATATTGACGCACATAGATAATATTAATTTATTGACTCGATATTTTAACACTTTAAAAACGACTATTAGAAACGGCAAAAATATGATGCTTTGACGAAGTTTCCCCAACAAGATATGAATATAACGTTTATCTTAGAATTTTACAAATTGAATGTCGATATTTCCCCACAATGCATATAATAGCGTACTTTCTATATTTTAAACAAGTTGAAAAATTCCAATTATTTTGGTGCCTCAAACATTGCGCATAGTGATTATGCATATATTAAGTGGGTGGAAAAAGATACCGCTGAATAGAGCTTAGCAGTTGTAACAACGTGATTGTCTAACGGTAATATCTATATAACTTATCGAATAATAAAAAATACTGATAAAAACATTTACTTGTACATATTTGTTTACAAAAATGTGTTATTTAAGGTGTAATCATTATTTTATTTTGAAGCTAATTTTACCTACAACCCAACCTTGTGTGAAGTATGCTCTGTTCCTGGAACATGGGAAGGATTATATTTTCGAGGTTTGTACTGTGAACACGGAATTAATTTTTTAAATTCTTTTCTTAATAAGATATATATCTTTATATTTTATGCTATATATTAATGACGTAGAAGAAGAACTATTTTGACCTTACCACAAAATACTTAAGAGTGGAAAGCGGCTTTCGTTTTATAGAGTAGAATTAGATTAACACTGCCACGCATGCAATTTTTTTGCCTTTTTTACTTTCGCGGTGGCAGTAACGTTGCAATATAGCAACGTTTCCGCAGGTCATAAATGTATGACGTTAATAAACGTTCTGATATGCAGATCGATAAAAATTTTTTTCGTAAACTTTGTTTTAGAAATCTCGAGTACCTGTTGAAAACTTTTGCAGAAAAACATACAAACACACAAAGATGAATTTCAATGTTGAATGGGGTCAACTCAACAAATTAGCTATTGCAATAATGTAAAATCGTAGGTTTTTAGCGGAAAATGACTAAAATTTAGAATAGCACAACACTGTGATTCAAATTATAATTAGTCAGAAGTTAATATAAATAACTAAAGTCAGATTATGTAAGCAAAACTAGCATTGAATGACAACGACAATGTAATAACTAATCAGATTGCAAGGGTCGTAAGAAAATAAAAAAAATAAATAAATGACATTATACGATTGCTTTGTTTTAGAGAAAACTGTAAAAAAAGTACTACAATACCTTTTTGGACTAGTCGTAAAAAAGGAGATTAGATGCATCGGTATACCAAATTTATTCCCACAATTGGGTGTCGGTAAATCTCGAAAATATAAATTTCATATATAATACATATTAACTTCGAGTAAAAGGAACAGATATAGAAAAAGAATGATTTAAATGCTGCACACATTTCAATAAGTCGACGAATCTTGTGCAGGCGATCAGATTTATTTGCAGGAATCTATGTGTCCACGTTGTAAGAATGGATATACTAGCATTGATTGACAATAAGACTGTATTTTTTGTGACGGGTCGTAAAAAATAAAAATATAATGACATTAAACCATTGCATTTTTTAAGAGAAAACGTAACAAAAATAATACACTTCCCTTTTTTGACGAGTCGTAAAGGGAATAGATAGAAAACGAATCATGCACACATTTTGTAATACATTGTTTATCCTTAAATTCGTGAACCTCTAAAATCAAGCTGCCTGTACCTCTTCTTTGTACATGCGGTCTATGGAACCTCGGTTTCGGACCATACTATAAAGGCATTGATGATGCTTAGATCAATAAGGAAGTTCATTAAGTATTTCCACCATTATTTTGATGATCTAGTGTCATAATTTAAAGGTCAGAACCGCAAAAAGGAATTTAGTTGTATGTTTATCAAAATACAAAGACTTATGTCTTTTTGAACTTTATCTTATTTTTTTAAGTTAAATGAATACGCACATACAATTTGTAAATATCGATGTAATTATTCAACCCTTAGTAAATGTAGTACTTGTATCGTTACTAAAACTTGCATAAACATTTGTTGTTTTGTAGCAGTGAAATCCAATGGTAAGTTTATTACATCGTACCATTCTATGATACGTATAACACTTTTAATTATTAATCAATAATTACTAATTAATATAAATGCAACTAGTTTGCAATCAGTCATGTTAATTATCCATCCGAGCGCTCCAAAGTCGTCTATCTATCATTTGGTCGAGCCTCTCTGCCAAATCTGTAAATTAAATTAATGTTCTATTCAGGTAACCCAGGATCAAACCGCATTAAATATTGCATCAAAATGCTTTTGACAGTAGTTAGCAATCAGTTCTGTTAATTATCCATCCTAGCGCTCCAAAGTCGTCTATCCATCATTTGGTCGATCCTCTCTGCCAAATCTAAATTAAATTAATGTTCTATTCAGGTAACCCAGGATCAAACCGCATTAAATATTGCATCAAAATGCTTTTGACAGTATGGCATATAACCCTTTGGTATATATTTAGGTATACCAGTATTCATATATAGTGTGCAAATAAATGTAGAATAGAAGATATGATATTCATGTTGAATGGAAAGCATTCAATATCATTATAATTTTACTAAAGTTTACAAGTGCTTCTTTCCGTTTCTTTTAGTATGCTCGAAATTAATCGTGGGTCGGTAAAAAACAAGTATATTATATCGCAGATGAGACGGATGTGTTGCAGGTTGAGAAACTACATTTAACCTTTTCAACAAAAGACAAATATAAATACAAGTTACACGGAACTCATTTATTTATTACAAATAATTATAAATAATTAATTTAAAACGATAATTAAGTTCCCTTTTTTAAAAGTTCAAGTGTATCCTTAAAGTGATATAGCAAGTTAATAAACGTAGTTATAAAGGTAATTATTACTTGATTGATTTGATGTTTGCTCTACGTCCAGCGAGCAGTATATCAGCTATATTTAGGACCTAACCAGTTAACACGCAATAAATCAACAAAAATGGGGATGGGATGAGACATAAGGATCAAACTTTTGAATGCCACTAATCCAGTAATTTCCAACAGTTACACGGATACATGTCCTTTATATATATTATATGGTATGTTCGATGTTTTATAGTATATTTTTGAAGATTACCATGTTTTCATTGGAACAGTTGTAGAATATTCTAAAATATTCTTTTCTAAGTGAAAAGCCAATATTGCAATTGGTTAAAATATACAAGTATTCAGTACAAATATAACGCTAAACTAATTAGTAAAATTGTAGCGTCTCATATTTTACCACCAGCAACTTGATGAACAAGTGCCCAGACTTTCGAAACATTATATCTCATTCCTTATTTTTCGAGTGGTCGTTTTGATTTGTTCTGTTTGCTGTATTTTAAAGGTGTGCTTGCCTTCTTGTGTTTGTTATATTCTGTAAAACGTTTCTTTGTAGTATTGTACTTTTGAGTGCGCAAAAGTATCATTGGGTGTACTTGTTTTCGAAAGCTATTTCGTGGTCTCCGTAAATGATCACTTGTTTGTACATGCTTCGTTTTGAACAATCATTTTATGCTGTGTTTGTATCGTCTGCTCTTTATGTGTTTTATTGTATAATTTTAAAGTCATTCTTTTACAGATAATTATATGTCAGATTACAAAGTAAAAGGTAATATTCATTAATTTATTGTCTATAAAGGAAAATTAATATTCACTAATTTTTCTCGTATCTTTTTATGGTATATATGTCGGAAGTATTGCGCATCAGTTTCAA
The DNA here is from genome assembly GCA_944474755.1 of Limnoperna fortunei. Taxonomy (NCBI): domain Eukaryota; kingdom Metazoa; phylum Mollusca; class Bivalvia; order Mytilida; family Modiolidae; genus Limnoperna; species Limnoperna fortunei. Next base: position 27,698,207 of record OX104121.1, read on the forward strand.
AAATATATTAAATACAAATATAAACATCTGACTGTATTGTAGAGATAAAAATAATCTCTTTTCATGTTGGTAATATCTAATATATTTGAAGGAAACATTTGTAAGTAACGCTAGAAAAGGTCAGTTACGAATTATTGGTAACATATGCATAAATAACCCAATTCTGTTGTATAATAAATAATTATATTTTTGCTATAAATTTCACTCTTACTGCAGAAATATTCTCGATAGCCCTTTGTGTGCATTTCAATACTTACCTACTAATGTTCTTTGAGCCATGCTCAGCTCATAAGGCTTGACAGCATCCTTTAACACACCAACTTAATTCCATGTTTTTTACCGAAGTCTTTCCGCTTTGCTTCTGCACTTCTACGCCATGTTGTTTCAATGCAAAACTTTTATTTTGTTTGGATCAGGAATAAATTGCACTTCGTAATTTGTGTTTGAGAAGGCCAAAAATAAAGCCAAATCCACTCATACCGTCGGTTTCCTTTATTGAAATTATCGAGAATTTGTTAAAATATGTGTGCGGCGCAAATTATAAAGAATATTGTGCAAAAAGGGTTTCATTATAAAGGTAATGGAAATGCACTAAAATGTATTGGCTACAAGTCACATCGCTGGTTTGTCAATAAATACTCATATTATGAATAGAGCGCAATTCTTCCACTTTTTACCTTTGAATCATTCCTAACCTGTCTACTATTACAACAAAATGTTTTTTTTTAGAAAAACTGCCACGTAAGTATCTGTTTCGGTGCAAGTTTAATAAAAACGACTTTATCATCAATTGCAGTAAAGACATTGTTTAAGTATCTGTTTCGGTGCAAGTTTAATCAAAAACGACTTTATCATCAATTGTAGGAAAGACATTGTACTTTAAAGAAATTTATTAATATGTTCACCAATATTTTTGTTTTGGATATAGCGCTGTATGTTTACCAGAACAAAATACATTTTTTTTTATTAAAATGTAAGTAGTCATGACGATTACATGTATGACATTCTAACTATAGTGAAACTACCATTTTATATTTAACATGGATCAGCGAGAATTATATATCAATTCGCGGAGTAGTTATATAAAGAGTGCACCCATGTATTATCTTCTTAACAATATGTTGTAGCGTGCATTGTCAAGTAGGTAATTGAGATATGCCTCTTTGTCAAAAGCATTCGCAAGCTTTTTTGTGCACATTAAATGCATGACTTTGCACATGCAAGGATAACACTTTCTGCGCCGCTTAGATAACAATTGGGAAATAACTTTTTTTACTTTTATGCATTAATGTGTTGATCAGAAAAAAATTAAAATCTATAATAATTTAGATCCAAATTCACCACATGTAAATAACATACTGTATGCATATGTAATATATCCACTATTAATTCTTTGAGAAAGCTATGTACGAAGGGTTTAGTTTAAACATAGTTTTTTGTTAATAACAAAATGGATTGGGCACAAGTAAATCATACTTATGAAGTCCTCTCCAAAATATAATATTTACATGTAATATTTATACGAACGAGCATGCAAATAATACGGGAAACCCAATGTACGAAGGGTAGTTAATATTAACTTGCAATGTAAGTCTCAAATAAACAACATAACGAAATAATGTTTAATTTCTCATAGCTTTAGGATGTAATGTGCCGAAGGGCTGTCCAATAAAGAATCCATGCCACGATATCCCTTGTACCGGATGTGAACCGAATGAAGATGACGGCTTGTGTTGCGCAGCATGCCAAACGAATTCGCCTGCCAAAAATAAGGATAAATGATATTCAATTTTACTGACACTGACTTTTAACATGCCCAATAATAAATAATAGTGTAAAAGCCCATACAGCCTTTAATTAGTTTTTAAAATTATTTACCTACACATGATTTCTGCTACAAATTCAAAAGGTGCAGGTGTTACAACAAACGTCCAGTAAAAACTGCCTTAAAAATGATTTTTTATGCAACTTTGGGTTGGAACATACACTTTTTTACTCTGTTGCAAGAATAGAGTGTCCGATTAATGATACATTAAACCTTAAAAAATTATACAGACAGCTGCAATACCCGTAAAGCTAACAGATGATTATAGAAAAAATTGTTTACAACATCTATACTCACAAACTTGTGCAAATTACATAACGGCTTTAAAATTATTTCTAATGGTGATTAACTTAAAAAAAAACGATTACTTCAAGTACTAATAATGAAACATTGACGCTCATGTTGAGGTCATTTTTATGTTCGTGATTATACATTGATTATCTGCAAGTAACTATACTACTGTAAATCCAATTTTAAACTGAGAGAGTTTACATTACATAAAGTACCTTGTTTGGGTTAATTAACTCTTTTCCTTTTATCGAATTTTCTTTGCCGAGAAACAATGTTTGTAGTTAAAAACAATCAACCAAATAAATGACTTCTAGCAGGTGATAAGCGATGATTGTAATCGTTTATAAGACTATAAAAACCAATAAGTAACATAAAACCCAACAAACAGAGGTGTTTCTGACCTTATCTTGACTTTTCTTATTGTGGGCGGTCCCAAAACTAGTGTAGGGGCCTTTTAGTTATCCGAATGTATATTTGCTCACATAATACAGATGTAGCCTATGACTAATCATAAATTCATAAAACGACTGTGCAGTTAATGCAGGGACTAAATAAAAAACAGGTTATCAGGAATACGGTAATTGGTCGAGAAAATTTTTAACAAATCACAGACACAGGCCCGTTTAACGTCGAGCAAGCAATATTTCAGCTATATTCAGGACGTACCCGGGAACGAAAACAACCGAGACGACATTAGTGGCATATCTAAAAACTATATATGCGAAAAGTTTTAACTCACTTAGCAGCCTAGTAGTCATTTGATTTTGATAAATAATTTGCGTTTAAAAAGTATTTTTTGATGATTTGTGTTATATTCTTTTTATGTGTATCAACTGATAATGCTCGTCACAGCATACTGGCATTTAAAAAAAATAGGCAGTTGTTCATTTCTAGCCTAGGTGTCTAAATGCATAATTTTCAATTCAAGCTGCATAATCATGATGCGTAAGAGGTTAAAATTAACACTACTGAGTCCACTGAACAGGCAACAATGCATGATATGTAGACAGTTTATAACGTTCATTAGTTGCACTACAACTAATTTCTTGTTCTGTTTAAAACATTAGCTAAAAAATTCCATATGTCTACACTAAGTGATTGTCAATGATGATATTTACTGATCTGAGTTATGATTAATGATGAAACATGCAGTATTACTATTGTAGGGTAATTATAAAAGATAAGGGATTAGAAACAATGACGGAAAAAGACATTTATAAAAAGAGAAACAATGGCACAAAAAGACTTATAAAAATGAAATCGTACAAACACACAACAGAGAACAATTTTCAAATTCAATGACAAACTGATATGTGTATTAAGTAGTAATGTTAATGCATTAAAAGACCACATCCATACGCTGACAAGAAGATAGTAGAAGCCAGGTCCTTTAATTTTACATATAGATAGTTTTAACATATTATTTGCTCAAATATGCAAAAAGGATAAGACAAAAGTTAAATAAATTTATGAAGCCTTCTCCAAATATACAACATATTACAAAAACGTTGGTGGAGAATGCATACAATTTAATGCAAATTATAGTAAATTTTATGTGTAAGAAATGTACAAGGAGAACGAGAGAAAGTATAAGGAAAAAATATTGCAGATATTAGAAAAATTTAAGAATAAGGATGATGTGATTATATGTGCGATTCAACAGCCCTGTGTAAAATGCAATAAGCAAAATGGAATCTTTATAACACTTTAATATACATGTTTAAAAACTTGTTCGTTCTGGTTGGTGGGCGATAACACATGTTAAAGTGTTAGATGTACTGAACAGTAAATCAGCAGCAAGGTAAGGTTATCATATAATATGTCTCTAATAATAGTATTATTTAGAACATGCAAAGAAATAATAATACTAATCTTCACGGTCACAGCCACAACGACAATATGGATCAGAAATAATATTAACTTTGTAAAGATCACAGTTTAAAAATAAAGCAAAGCATCTTAGTTGGGTTAGGACAATATTGAATTTGCGCTGTGCTGTCCATATTAATAATGCGTTGGAACTTATGGGTTCAGGATTTTTTTTAGGTTGGATTTAAATTTAAATCACTTAAAGATATATTCGACATTACGGATTGACAAATCTAAGCTGTTCTAGTGTCGAATAGTTAACGGTATGCAAGATTTGTTAGAGAAGTCTACAATATTATAGTGGTCATAATGTAATTACCGTTACGCATGGGATACACGGACGTGCTTTGTATAGTTGGCTGTATAAAATTACAAAGATATGGTGGTACAGAACTATGTTGTATATTATAAAACATTTTTAGTTCCCTACGTTTTCTAAGCTCAGACAAAGGCTCCCGCCCCGGTATAAATATTAATTAAATTTATTTAGTAAAATTTGGTCGGCGTATGACGATTCTAAAAGCCTCTTGCTGCAGTTGCTCAAATGTATTGCAGTAATGCACCCCAACCTTATTCAAAACTTCACAGCCATACTAAAACGTGGTCTTATTAAGACTAAATACAATTTGTTTTAGATTTTTCCTATTTAATTTATATTTAAGTTTTGTTTGTACGTTTAGGTGTATAGAAACACATCATATAATATTTTCAATGTGTATGTATCACTTAGCATCACTGGTAAAAGTCACTCCTAGACGTTTATGAAATTTAGTACCTGAAATATCTGTGAAAGGTCACGACTGGAATAGCTGCACGATGTTTAGTCAACAAAACGTCTGTAAAAAGAAAAAAACATTTTCAGTTATATCATCCTTGGGGAACACCAGTATATACATAATACAAAGCTCCAACGACGATTGTTTCATAACTACTCTCTGTTGCCTGTAATTTGAACGGCTTTTCAATCCTTCTTAAAATTTTCATTAACACCATTGGATATTAATTTATATAATAATATTTTATGCTGAAATTTCTCGAATGCTTTGGAAAGATCACAGAAAACAAATTAAACAGTTTATTTCCTTCTTCTCGAGTTAAATTAAATATAGAATTATATATTTCTAACAACTGATGGGCAGTGGTACAGTTAGAAAGAAAGCCAGACCGATATTTATATCTTAGATTATTTCTTTGCATGTGGTTAAATAGATATAAATAACAAGTTCCATTATTTTCCCTACGCAGCTAATGAGGAATATTAGTCTATAGTTAGACGTTATTGAGCTGTCGCCATATCCAACAATGGAGGACATTACACGATTTTAATAACGTAACCATGTAGCCATGTTGAATTTTAATGGGACCTTTACAAAAAGTAAACATACAAGTTAATGGTTTTTCTAAAAGATCGTGTGCAACTTGTTTGGATTTCTGCGATAAATGAACTTTCCGAATAGTATAATTAAATCAGTTTAATTTCTGAAAAAGGTTTCTTATAAATCAATTTAAAAATGACCATAGAGATCGATGAAATTGACCATTGATCGCCATATAAACCACGATAAAAATCGCTATACTCAGGCTACAGATCCATATTTCCATATTTTGAATACAAAACTTGATACTAAAAATGATACTAAGCGTGTGCGACTTGTTTGGTAATCTAGACACATTCAGCTTTTTATTTAATATATAGTTGTTATCAGTTTAATTTTTTATCTTCTTTCTTCCCATTTCGTTAAAGTGTTGAAATTTTAAGCAGAACTTCATTTTCCTATACGACGGCGCATGTTTGCAAAGACAGGGCGTCGTATAGCATAGTTATGGCCCAACATTTTTTATATGAAATTTATGTTACTTTTAAACTAGAAGTAAATGTTTTTAGACATATAAAGCTTTGAAATTGTTTGAATTATTTGACTTTCTGAATACAGTCTTTAGAAAGAGAGGAATTTACTGCATGTGCTTAATTTGTCTTGTCAAGAGTAAAACATGTGGTCACGTGCATGTGGCAATGAACTTTAAATTTGCGTTTTACATTTATAAATGGTTTCTATGAAATTAAATGAAAAAGACTTTTAAGAAGTCATAAAACTTGTCAAAATGCAATTTTTCATAAACACCCTGTACAAGTTTATGACACAAGCACTATCAGTGCACCACAGCATGGGTTAAAATTCATGCCTTTAAAGGTGTTCAAAATAACAAATCTGTCACAAATGTTTATAAGGTAATTAAAATTTATTGTAAATTCTGTGTACCTTTTTAATTATAAAATATATTTATACTTTTGTGGCTTATTATGTCTATCTCTAAAGCTTTATTAGGTTGTACAATTTTTATTATGTCAACAATTTCTTCTGTTCTGATTTCACAATTATTATAATGAATATTTGTTTGAAGTTTAAAATCCGGGAGAGTAACATTTTCATCCTATAATAAGGAAATTAGGCAACATACTTATAAAATAACTTACATGTTTCGTTCTCCTCATAGACTACATCTCCTAAACTATGATCTTGAATAATATTTTGAAGTAGGGGTATATTAGAACAGCCTTTATTTGATTTGATAGGCATTTTCATAATTTCCCAGTATGTTTTAAAGTTTGCAGTATTATCCAGTTTAAAATTATCAAAAATTTTTCGAAGTTTTCTTTTGCAGCTTTTTTCATGTTATTCACTTTATTTCTTTGTTTCTTATACTAAATTAGAACTGCTTTGTTTGGATTTAAATGCTGTCTTTCTAAATCGATCTCTTCTATGTATTTCTTCTCTAAGTTCATAATTGAACCATGGCTTATCATTGTTTTGTATTGTAACCATTTTACATGGCTTTCCCTAGCGATGTCATGAAACGTGTTAGTAAATATATTATACATTTCGTCGACGTCCTCGACATCAGTAAAAGTCCAATCCAATTTTAAAGCTCAATTTTTTGTAAATTTTTTTCAATATCTGCTTTGTCATATAAATATTTTTGACGTTGAAATAAATTTCCAAAATTTAACAATACATAACTTTTGTTTGGAATTCTACGTAGTCATAGAATCACTGAAGTGATCAGATGAGAAGCACTGTGCAACCACAACCTCAGTCTACAATGTGGAAATATTTTGATACTAACTGGAACACTGCATATAAAAAGGAATACTTGCAGACACCAAGAAAGCAACAACAAACTATGAACATAGGAAAAAAACAAACAAGTCGAATGGAGGGAGGTGGCATCAGGTAACTTCAGTGATTCTATGACAACATAGAATTTCAACCAAACTTCAACTTTAACCAATGTAAGTATTGTTTAATTTTGGATTCTATTACGTCATATCACTTTCATGACCAGATGAGACTTCAAAGAAACAAAAATTTTTCAAAATATTATATTATTCATGAACGCCATTAGAAAATTCAACATTACAATCAGAAATACGTTTATCATAAAATGTGGCAAGTCTTTGCATTTGTTCTGCCAGCTTTCTGCATGATATCTGCTATAGAAACGTTGTTCAGTTTCACTTTGGATGTCGAAGCCGCTCTCACTGAATGAGCAATAAACAGTTTTATGTCAACACCGGATTTCTGTAACACTGTTTTAATCCATCTCGCTATTGTACTAGATGTTACTGGATTGTGTGGTATGTTATAACTCAAGAATAACTGTTCTCTCAAATAACGCAATTGTTCAGTGCGTTTATATATTCTTCTAGACTAGACTCACAAATTCAAGTCTTTATGATAAGCTTTTAAAATAACGCACGGGTTTCTGAAACCAGGTCTGGACTGTTTTAATAATTGATCTGGCGCCTTTGTTATAAAACTATTGTTTAAAACATTTTAACGTCTGTACACGAGATGCGTTTGTTAATGCAATTAACATAACTAATTTAAACGTAACCTCTTGTAAAGTCAATACATCGACAGGCAAAAGCATCTTCGGATACTGTAATACTACCGATACATTCCAAACACAGGAATAGTTTGTTAAAATAAGACGCAAGTTAGAAACACCTTTTATAAATCTAATGACAAGTGGGTGTCTGCCCAGACACATGTCAATTAATTAACCCAATGACGATAACGCTGACCTTGCCGTATTCAGAGAACTATATCCAAGTTTGTATCGAAAAGATCTGTTAAAAGTTTAAAACAATATCTATGGTAACTTTCCTTTGACGACAGTAGTAAAACCATTATTTTATAAATACTTGGTACTGTATCTGAGAGCTGGCTCTCCATGACGACAACATGAAGTTGGCAGTTCTTTGCGAAATACATCTGTTAATAAATTGTTTTCTGATATATGTCAAACCATAAGATTAAGAGTCTTGTGTAAAGGATGAAGAACATCCTTGTTCGGTAATGTCAAAAGATCGTTTCTTGCGTTTATTAAAAAGGTGTATCTATTAACATCTCCATCATTAAAACAAACCATGGCTGCGGTGTCCATAAAGGTGCCACTAACACTGCCGTTGCATTGTCCCTCTGGATCTTCTGATTGCTTCTTGCAAATAACTGCAAGGAGGAAATAAATAATATTTAAGTTTACCCCAGTCAATAGAAAATGCATCTATAATATATGCATATGGGTCTGGTTTTCAAGAGCAGAATTTTTTCTACCTGTTTATTCAACCTTGAGGCGAAGAATTCTATGTCTGGTGTACCCCAATTTTAGCAACTTTCATAAATACACATTTGTCAAGTTGCTATTCCACTTGATCATTAAATGTCCTCGACATTTCGCCTGCTAAAAAGTTGTCTGATCCTTCAATATGGCAGCTTGTTAGCCATACATTGTGTTCTATTGCCCAATACCATATTGACTTGGCCACTGAGTTGCAACATACTTAATACCTCCCATGTTATTTACAAAACTAGCTGCAGTGGGGTTGTCAGACAATATTATGATGCGATCAAATAGTTTTAAACTTGTTTGAAATGCTTTCAATGCATATAAAATAGCTAACAACTCAAGATAATTTATATGAAAATTCTGTTCCTCTGTAGTCAAACGACAACTAGAGCTTGTATCTCCCAAAATTGCTCCACACCCAGAGAGTGATGCATCGGTTTTTAACTCAACCTGAGGGTTTACCCTATTCAAAGATCTATATTGGCTATGTATTTTTTCATACCACCATTTTATTTCAACTGTTATATACCTCAAAATTACCTTTTGCATTTTTTAAAGCTAAGATTTTCTCCTTTTCTAACACTCGATAATGTAAACGACCTTAATCTTCACCAGAAAAACTTGAGATTACAATACCTATAAATTTGGATATCTTTCTGATTTTTGCTTTCTCTTTTTCTAATAAATTAGCACTTTCCTCACGTATTCGTGATATTTTTTCTTCTATCATTCTTTCAGAATCAATACAAAAACCCAAAAATCTTTTTTCTAATGAACAATAATCCAAAAAATCAGTGACCAGTTCAGTTGTATTTTTACATTTGTTTTCACACTCTAGTTCAGTGTCACCCAGTAAAAGTGAGTCATCAATATAACCAATATTGACATTCCTTCTGACTTCTTAAAGTTGAATATTAGACTTTCATTAATTTGGTAAATAATCGAGGAGCACTTGCGAGACCATTTTGAAGACATGTGTATTGATAGATATTATTTTTCCATTGAAATCGTAAATATTTTTGATATTGCTTATCTATTGGTATTGAATGATCGACACTGGCCATAAAACAATTTGGTTTTAACACGTCGGTTAACATCGAAGGTTGACAGTACACAAAGGTTGCAGATGCGCAGTGCTTCTTATCTAGTCATGATAATATGACGTAATAGAATTGATAGATATCTAGGGCAATCTAAAAATTGTATTGTTGCATCATGACCACTTACATCAGGAGGTACTTTGAAAATGTCCAAAAATATATAATGGATTGAGTCACATAATGATTGGTTCAAACATTGTACTACTATGGTCTATAACCCGAGTGGGATTATCGATTACATTCGTTGAATTGAATAAGTTCATTGTTTTTATTACAATAAATACGTTACCATCATAAATTTAGATATATTTTCTCTATTCGCAGCTTGTGAACCGGAAACACAAACAAATACCCTTTGAGACAACCCCCATTCCCACCTGGCGCATGTGCAACCATAATCTCCATAATTTTTTCCGGTTCTTTGAACCAAGCAGCACGTGAATTATTATGTTGACGGTCCAAAGCCTGTTACATAGGAAACTTATTTTTGAAGAATTGTGTTTATTTTAGGAGTGAAAACTGTAATATTATTGCTTTTGTTTCATTTTGTTACTTTGTTCAGGTTGCACATTGAACAAAGTCAAAGTCTCGACTTACTATACAGTACACTTACTCTATCAGTCTACACGGCGGACGGTTATCCCTTTAGCTTTCTATTATTACATAGGAAGAGTTTTGGGATAAATGTTACATAGTTAAAACGAAACGTCTTCGAACCAACAGACATTAGTATGTTTGTTTCCGCTCAAACGTGTTTGTTTCCGGTTGCGGTTCTTTATTTACGTACAGAACTTCCATTTCCGTTAGAAAATATTTTTGTTTTCTTCTGTCTGGTAAAGTTACCAGACTGAAGTTGATGTAAGTATTACACTTCTCAATCACTACATAAAATATTTATTGTTTTCTTTGGTCGGGTAAAGTTACCTGATTGATTTTCATGTAAGTAAATGTAATTTTACATTTCCACTTAGCCTACCATGTGCTGTCAGAGGCAAACAGTCTACACGTACAATGGTTGACACTGTGGTAAGGTCTGTGCGGTATAAATTTTTTCGAATTGGCATGAGGAATAATTCTTTTGCCAGGGTAACCTACTTTGTTTCAGGGCCATTATTTAAATTTATTTTGTTTTTAAATTTAATAGTGGTATGTTATAATAAAATAATTATAAGTATTGATAATATAATTATTTGTTATAAATTTATTAATCAATTTAATAAATTGTATGAAATAATACATTGGTAGGTATTTTAATCTTTCTCTTCCTAATGGTTGGTTTCATCTCTAGTCCTTCCCAGGTAAGTATTTAACCAGAGGATATCAATATCCATGGTTCCTTTTTGGGAAGGATAAAGCTTATTTGGCTTTATAAGGTTTGAAACCATTCGATTCCTTCTCAAAGTCTTGCTTTCAGTCAGGAAAATCTCCTGACGGTTATCCTCAGTTTCTTCATATGGCTGAACATTGTATGGCAGCTAGTAGTAATTGACTGAAGGACAAAGGCGAGTAATCCTTTGAGTTTTCTGGTCACATTTTCTGCAAGTGAATGGTAAGCTAAGGGCCTCGCTTATATTTTTGTTAGGAATCCTTGCTTACTTTCCATTCTCCGAGATTTTGTAAATACTCAGTCTTGGATGTCTTGCATATTTCAAGTGAAGAGATTTTTTCTGTTGATCATTGATCTTAATGGACTCATATATTTGGCTTTGACGTTTGTCCTCTGTGCTCCTTATTGCAAGTTGATGGTAGTCTAGGGGCCTTACAGTGTCTGTTGTTAGGCACCGTTCTATTTATCAAGAGATTTGAGAATTTTGATAATCCTCCGTCTCTAGGCTTGTAGGAGTTCTTGTTAAGACTAGAGGAAGGTTAGATACATATACCCCCTCTAACATTCCTTAGGGTTCAGTACCTAGTCTTGTGTTGTTTCTTGGGATGGTAGGAGAAAATTGTCCACTTCTAAGTGAGTCATGTTCCTCCTCTAGCATTCCTCAGGGTTCAGTACCTAGTTCCTATTGTGGAAATAGGTCAGCTAATCCTAGTTCTTCTTTTTGGGTTTCCTTGGTAAACTTCAAATAGAAGGAAACAAGGTCCACCCAATGATGAAGTCTTGTGTTTCTTTTGATGGTAGGAGAAAAATGTCCACTTTTAAGTGAGTCATGTTCCTCCTCTGCCATTTCTCAGGGTTCGGTACCTCGTTCTTATTGGAAAGTGGTCAGCTAACCCTACTTCGTCTGTGTGGGTTCCCTTGGTAAACTTCAAATAGAAGGAAACAAGGTCCACCCAATTGTGAAGTCTTATTTTGTTTCTTTGGATATTAGGAGAAAATTGTCCACTTCTCAGTGAGTCATGTTCCTCCTCTGCCATTTCTCAGGGTTCAATACCTCATTCCTATGGTGGAAAGAGGTCAACTGATCCTAGTTCTTCAGTTTGGGTTCCCTTGGTAAACTTCAAATTAAAGGAAACAAGGTCCACCCAATGCTTCTTTGTGTGTTAGGAGGAAATTGTCCACTTCTTAGTGAGTCATGTTCCTCCTCTGCCATTTTTCAGGGTTTAGTACCTCGTTCTTATTAGATAGAGGTCAGTTAATCCTAGTTCTTCAGTTTGGGTTCCCTTGGTTAACTTCAAATAGAAGGAAACAAGATCCATCCAATGTTTCTTTGTGTGGTAGGAGAAAATTGTCCACTTCTTAGTGAGTCATGTTCCTCCTCTGCCATTTCTAATGGTTCAGTACCTCGTTCCTAAAGTGGAAAGAGGTCAACTTATCCTAGTTCTTCTCTTTGGGTCCCCTTGGTAAACTTCAAATAGAAGGAAACAAGGTCCACCCAGTGGGAAGCCTTTTATTTTTTCTTTAGATGGTAGGAGAAAACTGTCCACTCCTCAGTGAGTCATGTTCCTCCTCTGTCTTTTCTCAGGGTTCAGTACCTCATTCCTTTTGTGGAAAGAGGTCAGCTAATCCTGCTTCTTCTTCAGTTTGGTAAACTTCGTTAAGGACTAAACAAGGTCTATTCAATGGGGACGTTGTATGTTCAGTCTGTTCTTTGGATAGTAGGAGAAACTTGTCCACTTTTCAGTGAGTCATGTTCCTTCTTTGCCTATCCTCGGTTTTCAATATCTCATTTTCTTTTTGGGAAAGAGATAGTGATTCCTATTTCTTCTGTTTGAGTTCCCTTGGACAATCTTCATACAGAAGTTTTCGAGGTTCATCCATTGCTTAAGTTTTTAATCTGCAATCTATTTTATATTAAGAGGAATATGTCCACATCTTGGTGAGTCACTTTCCTCTTCTGCCAATCCTGGGGTTCAGTACCTCCTTTTTGGTATAGAAAGGTTAACTGTTCCTAGTTTTTCTCGATCTTCATCTACTGGCTTTAAACCCTTAGTTGTGAAGTGTGAGAAACCTTGGAAATTATGTGCCCCTCCTTCAGTACTATCCCTTTGGAATAGGTCTGGTTTACCACTCATCTTCCTGGGTTTTAAGGGGGGGGGGCAGGTTGTCCCACTTTCTCCCTTAGTGGAAACTAGTTAGGAAGACTACTTGTTTCTATCAGTACTATGGAGAGCACAGGAACTATTTTTTCTGTCTTTAGTTCCTTCTGTTTTCTTCCAAGACAGAAGATTCTTTCTAGAATCAACTGTTTTAGGATAATATTGGGATTTGGCCACAAAAAGGTGTGTTGTAGTTCTAAGTTCCACCAATCTCTGCAGGTGTTTTTATTCCCTTCAGTTTTGGTTCTCAAAACAATGAGAAGATGAGACCTATTCTGGACCTTTTGGTCCTGAATCAGGTTTATCAGATTATCTTTTCTCCCTGGGTTGTGGACTGTTTCAAACCTGTATTGCTGTATCAGTTTTGCTCAGTTTTTGCAAGACTTTCAGGCTTTGGTGGTTCTTCTGCACACCAAGTTTATTCAGGTTCACTGTTTCTTATAGTCATGTACAGTATCACTGTAGTGACTTATTATAAGAATCGACGTTTGAACTTTTTCTCCTTTGTAGGGAAAGATCTTTTTTGCAAGAGTATTGGACAGTCCACAGAAGTCCTTCTAAGACTCTAAAATGGATTATCTGTTGTTCTTGGGTTGAATCCAAACTATTTGTTTATTTATCAACCCTTTTCTTACAGATATATGATTTTTCATGTATATTGTTCATGAAAAATCTTTTTGTACCCTCCTCTATTAAGAGTTGAATTTCAGCAATTGCTGATGTATTGACTTGGTTTGAGGTCGGGTTCTTTGAAGAAACAGTTTTTTGTTTTATTTTTGCCGCTGTTATAAACTGTTTCGTGTAATGTTTCAAACTTCAAACTACTTATACATGTGTACCTCGTTGGGATTTGGATTATTTTAGTGGCCTTAACTTTTGTTTGTAAAAGTCATTTTCATTTGCATTTTTTGTTTCTCTGAATCTTGTATGTGAATTACATCATACAAGTCGAGCATTACAATAACAGACTCCTTTTCCTAGCCAAGATTCAACTTGCAGGAAAAGTCTATGACACTGTCACCTTTCTGATCTTACCTCAGAGGTAAAATTGTATGTAGGTGATAAGAGTTTTTTTCCAATTAGAATCTAGCTAAAGTATTTGTCTAGGTTTTCTAGCTTGAGAAAACCTAGCTTTTACCCGTCTTTATCCCATTTAAGAAGGGAATTCAGGTTTATTTCTGCTAAAGGTTTTCTACTTGGATTTGTTAAAACTTTCATAGTTTTTTAAGTCTGCTTCTCAAACTTTCTCAAGCTTCTAGTTAAGGTTCATTGAACTAAGAGCGTTAACCTCCTCCTGGTATATTGCTAATCTTCCATATTTGAGGTTTTGTAGGTTGGTTAATGACGGTCAGTTAGTACGTTTTAACCACTTCTTACGCTCTATACCCTGTTTTGTGACAACCTTTTGCTTCGGACCAGTACCAGCAGGTAATGCACATGGTTCCCCAATTTTCAGGGGTATTCAGCATTACGTTAATTCAGTTTATATCTAAATTTATTATGGTAACGTATTTATTGTAATAAAAACTCAATTTTTAGAATTAAAATTTGGTTTTGTAAAATAAATACTTTCAATTTATTATAATAGTTTCAATTAATTTATTATTGTGAGCATTAAATAAATCATAATTAAAATCAACCGTAATCACAAGGTTTTCAATTATCCCGTAGTCTAAACCTATTTCATGATCAAGTCACGTGCAGTAGTCATTGTCTGTCCATTCGGGTCGATAAGTACAACAAAGTAAAAATAGTTGACCTTTACCTTTAATTTCTACCCAAAAGCGATTCATCGGATTGGTTTTCAGGGGCGCCTTTCCGAGTAATTGAAAAATCATCGTTTATATAGATTAGCATGCAACCACCAGATTTTTGGCGATCTTAACGAATTATTTTTGTTAAAATGAATCAAGATGCAAGTCTTCATTACATATACATGTAGCTAAATCTAGATGGGTTTCAGTTATAGTAACTTTATTAAACTCATCCCTGAAATATTTTAGAAAGGAGATTTTGTTTCTCTTACTTCGAATATTCAAATCACAAATTTAGAATGAATTCGCCAAGATATTGGATATAGGATTATTTACATTTTATACTGTGGGACCAGCAGCCATATTCTCAAAAAATCGTAAATTTACACTTACGTGTAAAGATAAGATTTTCGTAACTTTACGTTTACGTCTACGATTGTTCGTATTTTCGAACGTAATCGCAGTATTACACGTACATTGTAAAATAGCAAACGTAAATCTTACGTTTTGCACGAAGCGTCATCACGCATGCTCAGTTACTTATTTCACTTTGGAATTAAATGTATCGAAAGAGAAATAATTACCTCAAAGTACTTAAATTATAACATTTTTTAAATTGAATAACCTCACAAATAAATAAATCATGATATTAATTTTTGAATAGGTGTTTTGAAAAGTAATCTGTCAATTTACTCCTACGTGGAACAAGACCGCTTTTAAGGTTACGTTCCTTCATTGTAGAAAATAACGGGTAGTTTCATATTTTAATAATCTGATAAATAACCTTAAACAATTTTAACATAAATAAAACAGTATGATGTAAAATCGCAAATCATATAGAAAAAAATTTATTTCCGGAACAATTGTTCATAAATACGGTTGTTGTTTCTTACATTTAAAATTATACATTTTTTTAGAGTTATTCCGCCTGGGTAAAACATTTTACAAAATATTTTGCAATTTTTTTTCGTGGTTCTATGTCACGTGCAACAAAGACAATGATGAAAGTTAGTGAATGTCTTGAAAAATGATTTCTCTTTGCAAAATTTAAGGGAAGATAGGACTTAAGAGCGTTCAGGAGCAGACGTAAGTTTACGATCGATTTTACACGTAACTTACAACTACGAATCTTTGAGAATATTAAAACAGACGTAAACTTACTCTACGTTTAAAATTACGTCTACGATTTTTTTAGAATATTTTTCCAACGACAAAGATAAACTGTAAAACAAACAGAATAAAAACAGCATTTACATTTTGATTTAAACTTTGAAGTAGGGAGTTAGACGACGACCAATGAATAATTGAAATTCGTGAGTAGAATATCTTTGTATGAACTTATAATTAAATGTTACACCCCGCTGCGCTAGGGGTTTTCCTTGCATTTTTTTATTATTCCATATTGTACCTTTGTAGTGTTAAAATCGAATTTAACATTTCTACACGATAACACGTCCATATTTTATATATGCCTTTGTTGTTGACTAGTTCCAAATCGTCCTTGATATTTGCTACGGGAATTTTACATAGGAAGTCAGCCATTTGAGTTTCTACAGGGACCTCGCGTTGTTTTCAAACAGATCGTCTGCTTTCGTAACGTTCAGTGGTATTCGGACAAACCGCGAGGATTTTCCCGCCTTAACTTCAGACGATATTACCCGAAGGATTTCGAAGAGACGACAATGGACTCTTCCAAACAAACACTTCCGTTGTAATGTAGTTCAAACTTTACTATAGAAAATTGCTCTATCACTTTGAAAAATACGCCGCATTTAAAAAACGCTAAATAACTGTGGAAAATAAAGTGATGAATTCAATTTACACATTTTGTGATTTACAAAATGAGCGTAAGCTGGACCATACGCGGTAAGTTGTTTTCATGTGTCACGCAAAAACAATAACAAAAATACGTCAACATTTAGTACATGATAATTTACTTTGACATTTCTTTAGGTGCAGCGTATACGTAAATGAAATAGCCCGATGGCCACCCTGTACATTTCAATGCAATTATTCATTGGGTTCATCATAATACTGGTGTTTAATGGGCAGCCTATCATAAAGCACAAAGTAGAATCACACAAATCATCACTAAAAGTAAGAACGATGAAGGAGTAATAACAAAATATAAGAAAAATAATTAGATATGAGCAGAGCATGATAAAAGATTTCACATTCAATTTTGGGAAAGAGATTTTTACAATTATTTTGCATGCACAAAACTGCATGGTCTATACCTGAATACATTAAAAGTTCACACAAGATGGTCTACATGAACTGTGGCTTCAGAGACATATATACATCAATGACATGAACATAATCAAACAAAACACTTAATATAGACAAATAAATGAAAAACATATCAGTCAATGCAATGTTTGCAATGACTAGACAAACATGCATTTATAGCATATTATAATATATAAAAAAAACTAAAACAACAACTAAAAGCAAACATAAAGATGCGTACATTTGTTTAATATATGTTACACAATATAACTATATCAGAGACATATTGATGATACATCGTTGCATGTGAGGATCATGGGGGATACGAGGAATGTTTGAGGTATTATGACCGGGATGTTTGTCATCCTGTCGTTATTAACTGTTTTTCAGAGGAACTAGCTGCATCTGTTCAAAACATGGGTGTTAATTTTAAATGTTTGACTATAAATCCAAAACGACTCTTTCAGTGGTGATTAGACGTGAATTGGTAGTTCTGTTATTATAAAAGCTACAATCATGTTATTTTTTAAGTTATGTGGTACGTGTTTGTGGAAACAGTTATCCTCTGCATAATTAATGCAATTGTTCTCTTACAGAGTACATAAAATCGATTATACAAAACAAGCAAACAAACATATTTTTTGAAAGCAATAAGCATATTGATTTAATTATTCGTTGATTTGCTGTGTGTAACGATTTTGAGAATGTCCGAAACAGACCGTGTTGGACTACAGTTAGGATTTACACTGCGTTCTATGTCTTATGTGTCGTCATATGTGTTTATTCTTATCTTGGTGCTATCCTGGGTTGTTTTAACGCATTTACGGCCGCCGATGTCCAATAAGCATGAATCTGATTGTTTCGCTTTAGCTCGGAAATCTCTTAGTCAGACCTGTTCTAAAGGATGTGCGATTTTCAGTAATGAAAATACCGTCAGAATTTCCCCTTACAGCCTTTTTTGAAAGTACACTTTCTTGTTCTATACAACATTAATCTTACTATTACTTGGGACTTTCCTTGTTTGACTTTATCGATCACATGACTTCTCCCAATATCATTAATGGATAATTTAAGACCAAGACGGGTGTTACATACCTCCTAGGACTAAATCATCGGTGTTTATTTTATTTTATTTGAAATCTTGCAGTTGCATATACATGTAACATATCACAATACAAGTTATAGCGCAAAAGGATTTGGAGACAAGCTGAAACAGCTTATATTAATCCATCTCCTTAATAAATATTTATCACATAAAGTAAAAGCCTATAGCAGTTATTTGAATGATTTCAACATACATTAGTAATAAAAACCACAAGGTATTATATATGCAGTATATAATGTACAATAAAAACATAGAATTATGAAAACATTAATAGTAAAACAAAAACATTAGGGTGTTGGATCAAATGTATGCAACTTTATATTTTATTCCTCTAGAGAAGTGACTTTTCATTTGCTTTTTTAAAATAAACTTCTGGACTTTTAAACAAGATTTCTTTATTCTGGATTGATTTAGTAAATGTGAGCCGAAAAGTAAAAGGTGGGAATCAATTGGAATTGAAAATGGAATTGATGATATTAGTTACTCCCTAATGGTATCATATTTTGTACAGTTTAAGAGGAAATGTGAAGAGGTTTAAATTTGTTCGCATGTGCAGTTAGGATAGTCCAGGTGTAGAGATCCTCATTTAGCGAGCGACTCCCCGGGCGCAATCTGGTGTGTAATACCTGTCCCAGTCGGGTTCCTAAGTAGTAATTATCTGGAGGCTTAATGACACGATTACGTATTTATTCATTGTAGCAGAGTCATTTTTTTTACAGTTATTTGATTTTCTAATTATGTTTGAAATTTATGTAAAAAAGTGCTAAAATTAAGAGTCAATAAAATTATTTTCAAAAACTACTTTGAAGCGGTTATATTTTTGAATTGGAAGAGTTATTTTTAATTGAACAAAGGATTTCCCTTTATTGTATTTTGATTGGTCACGGTTTATTTGGCGCTCTTTTTGTCATCTCTTTGTTCTTACCACGGTAGACGGAAAATAGCCATTGTCGAGCTTAGACGTAGTTAATAATGCTCTGAACAACTTTGATGTCTTAGCTGAAATACATTTACACTTTAGACACATTTGAAAGAATATTATTTTGACTGTTTCCACTTGGACATTTGACAACGGACAGTTTCTGTAAGTTTTACTTCTTTTTAACATATCTAATATAAAACAACAATTTTGGTGAAACGTTCTTTTTCTAAGCAAAATGTTATTATCCTGCATGAATATGTTTTATATGAAATTATCGAGAGAAAGCTGATATGTTAAAGCGGATAGTTTGTAATTTTGAAATACTGAGTAAATTGTATTTTTCATAGTATAATACATGTATGTTGATCGTCACTTGATTATTATAACTTGTAATCTACGAAAATAACGTTTTCCATTACATTGTATAATTGAGTGAACAAGTAAACAAGTTATTGTCACACTTGTACTATATGACATATATATTTATTATGGGCATTTTGGTTGCAGGATCTTGTACGCATTCCTGTGCTAAAGAGTTCCAATAATATTTTACTCGTGGACTCACTCCACAAGTGGAAAGCCCTTATTTTTTATTTTGTTATATTTTTATATTATCTATTCAGTTTTGTTCGGGAGATCATGTAAAGTTCATTATGATTATATCCCCTGTTTTGCGCAATTTTTTTAAGAGATAATTTAAGTAATGACAGCACAAAGCGTTATAGTTAAAATACAGAAAAGTTTCATTAGTGTTTTAACAATGAAACACGAAAATTGGTTTTAATATTATTGCTTTATTATAATTAAGGTTAATAGAGCAAGATTTCAATTTAAAACGCATATAGTTGATATTGGTGTGTTCGATTTATACATGTCGCTATTTATATATAAAGTACATTATACCTTATGTTAATATTGTCTGTGATAATGATATTGTTAAATCTGATTGTATTCTATTGTAATTTCAGAGTCTATTATTCTAACGAGTAATAAACATTTGAACCTTAGATTGGTTTGTTGTTAATGAAACCACCCTGATACAGTTTGAAGATATTTAACGATAACGAATTTCGTTATGCAGGGGTAATCTGTTCCATAATTTTACGATCAAAGGCGAAAAATATTTCGAGTACAAATTTGTTCTTGTGCAGACCTCAATAATATTTTGTGATTGACGGTTATAATGTGTATGCGTATTGTAAATATAATGAAGGTACCAATTCCCGCAAATAATCTGGGGCTTTGAAGTTATCATTTCGCAAAATAATATAAGTTTGTGGGTCTCTCGTCCATCTGAAAGCGATTCCCATCCCGTTATGGATAAATTTTTCTCTAAAAAATGCCGATCAAGACAAAGTCGAAATTTGCGCAGAATATGTATAAGCCTTTTTCACTGTATTATCAATGTTATCGTACCACATACCATCTTGGAAAAGTAAATACCCAAATGTTTATGACAATGAACTTCTTGTATGTCAAAATTATACATAAACAGAGTAGAATATACCGGTTTCACTATCTTATGAGAGAGTATTAAGGTTTCCGTCTTTTGTAGATTGAAGTTGACCAGCGACTTATTTGACCATTCGTGTATTTTGTCAATAATTTGAGGTGACACCGGTGTCAGTGACTATATCGTTTTTTTAAATAAAAGAAACAAGAGTGGACCTACAGTACTTGAGATTGAAAACGCAACACTTTTAGCAATCAGTCAGCGTTTCAAAATCCGTCAGCAATCAGTTATCAATCAGTCAGATCAGTCAAATCGTTCCCAATCTGTCAGATCGTTCCCAATCCGCCCATTCGTAAATTGACGGATTTAGAACGATTTGACTGATCTGCCGGATTGATTTTGACTGATCGCTCCAATCCGTCCATTCAACTTCCGATTAGTAAAATTAATATTTCGAAATGTGAAAATTCGTTTCACTTGCAAATATTAGAAGTATACAAATGTCAACTGTTATGTCCTCATTTATGGCTCGTTTTACCTAATAATAAGGCTAAACATGGTCTAAAGTTATATATGATATAAATGGAAATTAATCCAATCTATAACTAATGCATCTTTGACGAAATATAAACATCATATAGTGTTATTTTATTACATAATATATAAAACAAAGTAAATAAAAAAAGACACACACACAATAACTTAAAAAATTTCATCGCATGCCAAGGCGCACGTCTCGTATTTGTCTACGATTGTGTTTAAGCGGAAAAGTTTAGTCTAAAGTTAAAAGTGATAAATGGAATTCCCCCCTCCACCCCTCAATCTATAACTACTTGTAATACATCTGTGACGGAATATAAAAACATCACATAGTGTCATTTTATTAAAAGAAATAATTTAAAAAGAAATAAAAAACACAAAAAACACAATCAATTCAAAAAATATTTGACCTCGCGTGCCACTGCGTATATCTCGTATTTGTCTTCGAAATTTATTAATGCGGAAAAAGCGAGAAAGACAAAAAAACGTGAAGGCGGAATCGTAAAATTTTTTTCACTTCGCGCTTTTGCGTTAGCATTATTTGTATGTATGTTTTTGTTTAACATTATTTTCAAAATTATATTATTCTATATAATATGGCGTCTAGTGTTTATAGGGAACAGCTGGATTACCCAACGAAACAACACACCTTCGTCAGGAAAACTGGTGCTCTTTGCAAATTAAGGGATGAGTCGAGCAGACCCTCTCGCTGTAAGGGTTAAAAAGACAACTCGGTGAACAATAATAGATTACAGCTAGCTTAACCACCGAGGTCGATGTTTTTTTTTTATTATAAACGCTTAAACAGATCATTTGTCGTGGTTTGATCAGTTTTCTTTCTGTGCAACAGTTCCGAAAAATTCTGTTGTATAATACTGCATAATATTTACGACAAAAGTGAAAACATCTATTTATATATATTGTATTCACTATCTCTTTGTGTCACATAAATCTACACAGAATTAAATTTCAAATAAATAATAAACGACTGTGCCACAATCCCTAAGAATTCCGCTGTATAATAGTGAATAAGATTTACGACAAAAGCAAAAACATCTATTTATATATTTTATTCACTATGACATTGTGTCACATGAATTTACACAGAATTTAATCTCAAATAAAGAATAAACTACGAAACGTGTTTGTATATAGAAGCTTATGAGTTACAGATGCTTACATGTAGGCGTAATATAAAAAGCAATTCTGCTTTCGCATTTTACACGTCACAATTTTTTTATTTTAAGATGTCTGTTATAGCCATTCGATAATTAATGAAATTTAAGTATAAATGGTTTCCTTTTAAATTCGGAAGTATTTGAAATATGTTACTAGGTTTCATAGAGCTGCCCAGCGCGTCCTCAGCTGGCGTACATAGGATGTGCACTCGTGTATTTTTTTCTTTTTTTTTTGGGGGGGGGAGGGTGTGGTTCAGGTCATATTAGAATTGTCGCGAACAGAGTGTACGTGTTTAGAGAGTTTCTCCTTGCACGATAAGGATCTCTTTTGTACATGTAGAATTCGAAAAGAACTAGGCTAAAAAAAGTAAATTTTCCGCCCCTACCCAAACCCCATATTTTTCCAGGGGAATTCTCGTTTTGCATCTTTCTCTAATTGATTGAATGGGCCTTGGTGGCCGAGTGGTTATGTTAGTTCGTCTACTTTTGATCACATGGTCTGTCAACACTGAGGTTGCGGGTTCGAGTCTCACTGCAGGCAGGGTACACTCGACTTAATTGGAAAGGAGCCAGTTTTTTTAGAACCTTTAGGAACCCCTGTCTTAATTGGCTTCCAGGCAGAGCAACTGCCATTTGACCCAACACCTGATATCTAGCATTTAAGTAGCTTGTGTACCAGTAGAGTCTCCTTTAATAAACCATGTTTGATTAAGAGTAATAATTTTATATTGTGTTCAATAATTATGTACGTGTTTGTTAACACATCTTTCCAAGCACTTGGCCATTATACTAAAAAGGATATTGGCATGTACTTTTTCATTTCACTGGGATTATTACTTATAAAAAACGGTGTAACATTAGCTTTTTTCCACACTCTCATTGGTGTTTATTGGATGGACAACACGAGAACGTTTATCGCCTTGCGCTGTTTTTGGCTTTCTAAACGAGTTTCCAAGTCAGCTATTCTTTTATACAGTAAAGCGAATTCCGCGTCATACTCTTTTAATGAACTTGCTTGACTTTTAACTTGAGTTTTGACTTATATCCAGGTGGACTTTTTACAAATTGTTTCTTTATTATCATCTATTAGTTTGTCTGATTAACAACTATGTCTTTAAAGGGGTTGATATAGACATCTACACATTTTTTTATATTTAATCTTCAATGATCATATTAATATTTTCACCTATTTTTGCGACCAACACGGGAATTATTTTATTAAGAATATGTAGGTTTGTTATTGCCTCTAGGATTTTATTGTGATGCCGGGGGTTTCTTGCCAATGATCACCAATAAAGTTACGACGCCTTATCTGTCGTGTTGTTTGTTTTTGACTAGGGAGATTGTCTGGGCTCTCCGGATTGCGCCTTTTATTGCTTAAAGGAGTTAGTAATGTACTTTTTGGTTGTGAATTTGAAATTGGAATGTCTGAATTGAATTCATTGCTCACACATATGGATGCGGCGATATTGTCCGTATTGTCCATATAGACCTTTGTTTACAAAAGTGACCAACTCGAAATAAATAAAGCAAAATAAATTGTAGATCGTCAAAAGTTCAATATTACCACCATCTCAAGCAAGCAGAGTGGCACGTCTTTAGTAAATGCCATATATGTTATCCAACATTCTTTCCAATTTTATCATGAACAATATAATCGTTGATATCCGTTGGAGTTCCAATTGCAATCTAGGTCGTATTTTATTTCTGTTCATATATCAGTTTATTATATAATAATATTTTTCCCCATTGTATTTCATATAGCAATAAAATGCAGTATATTTTCATATTTTACACTAAATCTCGGTCTTTCATGTAATTTCCGAGAAAAGTACAGATGTTTTCTTAACATCGGCTTTTATATTTTACTGTTCGAAAATGACAAACATGATATGCTCTCGAGGGGAAAATTAGCAGAACCGCTTGAACTGAACAAATGGAAGTGAATTCGATTGTAGATAAAAGTAAATTTCATAGACCAGCAAAGGAAAAAAGCAAGTGTAAACTGTACAAAATGGGATTTAAATATCGTGTACACAAGTGGCTCGTCAGTTTCAAAGCAGGAATGTATGCTAGTACACTCGAATTTTGGCGATGAAAGTGCGTCGCTTTAACGGACGTAAACATGGTAAATGTCGCTGAAATGCATTTTATTTTATTATTGAGGAATCAAAAGTAAAAATTAAAAGTAATTTAGCCTTGCGATCATTGTTAACATAGCCGCATGAATGGTAATCGCCGAATTTCGAGTATGGACGAAATTCGAGTGTGTGGCCATATATTCACAACAATAAGAAGCAACAAATAAAAACACAAAATTGAAAAAAATCTGTGTCTATTATATGTAAATCTACATCAAAATATATATCTGTAAGTGAAAATATGATAATATTGGACCTAGTTAAATATTACAAAATAGAAAAGATAATGAATAATCACTTAAAACACAAAAAAATATTACTATATAATAAAAGTGTTATTGCATGAATATTGGGAAATATTGTCCCTCGCAAGATGCTATATTGCACTCGCAAGCTATTGCAATATAACACTTGCTTGGGACAATATTTCCCAATATTCATGCAATAACCCTATAATATTTACAAGAAAATACAGACAAGTATTCGGAAATTAGCTACAAGGCTTATTTATCCCCATATCAGTATTATTCATGGAATTTGATTGGTCAGTTACACGTCTTTTCAATAACCTGGTCACCTGGTTCAATATTTTTCATTTACGGAAGCTTCACCTTGAAATATTTGTAAATTCTAATCACTGTTTTGAGAATATTTAGTCAGGATCCCAGACTAGTCTTTACAAACCCAATATACCCGGGCGTCATATACCTTGGAGTTGCTTACCGTTTGTTGCAAACAAGTGCTTAAGATCCGTTTATATTATAATTGGTCATTGGTTTGTGTCATATATAGTATGATGAAATCTTTAAAAGAAGGTCCAAATGTGTTTTATTTTTAACGGAGAAAGAAACAAACGATATGCAGTTTGACAAACAACGAAGTCACTCTATTATGACGTATCTGGAAGGCATTCAGCGCCAAAATATATCTTAAACATCTGTTTGAATCGAACAAAAAAATGGGTTTTTTCGAGAACTGTATAGTTCTACCAAAGGTAGAACTCCACATTTTGTAAAAAAGTATCATTTGTTTCACATTTCAATCAAACTTTCTTTGAAAATGATAAAAGCGTTACTTTAACGCCCGCTATTAAGTTGACAAAGTACCTGAAAATCCATCATTTTCAAACTAAAACCGGGAATAAATTCGTTATACACGTTCATATCCGTAGATTTGGAAATTTAACACCTTCAGCAGCCTGTATACCTTTCAGCTTCCCCTCAGGGCGTTCTTGGGGTACTTCAGGTGCTATGATCTCCATATCTACTGATATGAACGTATATAACTTGTAATAAATCCGTCTCCTGAAAATAAAAGACATATATCAGTTTACGACACAGCCATTGAGTACATTTAGTATGAATATGCAAACATAAAAAATAAATAAATAAATAAATAAATTATATAGTATAATAATAATAATAATAATAATAATAATAATAATAATAATAATAATAATAATAATAATAATATAACAACAATAATTCAATGATAATAATTCTTATCTTACATTCGTTTACGTCATTTTTGATTGGTCAAAAGGCCATAAATCAGTACTTCCCTGATCCGTTCATACTTTGATGAACGACTTTTGGGGAAGTAAGTTTGTTGTTGCTAAACATAAACCAATATGGCAGCGCGTCGTGTACGCTTCAGACAGTAGATTAAGCCAGTACACTCGAATTTTGGCGATACAAATATCTTGATGAGGTATCGCTTTAACGGAAAGTTATTCAGTTGAAGCAACTATATATTATTTTTATGAAATCATTTGTTTTATAGAGAAATACTTACAAGAAAATATTGTCTGACAAATAACCGCCGCACAGACACAGTGACGTTTAGTATAGGTTGGTCAATAGTCACTGTAGGCTACAGTCGATCGCCATGAATGCGAAATGGCTGACGTCATAAAACATGAGAAAAGCACATTTTAATTATGGCTTTAAATTAACACACAAGAAGATGTACTTAAAACTAATTTTTATTATTTTGTAATATCTCCTGTAAAATAGTATTCAGGACTATTGTCTTCTTGAAAAGTCCATCGGCGATAAGAGACATGTAGAGCTACAACAAGCCACAAATGTTTAACATATAGATAGATATATATATTTCCCAGTCTT
The DNA here is from genome assembly GCA_944474755.1 of Limnoperna fortunei. Classification (NCBI taxonomy): domain Eukaryota; kingdom Metazoa; phylum Mollusca; class Bivalvia; order Mytilida; family Modiolidae; genus Limnoperna; species Limnoperna fortunei. Next base: position 27,724,858 of record OX104121.1, read on the forward strand.
CATGTTTTCGTCGACAGCTTTGAGTGTTCCTACCCCGTTATAACAGCTACAGACCTAAAACATCATGGACGCACAACAGGGATTCTCAAATACCAACACATCCAGGTCGTAATCGTTCATTTGCTGTCTGCAAAACATAAATTATATTTTTTTTAACCAACATTATTGTTGTTTCATCACTGTAACCGATCGCACTCCAATTAATTCGTACTGCCCAGTGCAGTTTTTGTTTAGAAAACCTTCTCCATTTCTCGCAATTTACCCTAGAAACCGTTGTTTTCTTGGAAACAATCCGCCGCTTGTATCCCTCATCAAACAACCTTCTACTGTTCTAGATGTATCCCTCATCAAACAACCTTCTACTGTTCTAGATGATAAATTACCTCCGGTTCTAGCATTAGATTGGGAAGTAACATGCTTAATGTCTGTCATGTTGCTACTCAGACGGCAGACGATAATTGTGTTTACCCGAGATAAAACCTGATTACACGTACTTGCAAGGCGAATGTTATCATATCTCCAACACAGGAGAACAATTTCGATCAAAATAGTAACATTTTAAGTTATTTAACCAGATTACAGGTAAGGCACCGTTCTAAATGAAGATAATAACAAAATACCGAACACTAATGCAACTGTCAAACAAGACAATCCACAAATCAAAGACCAAGAAACCGGCAAACTCCAGAAACAACAAAATATTTAGTAACTACAGCAATATTCCTGACTTGTTACATGCATTTGAAAAGAAATTGTGGGTTAAACCAGGTTTTATGGCATGCTAAAACTCCCTCTTCCACTACTGTAGTATGTGACTTAGTTTGATGATTAAAATGGATGTGTATAATATACTAGTCTACTGGTCAGTAATAGGTAATCCAACAATTATCGTAGCACCTTCACTGTACACTGAATTCAAAAATTGGGACAATGATCTGCAACCATATTTTCAACGAGGTTTAATGGTTCTGCACTTTAAATGTGTAGCTTTTTCTAAAAGTAATATCTTTTGGTATGTCTGTGTTGTTTGAAATAACAGAAATGAGATAAAATCCCATATGCGTTCAATCTTACCGCAGTATTTTTAATGACTGTTTCAAGCTTACATAATAATTTTTCATTTATTCTTTTTATTGTTTTTGTTAACTTTGATGAACTACTCAAACAAGGGTTTGTTGCACCTAGGTTGATGTTATCTCTCCAGAAGTTCTATGGTCGTCACCATGACTTAATTGATCGTTATGGGAAATCAGTGTCTCAAATACGATCTGAAATTAGTCATAGGTAGTGATTCCTATTCCTGTATTTGACTTTTCCCTAGACATGACAATGAGTAACTCGACGTGTGTCTAATTAGAGGCAGGCACTGCTTACTCGTCCGGAGCACCTGACTGCACCGATGGTTTTTGTTGGGTTCGGGTTACTCTCTTTCAGTGTTTTGTGTTTCTGGTTTTGTGTTCCGTTTGTCTATATCCGGATTAGTAACTATCCATTGACTTTTGGCTCTTGTTGTTTTGTCGGTTTTCTTTGCTATTTTTCTTTAACCAGGTTTTATGGTATGCCGAACCTCCCGTTTCTTTTACTGTAGCATATAAGTTGATTTGTTAAAAGAAAAGGATGGATATAATATACCACGAGTCAGTATTAGGTGTATCCAATAATCATCCCAGTACACTCACTGTAAATATATATGCAATCATATTTTCGACAATGGAATAGTAACTATAGTGAAACTTATCAAAGACGAGTTGACTCTTCTTGGTTTATAAGTTAATCTCGAAGAAATTGGTGACATTTGCAAAATGCAGTATACTCGCTGCTAGCTGTTGCATACCTAAAAAATTGCGAAATATTGACACTGTATGCAGAATATTGCTGATTAAGAGAAAAAAAATTTAAATTGTGAAATTTGACGTAATTTCCTATGCTAAGATGACCGTTGTTGTTATTTTCGAGTTGTACTCCTAAAACAAATTGAAGAAGATGAAGCTGTTTCTGTTGTTTTTTTTTATTTCTAGTTCTGATCGATAAATTGAAGGACGCCACACAGCAAATTGATAGTTGTTAATTAAAGCACATCATCAATATAACTATAGGTGAAATTAAAGGTCCTAGCTTGCTTCTGCTACCTTCTTGTCTTCAATAAGACGTGCACGAATTTGAGTTTTGACAAGAATATAGGAACAAATCGGTAGAGTGGGGCACAGTTTGTACTCACTGGAATATACTATATTTATATACTGTTGCAGCTAAGCATACAGTAAATGAGATTTATTTCACAAAAATATTTATTCGCAGAATATGATATTTTATACCGAATATTATATTCAAGTTTGGTTTATATATGCATTAATAGTAAGTTCTTTTTTTGTAGCAGCCTGCGCAACATAATCCATCATCCTCCTTTGGTTCACATCCGGTACATAAAATGTCTCTGTAGAAATGCTTCATTGAACAACCCTTCGGCACATTGCACCCAATAGCTTTGAAAGTGAAAAGTGATATGGAGGTAAGATTAATGACATTTTAAAATGTATAATGATTTGTTGTGGTCTTTTCCACTTTCAAAATCGAAAATACATGTTTTATTTTCAATTGTTCCATCTCAGGACTAGAACTTGGGTCAGTTTATTACATCCATGTCTGCTGCACATAGCATATAAGACAGAGTTGTGAGTTCTAGACCAGATTTGTTTGCTGAAGAAAGGAGTTACTCTAGCCAAGTGTCTTTTGGTTTATCACATACGATGCATTTGTGCGACCAACGTTTTTATTACAACGATTGTTTATACAAACCAGGACGAATAAGAAAAAATTTACAAATGAGCAAATATAGTTTCATTTAGAATCTTTACATCCTTAAATGAAATAGACCAACAAAATTGTAAAACAATATTTACATTGATACAAATATATCGTATTATATCTTTACATTTATTAGCATACTTACGCGGCACTGTTACTGTCAAAATAACAAAAAACATTTTTCAAAACAATAACAAAGACTTGTACATGCTTCATCACATGTCGTATTATTTTATCCCAAACGAAAAATGGATATAGTGTCGTAAAACAATGAAAAACCACAGTCTGGGAGAATAATTATGCTTGTATTATTACAATTTTGGTAAATTTAGGATGTCAACGTACCAATAGGCAACACTATGTAAGCAATAAACTAGTTGTTCCGTCATTTTATCACATATTGCAACGGATGATTGTAGCGCGATGAAGGATGGCTTTAAATATGTAAATATCAAGTGTAGGAAAAGTTCGTGTTTACAGTTTATAGGAGCTGTTATGTGTCAATATAAGTTTTGACACGCATTTCTTCTTTACGAAGATCAGAACTTATAATTGCATGTTAACGTATGTGTGCCGCGTAAACGTCAGAATGTAGTTCTACATAAAAGTACAAGAGTGCAAACATTTTTTTCAATACTGTTAGGACACATATATTATTTCTCATAAACAACCAGTCGCTATTTATAAGATTAATACGTTGACACATATGCATCAGCTGTCCGGTGGGAGTAAATTTTTGTACAGTTTTGTAATTGTATTAGACTTCAAGACACACCCTCCTTGTAGCGTGTTGCTCATAAACATATTATATTTACTATGATTTTTGTTAAAGCGGCATATACGAATGCTTTAGCTGCATTTTTCAATAAAATAGAGTAAAATTCGCAAACATATGTTAATCGTCTAGAGTCCCTAAACAACAATAGATTTGTCTACATATTCCTTGAAGGAAAATGAATGTGATTCAGTAACTACCTTTTCTGTAACGTTCAATACCTACAAAATATAGGTGTTAATATCTTAAGGTCATTATTAAAAATCCTGATATAAAATTAAATATTATAAAAAAAATAATCCTTTGTAAAATTTCGTGACTTGTGGACATTGTTACTCATATCTTTTATTAATAGGTAAAGCTATGTCACTTGTCAATTTATGTTACAATGTATGATCATTACCATTTTCAAATCAGTGACATTAACTTTGTTTTGATAATCTACATGTACATGCTATTACTTGATATAACACAAATAACAATGCTAACTCCAAGAACAGTATAGTCAACGTCTGCTTGACATGTCTCAACACATATTGACGCGAGTTAATAAGAAGCCTAACTTCTTTGTGTATGGCTTAAACTCGCCTTTTTGGAAAGTTTAAATTTTCCATTATTTGTAAGATATTGATGAATTTGTTTGTTTGTTTGAATGGTGTTTTAACGCCACTTTCAGCAATTTTTCAGCTATATCATGGCGTCCGATTTTTATTAGAGGAGGAAGCCGAAGTACCGAGAGAACCCACGACATGCGGTAGGCAAACTGGTAGATATTGATGAAGATCTTATATGAATATATAAAGATAACGTATACAGAATATAAGTTAGCAGGTAGTTGTTCTCCTTGTTGTATTACAAAACGCTTAGTTATTATTAAATAATTTATTTTGTGGTTATAGACTATAAAATACTTTAAAAGTAAACATTTCTTTTGATGTTGATTATTTCTTTTTCATGTTAATCACAGTATTACCACGTGTAAAGAACGGTTGTAAATTGTATATGTAGTATTGTAGTAGTAATTACATCTTATATGAAAATTTTGGGGTTCAGGAAGGGATGAATGTATCTTAATGTTATGATAGGTTAGGTCAGGACCATTTTATCGTAGCATGTAATGCATGATGAGTATGGCAGAGAAAGAATATAAAAACGTTGCTTTTTTTACTTACAAGCAGCAAATTCAGATTTTGTAAAAAAAATCCTAGATATAATTCCATAATGGTTCAATTAACTTACCATGTACTTCTTTAGCTACAACAAAATTTCAATTTATAACATTTATAAACGTGCAACACACAATCCAATTATTTTAAATCACAATTAATTTCATTGATAATGTAAACACCTGGAAAAAGTTAAGCACCCCCGAATATCTTTGTTTTTCGTTTATTGTGAGAAAAGTTTAATTTTGATGATTTTGGTCAGTAATAATTCGTCAATGTATAATTAAAAGGATGTGAGAGTTCAGGTGGAATTTTAGTCAAGTGCGTTTTTCTGTTTACGTACAGCTTGCTTTCTTCATCACGTCCGGTTTTTAAATCCCGAACTTCTGATTGCCAAATCATTAAAAGTAAGCATGGCAAGAAGGCGGATATCAGAAGGACAGAGATGGAAAATCATCGGATTGCATTCCACTGGTTTGTCGCGCAAGGCATTAGACGTAAGCTTGGCTACCATTTTACAGTCATTAGTCGTTTAGACAGAAAACACGCTGCCACGCTAGATGTCAATGACAGTTCCCGATCTGGTCGACCAACTGTGACAACTCAACGTGAAGATAGGAGCGTTGGTAGATTGGTTTCGCAAAAGCAGTTTGCAGCAAGCACCTGTCCTAAGCAACAATGGTTACCTGTCAGCCGCCAGAACAGTAAAAAAATGTCTTAAAACTGCAGGATTGAGGTCAAGGAGTAGGCACAATTTAGATGCTACAATTGTCTATATTTTACATCCGTACTCAATGATTCATATTTTAATTTCATGATATTCATAATTGTCTACCTTATTTCTTTCGTTTTATTGTTTGCTAATGTATTTTTGTTTTGAATAAAACTGTAATACTGTTCGATAAACATTGCGTTCTCAATAAATAAGTTAAATAATCAATCAATAAATAATAAATTAAAAACTGTTTAAAATATATTAGTAGAGTATAGTCAATTGAATAAACTGAAAATAGAAAGTATGCATTTATGTTGAATATGTATACTTTCAATAGAATTTCACAACGGATATGTAATATCCTATATTCACCTATAAATACAGCCGGTGTCCAGGTTCCCTCAACAGCGCATACGTCGCAAAGATCGGGATTATGAGGAAAATAAACTTGAAAACATAAATAAAGTAGTTAGAACGAATAACAGTTTCATTTAACATTTGCAATGAAAAATTACATAAAACGTTTAGAATGAATATCATAGTTTCTCAACAAAGCACATTTTCCAAAGATTTTGTAAAAACATTTACTTAGTAAAGTATCGGGTTAAAAGTTTTTCTTTAAAAATGGCTGACGCCATCATACAGGAGTAAATCATTTTTGTTTGGACAGAAGCCGTAAAACAAGTCTGGTATTGATTGAAATAATGCAGCTTATCTTGGTATTTATTTATAGCCCCATTTCCATCAGCAAACATGTTTCACCACGAAACTAGCAGCTTTATCACTTTTTTCACTGAGGTAAGAGTTTTTGCGAATAATGCACTTAGATGTTTTTCTCACAACACTCTGCGGTTCGTCAGAAAAAATCTTGTTCCAGTTACCATTTTTCTGCAATGAAGCTTCCGGTGACACCAAGCTCTCATAAAACAGTTCCTTTAACCAATGAATTGTTTTTTTGTGTACAATCATCTTTTTACATCAGAAAACCTAACCTTCTTTCGCTATTCAACTTTTGTTTTGACTGTCCGTCTCATCATAACGTTTTCTTCGTCGTCTTCTACGTTGTGCATTATCTTCAGAATTACGTTACCAACAGCGACTTAAAAACTTTTGAATTTTAAGGGTTACTGCATGGCAAAATAGAAATTTTCCACCTTCTGCTAATTTTACTATCGATTTGATGTTGTAGGTTCTAAACACTCTTGCAGATATTTCGCAAAAGGACACAGTAACACAATTTATTAATTGTTGCGAACTGGTTTACCATGGTGACAGGATGTTGGGGCTCTCGAGTATAGAAAAAATTTAAACTGTAAACAATTTTAATTGAAACTGTTTGATGTTTTAGGGTATTTTTAAGACCGTGAAACGTCCTGAATATAGCTGAAATTTTGCATGCTGGAAGTTAAACATCAATGAATCAATCAATCAATTAAGACCGCGAGAAAATAGCTTAAAGAAAAAAGAATTAAAGGGGGAGGTTAGATATCTGATCTGGATCTGGATAAGTACGTTGCAGGACCAATTCTGGTATCAATGGCAACGGGAAGAGAGAGCAGTCGGGTTTAATAACACGACGGGAGAGCTGCCTTGAAGCTCTCAACTGATGATGCACATACTATAGAATTTGGTAGCTTATTCCAGTCAGAAGTTGTTCGGACGAAAAAAGAGTTTTTGTACTGTTCTGTCTTGCCTATTATGACTTTATAGCACTTGGTATTATTAAGTTCAAATTTGTTGACGATATTGTCTGATTTATAGTCACTATATTGTTTAGCTCTGATGTTACGTTTCTGTCTTTCTGGAGTTAGCACAGATTCAGGTGGAATAGCTGGTACCAACCCCTCAGTCACCTTGTAGAAGAATGTTAGTCTACTCAGGCGTCTGCGGTCCTGGAGGCTCGGTAGCTCGAGATCTTTCATCAGTCTTGTGATGCTGCCTTCCTCTCTACTGCTGTGGTCCCCACTGATGAAGCGCACTGCCTGACGTTGGACACGTTCTATGGAGTTGATATCCTTGACATAGTAGGGGGCCCATACTATTGATGCGTACTCTAAGAGTGATCGAACTAACGAGATATAAGCTTGTTTCCGGCAGTCCTTTGGGCAGTGCCTTAAGTTACGGCGGAGGAAACCAAGAGCGGAGTTGGCTTTTTTTACTGTTTTGGTGATATGGGCATCCCACTTGAGGTCTGAAGATATGATTGTACCAAGGTATGGGTTTTGCTGAACTTGTTGGAGTATGTGGTTATCCAGTTCGTAGAAGATATTTGTTATTGTTATAAAGTGCTGGTAATTTCAACCAACATTTTTGCACGCATAACGTACAAATTAATTGTATTTGCTAGTAATGCAGTCAGTTTTACATTTCGACATAAGATCTTTGTTGCTAAGGTTAAAAAAATGGCAAAATAATTGCGCTTCTGTGACCAAATTCAGAAACTCTATTCATTCCGTATTCCGGAAAATATTTACATTTCATGTTAAATTACCGAAAGTGACTTGACCTAGCTGAGCACGATTTTACCCATTCTGATGAAGCATTATCCCAATGCTGATTAGTGTCAGTGACCCCATTTTGCAGAAAGAAATATATACCCGAGAGTATATACCAAATGCCAACATGACAACTGACATGGCTTTACAGATAGTTTTCATCCAACTTGGTAAGTACTCACCCCATGGTTTCACGTATAAAATCACCACAAAACCATTAATTGGATCTGTCGCCATTTGCTTATAGCAGCGATATTCGTTGCCACTGCGGCTGAAACAACAAAATGAAATGTCAGATATTGATATGAGGCTGGTCCCTTAAAAAACTACTATTAATATGATTGATTCCAGTATTGATTAACCAAACGTTAAGTTGTAGTCTGCGAAAATAATAAAACCACTAAGGACTATTTCAGAAATATAGGACATAATGATAGGTTTTTACAATGGGTTGAAGCTAGTTTTTTGTTGCGATAAAATACGTTTTGTGCTTGTACAGCAGAAATTTATTACTCTTGCTATACAAACATATCTACATATGTATTAACGTTATGTCGGACAATATTCTGATTAAAAAGAAAATTATTATTGTTATTTAATGATATTGATTGTAACCAAATTATCAAGAAAAAGAAACACGATTTGTGTTTGCTGCCAGCGAACAAGAATATATATATAGATTTTTGATTAAATCAATTTTAATGAAGTTTATATCATTTTAAGCTGATTTGATTTTTACTTCAGATTCAAGATATCGTAAAAACTGCATCAGCTAAAGCTATTCAGATATCTTATAAGTGAAAATTGATAAAAAAGTGTTATACATGGGTTATAAATTACTGATGTCTGTTATAATTTATGATTGTTGTAAATGTGTATAGTACAAGTCAAATTGACAAGACGGTCCTTAACATTTGAGGAAATTTCGAGTGAAAATTAAATGAAAATTATAAAAGGATGAGGCTTATAATAGAAACCTAAGAGGCTCTGAATTTTCGTCTTGAGTTTTATATTCATGTTCAATCACGATTCTCACGTTTAGATTTTAGAAGTTCGATTCGATTTAAGTATTGTTTATAGTAATTGTGAATTTATTACCTTCGAGCGTTTTGACATCAATTCTATAAAGAGTGTAAAGTGCATTCATGACTAATTCCAGGAATATTATAAAATTGAAAGCATGAAGAATTAAAACTTATTTTTTAACCAAATTTAATTTTATTTTAACTGAAGTTAATTTTTGTAAGTGAATATTTCCGGGTCTATTCTTATAAAAAAAGTTTCGAATACAAAAACACAATATACTGTTATTCACCGTATGGGAAAAAGTATATAGCGAACAAATATAAATTGCTCACATAAGACAATGAGAAAGAATCAATGCATCTTTTTATGCATGTACAAATATTACAAAATATATAAGATATCACATACTCAAACATCTTTTTTAATCATTAATGTATAGAAGGTAGATTTCGGGTCAAACATTTTTAAGATAGACATTTCTGAAAAAGTTTCGTGTAACTATTTAATGGAACTGCGATGATGGTTTAACAAAATTTTCGGGGTTGCTGATTTAAGGTTTGAAAAGTTTTTATTTTTTAGCTCATTGTTATTTACATGTAGATTATAGAGAAAACTATTATTATCAATATTTAGAAAAGTTATATTTGCAGAATTTTAAGAATTGTTTTTTAAATGCGACGTTTCGTTTGTGGTACACTCTAAACATATAAAGTACAAATATGCATTGGGTCATTGACTAATCTTTAATACAAGTATAGATAGTGTCAGTGTTCCCTGTAGGGTCTAATTTAATTGAATAGTCTCAGTATGCAAAATTGTTACTTTTTAAAAGAAATGATATTATTGTTTATGATAATGCATTTACAATAAAAAAAGGTATCAAATTTAAGATATGCATAATTTTCTAACTTATATAATAAGCAAATTATTACTTAAATAGTTAATAAAAATAATTTTTTTTTATTTTATGATAAAATATACCATAACATATTTTTATAAGGAAATCAAAATAACAGAAAACCTCCGATCCACCTTAAGTTTATTAGATATTTAATGAAGTCTAAACGATATTGGATTGAAAAAAATCACGCAATTAACAATGAATTTAAAATTGATAATTTACAACAACTTTAGAGAAACGAGCCATTCCGTAAGATATTCTATTATAAAGTTTTACCACGAATAGTAAATCTTACCGCTGAATAAAGAAAGGTCCGGATCTCATATAACACTCCTGAACTTCTCCTGCCACTATTGCCTTTGAGGGGTGTTCACATGATGCTTTGCCAATTAGTCCCTTGACAGGCAAGAGAGTCACGTAATTTTCGTTCACTTGTCCCGGACATTGATAAAAACACAATCCTTCAACTGTATTAGTAATTACACAACAGTAATTGTTCATTTGGTAAAAAAGCAGCACTACAAATATGAGTGCTACATGTAAAAACGTAGTTTCGCTAATTTACTCACTCACATTCTACAGTAATAAAAGTTGGAGGTTTTAAAAAATAAAATCTAGTTGAAACCACCATTACTTTTGAAATACTTTTACCAGTCATGCCCATTGCTGTAGTTTCAGTATTTTTTATTGATGCTTCTGAAGTTTGGCGGTTTCTTGGACTTTGATGTGTTGATTGTCTTTTTTGACAGGTTAATCGGTGTTCGGTATTTTGAAATTACCTTCATTCGAACAAAAGGTTTTAAAATTTTAAAGCTTAATTGAAATTTAATAGGAATACTTTTTTGTAACAATACATATTTCATTTGAAGTTTGTCTTGTAAACTGTTTTTACAAAATTTTTAACATTTAAACACTTATCGAAATATAGGAGTTTAAAAAGTTGCATAAAACATGTGATTGCTAAATAAGTACATGTAGTTTCGATGGACGTTAAGCAGCCGTTATTTTTTTTACTAACTGCATTTAAACAATTGGTTTTCAAATGTTAAGCTACATTAAAATGTATAGTAACGAGAGAATTTTTAATTTTAATTGCTAGACTTTTTTGTAACGATACATGTCTCATTGAAAGCTTGTCTTGCTTAATAATTTTTAAAAATGACTGCTTATAATGTTTGCAAAACAAAATAACATCAGATTGAAGAACGTTACATTTATTATACCAAACAAAATGGCTACACACATTGTATAAAACAGCATACTAGTTAACTCATTATCAACGGTAATGTTTATTTGTAAGTAAAATGCTTATGGTAACAGTAAGAAAAAACAAAACGCATTGCGTACAACGCTAGTTAATGATTTGTTTTCAATTGTGTCATATAGAATATGAACTTTGTCTGTATTATGTAATTTTTAAAGTACCACCCAAGCCATGTTTCTTACAAAAAAGGTTAATAAACATTAATTATATAATATGTAGCACTCGGAGCCAACCTTCTTGTGAGTCCGACACCTGAACGAGCAGGTTTCCAAATATAAACCAACCACAACTTACTATAATTCTGCATGAGGGAGATGCTAAACATAAGTTTTATACACAATACATTCACAATGTTAATATCAGTGGCATTAAAAAATTTCGGCTTATCTAGGATATTTCTTAGCGACTTCATTGATCATGATCTTATATTGTCTTTCTTATTACTTGATTTTACTTTTTTCTAGACATGACACTGTTACATTGTGTGTGTCAAATTAGAGGTAGGCACTGCTGCTTACTTGTCCGAAGACATCGGATGGTGTTTTGGGGATCTGCAAGCTCACTATATGTTTTGTGTTGATGGTTTTTTGTTTCGCTTGTATCTGTTTGTACAAATCCGTATATGTAATGATCATTGTTGTTTGGTCAGTTTTCGTGCAATTGTTTTCTCTTGTCTGTTAATGTTTCTTGTACCGAATACTTTTTGATAAGTAGCAAATATCCAATCAATCAAACACTTAATAATCCGAATGTAAATCGTGTGGTAGAATGTTAAATAGATTTTCACAATGTAAGCTAAGTAATTTATTCACAAATTGCAGTGACCTATTCTTCATAATTAATGACCTAATGACAGCCAACGGAAATTCTATAAATTAATGTAAAGAGTGAGCACGTGGCTAAGGTAGTTAACCTACTATTGATGTTAACACTGAGGTTGTGGGTTCGAGGTTTACTTAGGGCAGGGTAAACTCGACTCCAGTCTTAATTGCCAAGGATTACCAGTTTTCCTTCCGGAGGATTTACCTGGTACTTCGGCATACTCCCAAATAGCAACTGGACGATAAATTTAGCTGTAAAATTGTTGATAGTGGCGTTATAACACCTTTTAAACAACAATTAAACTAATTTCAAATAATATGAATTATATTTCTAAAAAAGACATAACTTACCTGCAATACCGCATGTCATTGCTATGATATATCCTATACAAAGATGTTCCATTTTGTAGACGATTTATATATCAGCAGCAGAAACAAGCACGTCGTCCAGCTATGTACGTTTATTTCAATTAATATTTGTTGCAATACTAAATGTTTTATTCTGTAAATATTATGTAAAGTTGTGTCATGCAATTAAATATTCTTACAGGACACGTGCTTGCTTAAAGCAATTATGCGAGTATATTTGTTTATTTCATACCACACACGTGTTAATGTTTATGTCTGATACCAATGACAAAACATCCACTGCAATTTATGTATGCTTAGGACGTATAAGGTTACGGTAACATAAATCAAATTATAATTTATGATTTAAGATCAACACATGATGCCATTTTCAATTGTACTTAACATTTTGTACACGCGAGGAAATTACGAATTAAGTTATTAAAACATTTTAAAACCACAGTGTGCATTTTTCGTTACATTTGTCATGATAAGTTAATATAACAAAAATCATTCTTAAAAAATAATAAAGGTTTACTGATAAGGACACATAATTTTTTTGACCTTAAGGACCATTTACTTTTCTAAAGCGAGCTTGAAATTCAAGACAACATAATACATTTACGTCGACCTCTTTATTAGACCTACTTCTAGCAATAGACACTGAAAACTACAAACTAGATTTTACGACAAACGTGAGGACTTCAACTTTCCAAGTGTCCACTTCCCGTTTATCAGTAGCAACATTCAAGCAGCTCTTGCTGTTGTGTAAATTTCACAACTTATACTTTATTTTAGATCCTTCGATCGGTATTTCTCTCCCAAATGAGATGATCGCTATTGGGAATCAATGTCTCAAATACGATCGGACATTTAGTTAGTCTTTCTTATTCCTGGATTTGACGTTTTCCTAGACATAAAAAGTAACTCGAAGGATGACTAATCAGAGGCAAACGCTGCTTACTTTTCCGAACACATGCGTTCACTAATGGTTTTCATTGGGTTCAGGCTACTCACTTTCTGGTTTGTTTTTTTTTTGTTTTGCGTTTGGTATGTTTGTCTATATTCTGATAGGTAAAAGCTCCTGGACTTTCGGGTCTTGTTGTTCGGTCGCTTTTCATTTCGAGAAGAAAAAAAATTTCAATATAATAATAAAGTTTAAAACAAAGATGAAAAATTAAGACGTTGCCTTGATCTTGTTTCTTTTGTCAAGGTCGGAGGTCATATGGGTCTTAATGACGGCTTCATGGCTTTATTATTGATAGTTAATAAGTTACCCATATAATACACGAGTGATACACCATTGTTCTTTTTACAATGTGACATTAATTGCTACCCTTTAAATGGGAAATAATTGCGTCATGAACAAATTCAAAATTTGGCCTTTTATGCCTTGTAATACGTTTTTAAAACGGTATCTTTACCAATCAAATAGAAAAATCTAGAACGTAACCTGGGCGTTTTATCTTTTGTACCATTTCAAAGACAATTGTCTTAATAATCTTTAGTGAAGATCTCATTGCTAGGCTATAAACATTTCATAAGTTACATTTGTATAAATGAAAAACTAATACACTATAGTTTTAATGGGAAATAACTCCCATGAAATGAAGTCAAATACATTCTCTTCTAATTGGACAATATTACGTCCTAATAAGTCTAAAATGTTCCGCTAAATAAGTGTTTATACTTTAAAGTTTCAAAGGAGTAGCTAATGAAGAACTTGATCTTGACCTTTTACCTTTTATCAATTTCAAGGCCAACTGCCATTGGGTTCTACGGGGAAGTCCCCAGCTCTCTTTCTTTTTTGGTTCGTAATATTCATTTGCATATCACTTATTATTAAGATTTTGTTTTGTTATTTGTCACAAAGTTGCACATGGCTATATGACACGTGTTGGTAAGTTTTCATGGAACTACCTTTTACGGTTTAAGCAGCCATAACAGGCTTTGTTTTAAAGAGAGATAAATTCATAAGGAAAAAGGAATACAATTTAAGGTAATTAAGGTCTTTCCCACTTCCTGTGGGAAGACCTTACTATTTTTGCTCTGATTATTTCTCTTTTTTTCTTTTTTTTCCGCCAACTTTAAAATCAAACATTTTTAAGAGTAAACGACATAACATTTTGGTCTTTCCAACCAAGTTTTGGGCACTAAAAATCTATTCGGAATTCACCCTGGGAACCCAACATATTTTTCTTAACAGAGTTATCTGCCCAAACACCGAAAAACCTAATTATTGTGCAATCTCTAGAATTATAACGGATACAAGAAAACTGAAAATTGACAAATGTTAAGGAACTTTTGAGACAACTTTATGACATAATTTTGCTTCGAATTTTTGACTTGCAGAGTCGAGCGGTATCCATTGAATATTTCATGGTCTCCGATTGACAAAAATCACAAACAGTAAGTCAAAATCACAAAAGGTCTTCACCATTTGTCGTCCTGCGACCTGGCCCTAACGAAAACATTAAAGTTAAGTTCAGAAGTGACCTCAACCTTAGGCCTCCAATCTTGCTATCATTACAAATCAAAAACTACAAAAGATAGAACAAAACAATAATAGGAAAAATTCTACTCTTATTTAAACCCTCGTTTGCTATATTGGTCCAAAACTGTGTGTTGAACCGTTTTTGAGTTCGCGCCCTTCACTCATTTCGGTTAATCAGTATCTTGCATATAACATGAAAACGGTTAGAGATAATATAGTAAACATATAGGTTTAATATGATCGCCAAGTCAAGGCCTTAATCTTGAGCCCAGTTTTAAAGATGAGGGGTCAAGGTCAAATCATAGCAACAAGATAACCATTACAAAAAGTCCTTAGCAACCATATATTTTTAAAATCAGGATGTACCTTACTGAAATATGTCATTTTATAATTTACATTTTGGCATTTTCTCCCTAGCAACGGCCACAAAAGTCCTTGACAACCACGTCTTTTTACTCATTACCACAGAAATTGTCTTTTCTGCCAAATAAATTCCCAGTAACCTATGAAGTAAACTTCATAACAACAGATGAAGAAAAATTAGTTTCTTACAGGAATCAGGGAAAGGCCTTTCTAATTGTTCCTGAACAATTAGCACTATATTTTCAATTACAATTTTTAAGTGTCATGTCACAAACATTTACGTTATAAGAGGAGTAACGAGTACGAGCTCTTGCAATGGGTAAAAATGCGTGACTCCGTAAAGAAAATGGATGCGCTCAGTCAGGGTCAACACAAAACTCACAATTAGTAACTGATATAAGATACAAATTAAATTATAAAAGTGAGAGGAACAAAGGAGAATATTAAAGATCAACTGTTTTAGTGAACAACTGAGAGTCTTTTCACTGTTTGTATAACGTTAAGTAATTCTGGTTTTTCGATAAGTGCATTTTGACATTTCTTTATTATTTGGTACAGATTTTACATTGAAAGAGTGATGACACCTATTAAATGTCACTTATCGCGAGATGTCTATATTTGCTCATTATTATTTACAAAAACATTTAGAAAAAGAAATCAATCAATATATTGATAATATCAAAAATTAGGATGCAACCTGCTGTCTGTTTATATTTAGGTAAGTCAAAGAATATAACCATTACTAGTTGACGCATTATGACTTTGCACGTAAAGAAAAACTGTAGTATATGTATTATAAGCTAGAGATAAGCATTCTTAGAGAGGAAATTTCTAACAAAAGCCACTAATACTTCTAACATGTCTAAATGTAAACATATTTATTATTGAAAACATTTCAGAAAGAACAAAACAGTCTATATCTTAATAACCAGTAAAGGTGCAAAATTTAACACGACCTGTTTTTTTTACCTTGATGTATTATGACTTTGTGATAAATTCTTTTTGAATTTTCTCTTAGACTATTATTTGCCAGAGATGCATTCTAAGACAGGTAACTCCTATAAAATATTGCTAAAATTTCTTGTGACATATCTAAATTAATCGTACAGTTCTTGAGTTTGAAAACGCAACACGTTTATCAATCGTCAACGTGCCAAAATCGGTCAGCAATCATTTATCAATCAGTCAGAAATTTTATAAATCGGAAAAAGCGCAAAAGACTTAAAACGTGTAAGCGGAATCATTTTTTTTCACTTCACGCCTTAGCATTATTTGTATGTATGTTTGTTTGAAGTTTGTTTAACACCATTTTCAAACATTATATTACGCTGTGTAATATGGTTTCAAGTGTTTATAAGGAAGAGCTGGAGTACCCAGCGAAAACGAAGACCTTCGACAACAGGTACTTTTTGCAAATTTACGGATGTTAGGGATAATACCTTAACCACCGAGGTCGAGTTTTTTTATTATAAACTTTTATAAACGATTATAACGGTCATTGGTCAAATTCTTAAAGCTGTATAACGCTAAAAAAGTTTAAAGACACAAACGAAAACATCTTAATCTCAAATAAAGAAGAAATTGCCAAACATGCTGTACATGTATATATCTACTGAGTTAAAGATGCGAACAAGAAAGCATAACATGAAAATCAATTCTGCTTTTCGCATTTTTGTCGTCTCAATTTCTAGTTTTCGTTTTATAAAATATCTAAGGCGAAGTACTTTAAAAATTTTAAATTATACTTATTTGCTTTTATCCAATCAGTAATACTTAAGCAAGATTGGTAAATATTGCAAGAAAAGAGAAAGAAATTATAACTAGTTGACGTTTACGGAAAAATATTTTAATTATTGTGTGGTTTAGCTGCTAAGCGCGTTCACAGGTGGTGGAAAGGGGATGCCATCTCGTTGGGGTTTTCTTGTTATAATACTGAAAAGCCTGGCCGCGGACCATAGTGGGTGACGTGTTTAAAGAGTACCATGCTCCTTGCAATATAATGATATCTTTTGTAGATTTCGAAACAAATAAGTCCAAAAAGGTAAATTTTCCGCCCCTACCTATACCCCATATTTTTCCAATGGAATTAACAAGTTTTGCTCTTTGTGCATCTATTCCTAATTGATTGTTTTAAAACTTGTTTTCGTCCTGAATAAAGCTGAAATTCTGCTCTCTAGAAGCAAACATCTAATCAGTCAATCAATCAATCAATTAATCAATCAATCAATTAATAATTGAACTAAGTTATCATTCAAATTGAGGACGCCCTTTTAAAGAGAAAGTTTTGAAAAGGTTCTGTTTTATCGACTTGACTGTGACCACAATGTATAGACAAGACTCGCTTTATATTTTATGATATTTCAAGTTTATGTTTAGTAAAAAATGCTTGTTCAACAGTTCAAAAATTGTTTATACATAGCAAGAAAATATACGATGCCACAAGCTCAAGAAACTTTGCAGCAGACAAAATATATTGTGATGCAATTTTAGTATTATTGCGATTAAACATGGCCCGAAAGTAGTTTTAGATCAAGCAAAAACACGCAAAATGTCATTCTTTCTATCAGCCGCCGAAAAGGACACTTCAGATCTAAATTCGATTTGAAGCCCGCGAAGAATTATGTTCTTCATGTTTTGTAGACATGGTACCTTAAAAAGTATTATTACCCACTCTCTCCTCTGTAAGATATCTGTCAAAAAGAGGCCTTTTCTAAATGTAAAATAAATATGTTACTGAATAGGATGACGGGTCGACTTAATACATACAAAAAATTATACATGTAACAGAGCACAGAAAAAAGAAGCCGAAATCACGAGTAGCAAAAATAAAAAAGTGGATCAATAATGGATTACGAACAAAAATTATTCTGCTCGTCGGTACTGATGTGTCTTAAATCGAACGGAGGTTTGCATGGGCTCGACCAGCAGATATGTACCGCCTAAAGGAAATATTTTACTTAATAATATAATATAAAGAAAATACTTAGGTTTTTCGGTTTTTTAAATATTTTTATTTATTTTTTTGAAACGAGACATTTGTGTTAGCTATATTTTTGCATACCTTGGTCTATTGTTTTATTCTAAATGCATATATGCTATGCAAATAAGACAGAATTCTTCCAATTATTAAGTTATAAGTATCCGTCCATAAACTGACCGATTTATGCCTACAGTTAAAGACGGATTCTTTTCGCATTCCTTGGACTGATCGCACTGTTCTCTGACGGTTACCAAGGTAATGACGGATTTATAATTTTGGATGGATTTATTCGACAGCAATCAGTCAAAGTGTTGCATATACGGGTCCAAGTATTGTAATTAAAACATTAGTATGCGACATGCAGTTTACCTTGAGGAATGCATAACAAAATAAACATAACAAGTTGACAGGGTATGCAATACAAATGTAGTAGTTTGTTTAAATTTGTAAAATCAATTCTGTCACTAACTTTTGTGAATTTATTGTTACGATTTTACGTTCGAAAATATGGTTACAGATGGTTTCTCAATTTTTGAAATCAGTGTACAGTGAATGTGCTTCGATGATTATTGGATATACCTATTAATGAATAGTGGTATATGATACCTATCTCTTTTAATCAAATTAACAAACTCAAATACTACTGTAATGGAAGCGGGAGGTGTGGCATGCCATGAAACCTGGTTAAACGCACCATTTCTTTTAAAATGCCTGTCAGGACCAATATAAATGCAAATAATTGGTTTATAAATTCAAGGATAAATGTAAATTTACTGTCTGAATTCCATGATAAAATTTTACGTTTACATCATGTTTTATTTTAAAATCATATACTATATTAAGAAAGTGTTGTATTTTTTATACCACAAGTTATGAATATACAATAGCACTACTATTCGCCACTTGCTAAAGTGATGTGACACGTAACTCACGCTGTCTTTTTTATTACCAGGTTGTGCTTGCGTTTCTAGTAATTTCAGTATGAATCTCTGAAGAGCTTCAGCACATACATGTACGTGCCAATTAAGTTCGGTCGATCTTACTAGCTTTTTTACTTTAGAATGAATCTCTCTTGTTTAAAGTTATTTTTGTCACCTCGGTTCTGACGACTTATTTTAAAAGATAAGAGCAAAACATCAATGTAGAGTTGAAAATGCAATTTATTATCTAAATGACGAGAATATCATACAAGAAAAACATCTAACAATGAACTACTAGTTATAAAATAATCATGCAAACTTTACATTATTACAACAAGGCGTTTCCAACATAACGAAATAACAAATAAGATTTGAGAGGGATGGTGGGGAAAATAGAGATCTTCGGGATCACAACTTATCACAAAACAAGATGGCTGCCTCAACTTGAACAGTAGTGATGCGAATGAATAATAAATTAGCATCACGTGACCTGACACCTAACGGTGAAAAGGTGAACAACAAGGTGGATAACTCCAGACAAATTTCTCGTACCAAAAATACATTTATACGACTATAAATTAAGTTTTTTGTCACCTCGGTTCTGGCGACTTCTGCTACGTTTAGTTTTAAAAGATGAAAGCAAAACATTAATGTAGAATTGAAAATGCCACTTATTATCTAAATGACGAGAAAATCATACAAGCGAAACATCTAACAATGAACTACAAGTTATACAATAATCATGCAAAAATTAAAACAAATTTTGTGGAAAAATGCAAACGATATAAAAACTAAGAAAGCGACTTTTAAAATCAAAGGCGAGGGGTAAAAATATAGCCATCATTTTTATACCATACTGGTGAAAAAATCCCCCACCCATACGGAGTAAGGAGTCATTTTACAAGTATGTGTTTCATGATGAAATCACATAACACTACACTTGTAATTTCAACTCTTAAGTATTAAAAACAGTAACTCGAAGTACCTTCGTTGACTTGACCTATATAACCTTCAATACAATTTCCAGTACACTAAATCTATGTAAAGATAAATTTAATACAAAGTAAGTTAACAGGGTTGGAAAATACTAAGAATACACAATGTCAATGTATAAGTATTTCAACAGAGGTATTCAGCTAACAAATAAATAAGGTATATAAAACAATGTTAACAGTTAAAAAACTAGTCAAAATAAAGCAGAGGCTCACAATTCCCTATTTATTTGAAAATTGTCAATAATAGTTTCATAGGTGACCAGAGGCCGTAATCTTATATTCAGCATTTCAAAACATCAAAATGTTCACTTTACAATACCATACATACATGTAATCTAACAGTACAATACAAAATATAAACAGAGGTCAATTACCACATGTTAACTTGTAATTATCTAATGACAACAAAAATGCAGTACAAATTATAAACAGAGGTCCATTACCCCATGTTTACTGAAACACATACATGTAATACAAATTATAAACAGAGGTCAATTACCACATGTTAACTTGTAATTATCTAATGACAACAAAAAATGCAGTACAAATTATAAACAGAGGTCCATTACCCCATGTTTACTGAAACACATACAGGTAATACAAATAATAAACAGAGGTCCATTACCCCATGTTTACGAATTATCTAATACACAATATAAACAGAGGCCCATTACTCCATGTTTACTGAAACATCCACATGTAATACAAAATATAAACAGAGGCCCATTACCCCATGTTTACCTAATCATCAAATACAATACAAAAAGAGGCCCATCACGGCATCACCCCATGTTCAATTTATTAATGTCAACTGTACATAAGACCAAAAATTCTAACAAGGAACCCAAAGTAAAATTCTATATATGAAGTTAAGGAATTCGAATATGTTTGCGATATGCATTGGATTTCCAGCGTCCCAGTAATTGGACTTACTCATCTGACATACCTTTTTCCTTAGCTCATGATGCAGCACCTATGCGAAAAGAATGTCCTTTGTATACTTTTGTATTAAATCGTGCAAAAGATAGTGATATTTTTAACTGATTTGAAAAACCATGCATAGACACTGGTGTTAGGTCTGATATAAAAGCCCTCACATTGACCACGTTATTGACAATACTGCCACATAGCCAGTACTGGACAAAAATTTAAATTAGCTGCATATGCTGACAACTGATACATGACTGGGGGTTTTCCTACACTGTGTGATCAGTATAATAAAATAGGGGCTCCCTTCCCACTGGTAACTGTAAATTCTCCAACGCGCAAGAATGTATGAAACGCTAATAAATACGCGGCTTTAAATAGTTTCAGCTTAAACAAGGAATCAGTACATGAAAGAAGACTGTCAATCAGATTTTGAAGTATTTCTGGAGTTATTGGGAGGCGTACTTCTGACTTGAACTTAAGTTTTTGGAAACCTTGTAATGCTCTTTTAACAATAAAAGCTTGTGTACAATCCTCATGATCAGCCAAATTTTGAAAATGACCAAAGGCTGACACATAACTAGTTACTAGTTCTTTAGTGTAGCAATGAGCTATAAACAAAACCAAATGTTCAATATTTAAAGGGATACGTGAGGACGTCCCTGGAACGTAGATAGTAAGAAATTCTTCATACAATTGTTTAACTCTATTATACGCTGTATGGGTGCTAGGTGATAAAGCATTGTCTATCAAATATTTCGAAACTGACTTCAGATGCTGAACATCTCATTTGGTAGCTCTCTTGAACAATGGGTCATTTGTGATACCAACCTGTGAAACTCTTGTAACTGCAAGCGAGATAATTTGTCACTTAATGCATTTTGGACTCCAGCAACATGTTTTGCTATGAAATATACATTAAACTTTAAACACTGTACAACTAAGCGATGCAACAAAGATATAATTTGTTTATCTTAGCAGACTGTTTATTTATAACATGGACCACCGCCATGTTATCAGAGAAAAACATCTCATCTCATTTGCCCAAAGTTCTAATGCCGCAACAATAGGAAAACATTTTTTTATTGAAATATGGTATTTCTCCCAACTATCTGGCCATTTCCCATAAAAGTATTGGTTTCTAAACACCCCACCATAACCTATGCCACTTGCATCTGTGTACATTTTTAATGTTTCAGATGTTTGCCAATTGTCATGCAAAAACATAGATGTTCCATTAAAGTGTGAAACAAACAGAGACCATGTCCCAAGATCAGTCCGTGCTTCCGTATTAAGCCTTCTTTTATAATAAGGCTTTTGAACTCCTTTTGTAAGATCAATAAGGCGCCTTAAGAAAACCTTCCCAGAGAAACAATTGTACATGCAAAATTCAAAAGGCCTATTTGAGACTGTAGTTCTCTTAACGTGATTTTCTTCGTTTTCTTCATGTACAGCAAAAGTTCTTTGAGCTTTATCAATTTATCCAAGGGTAGTGTTATAACCATTTCAACAGTGTCTAGTTCAAAACCTGAAAAGGTTCATTTTGTTGTATGATAAACAGTATTTTCATTCTTCATGTGTAAATTAATATGGTTGAAAAATTTCAAAATTAATTCAAGTTGAACCTTACTGTGATTTAATGATGGTGGACCTACAAATAAAAACTCATCTAACAAGTGAACACAGCCACTCGATTGTAGTTTATTTTCTATCACCAATGAAGGGCTGATGAGAATTTTTCAAATAATTGTACCCAAAACTTAAGCCCATATGTAATGCCTTATCAAAGTATACATCAGATTCAATTACAAACCCAAGTACTTTAAAATCATTTGGGTAAATAGGAATATTCTTGTAACCATGTTCAATATCTGTTTTGGACAGTAAAGCACCTTTACCGAACTTTTTAATCAATGCTATCGCATCATCTACTGTTTGATACGAAACGGTAGAATCCAGTTTTGAAATACAATCATTAATTGAATGTCCCTCAGGATGTGATAAATGATGGACGACCCTAAATTCTCCAGGTTTTTGTTTTGGTACTAAGCCCAATGTGGAAATTTGCAAATTAGGAAATGGTAAATTTTGTAAAGTATAAGGACCTGCTACTCTTCCGGCGTCTAGTTCAACCGAAATCTTCTGTTTGAGTATTGGCAATTACCTTGAGCAGATTTTAAGTTCTCACTTAACCTAAAGTGTCTCTCCCCAGCAAATGGAATATGAAAACCCCGATAAAACCTGTAATTAAATAACCTAATTTAGACTGGTCATAACCTTGTAACCATTGGCACAATACTTTGGCAATAATTGGAGTGACAACATTAAATAATGAAACAAAAGGTAAAAAGCATGCATGTTCATGTTCATTTCTTTGGGGTGGATTTTGCTGGTGGTGCTTAATTGTTCTGGTCCTTCATTCGGCAATCTACATTCGTTTCTAGGATGTTCGTTATAGCATTTACAGCAGACATGTGGGTATGTGCACAGTCTTCTTTTGCATTTTCCATTGTTGTTTTTGAAACTAAAGCAGAAGCCTCTTTTAACAATGTTTTCTGCTTTTGAACGAAAAAGCTCCTTCTACGGTTTTCGTTCCCTACTATGACCATCTAACCTAGCCTTCACACCTATCTGAATAGCCTCGGAATGAAGTTCCTGTTTGATTACATTCAATGGCATTGACTCAGGGTCATCTGATCTCCACATACGAAATTGTTCGTCATAGTATACTGCTGCCGTTTTCAAATATCAGTTGCTTACTTTTGTACCATTTGCATATAACGCATTAGATTTTGGGACCCATCCGATCTGGTGGTGCAATAAATTGCCACAAAGATGTTGAACGCGTCCACCACTGATTGAAAGATTTGAAAAGTATTTTTTGTTTTCTTTGGACAAAAGAGATATTATTAAATGAATCTTTCACAGCTTCTAATCTCATTTGATGTGATTTAAACAGTAAAGATGGTAACTGTATATATTCTTCTGCAAATATTTTGGATTTAATTTTTGGGTCTACATTGTGCCCTGCCCTGCGTCCAACATGCATAGGGCCTATCTTTAACCTATTATTATTATTATCTA
The DNA here is from genome assembly GCA_944474755.1 of Limnoperna fortunei. Lineage (NCBI taxonomy): Eukaryota > Metazoa > Mollusca > Bivalvia > Mytilida > Modiolidae > Limnoperna > Limnoperna fortunei. Next base: position 27,748,937 of record OX104121.1, read on the forward strand.
TTATCTCTGCTGGTACTGGCTACAGCATCTGTTGTTTACTGTTGTGTAGGAACAGCAACCACTTCATCTGCCACTGGTTAAATTCCTTGAATACGTCCTTTATTACAATTTTTACTGGACTGGTGAAACGAAGGCTTTAGTGAAAACGAAGTTGACAGACTGCTATTCTTACTCAATATCTAGTTGTAAACATTAACAGTAAGTTAAACCATTTAAAATTATAACCTCAATATCATTCGCAGTTAAAACATCTATGTCTAGATCATTAGAACAAAATTGTGCCACAATAAAAGACGGTTGGAATTGAATAATCGCATGTTCAAGTTTCTCTACGTGAGCTGTATTTAATATTTTACCTCCTGAAATACCATAGTACGATATATTATACTGACTAAGCTCAAGATTTTGAATGTTGTAATAATGGACAAATAGTTCGAACCGCGTAATATGTTAACTCCCAATGATTAAAATATCAGACATACTTCCAAAACAAAGGAGTCATTTGTTTACATTCGTTTTTGACATATCGTGTCAAAGAAAAAACGCACATTCTTCTCATGTTTCAACTAGAATAAAGGTCAACAATATTGATTGTGACGTATATCCATAAGTTATTTTTAGAAACACTAACTTGATACAGCAAGCCTAACACTTATATTTCTTAGTTTGCATAATCCATAGACAATTCCAGTTTGTATAACGTTACTAAAGTTAATCCCGATGCTTGTTGTGATGTTGCCAATTTGGTATCTAAGTAAATAAACAACGTTCACAGGTCATTGTTTGTTACCGTTTTAGAACAACACAGGCGAGTCTCAAACTGATATTCCAATAATCAATAGCTATATTAAGTGATTTTGTAACGACGTAAGCAAGATGTTGAAAAATAGAGATCCTCGGGATCACAACCTATTACAAGGCTGCAGCAACTTGACCAGTAGTCATACCAGGACGACCCATAGTTATATTTTAAATAATGAGCCACGAACCGAATGTTTGCCATGCAGCAGTCAATAGACCATTAAGCATGTCTTGATGAACTGTTTGGACGTGGCCCACATTCGTGAACGTTTCTATCCTGTAGATACTTAGTTTAATTTACTTAAAACTATCGCAGGCAACAAATTTTAACGTTATTTAAAGAAATTAATTATAATGCTTCGTACTTTTTTTTGTTTTAACTACCATTTGTATCTGTAATTATTCCCATATTTTAGTATGAGAACAGGTATTAGTATAAATAGAGGTACATGTATGACGTACTAATCATTTAAAATTTAAAGTTTTAATTTTCTCGTCCTGAATATAGCTGAAATATTGCTTGATGGACGTTAAACAACAATCAATCAATCAACCTAAATGGGATTTAGCATGCAAGTAATATGACTGTTTTTTAGGCAAATTTTTCAGCATTATAAAATAAAAACAACTATTTTGCGTGCAATCATTGCCTTCTACTATACAACGCATTAGACAGCTCTATAGGTTGCATGTACACTGCTTCGTAAAGCGCAGAGAGTAGTTCCTGGTAATTAAGCTTATGTATACAATTTGTCATAAAGTGTTTTATAATCCCTTACTTAATACACCGTTCCTTTTGCGTACTGAGGTTTTGATAATTTATTGTTAACTTGCACTCATAAAATATTTTATTTGGAAATGACAAAATAATTCAATTGAGACGAAACATTTTACTGTTATTATAAATAAGCGTAAGTCTATGTTTTGTAATGCTTGCTTTTGCTAGATACTAAACACAAGTATAAAAGTCTGTAATTATATGAACTTTGGAATAGAAAAAACAACATGAACATATTTGTAAATTTAGAAAATTCAGTTATTTATTCTTTCTTATTAGAAACAGGATAGAAAAGATTCTTTGGTTTTCAACTCAGTAATGATAGATAAATCAACCTTTCACATATTTGGAATGCTATAAAATTACACATGAAAAATGATATAACTAACTTGATGAACTTGACTTGCATCTTTCGTATGAACTTTTCAGTTTGTTTTTTACAATTTTATGAGTTTCCTTTCTCTTACATCCGTATTAATCCCTTCTGGCTTAAGTTTGCCCTCGTATCTAGATTTAATAGGTGATGACAGAAGCTTACAGATGCAGCGTAATCGTTCCCCAGTTTCTGTTTACTTGAACGACAATATTTTTCTTCTGTTTTTAAATTAACTTACTACTACAGAGACGGCAAAAAGACAAAACGACGTGTGTTTTTATAATATAAAAGTGGTTGAGGGTTACCCTAACAATGCGCCTGGTTTCAAAGCTGGGTTTTATAAAAGTTCATGTTGTCCTGATTGTTTATTTAGTCTGTAGATTGTCTTTGTTTTTTGAACAGTCAGTTTTTGTACTTTTCGGGCATAAATTTACTAAATGTTTATTGAATTTCACATGTAAAGATTATACATGTAGAAGTTTAAATGATAAAATACTAGGTATTGCGTCAAATAAGATTTATTGTTCATACTTTCAAAATATTAATAGTATTATTTAATATAAAGATGAACACTTTGAAGCAGGCAGAAAAGTTCCAAAAACATGTCATAAATCCAAATAAAAGTTAAATGTGGTTCCCTTTGTAATCTTCTTAGTCTAGTTGACATGCTTTACAACACAGTCCATCGTCCTCTTGTGGTTCACAGCCAGTACAGGGAATGTCCGTGTACGGGTTGTTTATTGCGCAATCCACAGGGACATTACATCCTAAAGCTACAGCGAAAATGTTTAATAATATTTATAATAGCCCACTTTTATAGAGCTGATGCCTAATGTTCTAAAGCAGTTTTATATAAAGAAGCTAAACATATAACAGTCAGCAATAATACAATCAGTTATTTTTTATGATTGATGGTAGCCCATGATATGTATTTAATAAAGTTACTTCATGCCTTTATCGCATGCAGTTTAAATTTGTCACAAAACATACAGCAAAGTAACATATCCCTTATATTATATATATATCATAACATTACTTTTTAAAATAATAATACGTATGTTATTTTTTAAATATGTAATCATGTTAATAGATTGGACTCTATCTAAATAAAATACTTACGTGGAATTTCCACTGTTAAAAAAACAAATAGTTTCGTTTAATGTATTTGAAAGTGTAGAATGTCCTATATTTGACCGATCAAATAAAAAGATCATATTCAAAGTTTGTGCTAGTGTATCGCTGGGATATAAATACATCTCCAGTTTCGGTAATTAAAATTGTCGCTGAGACTATAGCAAGATTGTAGTTCTCAACTTTCATATATTATCAAATAAAATAAAGTTGAGAACTACAATCTTGCTATAGTCTCAGCGACAATTTTAATTACCGAAACTGGAGATGTATTTATATCCCAGCGATACACTAGCACAAACTTTGAATATGATCTTTTTATTTGATCGGTCAAATATAGGGCGCACCATAAAAAGCATTGCTGTCCTTGTTTATCGCCATTTATAATTGGCCGGATCTAGGGGATTATTCATTTTACAATTCATTCATAGCACCATATTTCTCGTTAGACAAAGACAATTACTCACGCTTCATGTTCAAAACGGTATTTAACTAAATCTGAATTACTATGTTTTTAATATATACCATGTTAAGTAAAAACAAAACTCCCAAAGTTTGGGTATTTTCAACATTTGTGGAATGAAATAAACTGATTCTCATTAATTGTAATGTGTTTTGAGAACTAAAAGATGATTACATGATTACCTTTGTTATCATATTTTTTTCCTGCAAAATAATAGAATACAAATTATTAAAATGCAGACGACGGACAAGAACATTCAAATTGTAATTTATAAATAAGTAACAAATATTCTAATTATAACATGTTTTAAGTCAACTAGAATTCAAATTGTCTATTTAAGTGATCAATGCCATTATATCTTATCATTTTTATAAAATAAAAACAACTGGAAGAATAATTTTTGATGACATATCAATAAAAATTTAAGGTATCTTCAGAAGACCATGTTTATGTTAATAAATAAATGCAGAGAACAGATCAAAACGAAATTAAAAAGTAAATCAACATAAAAAACGCACAAATGACCATCACATGTTTCTAGACTAGAAAATGTAATACAATTTAAGATACCAAGATTACATTAATTTCGAATGCCGATTAAAAACAAAATATCTAAAGGAACTTCTGCTATCCGATTAAAAACACAATTTATAAAGGAACTTCCAGACATTACTTGCAACAAGATACAAACCGATTTGACTGGAAATATCATAAAGGAAGATTGTTGTAATTGAACGTAATGAGCATATTTAGATGACCACACATACATCATTTGCATCAAATTGAATACATATCGACTCTAAGTTTCCGAGTAAAGAATGTTCTTAATAACGGCAAGTCAAAAGCATGAACACAGCGGGAAAAACATTTTTGTCAATCAAAGATGAAACATGGAATCTTGGTTAAACATCACAAACTTGATTCCTGTAAATTTCGGCTTAAACTGGCTAACAGACGACAAGTCATATCAATAGCCTTCCGCGGCTATTACTCTGAGCTATAGAAGACAACTCGTTATGTACACTAAACCGTTGATAAATATGAATAAGTTTTAATAGATCGCGAAAGTTGTAAGCTGTCTCAACTTAATTCTGCATTCAATGGAAACAAGTATTATAGGTAATATCAATATCAATATCTTTTCCGTCCGTTGAAAAATACAAGTTCACAGTGTAGAAAAGTTGTTCCCACTAATAGTCGATCTAATTCGATTAACACAAAAACTGTCTCGATAAAGCAAATAAATACAGATTAATTTACTTACCAACATTATTGACTAAAATAAAAAAAATATATATATGCATTAACAATAAATCCACAAAAAAATGATTTTAGCTACAATCTATATTAGAAACAGGAGATATGGGTAATTATGTGATTATTGTATCATGACTAAAAATTGATAGTCTTTTTAGTATCTGACATTAAAAGGTTGCAATAAACTTTAGTAATAAAAAACTGGAGTTGTAATGTTTACAACTTATGTATGTATGATAACAATTGTAATCAAAGCTATTTTATTGGGTCTTGTTCTCAGTACAACTTAATTATAATTATTAATTCAACTTATTGTGTTCATGCCATTAATACACACAGTTAACTTTGAAAGAATGTTGTGTATAATACCTACCTACAAACATTTCTAATGACCAATTTGTCGAAGCAGTGCAAACTTCACACACTTCTGGAATGTTGTCATGTTTGGCTGACAAGAACAAATATTTTAAGTAACTAAGAAACCAAAATATTGCAATTTTGTTTACAAATAAGTTTAATGATTAAAATTATGGGATGTTTACACTGTAGAAATAGCAGATAAAATGTCGTAGAAAAGCATTATATGCATTTCATAATAACAATATCAATAATTTTATGACCAAAACAAGTGGAACTACTGAAAATATTAACAACCGCTAATTGACGTTAAACGAATATTTTCTCTCTGTGTTATGAAATGCCAGAACATGCACTATATTAAATACCTAGCTTGGTTGTGACTTGACGTTCAAATTCTCTGACACAGTTGGGTAGTTCGGAATATTCAGTATAAATGGTTACACAAAACCTAACCTACATACGATGCAAAGGACATTTAAAACACTTTGTTCTTGCTTTAATCATTTAGGGGCCCTACAATCACAAAATAGCAACAAAACCGACCGAATAACGAGAGCCGAAAGTCGAAGGACAATTACAAATATAGACAAATAAATAAAACAAAGATCTAAACACACAAAACCAAAATACAAAACAAATGTAGTGTCTTAACTCTATAAATAAGGCTCAAGACGAGTAAGAATTGCTGTCTTACTCGTCTTGAGCCCTTTTTATAGAGTTAAGACAGATATCTGATTAGAAACACTGGTGAAAATAACCTAATGACTTAATAAGGTTGGCATATCCTGCTTCACTATTCACATTAGTAGTGGTAATTATGAACAAAAATGCAAAACCTGTAAGTTACTCAAGAATATTTGTTAAAATATTTAGGACATCTATTCATGATGACGGCAATGAAAGTGTATTTATGTGTGTTAACTTATCACATATTCATTCATTCATTCGACAATACTGGTATTCCAGAAGATCGGAATGCTGGGTTAAAAAACATATTTTTGTTATTGTTCAGTTTTTACTGTTTAATATATTCGTATGCAGCTCCTAAAGTAAGTCATTTAAAGGCAATCAAAATGTTACTGGGTACAAAACATGCATCTTTAAAATTGTCTGAAATTTATTTCCTTACATACACCAGGGCTAGTCAGTATAGACTGTCCCTGCTTACATGCAGTGTTTCATTTGTCACAACATATACAGTGGATACAGATGAAGTCAGGTGTTATTGTAGCTGCGCAATTGTAGCACTTTAGGTCCTTTGGATATTTTTGATTTGGTTGACCCCCCACTTTTTTCTTTCCAGAAAAGATCAATTGAAAAGAAGAGATTGTTATAATAGTATACATTGTAACATTATTACATGCAACAATACTTAAATTGCGGGTAACACTTATGTGCAACTGTTAGCTATTCCCAATAATACTCACTCCAGGGCAAGGAATAAATAACAACTGTGACACCTTTTGGATCCACAACCATTTCCTTGACACACGTGAATTCGTTGCCACTGCGTCTGTAATATGATAAAATTAGTATATAGAGAAAAGAAATCACAATTTTAACGAAAACAAAGTCAGTAAGCTATTTTGTTCTGAGTTTACCATGTTACCATATGTGAGGATCAACACTGCTCTATCCAAAGAGATGTCCTAGGCGTCCCCAGGTAGAGGATTAGGAATGCTGTCTCGATGGACTAGTCAGTAACGTGTATTGGGAGTTCAAAGATTCTTGCTTTATAAAGATATCTTTTGTAGATGTCGATTAGAATGCGCTAGTTGTAGCCGCTACCCAAGACTAAATGTTTCGCTAATACCCATACCCAATATTTTACAGTGGCATTCAAAATTTGTCCCTTTAGCCCATATTTTCAAAATTAATGTATTTTTATTTTTAAATTTGTTTTCGTCCTGAATATTGCTCAAATACTGCTCGTTGGATGTAAGCAAACATTCAACCAAAAACAGCAACAGATAACTAAATTACTTGAAAATATAAAGTAGCATTTCATTTATTTAATGTTGAAAAGAAATTACAGTTTAATTACATTTTATAAAGTATGTTAATGAGAAATATATTTGGCTAGTATGATAATTTTAAAACTGACCATAGACTATTTAATTGTCAGTCTTTGACTTCTGCAGAACGAAATAATTAAGATGGATCATTCTTATTTTCTTATTGCAGAACATATACAGGAAAACGTATATCCCAATCTTGCTAAGTTCATTGTTCTATTGCCCACAAGATTTTACGTTCATGCGTATAAACACTTTGCGGTTAAATATCTTCTTAAGAGATCTTACACTAACCCATCTTGTCGCACGGTTTGAGTTTATATTTCTGCGCGACCAGCAAAAGAAACCAGGTATCAACTAAGACTTTAAAATTTGCTAACAATACCAAATTATGTTTAACGATTTAGATTCGGATTAAAGATAAACCTGATAAGCGCCTAAATTCTATAGAATCTGTATTATGTCAATAGAAAATAGGTATCGAGATAACTTATAGATTAGGCACTCCGCTACACTATAAGAAGTAATAAAAACAAATAAAGACATATCGGTATAAATATCAGAAGTGAAGATAGGCAGTTCGAAAGAGTTATCATTTATATAACTTTAAAATTAATATAGTAATATATACAGTGGTGAGTCAATATGTACAAAAAAATTCTGAAACTAAAGTTGATGAATTGTAGAGTACGTAGCTATTAACAAAATCATGTTTGCTTTCATTTGTTTCAGGTATATATCTTCAATCTTTTGTCATGAAATTTGAGGATCAGTATACTAGCAATAAGTTCCATCATCGTAGTTTCAGTTAAAAAAAATCAGAATAGCGTCCTTAGACGACCCACATCGTATACATTGTACCAATGCGGTAAAACTCTACGGCGTTAGGGAAAATGCTAGATTAAGTATTCCATATCACACCACACTGTGTTGGTATTGTATGGATCGATATTAACAAAACATAATGGTTCTTCTGCATTTAATTAATGGAATTGATATTTCTATGTCAAACATATCAAAATATTACTACATTGTATATTGGATTGGGGTGCCATATGGAATTTTCTTCCAAGATTGTGGTAAAACTGGCCCCAGCTAAAAGCGGTAATAAAATAATACATGTGATATGCAATGTCCTAATCTTGCTCAACGTACCCAAATTGACATGTCAAACGTTTTTGTATATTTTATGAAAGTTTTTATGCGGAACGTGTTAAAAAATATTAATTTATTATTTATTTGTAAATACTGTAGAATTTTAAATGTTCGCCACTAAAATTTGTCTACACCACTAAGTTTTATAATAATAATGCGTTTGATAAGTACAATGAGCTAATTTTAAGCAAAATAATAAACATTTAAATAATGACTCAAGTGTAATTTCGTCTTTATTCAAAATATTTTCTCCTTTTCGACAAAAAATAAACTCGTAATATTTACATTAATCGCCGTATTTTTACGATTATGTTGAACATAAACGTATTATTTTAAGTGTATAATTTAAAGAATTGAAGAATAGATAGATGGATGGAGGGATGGATAGATAAGAGTACTGAATATTTTGGGTTTTTTAAACTTTTTAAAATAGTAAATTCTTCCAGCTCTTCAAAATCGATATAAATGATAAATTCACCAATAAATTGTGTGTTTTTACTTCCATAAATGAATTATCTATTCTGGAAAAACGTCCAGTGATACTCTTATATGTACAGCCTCATTATATGTTATGAATTATAAAGTTGAAAAAGTGTGACCCTTGTGGGCTTTAAAAAGATGAAAACGTCCTGATGAACTGTTTTTGGTCTCATTTACAATACTTTTCTTATAGTCAGTACATTTATTATGCTCATTTCATATAATATAACGGTGACCACAATGGGATGGTTCCCTGTGCTCGACCTACAAACCTGCATAGAGCGTGCTCGGCTGTTGGAATTTGTCATAATATGTATGCCTTAAAACGAGTCGTAATAAGTGACCTGTTTGGATAAAAATGTACTTTTAATATTTATATATAGGCTAAGTCCCTTGTCCTTTTCAATGTATATTATTTGTCTAGTGGCAGTCTACATTTTGTTACCGCTGGTCCGTCCCATTTCGAGCTGATTTATTACTGTGTATTGTTATCGTCCTGTATATAGCTAAAATATTTTTTACAGTTTATATCTTTATATTCTCATTTATAATTGATATATACGTTGAGTTTAGCTTATTAATTCAAATATAATTATTAGTTTATAAATATTTATATTTTTGTTGCTGTCCAAAAGTAAATTTGTGTGTTCAATTATCCTAAATGAAATTAATTAGCTAATTACGCATACAATACGGAAACAAATGCTAATATTACTTTATATGTACGTGTAATATTAGCGAGATTCACGAAAGTTTAAGTTATTTATAGCCAACAATCTTACTGATTAAATTTGAGCAATCAGTCCAATCCGACGATTGTCGGAAATACCCTGGAAAATTTGGAACAGTTGATCTGATCTGACTGATTGGTAACTGATTGGTGAAGGATTAATGAGTAATCGGTGACTTTTGATTGGTCGATAAAGGGTTAGTTTTAAATCTGTTCTTCAGTTGAAATATTTTATTCATACAAATATTTTATTTGAAAAAAAATATTTCGTTAACAAAATTTATTAACAAGAGAATAATTTATTCAATAAAATGTGTATAATATTTCATATTTGACAGGATCTGTACAAAATCCCGGACTTACTTCTATGGCTATTAACGGCGATATCAACCATGTTATTAAGAATAATAAAAGATTCTCAAAATGCGTAGAAAAAAAGAAGGTGTTTTGGCTATTAAAAAATGGGTAACAAGCTGTTAATGCAGCTGAATTTGAATACAGTTGTTCTTAAATTTGACAATTGTTAATTGACAATATGTCAGAAACCAACCAGTATTCTTTGTTAACACTGTCACACACATTGTTACAGCAGAGAACATGGGTTCGTTCACAGATTTAAAAAACGATGACTACAGCACAAGTAGAAATATAATTTCAATGTATATGTAGCATGCAAAACTTCTTTTGTAAAATAATGGCAATCTGCCTACGTAGTTATCGAAATATAGCCGAACCGACACAAACTTAGGTAATATGCCTTCTTGCTTAGCTGTGTTTTGCCACATTCAAACTATATGCACGACTGACGTAACTGACTTTCTGTTGTCCTAAATTTAACAAGTATATTACGTTTCATTTTAAAATTATATAATAATATACATCTACATAGAGTTAATAAAAAAATAATGCAAAGTCCGATTAAATTTATTACTCGCTAACACGAATAATAAACATATGATCTACTTTTAAAAAAGAAGCCTTACCGTAGAACTAAAAATGGCCCAGCTTTGTTGACTAATTCAATATCTTCTCCATTTACAATGAATTTGGAGGGATGTTTGCAAGAAAAGTCAATGACAACTCCCTTTAGAGGTCCAATAACTCCAACAAATTGTTTTAATGTTTGTCTGCTGCATGCAAAATAACCAATACTATCAACTGAAAACAATCACAAAATAAATTGAATCGCCGTTTGTTCTGAGAACAAATGAGAATGTCTTTCTCACTGTCCCTCTAAAGTCAAAAATATATGTGATGCTATGGGATTTTGTGTTTTGCTAAACACAACATGTCACATCAAGTCATAAAAATGAGTTTTTTTAGTAAAGAAAGTGGTCCTGAGCCAAACAATATATGGTTGTTAATGACTTTTATTCTGTTCCTTGGGACAAAATGCCACTTTCGGTCACGAAGTAATTTATTTCAGTAAAATACATCATTCTGATTCAGAAAATATCTTTTGGCTAAGGACTTTTTATAACAGTTACCTTGTAACTATGGTATGACTTTGACCTTTGAAGCTCTTTTCAAACTGATCATTAAACACCTATATGATCTCTAACCGTTTTCAAGTTTTAACCAAGAAACTGATTGACCAAAACGCGTCAAGGGCAGTAACTCAAAATTGGTTCTTCGCACAGCTTCTGGTCGAATGTACCAAATAAAGGTCTTAATAACGGGAGTATTGGTCCCATTTATTGTCTGCTTCTATCTTGTACGGTTTGTAAGATATATGCTAACAACTCCTATGATGACATTTGACCCTGACTTTTGAACTTTGACCATGACATTTTAAAATGTAATGTCACTTAGGATCAATGGTGGTAGTCCCAAGACTCTAGGACTTATGGTTTTTAGAAAAAATGTTGACCCGTTGCGCCACTACAAACTCGGGTAAAAAACTCGGAAACAGTAAGTCGATTGAAAAAAAGTTGCATATTAATACATCGCCATAGGTCCACCAATATTTTGAACACTTCATATTTTAGGAGTCCATATAGTTTTTTGAGTTTGTCTGCTTACAAGGGTTTACGGTGTTGGGGCAGATAACTCTGTTACTAAAAATAGATCGGTTTCACATGGTGAACTCAGTCATCTGCCAGTATGACTGATTAATGGTACCAAGTATCAAAATGATATGTCGCGACACAATTTAGCAAATAATGGCGGAAAAGAAAGCAATAGTAATCAGAAGAAAGTTAAGAAGGTCTCCCAACTGTAGTGGGAAAGACCTTAATAAACATAAGAAATACAATAGGTCTTTCCCTTGGAAAAAGGGAAGACCTTAATAGTAATAATCATTAGAAATACAAGGTCTTTCCACTGTAGTGGGAAAGATCTTAATAAAAAGAACTGCGACGGTAACAATTAAACTATTGTTTTATAAAGTACAAAAAATAGAGTTTAAGCTTAATACATGTTTAAAGTTCTGTTACTATTGGCTTGCCAGACAATGATAACTTTCTCTTGGTTATTTTCATCTCAGTGTATTAAATTATCACAATATTTAATTTTGCGACAAAATGAACATTTCTTTTTTAATCTTTAATTCTATAATTTAATGAAAGTATTCAGATTAAAATTTAAGATGCGTACATATTGTGTGTTTTAAGTCTTACCGGATAATATACAGCAAACAGAAATCAGCAAAATGCATATCAACGTCATTTCGATTTCTTGACAATTGAAGTACTTCACCTCTCAAAGTTTCACAAAGATTATATGCCTAACTATATATACCCCTACAACAGCTGGTTTGTCGACATTTCTAGTCTTAACGTCGTGAGCATGGATAATAAGACATAATGTAATCGATATTAAACATTAGGGTAATACGTTGCGGTTAAGCAGTCACATAAAACACAAAATAACAGGAACAGAACAAAACAAAATAGTTGTACAAAAATTACAGAACATATATGCATTATCATTCTCTTACTCTTCTTGATGCCTTTTTTCTCTCCTGTAATCACCGTTTTAAAAAACGAACAATTTCTATTTAATATTGGACAAAAAAGATTGGTAACAACTATGGAATAATTATTGAAATTTAAAGTAATCTGAACATTGTGATTGTGACGTTAGACTTGGGGCAGCTTAGTGGTTTAAATATTTAAAAAATAAAATTATAATATAAAAACGTGTGTAATCATTTTCTTAACCGCTGGACAGATGACGTCCGGTGAATGCTTTATGACCACAGCCTTAGTAAAAAACTGATTTTTGTATGAAAAACACCCAAAGAAGATGGTGTGTTCTGAGGGGTTGATCTAATTACAAAACGTTCTCCTACCTGAAAGGGAAATGCGTAGAATCATTACTCTTGTAAATAGAAAAATGTAAAACAACATAATACGGAGAATGTAGTTTCTAACTTTTAAGATTGGAAACTATTAAAAAATAAACATAATTAAAAAACATAACGTTTTAAAATATATTGAAACTTAGCCAATATTCAATGCTATAGTCAGTCAGCGTTAATTTTATGCACTTAATTACATTTAAGGTCCAGACAACAAATTAAGAAACTGCATTTATCACCATTTTTCTTGTGGGATATTTATATACACAAGAGAAATAATTTTTTTTTTACTTCAGTATATTTTCTATTTTTTAAACACTAAAATGTTGTAAAATGTATTAGAGAATACCTATTTTGTGCAAATTGTCATTAGTGTAATTATGATCATGTTGTTCATTTGATTGATACAAAGTACATGTTACTTGCCCTTATCTACAGTGTATTTATGAAAGTAATTGCTAGGCTGACTAGCCATTTGACGGACACAACTCTGATGGCTGTAGATGTCTAATTGTATACAGTTTGAAAGACTTATTAAGGGTTTGGAAGACAAATAAGACACTATTTTTCAATACTAGCTCTGCTAAAAATGGCACGATGACAGTTTGCAATAAGTTTAACAAATATCTTAGCGACATTTAAGAGACGGCTATAACTCGCATGAGGAGTGTTTTATGAGTATGATTTGCAACACATGTTGTATAATTTTTTAACGAAATTGTCGGTTTTACTAAAATTATTTTTAATCAGTCGTTTAAAATAAAGAAAACACGCTTCGTTTTAAATTGTTGTCCAGTTATTAATTCGTGTAGTTATTTTAAGAAATTATCGTAAGATCAGATGTTGAATGAAGCACAATTCTTGAAACACAATTGTAAACCCTAATAGGATATTTTGTCGTTAAATCGTTTACTCCATCAAAGATATTATTGTGTTGACATCGCACAATGCAATATATTAGACAAGTAAAGGAAATACGAAATTTATACTGTTCCCCAAATGGTAAAAAGAATGCCTATATACACAATATTATTTAACTCACTTTCGTAAATATCAACAACAACAGTGTAAAAGATTTCTGCTTTAAGAATCTATTAGAATAATATTTTCTATCCCTAAATCGTGTTGTGTGGTTAATAAACATATTTGGCTACGTTGTAGTATGAACAAAGTAGATCGGGAGCTTTTGTAGCATAGTAGAGTCTCATGGACTACGTTTACAATGCAATCTTTGTTTACTTTTTTTTCAAGCATGCAATCCAGCAATTTTATAAAAACGTACGTACACAAGTATTCAACATTGGATACAGTTCAATTTTAATATTTTACTTTTTAAATTGTTATATTAAAATATAGTATTTATATTATAGTCTAAGCAAATGCCTTTTTATTTAATCCTGTATTATGTCCAAGTACAGTTGTATTGAGTCGAGTACTGTTGTACTGACCCGAGGCAACGCATGATACTTTTATTAACTTGTTAACATCAGCCATATTAATTCATAATACCAGTTAATACTAATTCAAAATAATGCAATGCGAATGCTCATAACTGTATAAAGATGAGCTGAAATCCGTATTTACCAGTCTTTTCCGTATAAAGACCAGTATAAATGGCCGGTAACAAATTCGCTATAATAGCAATAATTGGTCGTTTTTACTGCATTGGTTAATAGAACTTATGTCTTTAATTAATGAAGTAAAATCTTAAGATATGTTAATGCAAAATGTTTCACTAATGTGTTATAAAAAGTCTTTGTTTTTTTAAGATGATCTGTTCTTTTGTCCATTCTGTGGATTGTTTTTTCTGTTTAATCAATAAATTATTTTGTTATTTTTTTATAATTGAATAGCAATGAAATTACGACCTAATGGCAACGAATAAATTTTGGTTAATTTATAATACCCAGTTATCTAATGAATCACAAACATTTTAAAACAGAAAAGAATTAGAAATTAAAAACAAATGTGTATGAATATGATAGATATCTATATTCTGTTATAGTGAAGTATTGGGCCTAGTTATAACAGAGGACGATACTTTCCTAATTGTCGACTAACAAATTTACTTTAATGATTTGACCTTTTTATAACTTAATTCTACATGCACGTTGTAAATGAATTTCACGCAAGGTTAATGTATTCGGTTCTTAATGCATAACACCAATATATCAAATGGCGAATCACATTGAATTTACCATACAACTCAGGAAAAGATGTCTTTATATTACAGCAACTATGTTACCTTCTATTTTGTTAACTCTTAATTCCCCATAAATGCTATTACTCCTATTGTCATAGTTTTTTTCTAACGCTAGTTTTTCTCTGTCACAACGAACATTAGGTGACAAAATCAGTAGATATTCATTTAAAAGACACATTTATTTAAAAATAAGTGGCCAATAATTATTACAGATGCTACCGTTGTTTACAGAAATACAATGTAAGAGCATGTACTAATTTTAAATTGTTAATGTGTTGGTCTAGATTTACTGATTGCTTTTAATAATTTTCGTTCTAAAACTTAATTTATTATTAAATTTGCACCAAATTATCATCAAGTATATTATTGTAACATATAGCTGGTATTTGGACCATTCAAAGTACCATATAGTTTTTCTAGTCTTTGAGTAATTGTTTTGGTACAGTTCTTGAGATTAAAACCTTTGCAATAAGTTTTATTTCATGGACTGTGCTGAAAGTCTCTTTGTCAAAGTTTAGTCACACAAAGTACTTAATTGTGCCATTATATACATGGCAAGTCTAAATGGTCAAAATTCCGACAGTCGTGCACCACTTGGCTAGTATAGTTGTGTCAGGAAGAAATCCTTATATGTTTATGAAAGTGACAAATGTGCATGTTGAAATAAAATAAAGTATAATTTTAAGTAAACTTCAATGCAAGTCTAAACTTTCTTCGTCTGTTCAATATATATTTATTACTTTTGTGTTGGGGTAGGGAAATAATGATAACAGATGAGTTTTTGTTGAAACTAGAACAAACTTCTAAAAGAGAAATTCAAAAGCATTAGAAGGACTTCTCTTCAATGAAGATGGTCCACCTTTGTACAATTATATTCTGAAACTTCTTTTCCCCTTTTGTCTAATTAACATGTATTCCTCAAATCTTAATATTTTAATTTGACATGCTGTGACATTGAATTAAATTGTATTTATGTGTTGATCGTTCAACTATACCTTCATTATTAATTGACCTTGACTATCATTTTAGTTCTGCTTTAAAACACATTGTATATTGTTTGATTTTAGGAGTATGTTACGTGGAAAAATCTTTGTTATGCTACAGATGTTTTAAAACTGATAAAGCATCAATTGTTGATATTCATTGACTTGTTGCATTTTTATGAGTTTGACGGCAGTGCCCTGAAAATACTTAAAAGATGTTGCCATATTTATATTGAAGCACTCTGACACTAGAAATATGGAAAATTTAATAGTCTAGACGAAATAGAGAATGAAACAGCAGGAACGCTTCAAGATTTATACCAGCATTTAAATTTTTTTCAATACAGATAATAACTATAAAACTAATTTATTTTCAACATATGGGTTTTGACTGGATAACAAAGTTAAAGGACTAGATTCTTGTCTTAGAACACTGAGAAAGCTTCTAAACAATCTAAATATCCTTTTGTAACATTGAAAGTTCCTCTTTAGAATTCTGCAGAACATCGGGAGTAAAGAACTTAAGAATTACAATATCTGATATCAAATAGCACTTCAAAACCTTTTTTTACATAGTTTCGGACCAAAAGTCATTTTTAATATTAGATGAAGGCCTAGGTGGCCGAGTGGTTAAGGTAGTTTGTCTACAATTGTTCACGTGGCCTGTCAACACTGAGTCTAAACACACAATAAAATAAGACGTCTCCTTAGACTTGTTTGTTTTCAACATTGACACAATTGTTGCAAATTTTTATTAACACAACTCTGAATTTGTTATAAGCTTAAACATCAGGCTTGCATTGAAAACAGCAAATTTTCAATCTACAGTTAGGTGCAGTCCTAACATAACATAAAGTTAACTTAAACCAGTCCAAATCTCTGGTCAAAATCTCTGCTTTTGAGAAAAAAAATCTCTGCTTTTTGACCAAAAACCAGTCAATTTGACCGCTTTGACAGGACAAAATTTTGTCCAAATCTCTGCTTTAAATATTGTCAAATTCTCTGCTTTTGTCAAGTGGACAAAAACGGTCAAAATCTCTGCTTTTGTCAAATTGACAAAAACGGTCAAAATCTCTGCTTTCAAATGTCACGTGACAAAAATGTCCAGTGGACAAAAATTGTCAAAATCTCTGCTTTTCAATTGTCACGTGACCAAAATGTCCAGTGGACACAAATTGTCAAAATCTCTGCTTTTCAATAGTCACGTGACAAAAATGTCCAGTGGACAAAATCTCGGCTTTTCAATTTTCAAGTCACAAAATGTCCCTTTGTACAAACAGTCAAAATATATGCTTTATTTAATCGTTTCGTTACAAATTGTCAATTAGACGATCACCAAAAATTAGTTAACGAAATCTACGGCAGTCTATTTTAAAGAACGCGATTTCTTTCCCGTCCGCGTTTCGGTAAATGTATAGCAAGCCGTTGTGGTTACATATTTTCACTGTTGCTCTCCCTACATTTCTATTATCATTATGTTATTGTTATTATAATTGAGCAATCATATTTTTTGTGTAGTTGAATAAAAATATAAAAGTATAAATCCTAACCTGTAATATTTTTATGTAATAATAAATACTGTTACAACTCATCTGTATGTCGGTATCATTAAATCTATTCTTAATATGTACATTTCACTTTTAATTTCACACTAAATAATATTAATTAGTTTTCAAATCTTGGCTGCCTACATTTCAGGATATGCGTTTTAAAATCAAATCCACAATTTAAAACAAATCACCCATAAAATCCCAAATTAAAACCTCTTCTTCATATCAAATCACTCCTGAGAAAATAGAAATATAAAATTACAACCATATTAAATACATTATATCACTCCAGAAACTTTTGCGATGCAATTAAAAAAAAATATTTCTCATACAAAATCACTCCAAATACTTAAGCGATGCAATTAAAAACTTTATTTCACATATCAAATCAATCCTGATCCCATAGCAATGCAATTAAGAACCATATTTCACGTATGAAATTAATCCTGAGACATTTATAATGCAAATATAAACTACATTTAACATATAAAATCAATCAGGAGACTATAGCAATGCAACTTAAACCATATTCCACATATAAAGTTACTCTGGAGACCTTAGCCATGTGATTAAAAAGAATATTTTAGATATAAAATCACTGGAGAAACTAAAGCTATGCAATTAAAAACTATATTTCACATATAAAGTTACTCAATTCAATCCTGAAACCTTGGCAATACCATTAAAACAAAATATTCAACATATAAAATCAATCCTGACACCATAGTGATCATGGTGATGGAATTAAAAACCACATTTCACATATAAAATCAATCCTGAAACTTTTAAAATACAATTAATATCTATATTCACATATAAAATCTCTAATGATACTGAAGCAATGCAATCAAAAACCATATTTCACATATAAAATCACTCTATCCTTATTAAAAGTATGCAAAAACATGTATCTTGTATTTTTGCAGAAACCATTCTTTCCTACTTAATCAATGTTGCAAATAAGGGTCTGGTTTGTGCAATCTGAAATATTTGTAAGTGTGGCCTCACCTAAAGAAAACCCATTACCCTTCAAATGTACACCAACCAGTTACTAACCAATTAGATCAATCTAATCGTTCGGTCAAATAATTTCCAGTTCCTCAGCTGGTTTAGATGGGACGATCTAATGAATTTATTCAATTGATGACTCTAATCTGTCTGTTCAACTTACAGTCAGTAAAATTTACACGATTGATTTCAAACTTTAAAAATTTCTTTTTCATCGCAAATATTATAACTTAAGTAATGTTAGCATTTATTTCTTTTATAGTACTCCTTTCTTTATTTTCATTTTTTCATAGTTATTTTCGAGCGCTAACACTTTAATACTGCAACTGCGAACTAAACGGATAATTCTTTTTAAAAGATTTCTTGTAAGTGACTCAGAACAAGGTGTTCTAATTTTAATTATGACATGGTAATAAATTCTGAAACTAATTTAAGTACTGAATACTATTTAAAACAATTGTATCGCAGGTTAAAAAAACTAAAAACGAAACTGTTTTTTGCCTCAACGCCTATTTCTACATAAAATACATATTCAATGGTGTTGTACAATATTGTATCCGAAACATTAAAAATAATAAATAGATGTAGTTCAAGCATGACAAAACAATTAATTCTAGATATAAAACATAATCAAATAGTAAAAGAAAATAGTGCTTTTTAAAATATTGCAATAGTCTAAGTTAGAAATAACGAGTGAGAGTACAAGAATTTCCGTTTCATCATGTGTCAGGAATTTGTGAATATTTTTTATGCAAAAAAAGCTCAACATAGCTGTTCGACACTTTACCTTTATGTGATGTTTGAAAGTCAGATTTTCGTCCAAATATGCCCCTAAATATCTGATTGTATTTTGTCGTTTGATCTTATCACCACAAATGATATTTTAATCTTTAGACAGTTTACGCAACTGAGTTTTTGAAGAATTCATTTTTAATTTATTACTATTCATCCAATCATTTGCTTGTGTTGTGAACTCTTCTAGTTCCGCAATAGATTCGGCCTCAAGAGCGGGTTCAGGTTTGAAACATTTGCTGGCAGTATGATCGTCGGCGAAGCCGTACACAGAGATGGTAGGCGGAACAATGTCAAATATTGTCCCTGCATACGCGAGGTAGAGCCAAGGCCCTAAACAGTTTCTTTCGGGGACACTGCACGTAAGATCGGGTGCTGATGACATTATATTGCTCACACTTAGGCGACAACTCCAGGGTCGCAGGTACGAGTCTAACCAGTCGAGTGCTACTCCACAGATACCATACTGACGATTGAGAACACTGAGAAGGATGTCATGATCGACGGTATCAAAATCTGCACTTAAGTGTAATGCTTTTAATGCAGTTACTTCTTGATTTTCCATGGCAACAAGAATATCATTTACTAGACGAAGTAACACTGATTCACACGAATGATGTTGTCGGTACGCTGATTGGTTTTTAGGAAGAAGATTGTGCACATTTGCATGTTGGCTAAGGTAGAATAATGCTGCCTTTTTTATCAATTTCGACAAAAATGGTAGGTTGCTCACTGGTCTGTAGTAGAAAAAATGAGTTCGTGTCCAATTTTTTTTAACAGAGGTCTAACTATTGCCTGCTTCCAATTTGGTGGAAAGACACCATGACAACGAAAGATTCACTAATGTGGTAATAATGGGAAGCAGTTCAGTGACAAATGACTTCAAAACTCTCGTCAGCAAAACGTCAATTTCGCATGATTTTGTTTGCATGGAATTAATTATTTTTTTCATATCATTTTCACTTACGTTCCAAATTCCTCGAATGTCGGTACATCTTTCGGTAATGGTTCACAGTTCTTATGATGTTTAAGGTTGTCTCGTATTTTCTCAATTTTGTTCATGAAAAAATCTGTGAATTTATCAGCCAAAACTGTTTTGTCAACGGTCGGCATTAGATTTTCAGACTTTCCGCCGTGATCAGATCCGTCACGAAGTTGTAGAGTTTCTTGGAGTCTTCGTTGAATGCGAGTACTTTCTAAGTTTGCGTTTCTTTTCAAGATTTAGATCATAATTGTATTTATTCAATGCATATTGGAAGAATTCATAGTCATTTTGATTTTTGTGTTTTCTCCACATCCGCGCAGATTTGCGTACAATATTCGTTGAGTGTTTTATACTCTCAGTAAACCATGGCTTCGGATTTCGACAAATAACTGTTTTTTCAATTTCAGGTGAATGTTTTTCGACAATAACTTTCAATTTTTATATTGGTAACATCACTGGCAATTCTGTGCGATCAATATCTTTAAAGTTTCCGTATATGATGGATTTGCTGATATTGTTTTCTTTTTTCACTTTTGTGACGAATTTCACTACACGATGAGCTGAAAGAAATGGACCAGGTTCACATGAGACTAGCTCAACACCATTTGCGACCTCTGTGATCACAAGATCGAGACTTTGACCGAACACTTGTGTGGGGAAATGTACATGTTCAAATCCCATAGCACACAAACAGTATACATTCTGAATAGCACTGGTGTCGTCGTGTATATAAAGATTGAAATCCTACATTGTCAAGAGGTTTTGATATTTTGAAACAATGTTTTCCATAAATTCAACGAAGTATTTCACAAATTGCAGAGGAGAAGCCAATGATGGGGGTCTATAAATTCCTACACAATTTATGATAATGTTTTTAAATATCAATTGCCGTATTCCGTACTCGAAAGTTTGGGTCGCGCGGGATTCCTTTTTCCGCATATTGACGGTACTTTTATAAGTCAAAGAAATCCCGCCACTGAAACGAGTTTTACGATTTGCAACACTGAGTTTATAGTCATTTTGGTTTATATCTGATGTTTCAAAGTGATATTGTTTGTCATCTGAATACCACGTTTCAAAAGTGCAAAATCAATGTTTTCATCACGAAGCAATTGTCTGACTAGTACATCTTTGTTGACTACTAAATAGCAATTTAATGTCAAACATGTCACATTTTCTCTGAAATTACTTAGGAGGTCATTTTGTCGTTTTGGATATACTAGGTTTGAGATATTCACACCAAGTTGTTTCTTTTGTGGTTTATTACGTTTGGATGTTTTGGTTCCAGATCTGCAACCTCTAAAGTTCAAAATGCCCATACCTTTTAATCTTGTCAATAATTGTTGATCAGGTAAAATCCATTGTCTGGGCACTGATGTATATTTCAATAGGTCATTTGGACTGTATGTTTTGATATTGCCCCCAGGATAATCCATTGTGTACACTGAGAAGGTGTTCACCAGATTATGATGACATTTTTTGTTAAACATTTTTTTAGACTCAAATATTCCACAAATGCAATTAGTAATCCAAAACCAATGCAAGATTCATAATGCTCACATGTTCATTTAGTCCTAGAACAAAAATGAAGTCAATGCATTATCTAGAAACCACTTAAAATCAAGTTTTTATAAGAGACACAATTTAACAGCCCTTTCACACTTGGTGCTCTACTTGTACATAAAAAACGTAGTCCTAACACATGTTAGGTTAATAAAAAACGTAGTCCTAACACAGATAGTCAGACCAAAACTATGCATATGGATGGCGAAAGGGGGATTATATAAGATTATAATTCGAAGTAAGGAATATACTGAAAAACATAAATCCCATAAATTACTTTTATTAATAGATTTTAAGGAGGCTTTTGACTCTGACTCATGATCCTTAGTTAATATAGTTCTTAAATATTTTAACTTTAGAGATTCTTTTTTGGCGCCGTTTACTGTATTTTTGAATACATATTTTGCACTGATCATAGGAGGGCATCTTACAAACTTTTACAAACATTAACGGTAGCTGCGCTCGAGTTCAATCTTCATTTACATAGAGTGCCAATGGGAAGGTGGTAGGTTTTCAACAAGGACTCCAAGTGCATACCCCCAGCCCCAATAAAACTAAAAGTCATAATAAAACCGAAAAATTACTGAACATTGCGTTAATCACCATGAAAACACCAGATGACAGGGAGACCTGTTGTCTCCTTATTTGTTCATATTGTGTGGCAAAATCATAATACAAAGTTAACAAACACTCTGACAACTTGCAGACAATTACATTTATTTCGGTATTTTTTTGTTTTTATATAATATTCAGATATATACATTATGGCATATAATTCTATTATGAGCTCTTTGAACGAGAGCATAATTCCCCACTTAACGAAGTTTAAAAGTTTGGCATATATTGCTGAAAAAGTCATTGATAGGTTGTGGGGTTGGAGTAAATATTAATGTTAAATCTGTCAGTATGGGCGTCTGGACCTAATTAAGACTAGACTAATGAGCGTAGGAATCGATTTATAGTGCTTAACGATTCATTTAGGATATCTCGTGTCCATTTAAGTAGTGTTTTCAGTTTGTACCGGACATTTCTTGACTAATATTTCGGATTCCTTATCCGAAGGCTCCGTGGTGTGAATTGTGTTAAATTCTTACATTTATCTAGTTGTTGAGGTCAATGTAAACAAACGGTCTTAAGTAGGTGTTTAGCAAGCTGCCCTCTCTTCTGTAGAAATATTGCTCAATCACTCATTCAATTAAATATAATATTTTGACAATATAGGTCAAACTTGTTCTAGGGATAAATACAGCTGAAATATTGATCAATCACTCAATCAATCAATTGCCAGTTTGACAATATAGGTCATATTTCAACCGACATTGGAACGACGCTCTATTACTTTTGAACATTTTACATTTATTAAATCCAACTACATAAAATTATACATTTTATTTTGTTATTGTGTGACACTTATTTATAAGATCTAGATTATTCGAAATTAACCTGGTCATACCACATCAAATTTTGTTCAGACTTACCAACGAAATCCATTTTTTGCAATCATTTGGACCATTAAACTAAAGTTGTTGAATGACACAGGGCGTGCTGTATAAAATTTATATATGTATTTACCGTTGAAATATTATTCAAATATGCTTTAGTTGTATTTATAGTTCTTCAGGGCTTACATTTAATTTACATGTTTGTTTGTTTGTTTGTTTGTTTGTTTGAATAAGGTTTTACTCTAGTGTTATCCATTTTGCAGCTGAATAATGACGTTCAGTTTTTATTGGAGGAAGCTGGAGTACCCAAATCTTCGGTATTTAGTCTAGTCTTTGTTACATTTTCTATTGAAATTGAACTTAAACGTCTTTAGTATTTAATTAAATGTTCTATGTTGAACGTTGAACATGCGACCTACTTGAGGGTTAAAATTATGGCGATGTGATTACTGTTTCGTTATATCGACCTTTTCACCTACAACGTAAGAAAACTAAAAACTACTTTGCGCCGTTCCTCACCTTTACATTTCAGCTGAATTTAGGACAGGAACAAGTTGGGAGCAATAAATTAAAAAGTTAAAGGTACACCAATGGCAGCTCAACTAGTTGAAAACTGGTTTAAGCTTATCTCTTCGTTTGACAACTATCCAGGGCCAGCTTATGCTAAGATGATAATCTTTTAATACACCGATTATTTACAAAAATATAAAGTATGTTTAGCTCACTTAAGTAAACTGTTACATGTAGGTAAGAGCTTAGCATCTTAATTTAAAACAATGAATACATTTTTGGCTCATTTGGCTCAAATCGATCGGCGCCTCGTTGAACATGTATCTGGTGTTTTTGAAAATGAGCACTGCCGATTTAGCCTATATGCAAATTAGGTATATTACAAAATATACCTAAATTATTTATTTCTCTAAAACCACATCATTAACTTGAACCAGACTTGTCATGGGGTAATCGAAATTATACCTGATAGCACTGCAGTACATGATTTTCTTCGCCAGTAAGCTAACATAGAAGGGATCAAGGTGCAAGACCCACAAAGCTGCCCGCTTGCCTGGGCGCAGAGAGGTCTCCCTCTCACTGGGACGTTGTCAGTTTATAATAGGACAGCCTGACAGCAGACCGTAGTTGGTAACATGTTTATAGAGTTCCACGTCTCTTTAATGATAAAGACCCCTTACCTAGATTAAGTAAAGAGTAGGCTCTTTGTAGCCGCTACAAAAAGCTTAATTTTAATACTTACCCACAATTTCATACGTTTCCAGTTGCAATCAAAATTGTGCTCATAATGTCATATATTTTGTGCGTTGATTTATTGTTGATTTATTATTAACGTTAATATTACTTACCACTATTGCACATTACTTGCTGTAAAATATGTTGATCATAAAAAAAACCCTAGATTAGTCGGGCGAAACTTGAATACCGTGGATATTATCACATAACAAAACAATATCAAAGTTTCTATTTCTGACTCACATCAAGATGTACTTTATTTATAATACCGTAGTGCATATTTGTTTCTGTAAATCGTTTACTCTTTAATTGGCAATGTTACGAACAAACACATTTCATTTCAATCTATATCATGTATCAAATTAAAGTTTGCAACATGAGTTAAT
Source organism: Limnoperna fortunei (assembly GCA_944474755.1). Lineage (NCBI taxonomy): Eukaryota > Metazoa > Mollusca > Bivalvia > Mytilida > Modiolidae > Limnoperna > Limnoperna fortunei. The sequence continues at coordinate 27,773,941 of OX104121.1, forward strand.
CTATTTCTGGATTTCAATTTTTTAGACGTAACAACTGTATATTTATAAGCTGGCACAGATTATTCATCCCGGTTTCATATCCGGTTAGGGTTACTCACTTTGAAAATACATAGGAATATTTAAATTTCTGAACAGGCTATACGATATAACATAGTTTGGGTCTGTATACGATTAACAAACCTCGAAGTTTATGAATTCTGTAAAATGACCCAACCAGGTTTTAGAATATAACTTGTTCAGAAATTTGAAACATTCTTTACAAAAAAATAACTAAGACAACCGTCCGAAAAACAAAAACCAAAAGTCAAGGGATAGTTACAAAAACCAAAAACACAACAACCATAAAGAGAGAAGCCAGAACACAATAAAAACTATGGGTGCCCTCGGGTGTTCCGGACGAGTAAGCAGTGCCTGCCTCTAATAGACACCCGTCGAGTTAATCATTGTCATGTCTACGGAAAAGTCAAATCCAGGAATAGGAAACACTACCTATGAATCAGTGAATATGTCAGATCGTATTTGAGACACTGATTTCCCATAACGATCAATCAAGTCATGATGACGACCATCGAACTTCCCAATAGATAACATGAACCTAGTTACAAAAAACCTTTGTTTGAGTAGTTTAGCAGTCAACAGCAGTGATCAGTCTAGAAATCGCCGGATCTAGAATATCGTATAAGTTGTGAAATATACACACCATGCGCTGGAGCTGCTAGAATGTTGCTGTGATGAACGGGAAGTGACAAAGTTGAAGTCTAAATCTATTTCTGGAAGGAGGTATATGTAATAGGCTGACCTTAGTGCATTGGTGGTGTCTTTAATTAGAAGATTGCAAGGGTTAATGGAATGTAAATAATCACCAAATTTAGTACTGTTGAGGAAATAAAATCATCAATATAGCGAAATGTAAAATTAAAGGTCTGTGCCATTGTCTTTTCTTTCTTCGACGAATATGTTGTCAATCAGAAAATCTCACACATGACAGATTTGGTCTTTAATATAGTTAGAATTGGATTTAGAGTCACTGAAGACGAAATTAGTTCTGTCATGACTAATTACCAGGTGTTTATATCGTCTCTTTCCATTTTTCTAGAAAAAGCAGCGTTTTATAAGATATTTAAGCCTAGTTTTAAGCTGCATATGAGGGGTTTCCGTATAGATTGTCAAATGTTTTAATGGTGTTGCAATTGGAAAGAGATTCCGACCTCAAGATGTCTATCAGGTCTTTTCATTTTTTTTTATTTCCACATTTCATTTATCACACTCCTGGAGTAGAAAGTGTCACTGTATTTTTGAAGTCCCGTTTTTGCTGTTGTTAAAATGGAGGTCAGGATTTGCGATAGTTTTTTGTGGTACACTTAGACGATCCTCCTATGAAACGCTGTTTGTATTGGATTTTGTGAAATTTTGGTATCCAATACAATAAAGGGAGATCACAATCTTCGACTTTGAGACCAAAGAATGCTTATACCGATTTGTGATTTTCAATATGCTCCTCTTTTGAAAGCGCAGTGAATGTGTAAGTAGGATTGCCAAGTGAACTGTCCATGCCTTACTCATTAATTAAACACTCTATACAATGTTTTTTGCAGATAAAAATAATGTTGTTAAGGCCTTATCTGCTGACACAACAACATATGTGTCGTGAATGACAGACGAAGTTTTAAGAGCATTAAGATTTATGAAGATTTATGATGCTTTAGTACTAATATACCTTAATAAATGACTTATTCGCATTTGAATCAATGACCTTAAGGCCTTTACCCACTCGGACAAGGTATCAACCTCTTGGTTCAGTTAATGGATTTAGGTTCACGGTATTTTGGTCTTTTGGAGTCTTCTATTGTCAACAATGTTAAGATCTCCAGTTATCACGTAATCTGAAGGACTATATATGAATGGGGAAATGTGGCATTAGCTGTCGGGAAGTTTTGCTCTGAAGTCATAGATCAAAAGATCCTGGAATACACGTCTGTAATGGGAAATTCTGGGTGCAATGGGAGTAGTATAGGTATACGATAAAATAGGCACGGAAGGGGGAATTTAGGAAGTAGCAGACTTGTGATGCAAGATATTACCAAGATTGATAGCATATATGCCTTAGTTAGCAAAAAGCAAAAAGTACAGAAAGAAAGGAACGAGGCTCTTCTTCATCTTTGTGTCTATATAGAGTGAACGAAGGGTCTTTTACAGATGACTGGGGACATTCTATGTAAAGGGAATGTAGAGTTTTGAGTTGAACAGAGTACAGTTTAGTGCAAAAATGATGAAGTCCTAATGGTTTTTGAACAAACGGGCATTTATAGATACATGATGTAACAAAGCTGATTTGAGTGACGATGAATATGACTACGTTGTCGCCTGTGATTTTAACCAGGGCCCAGCGCCATAAACATTTTCTTTGCTGAGAAATTTTTTTATTCTCAATTTCATCCAATCAAATCTTTCCTTTTCTCTTGTTGTCATGGTAATTTAGATAATTCTCATTCTGAGCAAAATATTTTTACTCAGAAATGTTTTATGGTGCCAAGGCCTGGACTGGTAATGTTCAAATGTACTATCGATATTGTCATTGCACCCATATGGTATTGCAGTGCCTATTTTTCTGATCCAATATTCTTCTTTTTGTTTACGTAAAGGAGTACTTAATTCAGGATTGTTAGAATCATAGTAAATTTGTTGAAGGATGCGGAACTTTGTAGGTATTAATTCCTGAACGGTGTACATATATACGTTTGTTGAGTCGCCCTTTTGTTTCTCCAACATAAATAAGTCTGCCTAAGTTGCATTCTAACGCGTAGACAATATTTTCTGATTTACAATTCAGATCATCAAACTTTTGGTGTGATATGTTTTGTTTTTTAAATTACTTGTAAAGTTAATTCATGTTATTAAAACATTAGAAGTTTTACAGTTCTTCGATTTATATTTCTAGAGTTGCAATTTTGTTCATCCTCCTTATGGTTGAAGATATTATGTAACTGGACGGAATTTGAGCGTATATTGTTAATTTGATCTGCAGTTTTATACTGGAATCAACCATCAACCGATTAAACATAAGTCAAATTCGATTAGTTTGGACTTCAAAGACAACATTGTGTCCATGGTGCCATCAATTCCGGATCTTTTCATCATGGACAACACCGATGGCGTAATGGGGCTATTGGAATTTTATTAGGAATAGGTCATGTGATGTATGCAAATTATATCGTATAACATGGGTTGCTCCATTTGAATCAGCCAATCAGATTTCACTTTACAAAGAAAGTTACATTAAAAGTAAAATAACAAAATGGCTTTAACAAATTATTTTAGGAATATTTCAAATTTCTGTAAAAGTTGTACGATAAAACATGGGTTGAGCATATTTACGCTAATTATGAATGGTGTAAACAAACTTAAGCTAGGATATGTCGTATAACCTGTTAAGAAATTGAAATATACCTTATTATTTAATTTAACTATAAATACTAACAATATAAATGGTAAAATGGTAATGGTCATCGAGGACGTCATAGAACTATTTGAATTTCAACGGCATTATAATAAGTGACAAACGCAAGTTATATCGTATGGGTTGCTTTATTTGAATTAGCCAATCAGATGTCAGGTTATAAAGCAAATTAAATTATTATTGAACAAATATAAATTCCTACATTCCAGTACACAACCAGTTTATTTGTTTCATTAAATGCAAAGAGTAGCTGTAACAAACATATACGCAATTCCACCAATCAGCATTAGACAGGATAAAAGATCAAAACAAAAAAATATTGAAAACCTTTCAATAAAAAGTTTTTAAAAAATTAGAATTTAACTGTTTAATTTAAAATTTAAAAAAAATTATGTGTTTGAGTTGAACAGGTTACAAGGGATTCTCAACTGAGCAATAGAAACTGGAGAATACCCTGCCCGCGGTAAGACTCAACCTGCAAAATCAGTGTTGACGGGCATGTGATCAAACGAAGATGACCAAAAAACTTAAACACTCGGTCACGGAAGTTTACCAACGTTAACGTTAATGCAAACAATATTGCGTAGTGATTCAATACAGGTATTAAAACCTTTTATTCGTGTATTTTAATCACAACCTTAAACAGGCCACGTGAAAAAAATTTCAAATAATTTGAAAATCATTTTATATTTTCACTTTTGATAAATGAGCAGTCAAAACACTTATACCGTGGCGTTCATTATTTGGTTGTGTCAGTATAACCTAAAATGTTTAGGTCTGGTTTTTTGCAACACCAAAGACAACAATCTTTATGGCTTTGTATGTTTCATTTATTTATAACGGAGGTTTTGCGGTTTGTTTTTGTTTTGACTAGGTAAACGAAAAAAGGAGGTAATTATGCACGTACAATACCGCAAAAAGATTTGCAATGATTTTTTGTCAAGTTGAGCAGACTTGTCACAAGGTTTTGGTGGTTTTGTTTAGCAGCTGCAACCTGTTCTGTTCACTCTTCTTCTATATGGGCATATAGCATTCAAGTATTTTGACACATTTTTCGAAGCTTATTTTTCAGTATAACAAAATGAAAACCACCATTTGGTGTGAAATCTTTACCTACTACCATACAACGCATTAGTCAGCTCTATAGATTGCATGTAAACACTGCCCTTTAAAGCACAGAGATTGGTTTCTTGTAATTAAGCTTATGTATCTATTTTATCACAAAGTGTCTTATAATCTCTTTCTTAATTAATCCGTTCTTGTTTTGATCATTTATTGTTTACTTGCGCTAAAATATTTTATTTGGAATACTAATAATAATCCAATCACGAAAAAGCCTCACCAGTTATTATAAATACGCGGATGTCTGTTTGTTAGGACACTTGTTTTGATAGATGCTAATCAGAATGATAACTGTAATGATATGAACTTTTCAATAGAACAAACAAAATGAACAAATCTTAAATATACAAGTATTTTTTTCTAGTTATTAACAGGAAAGAAGATATTTTTCTGAGTTTCAATTCAATTTCCTAGAACTCAGTTATCCCTTATGACTTACATATGAAAAATGGTATCACTAACTTTTACAGCTTGATTAGTGTTACTTGAATGTTTTAGTCTGTTTTGTCCTCCTATGAGTAACCATTCTTCGACAGCCTTATTCATCCCTTTTATCTTAACTTTGCACTCATAGCAGACCCATATCTACATATAATAGTTGATGACAGAAGCTACAAGATACAAAGTACTGGGGAACTTCAGTAGTTTTCTTGTTTTTTTTAATTAACTTACTACTGTAGATATGACAATAAGACAAGACGACCGGTGTTTTTATTATATAAAAGTGGTTGACGCTTACCCTAAAAATGCACCTGTTTTAAATGCTGCGTTTTATAAAAGTTTGCTTGGTACTTATTGTTCATTTATTTTGAGATTGTTTTACAAACATTCAGCATTTTGTCTTTTTCTAGTGTTTATTTATAATAGTTTGCAACTGTATAATGATCAACTAATATTGGATATAAATGAATCAGTCTAAGTCAATTTCAATACAGAACAATTTATTGCATTTTAGACCAAATAAAGAAATATAATTTTAAATGTTTAAATACTAAGTATTGTTTATAATTTCAAAATACTAATTTAAATTATCAACACTTTTAAGCAGGCAGAAGAGTTGCAAAGAAACATGCAATAAAATCAATTGAAAGTTAATGTGGTTCCTTTAGTTATATGTTTGGTCTTGTTGACATGCTCTACAGCACAGGCCATCATCCTCTTGTGGTTCACAGCCGGTACAGGGAATGTCCGTGTCTGGGTTGTTTATTGGGCAACCCACAGGCACATTACACCCTAAAGCTATAGCAAACAGTTTTAATATTTATAATAGTCTACCTTTATCGAGCTAATAGTACAAATAATGGTCTTAAGCAATTTAATGTTAAGAAGTAAATACTAATACAATCAGTTATTTTTTATGTTTCATGGTAGCCGAGATGTTTTACTTCATGCTTTTATTGAAAGCAGTTAAAAATATTATATCATTCCTTCTATTAAATATATATCATTTATATCACAACATGACTTTTTTAAAAATACGTTCACATCTGTTAATTATATTACTTTTGAATTATTTAAACTTGTTATTGGTTCGGACTTGTTTGTCTACATATAATACTTACGAGGAGTTTTTACTGTTAAAAAACAAATACTAGTTACTTTTGATGTATTTGAAACTGTACAATGGCTAGTACTGTACTTATATATCATATTTGTGTTATCAAATTAATTAAAGTTGAGCGCTACCATTATGCTTTAATCTCGTTGTCATTGTTATTACAGAAACTGCAGATGTATTTCTTTTTCGATCAGTCAGTTTTCGAATAATATTTATCTCAATATATCGAAATGCTAACTGTTAGCTATATTGATAATAAATAAACAAATGCAGAAATTAAATCACTTGTTTAATATTTCCGAAAACGTCACTTATACCTGTTAACCTCAAGGGGATAATGATGCATAGAAAAGCTCCGTCTTAAATACGCAGTTTAATTTCGCCATGAAACGTTAGCACAAACTTTTAATATAAGCTTTTTTATTTGAATGGTCAAATATCGGTCACACATTAACACCGCCCTCCATTGTTGATCGCCATTTATAATGGGCGGTATCTAGGGGACTTATTTAACAATTCATTTATAGCACCACGTTCCTTGTTAGACATGGACACTTACTCACGATTCTTGTTCAAAAGTGTATTTGTATAGATCGGAACTATGTTTTAAATATGCCATGTTAATTATAAAGAAACTCCCAATGTTCGGTCATTTAAAAACATATGACAATGGAAATAAAGTAATTCGTATTAGTTATAATGTATTTTGGAGAACTTAAAAATGATTATTTCATTACCTTTGTTATCATTTTTGTTTTCTGAAATAAAATAATACAATACAAATAATGATTAATGCAGACGACGGACGTAAAACATCCAAATTGTGACTTACATCATGTTTTAAGGTATGGAGAACTCAAATTTTGTGTTTGAAAGATCAATACCAATATATCTTAAAAATAATTTGCACTTCTACTTAAATTATTTCTTTATTTTAGCCAATAAGCACTCAGTTGTGTCTTCAATTCGATTGAAAAAAATTTCTAAATGTATTTCAAGACATTGCAGGCAACAAGTTACAACACGGTTTGACTGGTAAAGGCAGAAAGTTGTAATGTCAGGTAATTATCAATTTTAGAAGACCATAAATACATCATCTGCGTCCAGTTGCATGCGTATCGACTCGTATTTTCGGAGAAATTAATTTTGTTAAAATCGGCCAGTCAGAAGAATAAACACACTAGGAAAATCTTGGTTAGACATCACAATCATCATCATGTTTGGATGTTATTTAACGCTGCTTTAAGCAGTTCTTCAGCTATATTATAGGGTCCAGTTTTTACTAGGGAGGAAGCCTGAGTATCCGGAAAAAACACCCAAACTTATGTAGGAAAACTGGCAATCCTTGTCAATTAAGAATTGAGTCGAGTGTACTGTGCCCGCAGGGAGACTCGAACCCGCAATTTTAATCCACCTGATAAACAGTAGACGAACTACCTTAACCATTTGGCCACCGAGACCTTAACTTTTTCTTGAACTTGCTAATCTGTTTCATTAGAGAAGACTAAGAAGAACAAACACCTTTGAAAAATAGGAATAATTCGTAATAAATCGCCACAATTGTATGGAGTCTCGACTTAATTCTAAATTCAATTGAAAAAAGTGATATATTAAGTAATAAAAACAACTTTTTGTATTTTCATTGCAGTTTGTTCCATATGAATACACAGTTCTTAATGTAGAAAGGTTGTACGCACGTATAGTCGATCTTTTTCGATTAACACAAAAATTATGTCGTTTAAAATAATTACAGCTTCATTCACTTACCGTGGTTGTTGGCTAAAATGACAAAAAGTGCAGAAATATTACATCCACAAATTAAAATTATCTTATTTACAGTTTATCTTACATGTAGAAACAGGCGGTCCCAGAAACAGGCGATATTGGTAATTAAGTTAATATTGTTAACTTGTTCAAAATTGACAGGTTTTATAAGTATCTAACATTAAAAGGTTCAGGTAAATGTTATAATAAAAGACTGACGTTGCAGTGTTTCCAATGTATCTATGATACAAAATGTTTTATTGAAGCTGTTTAATTCCGTTTTGTCATCCGTACAACGGAAATATAATATATTATTAAACTTATTGTATTCATGAGTTCAATGCAAACTGATAACTTTGAGGGCATGTTGTGTACAACACCTACCTTCAAGCATAAGTAATGTCCAATTTGATGAAGCTGTACAAACTTCACAGAATTCTGGATTGCTGTCACGTTTGACTAACAAGTACAAAAAAGATATCAACTAAGAAACCACTATATAGCCATTTTTGTATACATAATTTAAATTATAAGAATTATGGAATGTTTGCACTGCAAAAATAGCGGATCAATTGCCGTAAAAAAAGCATTCTCTGCATTTCATCGTAACAATATCTTTCAATTTTTTACCAAACTACTGAAAGTATAAACAACCGCTAATTGACTTTAAACGACTTTTTCCTCTCCTCTATGTGTTATGAAATGTCAGAAAATGAAGTAAAATAAATACATATCCTAATAGTGTGTAATCACTTTGCGTTTCCAATTTTTGCGCTTACGATTCTTTGACACAATTGCGGAATACTAAATATTCATCAAAATGATATACTACGTCAACGAAATTTTAAAATAATTTGTCATTACTGTCTCTGCGCACTATTCAATCATTAAGGGGTATACAAAGGAGATAAAAAAAGTGAATCATCTTGTTATTTGAAGTATGTTGGACGACTAGTAGTCATATTATCATAGACAAATCTTTTTTTCTTTGAAGTTTCATACAATAAAGGTATTATTTACTTCATACGTTTGTACAAAACGCCCCTTTTACTGCAGGATACATTAGCATAGATATTAGAAAACTAAATATATATCTTTTTCATTTATAGTTTTAGGCAAATTTATGAATGATGACACAAACAGTAACATAACATGGTAGCGAAAGGTAATTAATCTAGCATTTCTTAAGATTTAATCCTGTATTTTTAAAAACTTATATATAATTTTTTTAAAATAGGTGAACCCATTTTATTCCAAATTTTACCGAACACACAATGCCATATGCCATATTTTATGCACAATACATTAAGACTAAATATCTGAGATCAAATTGGTACAAAGATATGTCAGTACAATAATTGTGATAACCTGTACGAGTCATCTCTGTAATGTAACATTTCTTGAGACAAAAATGTAAATTTAAAATCAGAAGTGAACAAAATGACTTCAAAATAAAATTTAATCCTTTGTTTTGTATTATCCACAGCTTTAACAGTTTAAAACAGTTCTTTGTACATTGAGTGGTTGAGACTGCGTACGTGTATGTGTAGACGTAAACACAACACCAACATAATAAACATACAACAAACAAAGTGGCAAAAAAAAAGAAATCGACCTGATAACAAGAGTCGAAATTCAACGGATTACAAATCCGAATATAGACAAATAAAAACACAAAAACAGAAATAGATTGACCCTAACTCAATAAACGTCATGGCTCCGTACGATTAAGCAGTATCTGCTTCTGATAAGAAACACTGTAGAAAAGAGCCTGGGGATTTTATCTGGTCGGAATATACTTCTTCACCATTGACATTAGGCATGTTAATTATCCTCAAGTTTGCCCGACAACCAAAAAAGTAAAAGGGAACTAGTAAGGTACTCAAGAATATTTGTCAAAATATGAGATGCATTGATAATGACGGCTTTGAGGGTATGTTTATGTGTGTTAACTAATTCAATGTTCATACGATTCGTCGGAATGAAAATTAGCTGCAACTATTAGCTGTTGTTTAATAATACGTACTCCAGGGAAAAGAATAAACAACAACTGTGAGACCTTTTGGATCCACACCCATCTCCTTGAAGCACAGGAATTCGTTGCTATTGCGTCTATAATATGATAAAATTATTGTATATAGAAATGAAATCATAACATTAACCCAAAGTAAAGTGAAGTCAGTAAAGCTATATAGTTTACCATGTTACATACTGTGAGGGTTCACACTGCTGTAATTATAAAGATACCCCGCGCAAAGTATGTTGCGTATAAGAGATGCCCTCTCGTTTGGGGTTGTCAGCGAATTGATTTATTACTTGTAAACATATTTTCGTTCTGAATATAACTGAAATACTACTTTTTGGACGTAAGCAAACATTTAATCAACGAATCAATAGATAACTTAATTACAATAGAATACAACGAATTTAAGTTTTTTAATATTGAAATGAAATTACAGCTATAACCTTTTATTCAGTATGTTTATGGTAAATGTGTTTGGCTTATATAATAATTGTTCGTCTTTGTCTTCTGCAACATAACACAATGTAGAAGAATCATTTTTATTTTATGACTGCAGAGAATATACAGTAACACTTATACCCCAATCTTGCCCAGTTTCATGATCCTATTACCCATCATGCTTCAGAAAAAAATTACTTTGTTACTTTTGGTGCGCATCCAGAAGAGGAACCCTGATCTCGTCCAAGACTTTATAAATTCGCTAGTCAAACTAAACTATATTTAACAATTCAGACTTGGATGAAAGATAAACCTGATATGCACCTAAAATTTATAGAATCTTAATTTTGTCAAAAGGAAATGGTAAAGAGGTAACTTATACATTAGGCAGTCACTAACACTCCACGAAAGATTAAGCAAATGAAGAAAGATGGGTATAAATATTAGAAGTGAAGAGAGGCAGTTTGGAAGGCTTATCAGTCATGTATCATTAACGTTTCTCTAGTAATATAAACAGTGGCAAGTAGATATGAATTTAAGTATCAGTAAACTAGCAATAAGTTTTCATCATCTTACGTTTCAGTTATAAAATCTAAATAGCTTTCTTAGACGACCAGCATCGTATACAAATACGTTAAAACTCTATGGAGTTAGGGAAGTTATTAAAGTAAGAGTTCTATATGATCAACATTGATATATATTTCAATTCAAACATATCAAGATATTTATACATTTCATATTTGGGAGTACTGTTTCTATTGTGAGGCCATATGCACCTCTTTCCAACATTTTTATTAAAATGGTGTCCCCTGTAGCAGTCACAAAAGAATAACACGTGATATGCCGTGTCTTAATATTGTTCAACATAACACAATTATAAAGTCCAACATGTTTGTTTTTTTTAATTTCCTTTATTATTTATTCGTTATTTCTGTAGAATTAAATTTATTTATGCTTTAGATAAATAAAATAAGCTAATTCCAGATAAAATAATTGAAATCAAAATTATGACTACGAATGTAATTTCGTCTTAAATAAACAAATTTACTCCTTTTCGACTATTCATTACAAACTGAAATAAATAAAATCGGAAATCTCCTTATGTTTCTCTCGTATTGAAACGTTTATAATTTATTCAATTAAAAAAAAATGTTTTTAATACCCTTCAACAATTACCTAAACAAGATTTTCAATAAATTGTTTATGTGATTGTTATTCCTTTTTAATTTTTAACATAATTAAGGATTTGGACTTTTCTGTGCCACATTCCTTCGGAAATTAGCTCGGAAACTTTGTTCAATTTTAAGTCTTTCATTAACAGTAACTATATATCATGTTTGAAGAAAATAACAACATGCAACTTTACTTTAAAATGTGTGTTCTATAAAATAGCAACACAATGTTAACATAACCACGGCCATTTGTTGTCATGGTTAGCATTTAGGTGGCGTTGGCGTTCTAACGTCGATCAAACGTTGGTCTGTTGTAAGGCGACTGAAATTTTCCCCTATAAATGTCAATGTTGCAACAATCCATTAAAAGTCGTTATACTACATATATAACAGTTATACATAACTACCATTGAATTATTATTAAAAATTTGTCATATTGAAACATTAATGTTTTTTTTCCATTTTTTTTTAAACAGCCCTATCCTTTTTAATTGGAAAAATGCATCGATGTTTTTCTTGAAATTGGGAAAAAAGTAATAGTTTTAGACTTATAAAAAAAGAAAACAACAGTAAGCAGTCAATAAAAAATCTAAATGTATCTTTTGTTAGATAACTTGTATTGACTTATGTGAGATGTTCAAACATCAAATGACTGCAGAAATTACATTTTGTTTTATTTTATATTATCAAGATCATATGGAATTATTTTGAGCAGTTTAAATTATTAAGTATCAATGGAAAACCAGGAGAAATATATTACAATTGACTATATATATTTTTTTTAAATAAGTTGCTAGAATTATTAATGAAGAACATGTAAAACTAAATAAAAAATTTCAATATAAAAATAGTGTAATGTATTTAATGTAAAATCCACTTTTACTAGTACATGTATGTTTACATATATAAAATATAAAAAATGAAAATGACAGCCAAAATACTAATTATTATTGTGTTTAAATCATTGCAATACTCATTTAACACTGGCATTATCATATTGTGCAATTTTCCATAGTTGTTATCCGCTCCGTAATTTTTCTAAACTTCTTTGCTTTGAACTGGTTTGCTCAGTTTGTACTAGGTAAAAGTCAAATGGGAATCAGCTTACACCGTTTTGTAATGGCGATTAAACATGAGTGATAAAAACACAAAGATTTCTGATTAAAATGGGAACAAAACTGAACGGCTAGTCACCCTCCAACGAAAGCCATGAATAATATAGACCATGATCGCCTCTTCTCTTGGTTTTCTGTTCAGCATTTTGTCATTAATTGAGAAATACTTAGAATAATTTGGGAAATTTGCTCTAGGGGAAACAGCCGAAACTCGGAGGCAAATTCAAGCTAACAAAATCAATGGTGTCACTGCGTATGGTAATTATTACCATATGATACTCATTAATATCTTGAATGAGCTTAAGAAAGATTAATTTACTGTTTTTATATGTTTTTTTTGCATAGGATATTGTTTTGACTCTTAGCTTTGCTTTGTCAAACATTATCTGAGACTTATTTATCGGATGATGACAAAATCAAGCAATCGGAATGTTGTTGTCTGGACGCACTCAGACCTTTTATGCTTATCAATTTGGTTGCCACAGAAAAAACTATTTTTTATGATTAACCAAACAACGAATCAACCCTTTACTTTGCCAGAAATGGAACCGGCACTAGCAAACATTTGGAATGATATTTCTCAAGCATCCTGGCTAATTGAGTGTCATCATTGAAGCATTGTTGTGTTTCTTTCAGTGATACAAATGGGGATAATACCTACAATTGGTTTTGGAATATGGTAATACTCCGGACGAGAAAGCAGTAGCCTGCCTCTTATTACACCGCCGTCGAGTTACTCATTTTCATGTCTAGAGCAAAGTCGAATCCAGGGATATGAAACACAAGCTTTAACTCAGCGAAAATATCCAATCGTAATTGGAAGACTTATTTCACATAACAACCAATTAAGTCATGGTGACGACCATAGAAACTCTTGACAGATAATATTACCTTGGTACAACAGGCCCTTGTTAGAGTAGTTTAGTTGTCAACAGAAGTGATCGAAATTTTGAAACTTTTTATATCCATCAATTTTACAGATTGGAAGTTGGAGTAATCAGTCCACCCCAACAGAGATGGTCGGGAACAATCTTAAGAATTTGGAAAAATTAATCTGATCTGACAGATTGTGACGGATTGATAGTTATCAGTGACCGCTGATTAATCGCTAAAGACATAGTTTTAAATTTAGGTCGACATACAGATGTTTTTTTGGTATACAACAATATTTCTTTAACCAAATTGATAGACGAGCGGATTATTTATTCACGTAAATGCCTATAATATTTTATATTTTGCCAGACGCTGTACAAAAACCCAGACAGACTTCTTGGCTAGCGACTGCGAAACAGTGTTATGAGGTACCGGAAAAAATTCTCAAATAAATTAAGATTGGATAGATAAAAGAGGTCTTTGGCTTTAGATGAAGCAGATTAAGTATGAAGTTGTTCTTACATTTAAATGATTGTAAATTGACAACATGCAAGGAACCAACATTTTTACTTTGCAATTACTGTCAGAGAGTTCAGTTTTATTACAGCAGAGAACATCGATTCTTTAACAGATTTAGAAAAAAACGATGACTACAGCACACGTAGGTTTGAATTTGAATATATATGTAGACTGCAGAATTTCGTTTGTAAAATAATGGCAATCTGTTTACGTAGTGTGCGAACATTGTCAAACTGACACAAACTAGTATTGTGTCTTTTGCTTGGACGCGTTTTGACACATTCAAGCTATATGCAGGACTGATGATATTAAATTTTTAACATTTAAATTACCTTTCAGTTTAACATTTTATAATATACCTCTACATAGATTAGAAAATAAATGAAAACGTCGCAATCAAATTATCACTAAATAACAGGCATAACAATCGTACGATCTACATTGAAAAACGGAAGCCTTACCGTAGAACTACAAATGGCCCAGCTTTGTTCACTATTTCCATAGCATTTCCATTTATGAAGACTTTTGAGGGATGTTTGCAAGAATAGTCAAAGACCATTCCATTTAAAGGTCCATTAACTCCAACAAATTGTTTTAACGCTTGTCTTGCGCATGGAAAATAACCTATACAATCAACTGAAAACAATCACAAATTATCAATAAAATGAACTATTACTGTAACAATTAAAATATATGCATAAAGAACAGGACATTGAATTGAAAGGTAATACATAAAGTTGTTTTTATCTCTGTATTTTATATTAACGCAATATTTAATTTTAAATCAAAATGAACACATTTCTTTTGTTTTTTTACTACTTTTAAAAAATTAAACGAAAATATTCTGATGAATTTTAGACGAATACATATTGTGCGTAAAACCGTCTTACCGGATAGCAAACAGCAAACAGAAATAACCAAACAGTATATCAACGTCATTTCGGTATATTGACAACTGGCACCTCACTTAGTCAGAGGTTGGCATTACAATTTATATCCTTACAACAGCTGGTTTGTCGATATTTCTACACTTTACGTCGTGAGGTTGGATATAAAGACAAAATGTAAATCGATATTAAACATTAGGGTAATATTAACGTGGCAGTAAAACAATCACATAAAAACACTAAACATAGTCACAGTACAATACAAACTACGTGTACATAAAGTACAGAACATATATGCTTAAACGAAAAACATTGTAAATTTTGCTCTTCTTCCCAGAGATTACTTTCTTCTGTCCTGTATTCACAGTTTTATTTAACAAATACTTTGCATTTATGATTGGACAAACGGGACTGGTAACATTACATCACATCACAATCAACCGAAATATATAGCAGTCAGAATACTTTGTGGTTAAAATATTAAAAAAAAAATACAATGATAATATAAAAAACGTTTGTATAACGCATTTTCTTAATCGCTGGACATATGAAAAGGATGTTCCAATGATTAAATTGTACTGCTAACGACAATAGGATGCGTAGATGTATTTTATAAGTAGCGACATGTAAACAACATACAAAGTAATACGGAGAATGAAGTTTCTTAGTGTAAACGTTGGAGCAGATTTTATGCATTAAGTTACAGTCCAGACAACAAATTAAGAAACTGCATTTATCAGCATTCTCCTGTGGGGGTTTCCTCTTTACAATACCGAATATTTTCTAATTGTTTAAATTTTGTCTCGACAGAACTAACATACGCAAGAAGAGAGTGTTATTGATTTGTTTTAGTTCAGTATCTACTTTTATTAAACACTACACCGTTGCAAAATATCCTTTTTGTGCAAATAGTCAAGCAATGTGGAATTCATCCCAAAGTTGACTTCATGTCAAAATATTTTTAAAATACATGATTAACATAGAATTCTTTCTTATAAGGAACATATGAACAATGACAGACATGTTTATAATCAAGTTTATCATTTACGAAAACACGAATTAATGCAAAGTACATTGGACTTACCATAATCTACACTTTTGCTTTTTCTTGTGTTATATATCTATTAAAATAAAGTGTTAATTTCTTATGATATAAAACAAACGTTTCTTGTCTTTAATGGTTCAGTAAAATCTTAAGATATTATAATGCAAATTTTTCACTGCTGGGTTATGAATGATTAATGGGTTATTTTACAACTTGGTCTGTTCATTGTTTTGTCCATTTTTTTGTTTTTTTAATTAATAAATTAATTTGTTACTTTTATAACTGAATGGCAATGAACTTTTGTCCTAAGGGCAAGGAATAAATGGTTAATTTCAGGTACCGTATGAATCACAGACATTACAAATTAAAAAAATGTTAAATGTATATTGCATCAAGAAAAGAATAAAGATATCAAATGTTAGACAGCGATACTTTCTTAGTTGTCGGGTTACAAAGTTACTTTGAATGATTTGCACCTAGTATAAATAAATTCAACATATATCAAAGGGTGAATCGCTGTGAAATTAGAATACAATTCAGGAACAACTGTTTTTATTGATTTTCGTAAACTCTTAGTTCCCCAAAATGTTGTTAATCGTAGTGTCATAGTTTTTTTGTAACGCTAGATTTTGTCTGTCACAACACATTTCAGAAGACAAAATCAGAAGATATTCATTTATAAGACCAATTTGTTTGGACAGATGCGATTAATATTTGAACTAAAAGATATGCTACCGTTGTGTTACTAACAGGAGTACTTGAATGCACTATTTGTAAGTTGTTGATGTGTTGGTTAAGATTTACGGCTTGCTTATTATTATTATTTGTTCATTAATAAATTTGTCTCAAAAACTCGATCAATTATAGCATGCCAACATATGGGTGGTATTTAAAACCTTTCAAAGAGCATTAATAGCTTTTTAATTCTTTGAGTAGTGTAAATATATAAGGTACAGTTCTTGAGATTAAAACGCACTAACACGACAGACCCGAAAAAGCGGTAATTTCAAACTTTTTAATGGAGATGATATCCAAGACAATGCACTTCTACAAACTACAAAGCGTACTAGATAAAATAAAAAAAATACCAAATGAAATTGTGTAATGCAATGCCAAATGCAAAGGACGAATAAATGTGGGACAGACAGATTTACAGGTGCAAATCCAATTGATATATTCTATATCTAAGTTCTAAGAAATGTTTCTTTAGGATAAGGGAACTGCCTCCGTTCGGTATTTTTATAACCTTCCTTTATAGACATTTTTCATTTGCAATTTGTCAGAAAAGTTTGATTTTCCAGTATATATTTATTACATATGTGTTGTGGTCTGCGATTAACGATAACACAGATGACCTTCGTTTTGTTGCAACTAGAACAAACGTCCAAAAGAGAAATTCAAAAGCATTAGAAGGACTCCGCTGCAATTAGGATGGCCCATATTTGCACATAGACATTCTGAAACTTGTATTTTGCTGTTGTCTAATTTACATTTATTTTCCACATCTGAATATTTCACTTTGACATGCTGTGACATTAAATTTAACTGTATTTGAGTGTTGATCGTTCAACTATACCTTCAATATTAATTGACCTTGACTATCATTTTAGTTCTGCTCTTTACACACTTGGTGTATTGTTCGATTTTAGGACATATGTTACATGGACAGATCTTTACTAGGATAGAGATTTCTCATAACTCAAGGATCCATTGTTAATATTCATTGACTTGTTTCATTTCTATGAATTTGACGCCAGTACTCTGAGGATACTTAAAAGGTATTGCCTTATTTATATTAAAGAACTCCTACACTAGAAACGTGGAAAAGTAAAGTCTAGAGAAAATAAATGATAAAAAGGCGGGAATTCCTGAATATATATATACCTGCATTATTATTATATATTTAATAAAGATATTTTCAACATTTGGGGTCTGATTGGATAAGAAACTTAAAAAAAGATTAGATCCATGTTTATTGGAAAAGCTTCTAAAAATGTCTCTTTTCAACATTAAAGGTTCCTATTCAGAATTCTGCAGAACATCTGGGGTAAAAAAAAACTTAAAATGTCTGACATCAATTTACACTTTAATACATTTTTTCACATAGTTTCTGACAAAAAGTCAATTTTTAATATGAGATTCTTTCTTTGACTTGTTAGTTTTTCAATAATTGTAGCAAATGGTTATTAATACAACTCTGAATTTGGCTTCAGTTAACGGTATCCCATTCATTACCCATCAAATTTTTCAACAACCACTAACCAGCTAGATCAATCCAATCGTTCTAAATCTCTCAGATAATGTCCAGTCCATTATTTGCCACATACAGTACTTGACGCAACACTTTTATCAATCCGTCAGCGTTCCAAACTCCGTCACCAATCAGTTATCAATCAGTCAGATCAGTCAAATCGTTCCCAATCCGTCAGATTGTTCCCAATCCGTCCATCCGTCAATTGACTGATTTGGAACGATTTGACTGATCTGACGGATTGATTTGGACTGATCGCTCCAATCCGTCCATTCAGCTTCCAGTTAGTAAAATTAATATTTCGAAATGTGAAAATTCGTTTCACTCGCAAATATTAGAAGTATAAAAATGTCAACTGTTATATCATCATTGATCGTTTTATCTAATAATAGACTTAAACTGGTCTAAAGTTATTGATAAAAAAATGGAAATTCCCCCAATCTATTACTAATGCATCTGTGACGAAATATAAACATTACATAGTGTAATTTTATTAACAAAATAATTAAAACAAAGTAAATTTAAAAACGCACACACACAATGACTTTAAAAAAGCATCTCGGGTGCCAAGGCGCACGTCCGTGTTTTAAAAGCGGAAAACGTCTAGTCTAAAGTTATAAATGATAAATGGAAATCCCCCCCCCCGAAAAAATCTATCACTAATGCATCTTTCACGGCATATAAACATCATTTTATAAAACAAAAATAATAAAAAAAAGAAATGAAAAAAACCACACACACAATAAATTAAAAAAATATTTGACCTCGCATGCCAAGGCGTACATCTCGTATTTGTCTTCGATAAGTTTTAAAGCGGAAAAAGCGAGAAACATGAAAAACGTGAAGGCAAAATCGTAACATTTTTTCACTTCGCCTTTTCGCGTTAGCATTATATTATGTTTGAAGTTTGTTTAACACTATTTTTCAAAAATTATATTCGTTTATATAATATGACGTCGAGTGTTAATTGGAAAGAGCTGGAGTACCAAACGAAACAGCAAAGTTTCGACGGGAAAACTGGTGCTCTTTGTAAATTTATAGGGATGTGTCGAGAACACCATCTCGCTGTAAGAATCAAACAGACAACTTGGTGATCAATAATAGGTTACTGCTACCTTAACCTCCGAGGTCGTAGTTTTTTTTTATTGTAAACGCTTAAAAAGATCATTTGTCGTGGTTTGATCAGTTTTTTTTCTTTGCCATAGTTCCTATGAATTCCGGTGTATAATGCAGAATAAGTTTTACGACAAAAGCGAAAACATCTATTTATATATTTTATTAACTACCCCATAGTGACACATGAATTTACACAGAATTAAATAAAGAAACTACGCTTAACATAGTTCTTTCTTAATTTTTTTCCCGTTAAATATTCTTGATTTAAGATGTTATCTATAATATAATACGTATTCCGGTCTTAGAGTATATAATATCACATTCACGGCTTAGGATGTACATTCCATGAGTCGAAGGCCGTGAATGTGACATTATATACCCTGTCTAAGACCGGAATAACATATAATATTATACCCCTAGAATCCCCATTGTAATTTATCGCAGGTTTATAAGTTGTAAACACGATGTGCTAAACCTTCACATGTGCTTTGCTGAACGAAAATAAAATTTGGTATTTCAATGAATTCACGGGTTGTCTGTGAGGTTCATCCATAATTAAGTAAGTATGGTATTTCATTGTGTCACGTGAAGAATGTAGAAGCATTAAATCTCAAATAAAGTATGAATATTTCGAATCTGTAATAAATTATTTCACTATAACACAAATTAAACATGTATATAAATACTTCTAAGTTAAAGATGCAAAACAGGTAAACGTAAGATTTTCGCATTTTGCCGTCACAAATTTTATAAAATATCAAAGGCGAAGCACTTTTAACATTGTAAACGCTTCTTTGTTATCCAATGATGCTTGAATAAAATTGGTTTATCTTCCACGGGGTTTTTTAAACATCGCACGTTTTTCTAGGTTTGTTTAGTACCTTTCTTTTTATTTTACTTAAAAAGAAATCATAAAAAGCTGGCGTTCATGCAAAATGATATTTTAATTAATGCTTGGTTTTTATTTCACGACGTCTGTTAACGCGTTCGATAGTTAATGATATATAATTATAAATGTTTTCTTTAAAAATCGAGAGTATTTGATATAAGTTACTTCGGTTCAGAAAACTGCAAAGCGCGTTCTTAGGTGGCGGATAAGGGATGTCCTCTCTTGGGTTTGCAGGTTAAATGGAAAGCCTGGTCGCATACCATAAGGTGTTTACAGAGTGTCATGCTCCTTGCACATTAAAGATCCCTATTGTAGATTGACAAAATAGGCTCGAAAACTCCATTAAAAACTGGACGCCATGAAATTACTGAAATTGTGCTGAAAACTCTAAATAAACAACCAATGCAGCTTAATTACAAAACTTTACATTTTATAATAAACAATGTGATTTGATTAACGATGCTTGTTCAACAGTTCAACAATCGTTTATACGTAAAAGTTTTATGACTGAATTTTAAAAGTTTATAAACTAAATATAAACATGCAGACATACATGTTAGTAGCATGTTATTTTTTCTTACTTGATGTAAAAATGATGTCTGTCAAAACGAAGCCATATCCTTTGCTAAATGTGAAATAAATCTGTTGCTGTTTGAGACAGGTTGGCCTAATATTTATAACGAAAAATATTACTCGTAACAGGTAAAAAAAAATAGAATAAGCCAATATCAGGATTCACAGAAATAAAAAGGATTCAATTATATAATAGATTACAAAAAACAAGAATTTACCTCTTCGCGTCTTAAATCAAACGGAGTTTTTAAGTAAACAGGGCACGACCACATGTTTTAAAGGAATTTCTGTTATTATATAATATACAGAAAAAAGTTGTTTCGAACAACACATTTGTAATAAATTTTCTTTTGAATACTTGCGTTAGTTTTATTATAAATACATATATAATATACACATGACGCATAATTCGCTTCATTTTCAAATTATTAAGTTGTACATATCCGTCAATAAGCAGCATATATATTGCATATAACTAAATGACAAATTCTGGATCAGACTGATTGCACTGATAGCTTACGGTTACCAAGGTAATGACGTATTCTTTATTTTGGACAGATGTATTCGTCAGCAATTAGTCAGTTATCCGTCAGCGTTTCAAAATCCTTCATCAATCAGTAAATAATCAGTCAAATTGTTGCTTTGACGGTGCAAGTACTGTACATGTACATTTATACTTTGATCTAAAACGATTATTGAATTTCGCGAACTACTGTTCTCGCATTCAAACATTCCACAAAAGGCAAACAATTTTTCATCAAGTGTTATGTATAAATGAAATTTCAAAGAAAAATTTTGGCATTACAGATACATTTTATATAACCTTTTAAAATGGAATGCATGTTATGCTAAAGTGCTTTACATACTCACCTCATAGCTTCACATGTGCAAGCAGTAAAGCTTTAATTGCATCTGCTGACATTTCCTTTGTGCAAGGATTTTCGGTACTTTTGCAACTAAAACTATAAAATGAAATATATTTATATATCTACCTAAAGAAGGCGACTTTGTAGTAGTTTGTAAAAAGCAAATTATGTCAGTAACTTTTGGGAATTGGTTGTTGCGTTCTTAATACAATCATAATGCAATTAAACAGGTTTTAAAAAATGTTACTGTTGAGATCAACTACATTATAAAAATCCAGTATTTACGTTTTTAAAATTTTGCTGCATTTGTTAGCGCTCTATTTTAAACAAGCCCGGTTTTCGACAACTCAAGTTTTCAAAAACAAGTAGTTGCTCTACAGTTTTGCTTATGATATCTAGCAGAATAAACTTGCCTTTCGATCAATGAAAAGCAACGGTTGAGCAATGGATACGTTTACCAATTTAAAACGTACAATTTCCTAATAACATGTACACGTGACCCGAATGCTTGCTACAGTATGCAAAGTAGCACGTTGATAATAAAATTAGGTCACATTAATATACGGCAAAATGGACAACATAGCATTTTCAACGTGCATCTTCAAAAACGAAAAATGACATTCGTTCCATTAACACAAATCACTTTGGCTGAACTTACAATTTCTTTAGCTTCAAAATAGTCTAATTGGCTGAGAACTCAAATGATGTCCATATATGTAAGTTAAAGCTCTATGTGTTGCGAAAGGCTTATAGCTAGCGCTTTATCTGATAATTCGTGCATTGTAAAACAAGCAAAATATAACAAAAAACTGTTAAAAGTGCAATTATTTCGACTGTCTTAAAACATGTTTTATAAATGAATAATATTATAAATTTTATTATGTTGTGGTATTTTTTAAACTTTTGCAACCTTAACTTGATGTAAACATGCTGTTTAGTTAATGAATTGTCGTTAAATTGAAGCAATACGGAAGTGGGTTGACGGCTTAAAACATTATGTAGATTGCGTAAGGTAGAAGATATTTTTTTATGTAACAAAGATTAACTTGTATCTCAGATCAATTTACTTAGTACTTAAATCAAGTATGTAAACCTGTTTTATCTTTTTAACAATATTTTGTAGTGTGTGCATTTTACTAGATTGCCAAGGATATATATCTGAGAAATGTTTCTTTGAGAAATGCTCATCCTCACAAGTCAGGGTTTCTGTGTCACATGTGTCCATGAAACCCTGACAAACTTAGCTAGCAAACTCACCGACTAGAAGTCACTATATTGATTGGCTACATCATACTTGTATGTCGCCAATCAAAAGCTCACTTTCATTTACGACATGTTTAGGGAATATTCCGATGTCGAGTGTAAATAAACCAAACTAATATGTTGCAAAGACCACGTTAAAATCAGTGAATTTTGTACAGCACACTGTAGTGTGAACTGTTAGTTATAACTGCGTTATTTATAAGCTGCGTTACGTTTTCTCCCCACTCAAGAATGAGTTAGAATGACTACTGCCAAACACTTGCTTCTTTCAAGCTATATCATTGGTTGATATTTTGAAGGTTTGACGTCATATGAAAATCTTCTTACCTGGGAATTTCCTAGCTAAGTTTGTCAGGGTTTCGTGGACACATGAGGACACAGCAACCCTGAATTGTGAGGATGAGAATCGCTGCATTCTCAAGCTATTTTATGCAATTTAAATGGCTGACATAGAAATACTAGGATAATACTTCGATCCCTCGCCTTTTAAGATAATATTTGGAAAATCAGTTTTCCTTAACAAAAAACGTATGTATTGATGCGTTGATGGAAATTAAATTAATTTATAATTTCGATCCAAAGTTGTTACGTTTATATAATATATTGTATGCTGAACCATACATCCATTATTGTTCTTTGTGACAGGCTAAGTATCAAGTTCGGTTAATATTAACTAACAATATTAGTCTCGAATAAGCAACATTATAATGTTATTCAATTTCCCATTGCTGTAGGCTGTAACATGGTGGGGGCTGTCCAATACAGAATCCTTGCAAAGATATCGCATGTACCGCATGCGAACCGAATGAAGATTCTGGCATGTGTTGCAAAGCATGCCAAAAAAAATACAGCTGACATAAAATAACGATAACGGATATCCATTTTTCTCGATTGAACACCACTGACTTTAACATGTATTTATGCATTTGCACAATAATAAATATTGATATATGAATACAATTTTGTGTGTTTTCGATTGGTCCAAAAACTACTTTCCAGTCATGTTAAATCGAAACGGTACTAAAATCTCATCAAAATGTGGTTATTCTTCTCCGCTGCACAGTTCCGCTAATAAAGCGGTCAAATTAAATCCAATATTGACCTGCTTTTTCATCTGATTCATTTACGCGTTTGTATTACATTTGACGTCGCTTTTTGATATGTATTTCTCAAAAATGTATAATCACCTCGCATAGCGGCTTGGTGAATATTACCTTTTTCTGGATGACCAATCCCGATTGCGACGTAAATCCAAGTCAGTATTGTATAATAGTGTAGCATAAACTCTTGTTCTTTAATTACTTTTCAAATAAATATGAATATTTCACAGGTAAAGCCGTGTTAGCCGAACTAAATAGACAGATCATTTGGTCGTTAGTATAAATTAATACAAGAGTAAAGCATAAACTTATTAAAATTGAATTCAAACAAAGACTTGATATACATGATTAATGCCACAAAGTTAGTCAAGTGCACGTGCATACATTTAGCAGAAACTGCTTCAACGTAAACAGACGATACCAAACTTAGTGGTATATTTAAAAAAATCTATTATGTAAAAAATGTCATTAAACTACGTAGCTTATTACACATCAATTATTGTTGGTGAAATAAACGAAAAAATAAAAACAGTACTGAAAATATACAGCAAAAAAGTATTCAACGATTTTTAATCTATTCATTTTGGTAACAAGTTAGGCTTTTTAGTCAAAGCGTAAAACGGTGTATTTTACGTTTTTCGCTAGTAGCGTTTTCCTGGCAAGACATTTACTTGCTAACAAAAAAAACTGTATATATACTCAGCCAATTATAAGATTTAAAATATGATCCTACTATGTTTAGGATGAATTTTAAAATCTTCTTGTCAAAAGTCATGATGTGAAAAATGTAAAAGAACTGTGATTAAAATTGATACATCCATTGAACATGAAACAAATGCATGCTATGTTCATTAGTTGCAAAGCTACCAAGTACTTTTTTAAAATATAAGCTGAAAAACCAGATATATTTGCACTAGGGAATTCCCTCGTCACTCGGGGATTGAGAAAAAAGTAAATGTTGACATACAAAACAAAACACAACTATCTATTTTTACAGTCAATTAAATGTACATTTAGAAACAATGGTATCATTTAATTGTTTGTTAGTTTGTCAACGATGTAACATGTATGTACTGATCTGAGTTATGATTGAAAGTAAAATATACAGAATTACTAATCACTTGTAATTCTTTTGCAGTGACAAAAATGAAGCAAAGGGTCTTTTATTGAATGAAATCGCACAACCACACAACCATGAGACACTTTTCATACCCAATGATAAATTGATAAGTGTACAGAAGTGTTATGTTTGTGCATAAAAAGACCACATTACTGTCCTGACATCTGATGTGGTTTAAAGTACTTATGTCATTATGTCCTCTTGAAGTTTTTTCTGGTATGTTTTACATAATGTATGTTAAGTATAGAGAAAAACGTTAGAGTTATCTTTCTTTTCATACTATTACAGTAAAGTTCATATAGGTAAAGTTAGGGTTAATTATTGATTTTACCTGAACAAGTAAGTAGTGTAACCGGTTTGACTGGTTATTTATAGTCAGGTGAACTGTATTAGTTGGGCACCTGGACATTGAAAAGAAAGGATGTGCTAAAGTAGCACATAGTGGTCACATATAGTAACGAGTGAATGCTACAGGAGTTAATATATTCCAAATAGGATTGAACAGTAAAGGAGATTTCCTGGATATAAAACTCAACAGGGCATCAGTAACCCCACATGGGACTGGTGTATGGATAAATTAAGTGTTGTCAAATATTTACTTGTAAATGAGGGTCTATGGAAAGAGGACCCAATAGTAGGAAAAGGCTTATAAAATCAAACTTTGGTATATAAACATCATAAGGAAATAGATGGCTGAAAAATTATTTATCAGAGACTTTCGAAGACAAATAGCTGTTTAGTCAAAATAGTTGATTTAGTTATTTATGGAAACATATTTAAGACGAGACAGACTATACAAAATTATTTCAGTTATTGATAAACGTTATCTCAGGTTGGAACAGGCATTAAAAGACTAAACGTAGACTACACTGGACTGTGATAAATATTTGCCTTATTGTACATTCTTAGTTTTGTGTTATTTATTTTCTTTTGTATTTTGTGCTGATGTGTAGTGAGATGGTGAAAAGGTGTGCGTATTTTTCTTTTGTGTCATGTTGTGTCGATTGTGAAGCGAGGTAGTGGTAAAGGCTTTACAGTGTTGTTCTTTTGTTTCATTTTTGTATTTATTAAAAGTAAATTTGTATTTAGGTTTTCATTTACGCCGATTGACCAATCTATTGAAATTTAAATTTTCATAAAAAGAACCCAACGGTGTGAAAGCGTTTTTTTTTGCATAGGTTTTACGCATTTGAATTCATTCAAATAACTTTTTAAATGTATATGTTTCTTTGGGGGCGTGTGATAATTTTATAATGTATGTATTGTAATTTATAAATATAGATTAAGTGAGTTAGGATCCCATTAATTGTTAAACCTCGCCAAAAATAGTATATACCATCGTATTCGTCGGTTCTAGTTTATGTTGTTCCTTACTTTTGATCTGTGGTCTATTAAATTATTGAACTGCGAGGTGTGTTAGTATTATAATTGTTATTGATATACTGTAAAACTCGTAAAGCCAAAATAAAAGGACAACACAATTACTGTGAAATTGTGGATTCTCAAAGTAATATCAGTGATATGACTATTGTATAATTGAAAAGGTTTTTAAAAGCTGGACAGTTTAAAATCAAGTTTTCTATCAAACATTGCATAGATTAGAACCTTTGATTTTCAACTCCCTATTCCACACTGCCTCACAATAAAATGAAATCCCGTCTATAAATATTATACATAAAGCGTTCGCTTCTACTTTAGCATATGTAGTTTTATGTAACAATTTACTTAAACCCATAGCTATACTACATGTGTATGATAGATTTTCTGATAAACAACATATTTGTAACTTTCAAAGAATTTGTTTTTCAGAAGGTAATATGAATTCATATGGGTACAAACTTTGTCCCTTTCCTTGCCACTTGTTCCTGAATTCTAAGAAAACTGACTTTCTTCAACGCTTTATCAAAGACAAGGAGACAGCTGAAGTTACTCTAATTTCATTTATTCACTGAGTAGTAATATCCTTTCAATTAACGACCCTTCTAGCCGAGTAACTTTCGTACTTTATCCTTCAGAACTGGAAATTAGAGAAACCTAAAACACAGCTTTATTTACATTATTGTTCGCATTACAACTAGATTATTACGCGAATGATCATATCAGTACAATAATCCCCCCCCCCAAAAAAAAACCCGGGACGACTTTGATTTCAAAATTCTAATATGACGTCGTGCTTAAGCTATGTAAACAAAGCCGTGCTTTAATTCCCATAAGTTTAGTTCGCACATGTGTAAGCTGTTTGTTTTGTGGAAATGAAAAAAAAACTGACTTAAAAATACAGTTTGTTATGTGTTAACTATAATTATCGTTATGTTAATAATGCAGTTATTTTTAGTCTGAATTCTGAAATTGATATGATTAAAACTACATTATTGTTTTTAACAATTCTACATTCGAATTAATATGACGTCACAATTAGAATTCCGACGTCCTATTACGCTGAAAATTCCAAACTGAAGCAATGCAATTTCGTTAAGATTTCTAAATATTTTTGGTTCAAATGTACGTATATTTAATAAAATGACGAGAATATATGTTTATGTACATTTTCTTTGCTTTAACATTCTGTTTTGAGATAAATCTTATTAGTTTCAAGAAACACTATTAACATTGAAAGCGTCATCTTTAAGCCACTTCGAAAGTTTTATTACAATTGTTATACATATTAGAATTGAAATAGATTATTACAATTGGGCTCTGTGCGAGTTAGAACATAGTCAGACCTTATATTTGTCCTCATTTGATAACTCGTTATCGCTCGGTATAAAATATTCACAAATATAAGGTCTGACCAAGTTCTAACCCGCTCGCAATAATCTATTTCTTAATACTATGATTCCTTCTTTTATGCAGCTATAGTGTAGCTCTCTTGCTTATGATTTCTATATTTCTTTACGTATTCTAGAGCTTGCAGTGAATATAGTTATTTTTCCAAACGACAAGAAATCGTTTCGACCACACCTTTAAAAGGTTTGCTATAGATACCCTTTGTTAATTAAATATTCTCTTGTGAAGACTATTTGATTGTGGGAAGACTTGCAATGTTTAAAAAATTAGTTCTTAGTGATTGTGCTGTGATGATAATTAGATCCAATCAACACTTACTACTATAGTGTGATACCCAATATTTGTTATCAACACTAATACACTATAGTAATGGGAGAGGGAGAGTTGACATGCTAAAACCAGTTTTTATCCACTATTTCTTTTGAAATGCCTGTATCCAGTCAGGGCTGTTCGTACTTTATTATTGTTTTTTTTGTTCTCGAGTGTGTCTTTTTCTAGTACTTTGATTTGTTGATTTGCCAGTTTAATTAGAGTTCGGTATTACGTTATTACCGAAAAATTTAAATAAACCTGGCGTCCTTGCGCAAACACAAATAAAACTAAAGAACAAATTTGAAATGCTGACAATAGACGAAACGTATTTCAAGTAATATTTATTTGTTGAATATAATATTGCATTTAAATATATGCATTAGTAGTACGAGTGTGAGTCGTATCTTCTTTTTTTGCTACAACCTTTGCAACACAACCCATCATCTTCCTGTGGTTCGCATCCAGTGCATAAAATATCCGTGCTTGGATTCGTTATTGGACAACCCTTCGGTACATTACATCCCAAAGCTATAAAAATAAAAAGCATTTATGCGTGACAATTTGACATATATGTAAAAATGTAAATAAATCAATAAGTATATTTTATTTAGTCTAGATCTAATTGCTCATGAGGTGTATATATACAGCTATCGATAAGTAATTGTTGTCATATTGACTTTGCTGATCGTATTGTGGTCCATGTGACAGATTGAATCAGCCTTGAAGCAAATATACTCACAATTTGAAAAATATATAAATCAGTTTTCTATTGTGTTTTTTTAATCTTATTATGTATCAAGAATTTACTCTTACATGTCAAAACAAGTTTTTGTGGAAAGCTGTATTGTAATCAAATATGTTACTTATAATTCTCTGATAGTTCCACCTCATATAAAATGCTGGATTTTTTTGGATAAAAGACGCGATATTTATCTGCAAAGTCCACTTGTTTTCCTTCTGTATCCTTTTATTTTTACCGCTATTTAGCGTGTCGTGGTATTTTTAAGATGTAAAACAATAAGTGTGGTATTCTTGGTTTAAAAAAACTGCAAAAATAGCAATTTACACCAAAGCTCGGGCAAATTATATAGTTGGTGCAGAACAATAATGTCAATTAAGAATTGAATGAATTCTTCAAAGATTTGTAAACGTATAAATGTGTTGAATGAAGCACATTTTCATTGAGAATATGGAGCTGCATGTCCATGTTTTCATAACTGTGTCATAAAGATGCAACGGTATAGAAGATCTGATTTAGATTTAACAATAATTGTTGCAAATTAGAAAATCATGTGGAATGTTTATTACATTATTACATGCACGGTTCAATATTCGTTGGAATTAAAGAATTAAAGAAAAATATCCTTTTAGTTGTATTTGCACCAAATACTGCTATTTAGCCTGATGAAGATATCAATGGCCGTAAAGCTCAAGAAGTGTCCTTTTGCAAAAATCATTTCCTATCATGATTTATTTCTATAATATACGTACTTGGTGGAATATATTATGACCCAATTGGAATTATATTTTCTATTTCTAAATCGCATTTTATTTTAACAAGCATACATATACTTACGCGGCACTGTTTCTGTAAAAATAAATCAATAAACATTTTTGCTTAGTTTATGATATATTAAAAAACCACTGCACATGTTTCACTTTACAAAAACAAGTTATATATTGGTTGACTGGATAAAACGGTATATTCTAAACTATATAATAAATTAAATAAATAAGTAAACGCCTGCATAAATGCAAGAATTATCTAAAATTAAAACATAAACATCTTATACACAGCCTATCATGATATATTATTCTTTTTTTACTCATAAAATGTGATTAAATAATTACCTGAACTATAACGTGGCTGTCCTGTAAAATATATATGTAGCAATAAAATCATTACGTCACTATTGCATAAAGCCTATTGGTTACAAAATGTATATTTATTTAAACTACTGTGTATAGAAATAACACCTTAATCTATTTTATGTATAGTTTCGAAACAACATGTGACTTGCCATTTTCTGGAAGACAACTTTGAATGCAGCTTCTGCTTGATATAGCTACATCATCTATATCTTGCTGAACAAATAATAAAGACCTTAAGATAACGCCTTTATTCCTTTTTAAACGCTCAAAATGTAATAAAGAAAAACATGTTTTAAATACATTGGTAAAATCCTTGCACATTTAAGGCACGGTATTAACGTACCTTATTCCTGCTAAAAACTAAATTAAATATTGAATATAATTTGTAAAACTGATACATACTTATATCTCAGAAATGTTAACTTTTGTCTAACAGAACACAATATAAAAAGTAATCAATTTAGTGTGTTAATATGGATATTTGACTTTGTTTTCTTCTTGAACTAATATACAAAATGAGAAAATTTTCACAGAAGCAGTTTAGGTAGAAAATCAGTACAATAACACATTTAAGTGGCATGTTTTTGAAGCGATATCTTTTCCTTTGCTTTAGTTAAAAACATTTTGTACCAGAAATAATTAAACATGAACAAAGAGAAATGAGACTCTGAAAGGCTATGAGATATTCGATATACATTGACAAAAATAATAAATTCCTATACTTTAGCAAATTTTATATGTACGTAAGTCAATAATGGTGCAGGTTACTTACCTAGAACTTCTTGAGCTGAAAGAAAAATAAAAAGATAAACATTTTAATATGTTAACTAACATATTAATTATATTATTGTATTACCCACGCTAGAACGCGTTTTAATTTCCCGTTTTCGTAATGAGTCCGATATATAAGAATAAATGTTAACTAATTCCTAGTATTTGCTTATAATACGTAGCACTGGTACATGGAATCATTTTCTATATCAAAATAGTTAATAAAACATTTACGCACTGAAGTTACTCAAAAGGAAAATACAACTTATTTTTTGGTATTTTTATAAAAGATAGCCGTACAACTTGCTGTCAAAAACTGGGGCCATGTTTTAAAAGATGTCTATTACTTAGAAATGTCCTAAGACCATCTTAGAACAAATTTCTAAGACCATCTGAGAACAAATAGTTTCCCTAAGTCGTGTCACCAAAGATGTCGAAAGTCCTAATTTTGATTCTTACTTTAGGTCAACAAAATAGGTATACTAAGATGGTCTAAGGGTTGTCCTATTTTTCGTTTTTTTTTATTTTGTACATTTTAAGTTTTATTTTTTAATATGTTTTCTTATTATTATATTAAATTGTGTAATAAGTTCTTGTATTCAAACTTGTTTTTTGTTAGTTATAAACTCGTGCCAAATTATATCACATTGAAATTCACATAACAAAGACATATTAAATTTAATTTATAACAATATCTTTAAAATATAATTAAATATTTATTGAAACATGTTTATAAACCGTTTATTTCCCTTCTTCACTGCAGTACATATCGAAATCTGGGTGATTTTATAAAGTTTTTCATTAAAAACACACACATAAATAGAATACTTAAGACATAGAAAAGACATCTTTGATGGGATTGTCCTACATTATGTCCTAAGACATGTCGTAAAACCTTTTTAGGATAGTTTCGAAAACAAAGCCCACCACTTTACTTTTTAATCCCAATTTGTTTTACTTCCAACATTTTGTGCAATACCATTCATTTTAACTTTGCAATGCATAAATACCTAATTATTGATGACGCTTAGAAAAACTAGTATAAAAATCTGTATAGTTATTGAAGATACATGTTCTGTATAATATGCACCAATAAACTTTACCGCTGTCCAGCTTCCCGCAACAGCACAGACGTCACAAAAATCAGGATTTCCGGAGAAATTGGCTAAAAATATAAATGTTCGTACAATTGCGTTTGTTTATTACACTTTTGGAAGACACTCAAATACTTTAACTGTATTGATGATGTTTTTTCCCTCAACATTGCTAAATTTAGGGACTTTTTGCTTTCAATTCACCCTTGCTTAAAATGAAAGACTCCACCCATACAGTAACGACAGCCTCTTACTTAGACCTACTTCTAGAAATAGAATCAGAAAAATTACAAACTAGACTCTACGACAAACTTGATTACTTCAACTTTCCAATTTTCAACTTCCAGTCCATCGACAGCAACACTCCAGCAGCTCCAGCGCAGTGTGTTTACATTGCACAGCTCATACATTATTCAATATCCGGTCTGTATTCCGATTTTCTAGACCGATCACTTCTGTTGACAACTAAACTACTCAAACAAGGGTTAGTTGTACCTAAGTTTAGGTTTTCTCTCCAGAAGTTCTATGGTCGTCACCATAACTTACAGGGGTGTATAATTAGAGGCATTCTATGCTTACTCGTCCAAAGAACCTGAGTGCACCATGATTTTATTGGGTTCAGGTAACTCTCTTTGGGTTTTTGTGTCGTTGTTTTTTGTTTTTTTTTTTTTTGTTTTTGTGGTGCTTTTATCCCGTGACTTTTAGCTCTTGTTGTTTGATGGGGTTTATTTTGCTATTGTTCTTAGTTATTATATGTATACAAATGGTTGCTTACATGTTTTATATGGTAGATGTCGTAGTAGATAAGAATTTGACGTTTAATATGGTGACACACATTACTTATTCGAACTTTAGAGAAAGGTATATAATTTTATTAAAGAAACATTTGTATATTGGAGTCGCTTATTTAACACTTCAGAGTATATTTTTTTTGAGTGGAAAATCTCTGTTTTTTCATACGTTTGCTTGAGTCTGCGTACATTTGGGAAA
The DNA here is from genome assembly GCA_944474755.1 of Limnoperna fortunei. NCBI lineage: Eukaryota > Metazoa > Mollusca > Bivalvia > Mytilida > Modiolidae > Limnoperna > Limnoperna fortunei. Next base: position 27,806,918 of record OX104121.1, read on the forward strand.
TACAGTCGACAGGGTAACTGACACACAAGTGCCATTAAGAGTCTCTTTAATTGAAAAAGGTTTTTAAAAAAATCCTTTCGAGTTATTTTTAATAAAAATACTGCTTTATTTCAATGGTACATATTTATGTCCCGTGATGACGCTAAGAAATACACTGTACATTGCTGCCGAGGTGTGCAGACGACAAATAAAATTAAGTGTGATACATAATGAGAACTGATGAAACCTGAATCCAACCGTGATATGACCTAAAATAGCTGACAATAAGATGTGACATGTGATAACGAAAAGTGCATATGATTTTCTAGAAGACATGGTTGTTTAAAGTTGTACCGCATACGGAAACCGTGTCATGTTTGGGTTTTTGTTCTACATATAAACGCGGACGCAGTTATGTACTAACAAGCAGAACTAAAAGTTAAACAGCTATTGAAAACATGTTTCATAATGTTATAAGGAGCAATGCATGTACATTAATATTTTTATCTAACACGCTTAATGAATTAGAATTCAAAGTTTCTTCACGATTAGACCTGTGGCATACAATTTTAGCAGATTTTACGCAAAAATGGAATTGAAGAAAACATGAAATATTTAACAATACATTTACAATTTAAATGACCTGATATAAAATAATGTCTGACTCTTGTTATATTGGCAATGCTTGTATTTAAAAACGTGATTTGCAAACTTACCCCATGGCTTAACATATGCAGCCAGTACAAAACCTTTAATTGGATCTACGGACATTTCTTTTGTGCAACGATATTCGGTACCTTTGCGACTAAAACAAAAAAATAAAAATATGGTTATATATCTACTCAAACAGACGACCTTGCAGTAGTATATTAAGAATTGTATCCATCAAAAACTGTTGTTCATTGATTGTTTCGTTCTTAATACAATCATACTTCAATAAACTAGGTTTAAACAAATGTAACTGTTGCGATAAAATACAGCAAAAATCCAGTATTTATGCTTTTAAAATTTTGTTACATGTATTAGCGTTATATTCAGCAATATTTGAAATGTCGGACTTTTGTCACTTCATGTTCTTAAAGACACGTAGTTGCTCTATCATTCTGCTTATGATATCTAGCAGAATATCGTTTTGTTCAATTATGCAATAACCAGATTCATTTTGTTATTATTGACATGCTTAATAAAGTATCTTATATATGAACATAGTTCAAACAGCTTTTGTTATAAAGCAAATGATACATGTAAAAAAATTTAATCTACGAATTAAACAGTTAGGTGTATAAACATTTTCTAAGAGGCCATCTAGAGAAAGTAATGTATCTGAAATATATACATGCATTTACTACATAAATTATAAATATATATATATATATATATATATATATTATCGCTAGTGATATTGTGTAAATATGTATATTTAAGATAGCATAATATAAATATATATGTGTGGTATCTTAAAATTTAACTAGTTATCTTAACCTTACCTACCGCTGAATAAAGAAAGCCCCAGATCTTGCTTAACATTCCTCTACTTCTCCATTTAGTGTTGCCTTTGAGGGGTTTTCACATGACGCTATGCCGATGAGACCTTTGACAGGAACTATACTCACATAAGTTCCTCTGACTTGTCTTGGACAGGGATAAAAACACAATCCTTCAACTGCAATAAAATATGTTTAAAAAATTGGACATAATTACAAAAATTATCCATGACAATAAATACGCCAGAATTAGAGCCTACCATAAAAGCACCCTTAACATAACTAATACGTTTTCTACAATCTTGTACCGTTTATACTAATGGCGAACCAATAACTTTAATGACCAGACATTTTCCTTTTAATATAGAAACAGATTTATTGATGTCTATCGAGCAGTTCTGCAGCTATATTGAGTACGTAAACAAATAAATAAACATTAAATCAACGGAAAAGTAATACAATGTTTACCACCACTGAAAAAAGTATGGAATACTGGTAAGGGGAGAAGAATTTAGCATTATATAGCGAACTACTATTTTCTGAAATCTTAAAAAGGGTGCGAGATCCTTCGAAGAGAATTGGACTCGCCAAACACATCATCTTGTACGGTCTGTCGACAGGTTTTTCATTTTCTCTACCTGGAAAACTCCTCCAATTCCAATGAGACATCATTATTGGTAGAGAATTGGGAATATAGATGATGCTATTGTAAGATAGATGTATATTTCAGAACAAAAATAGCTTGTAACTTCTGTGTATGCATATTTTAAACTTACAGCAGGTTGGTGAGTGTCCTTTTTGTCATAATGTTTTGCCTTACCTGTAGTGTTATGCTGGTTTGGCAGTCATAAAATTAAATATTAAAAAATCAACTTCTTAAAGGTTAAAACAGAGAATCACATTGTGTAAATAAGATTGATGAATAGCACATTCGCAAATTTTTGCCTAATTTCTGTCTGATCAACGCTAAAAACCAATGTTTAAGAGATAAAAACAAAAGTATTTAAAATTGCATTCGCTAGAATTGTTTTTATCAAAAGTTTTTTCAATTGAAAAGAACATAAAAGTTCGTCACAAAGTATAAAGAATGAATGAAGATTTACTGTCGGACTTCCCTTACAATTTTTACAATTACAATTGTTTTTAATTTAAGAAAACTTTTTATTACATTACTTCTCCAAAGCGGTGAACATACACTAGCAATTTACGTGTAACTAATCACTACTTCCTGAAGTGATGTTACGTTTTTGTGACACCTCACTCATTGAATGACATGCTATGTTAAAAAATTGATTTTAATTATCTTTCCAATACTTTATCAATGTTTCTTTTTTTCAATAATAATTTAATATAATAGTATAAATATACGGTGCAACATATTCGTAAATTGTTGTCGCAAAATGTCATGCCATTAGAACAGCCTAATAGAAAATTTCATCCATCAAATTGAATAATATTAACTATGTTTTATAGTAAATATACTAACCTGCAATTGCTCCTGTCATCGCTAAGATATAAACTATACAAAGACGTTCCATTTTGACAATGTTGATCAGCTACAGAATCACAACCTCTAGTAATGCGTTCATTTAATACATATATAGTTAGATAACTTCCCCGATTGAAACAATTCCACGTTAATGTAACTATTTCATTCGATACAGCTGTTATTTCCTTTTATATTAACAGCTACTTCAAATCAGATTGATGCAAGTTAACCACGTTTAAGGAAACATATATCAAAAAATATTTTTCATATATAGTAAATATCTATAAAATCAATAAAATTTTTCATAATTTAAATGTAATGTGTAAATACTTTATTATACTGTTTTCAAGCTGTTTGTTATATTACGATCATTCTCAAATCTGGACAGATGGGACTTTTAAACTAATTTCGGGTCACAAATGTATTTTTGGAATAATTGAAATCAACTGATTGTTTTTATATATTGCATAAAATAACTATATCAACAAATGTAATGCCGACTGTCAAATACAGAACTTTTAAATACTCTGAAAATATAAAACAAAGAAGTTAAAATGATAAGCTATAATCATTAAAACAATTTAACAAACTGCATTGTAAAACAATTCAAGGATACACTGAAAACTTAAGTTGTATATTGTTATACAACGTAACATATAAATGAAATTAAAATATCGATATTCACTTATACATGCATGGCATGTTTTACAAGTGCACTTTGTAAGTGTTAACAGTTGCGTAGAATGAATTGTAGGTATCATAAAATAATACTAAAATTGAAAAATATTTAAATAATTCATCTGTCAAAAAAACTTTTAATATTTACAAACAAAGAACTAAAATCTTTATTTTCAAATTATTTCCAAGTCACATACTTTTTATATTGCCAAGTACTAGCCATGTTCTACAGCTTTAACTCGGTTTACTTACATTGATCATTGTAAGTGTTTTGTTAAACAAATTCTTAGATCTACGGCTGATTTAAAAAAAGACGTTAACACTTAAAATCAAAACGTCGTCTGTTTGGTAACATCATTTACATTGCAAATTTTAAATCTCCCTTGCACCTGTTGAGAAACCTAGCATGTGAGTGAAAAGTCACATGTAAACTATTTCGCATTTTTGCATTTAAAACAATGTAATTAAAAAGTTTGTTAATCCTTTTTTTTCATCTAAGACTAAATAGTAATTTGAAAAGTAGATACACCACAATAGGCCACTAAAGGAATTTTGAAATTATTGTTGTTGTTTGTTTTGTTCTTAAGTTTGAAATATATTTAGAAATAAACAGCTTAAAGTCATTAAAAATGTTTTCACAACATGTCTTGTTATCCTTTAAGGTAATTCTTAGCTTTCTTGTCTACAACTGGAATTTAAAAAAAAACCTTATACGCGAACTGTCAATGATTTATCAATTTGAATTATTAAAAGATTAATGTTTTAAATGTAAGAATATTCAATAACTAGAATATATAAAAAAGAATCTGAATAGACATAAATACAATTTCCATCTGACAAAGAACTAAGTTTAAGTCTGGAAAAACTATAGGTTATTATTATAAGAACACTATCAAAGAAAAAATAAAAATAGACTACCTTGTCTACATTAACTCGGTTGATTGTATATCGTATTGATAGAGTGATAGTGCGCGTATTTCAATGTTCAACAAAAAACTTAAGTCTGTATTTGAATTCTAGGATGTAATGCTATTATCTTAAGTCTCATCAGTTTTCTACGATATATTGTGATTTCTAAGTCAGACGACTATTTTTGGCAAAAAAGAAATGTAATTTCTGTATTCTTTTTATCTTTAGCAAGTTCTTAATTTCATAAATATTGGCAGTGATTAATAAAGTAATTATCATAAAAATCACTGATATGGTGGACTGATTAAATACTTGTTAAAATTTAAGAAACCAATTTTCAATTTTCTCGAAATGTGCAGCCAGTTTTCAATTTGCAGAATTGACGTTGGAGTCACATGGAGCTTCTAGACATGGTGTGTGAAGTTTATATACGTTAAATTTCGTTCGACGTACAATTCCAATTCGACAATGTTTTCTCTGTTATATGGTCGATTACGTTACTGATGAAGGAATTCCCCATATCTTTGGTCGATTCGATTCCACACGTTTATTCTCATATAGTTTGCTGACAATGTTTTCAAACTACAAACACTAAGATCTACGGTTGATTTATAAACAACTGTAACATGTAAAATCAAATTACATGGTAAAATCATTAACATTGAAAATTTATCATTAAATCTGCAGCAGCTGCTTATATATCTTTAATGTGACTGAAAAGTCGCATGCTAGGTTTTCCGCATCATTTCTTGGAGACACAGTGTAATTAAACAAGTTTTTATTTTTGTTGTTTATTAATACTAAATACGGATTTAAAATTTAAAAACGGCGAAAAGGCTTAATGAATCAGGAAGATTTGTGCATTTTTAATGATGGTACCAATACATTTGTACATCCCGGGAATGGACCATATCCGGCAGTTGATCTCACCATAGTAGTTCCTTCTTTTTACCTGATTTATTATGGAAACATCCTCACAAATCAGGGTTTCTGTGTCCACATGTGTCCACGAAACCCTGACATACTTAGCTAGGAAAATCCCGGTCTAGACGATTTTCATATAACCTCAAACCTTCAAAACATCAACTAATGAAATTGTTTGAAAGATACAAGTGTTTGGCAGAAGTCATTCTTACTCATTCTAGAATGTGGAGAAAACGTAACGCAAGTAATAAATAACGTGGTAATAACAAACTATTGACACTACTGTACAACATGCATTAATTTTCAAATGGTCTATACAACACATCCGTTTAGTTTATTTACAATCGACATTGGGATATCGTGAATGAAAGCGAGCTTTTGATTGGCTACATTAAGGTATGATGTAGCCAATCAATAAAGTGACTTCTAACCCTGGAATTTCCTAGCTAAGTTTGTCAGGGTTTCGTGGACACATGACGACACAGAAACCCTGACATCTGAGGATGACGATATTTGTGGCAGTGATCACTTTCACATTATACTGAAATCTTTGCATTCTTCAATACAGGACAACCCGCCATGTATAAATTTAACAACGCCAATTGGTCCACGTTTGAACGGCTCTGTAACGTGTTACTTAGGCTTTTGACGACATTTCAGATCCAGTTTTAAAATGAAAAGAAACTCTTATTTTGATTGCTGATGAAACAATTCCTAAGACCTCGACAAATCCATAACATCATAGTAAACCATGGTTCAATTAAAGCTGAGAGGACGGTAAAGGTTGAATGACGCTTTAATAAACACCCAACTCAAAATAATCTTAACCAATTTTGAATTTTCGGATCAGAAGATCGCATGGTAACAAAAAAAAGACGACATACCTATGGCGTAACTTTGTTTCTAAATTAAATAACCACATCCCTATGAATACAATTCTGAACATGATTCGTAAAATTAAAGGTAAAAACGGTAAGGCAAATGACCATAATTTTAAAAATGTATCAAAGAAGAATAAAGCTCGCTTTGTAATATACAACCAAATCGAAGCTTATTCATGATTGTGTTTTCAAACCTTGGGAAAAACAAATTCAACCTATTGGCCAGAAGATTAAATCTCATTTGGAAAATTCAAGGATAAATTTAGATGAAATTGCTGCAATCAAAATTCCACATAACCCCCTTGGTTAAACCGTAAGCCAATATTTATTTATGATCTTAAAAAACATTTAAAAAATCCGAAACAAACTCATTAATTATACAGCAAAATTTTGCAGAAATTAAATCTTGTTAACCTGACTATAGTACTATTTATACGTACAGGAAAAAAGATGAAGATAAAGTTGCTTCAGACGGTGTCTTCGGAGAGCGTGTTGAAACTAACTCGTCGTCTCCCGTTGCCCAACACACAACGATCTTTTTGGTATTTTGTCATCATCTGAATAATTCTGATCAATTATCATAACGTGTTATTGTAATTACATGTTAATATAACATGTATAGGGAGAAATGTATCTGATAGTTGCATTTAATAGGTAAACGGGTGTGGCGAAGAGCCATGTAAAACATGTTACGTTGTATTTCACGGCTTCATTTTTACAATGTCCAATGTTAACATTTTTTGCTGATTTTGTCGCCTTAACTGTAGAAACCACATTTAACCAAGAACATTACTAATATTGTGTATAATACTATAAGTTATAACCTTTCAGATACCTCACGCGCACAATGTCCAGTAAAGCGTCGGTGTACATGTTAGTACCGGTTGGTTGATTGCTGAAATTAGCAGTAAATCAGCTATATATTAATGACAAGGACAAGCTCAGTTATAGATCAAGGAAAAACACAATATATATTAATGTGAAAGTCATATTTAATGCCACTATCGTAGACATACGACAATTTGAGTCGACAAACTAATGATCAATTGTAAGTCTTCAACTGGTGTTCCGTTCAAGGACATGAACACAACAAAGTTCTCCGTGCCAGTAAAGTGGTAGTACCAACCAATTATTTGCCTTGTGTATTATAACCTAAAAATCTTTAACCGCAAAGCCTCGAAATATAGTCCATATTGTGAGCAACGACAAAACTGACGTGTCTAAAAATTGATATAACCAACACTACAATGTGGTTAACTAATTCCTAAACGGGTTTTTCATTGAGCTGTTCATGACTGAAAAACTATCAGTGATACAAACTCGCCGTATTGACATTCGGTTCAACATATGAAAAATTTTATCGCTCTTCAGACAATGTGGAAAAAAGCCAGACAGACCGATACCACAAGTGAATACAAGTACAAAATTTTATTGACAAAAATATCTTATCAAACGTATTGCACAATCCCAGTACATTCTGTATATTGTTGTTCATGAATCCAGTAACTTCGAATGTTAGAAACATGTATGACAGTTCAGGCTATATAAACAAATTTGTTGTCTTGAAAAAGTTAAAATTTAGTTAATTTAGGAGTATATGATTTGTACATTTTTTCTAAACGCTTTTGTCTAGTTTTAAAAAAGTTTTCTTTCAGATGGAACCTCGTGTAGGGTCTGGTGCACAGGAGAATAGGCTTACGTATTCCTCAGCCTGCAGTAAAAGTCTGCTAACAGAGGCAACCCTTACTTTTTCTAGACGGGGAATCGAGTTAGCCCTGACTTCGATGAATCGGCATGTAACGTCTTGCGCTTTGTGAATCTTTCTCACTTTATGTATTATATGATATTATTTTCCTGTCAAACTCTTTACCGCTTGGTAGACAGCTTCCTAAAAGGATTTACAAAGAAGGCGGTGGCTGAAGGGCAAAGCATCCTCTGCTTTATAGAGGCGACATGAATTGCAACCCGTGATTGGGGAGAAAGGGATCCTAGTGGTTGAGAGATCACTCTCGGCTGCATCCATTAGTGCGGATTAGTGGGTTTTGATTTTCAACACACCAATTTGGCCTGACTTCAACTAGACGGGAGGCCGGATGAACCCGGTTCGGTCAATGGGCTGGTCACGTCGCGCCCTTAAGAAGCTTGTCGTCTTTCTTTGAATCACTTGATCATATCTTGTGAATCGTACTATATGTATTAAAGTTGCTTAGTTACAGGCTGTTAAGAAGGCAGTGGCTCACGAGACGAAAGCATTGCCCCTGTTGGCACTCCTTGGCTGATGGGGGACAAGGGTGATAAACTTTGTAATCGCATCATGGATTCTGAAAGCCCATCTTTAACACAAACAGGCTACAAAAAGAAAAAAATAACATTACACTTGTAGAAAAGGTTGATGATGAACAGTGGTCACGATTTATTGTTCTAACCAGTTCTGACCAAAATAAACCTCTATCTAAATTTTTTTCATTTGATGTGAAAAATATAACAAAAAATGAAATGAATGCTCAAAGAAACAACACTCTTTCCATTTGTTAAAATTAAACAAAATTCTCGATTTAAACATCTCTTCCTCTCCTCGTAGAACTTTACATTCCAGCCAAGGTATTATTCGTTACAGAGACCAAGATTTCTCTAAGCTTACAGACGACGAAATTTGTGAAGAACTTAAACCTCGGGGTATATCAAAAGTAAAAATATTCGTAGCTAACAGAGAAGATGTTCTGGTCAAACTGGATATATTCCTTCTGCATTGTAATACTCTATTTGTCCCTTCATCAATAAAAAACGGTCTCTTCAATGTTAAAGTCAGTTCATACATCTCCAAACTTGTTCGCCGCTTTAAGTGTGAAAAGTTCGGCCATGGGAAGGGACAATGCAGAGGTCACTTGATCTGCTTTAGGTGTTCACTAAAACTCAGAAGTGTGCCAATTGTGGTGAAGCAAAATGTCCCCATCCAAGAATTGTCATAATTTTAAACAGGAAAAAGAAATACAGTTAAAAATTGAAAAAAAAAACATCAGTAAACTCTGTGGCTCGTCGACTTTTTAATAGAACGAATAACCCCTCGTCTCATGCATCAACGTCAAACGCCAGTGTTGCCAAACGCGATCTTACTTAACTTGAAACGCAGACATTCATCACCTGGCCTATTCACAAACAGAAACATTCAACATTAAGAGTTTCAACAACAGAAAAAATTATAAAACCTTCACGAAAATATTCCTTCTTCTCAAACTGCTACGTGTTCAGTACCCTCTCAATCCTCAACTAATTCCTCAAGCAGCCCCAAAACAATTTTAAATAAAACCAAATCCAATTCAAATTCTTAAACTCAAATAAAAACTAAAATTAAAAAGGAGATCGTACTCCAAAACTGCTTTGGGATACCATTAAGGTCCGGGTTTCGAAGTTTAGATTATCTAGTCACTACTATATGTGGCGATCCATGGATACACGTCCCACTGCTATTGTATTTTCAAGTAGATCCCCCAGCAGAAACTGGTGGAATAACACCCAAAAACCTATTACCCTATTCGCATACCATAATGGGTACAATAATACAATAATTGGAAGTGTCGAGGTTTTAAAATTAATTTTCTTGAAATATCATTATTAGTTCAAGCCTTTTGAATCAATTGAAACATCTTACTGAACAGCTTCCGGCACCATATATATTACTTGGGGACTTTAACGGACTCAACCCTGCATGGGGCAGATAAACGAGAAAGGTAAAATTGTTGAAGGCTTAATGAATCAGGGAGAGCTGTGCATTTTTAATGATGGTACCAATACATATTTGCATCCTGTAAATAGATCATATTCGGCAATATATCTCACAATATCAGCTCCTTCTCTCGTGGGGCCTCGGTGGCCGAGTGGTCAAGGTAGTTCGTCTACTATTGATCACGTGGTCTGTCAACACTGAGATTGCGGGTTCGATTCTCACTGCAGGCAGGGTGTACTCGACTCCAATCTTAATTGACAAAGATTGCCAGTTTTCCTACCGCAGGTCGGGGTTCTCTCCGGGTACTCCGTCTTCCTCCCCCAATAAAAACTGGACGCCATGAAATAGCTGAAATATTGCTGAAAGTGGCGTTAAAACACCATTCAAACAAACAATCAAAACCTTCTCTCGTGCCTCATTTATCATGGAAAGTCCGTGACGATATTTGTGGCAGTGATCACTTTCCCATCCTACTTGAATCTTTTAACTCTAAAACAGAACGTGCCGCCCTGTATAAATTTAACAAAGCCAATTGGACTCTATTTGAACACCTCTGTGATTAACTTCAACACTTTGACGACATTTCTCATCCAATTTTAAAATTCAATGAAAAGCGATTGCTGAATAAACTATTCCTAAGACCTCGACAAAACCAACACATCCTAGTAAACCATGATTTGATGACATGAATAACATCGAACGTCAACTACAGTTGTGTTTACATAGAATAAAGAAATGATCCATGGTTTTACGGATTAAATCTTATTTGGAAAATCTAGCTATAAATTTAAATGAAATTACTGCAATCGAAGTTCCACATAACCCACTTAGTTAAACCCCAAGCCCGTATGTATTTATGATCTTAGAAAACAAAGAAAATTCGACCCAAACTCATTATTTATGCAGCAACATTTTGTAGAAATTAAATTTCGCTACCCTTACTATAGTAGTTTTAATACGGATGTGTAAAAAGATTAAGTTGATCTAGCCGCTGTCTTCGGATAGCGTGTTGAACCTCGTCGTTTCCCGTCTGCCTCCTCTCTATTTACTGCTGAGGAGCTAGCTATTTTTCTTGCGATGAAAATAATTGCATCGTCAGACGAGCACAGATTTATGATCTGCTCTGATTCTCTGTCATGTCCTCTTGCTTTTGAAAACTTATAAGTTACGAACCCTAATATTTTGAAAATTGTTTGAATTTACAAATCATTGTATCTTTGGGTAAAGAGGTTGTGTTTTTCTGGATCCCAAGTCATATGTGAATCGATGGGAACACGGTAGTGGACGATGAGCCAAAACGGCGTTTAATAACGATATAATAAATTGTGTCACACCTTTTACTGTTTTCAGGGCAATAATTTTTAAATATATTTCTCGTCATTATTGGCAATGATTGTTGTTTCCAGCTATTATGATCTTTCTTCTTATTTATCCTTTTTGCTATTTGTTTTTTCGCTCACTTTGTATGATTTATTCTTCTGTCGTTTCATGAGTTTTGACTTTGAGACGTGATTTTATGGTATCGGTAATTTTAATTTCATTTTCCCTTTGATGTGTTAACTCAGTTACAACGTACTGTACATGTATGCATTACCAAATTTGGGCGAGTAGGTAAATTAAGTCAGCAACAAAGTATTGGCCTTTACCACCTAATATATAAGTTCAGTATATAAATTATCGTTAAAAAGAATATAAGACATTGTGTTGTAAAGGTTCTCCCTTTCAGCCTCACCTGATACTTGCCACGAACAAATATGTATCAAAAACACATTGTCAAATAAGCCAAATGCATCTTCGTTTTAAAAACTGTTAAATCTGTCAGCTAAACTTGCAACCACTACACACAAATATGAAAATGTTACAAAGCAGCATTACAATTGCAGAAAATGATGAGACTTATTTCAAGTAATATTTATTCGAAGAATTGTTCTATTTCGAATATATTCGATTTTGGATTATATTTGCATTAGTAGTATATTCTTTTTCTGTGGCAGCCTGCGCAACATAATCCATCATACTCATTGGATTCACATCCGGTACATATAATGTTTTTGTAGGGACTTTTCATGGCACAACCTTTCGGTACATTACACCCCATAGCTTGAACGTAAACAGTGATATTTAGTTAAGGTAAATGACATATATAAATGTGATGATTTCTATTTTCAAAATCGTCTGTACATACATATTTCATTTTTAGAATTCGGGTCAGTCTATACCACCATGGCTGCTGCACGTAGCGTATTAGATGGAGTTTCAGTTGCAGACTTGATCCGTTGGCTCAAAAAGGAATTGCATTTGCTTATTGTATTATGGTTTTACATGTCATTTACATATACGATGCCAATGTGCCACTAAAGCTTTAAATATAACGGTTTTCACAACCAGAACGGATATGAAAAAATTAACTGATGAACAGAAATGGTTCCGTCAAGAATCTTTACAACCCCAATAAAATAGGAAAGAATAGTGTTCTTATAAGATAATTTTTACAAAAAATATAAATATATCTTTACAGTCATTAGAATACTTACGCGGCACTCACTGTTGAAATAACAAAAACATTTAACATTTTTTCAGGACCATGATTTTTACTACAGACAACTGTACATGCTTTATCACAATACCGAAATGTATAACCACAGATGATAGTAAAATTATGGAATAATTCATGGAAGCTGTGGTTTATATTTTTTGACAAGCATAGTACTTAAAAGAGATAAAGTACTTGTGATTTGTATGTCAACGTATGTGTGTGCATAAACGTCTACATCGTAAAATGAAAAGTGCATACATTATTTTCAGTTGTAATAGGACACATTTATCATCTTTTATCCACCACGTTTCGATTTTGATAAGAATAATCAGTTGACTTCTACTCATTGGCTTTCCTGTGGGAATACAGTTTTGTTATTGGGACAGAGTTCAAGGCACGCCCTCATCCTCAAGTTTCGCTTAGATATAATTTTGTTTACCACGGTTTTTGTTTCCAAGCGTTTAAAGCATGTCATATTAGTTATTTGTGCATGTTTCAACGTAAAATAAAGTAAAATTCGCAAACTTATGCTTGTTTTCTAGCACCCCCCCCCAAAAAAAAAACAAAAACAAAACAGGAATACAATAACTTATTTGTCATATCATTCTCTTTAAGAATAAGAAAGTCATTTATTAATTACCATTCTCGTAACGTTTAGTACCTGAAAAATATAGGTATAAACATTGTTAAGTCGCGTTGCATAATTCTAGCATTAAATAAACTGTTCTAAAAAATAATCATATTTAAATTCTCGTGACATTTGGGCATTGTTCATCTTTTTTTTTTAACTTTGGATAAACTATATGGTGGCTACGTAGCAATTAGCGATTACTTCATGTAACAAAAATAACTATAAAACTTCAAAGAACAGTAAAGTCAGAGTGTGCCTGAAATAGAGGCAACAATTATTGTTGAGTATAAATTAAAAGACTATGTATTTTCATATGGAACTGACTTGCATTATTTAAAAGTTAAACGTTTGTATAATTTGTAAGATATTGAAAAACATCAATCAAGAATATTATCTTAAGACTACTTGGACAACAATTAGCGGGTCGTTGTTATTCTTGCTTTACAACGAGAGTCTACATAATAATTAATCAATTTATAAATGTTAAAAATATTTTGAAAGTATTTATTGTTTTTGATTATAGACAATTCCTTTTTGCAACTCACAATTTTGCCACGTGCTAAGAATAATTGTTGGCACTTGTTATGTTCTAAAAGCATATGTAGGAAATGAATCAGATTTGAGTTTTATAAAATTGAGGTTGGGAGGGTGGACTTTGCGGTACCTATATTCTAGCTAAGGTCGGGACCATTTTATCCTGCAAGTAATGCATGATGAGTAAGGCAGAAAACGAATATAAAAGCTTTACTCAACTGTTATAAAATCAATATCCATTTAACAGCAACAATTTGAATCTGATATTAAATTCAATATCTAAATAAATCATCAATGGTCCAATTAACTAACCATATAAGTCTTTAGCTACAGTTAAAATTAATTTATTACATTTAAACATGTGCAACACAACAAAATATTGCGAAATATTACAATGCATATACGCTTTATTTAAAATGTATTTTAGATACTTGAACGTCAATTTGTACAACTATTAAATTTTCTATAAAACAATCTAACACTTAATAAATATTTAAAAAAAAATACTAACAACGAAAAGTTGTAAAGCATACCACAAAATGTATATGTTTGCCTCACATAAATTGTAAATCAATTTAGCAATATAAATTGCCAGTGAAAACGTTTTCTTTCTTTTTTCATAATAATGAAATGTGTTTCTAGTTGTATATTTTCTGTCAATCCTGAATTGTAATCGTCCGTTATTGCTTGGTGGGTTTCCGTGTTATTTGTCTACTTGTTTGGTGACTTGTAATTGTGCGGAATAATTCTAGCTAGATAGAAAATATCCAATCAATCAATAAATTTATAATTCAAGTGTGAAACATGTAGTGGATTGTTACATACATTCCACATTTTATGCTTAAGAATTTATACACAATAGTTCTTCCCTATCATCCATGGCATAGTGACAGCCTACTGAACATGTTTTCATCAATTTTAAATAATTTAAATTATATTTCTAAAGTGGCCATAACTAACTGAGAACATCTCCTTTCATCGCTATGTAACACCTTACTCATGCTGACACTTTTAATTACCTGTTTCAGCTTGTGTTCAATAGTAATTTCTGTATTACGTCTCCGAAGACCTTTCGAACATACAAGTACGTACCAAGTAAGTTCAGACGATCTTACAAGATTTGTTACTATAGAATAAGTCACTCGTGTTTAAACATCATAAAATGTGGAAGTAGACACAGTGAACAAATAAACGGAAACATAACTCAGGCCAAGTAGGTGCATTTAATAGATTACTTTACAGTACAAAAAGATAAATTTTGTATTACGAGTGTGTGTCCCGTATTATAATGTGAAATATTTTAATGCCCGTATTACGAACTACATCTTTATGTTCAGATGAATGGTTTGCGTTGACGTTATTTATTTCTCTGAAAATTGTCCTTTGAAACGCATGAATAAACCTGCGCATTTTCTACATCATCCCAATGTACAATGACTTGTGATCTATGCTAAAGTGTGACACAAAATACTATGAAATGCAGTAGCTATTTATCTACCGTTTTCTGTTATCTATGTATCACTCCCATCACCCTACAATTTTTTTAATTTTAATTCCATAATTTCTTGAAACTTACTTTATGTTCAGTGTGTATTTTATGCTAAGTATTTTATGCTAAGTGGCGTATAAATATTTTGTATTTATTATCTTGAATATGGTGACTCTTCAGTTCAGAGACTTATAGTTAAAATAAGAGAGAGTCGCTCTGGTCTGCTTAGTTCAAAGTCGGTGTTTTGTTACAGCGATTTTTACCAAAGTAGTCTGATTATAATTATAAAAGTAAAGATTTAAAAAGTCTAATTTGTTGAGAACTCCAATATTGCCAATATTTGTTCTCTCAATGGTATCGTGTGAAGATAAACCTTCATGTGTTGCGCAAGGGTAATAGATATGAAAATTCCTGCATCATACAGCTAGCAAGAAAAACTTTAATAGGCTAAGGGATTTAACTGTTATCCAAGTATCATAAAAAAGAATATAGTATTAACATACAACATTCTTACGTTTGTTTGTTAGTTTGATTCTTTGAATGTTGTTAAAGCCACTTTTTGCAATTGTTAGCTGTATCATGGCGTCCAGTTTTTATTGAGTACACGGAGAAAACCCCCGACCTTCGTTAGGAAAACTGGCAGTCCTTCCGGCAGATTGGAGTCGAGCGAAAACCAAAATTACAGCTATATCATGGCGTCCAGTTTTTATTTAGGGCTGAAGCCGGAGTACCCGGAGAAAACCCCCGACCTTCAGCAGGAAAACTGGCATTCCTTCCGGCAGATTGGAGTCGAGCCGAAACGACATGAAATTTTATCATGATATAAAACGGTTTACATACATATCTTTTATATTTACATATATTTCTTCCCCGTCCTGAATATAGCTGAAATACTGCTCGTTGGACGTAAAGAAGACGTCCAATCAATCAATCAATCAATCTAAATTCTTGAAACCACCCCAAATGGTTGTCCTCTAAATCATATCAACATTCCCCAATTTGCATCAACTTACCAGAACCAAGAGGTAGGATAACTCCTTTCAATGCAAGAATTTGCCAGATAATATCTCTGTTGGCATGTCTATAAGGTTTGGCTTTCCATTGATTAGATGGAAGTTGGCATGACGTTTTAGGGCGCCAATATATCTCTCAAATGTCCCTGTGGTACACACAGTAAAATCTTGATTGCCTTCAAAAATTCCATCTCGTGAAAGTATCAAACATCCTTCAGAGAACACTTCATTGACTGTTTTTACTCCAATTCTTAGTAGATACGATTCACCTGTTTTATTTTACAATTGCTATTAATACATTTGATAGATTTGTAGATTTAATCGAAGAACATTCACATGGTAATTGGGAAAATATTCCAATAGAACAAATTTGCATGTTTTAGTTATTTGTACACGGAAGCTGACATCTTGGATTGGTGCTCTGAATGCTAAGTAACTTTAGCACAGGGGAATAACTCAAACTAAAAAACCACATTTGCAATATTCTAACAGGTGTAACTATGTTTAATTTGAAAAACACAAGTTTTTTGACAGTTATTGTTGGTAGTAATAATATTTTTTTCACGCATGTCTTCTTGCCTTTTAAATATTATTTGTAGAAAAAATGGAGGAAATAACAGAAATTCTCTAGACATTATATAGTAAAAGTGAAATATGCATAATTAACCAAAAACTAAACTTCCAAAGTTTTTAGATGGTTTTGTGTTCGAATTGATGGGAATGAAAAACTTTAAGACAAAGTATCATTAAAAATTATAAAAGCAGTGTGCCACCATTTGTACATGATCTGCCTGGAATGGTACTTAATAACTTTGTCATTTATGTTTTTATACAATTATTAGAACAAAACGGCTAAGGTAAACCCAAATCAACAAATTACAAAAATTATGGAAGATGTTATTGACTTGACTTGTACGTTGTTTACAACACATTTAAAGAATAGTTACTATGTTTTGACTATCCTGCAATATCTCCTGTCATCGTCAATATATAATTTATACAAAGACGCTCCATATTGTAGACACTTTTTATTAGGTACGGAATAAAGGCGTCTTGTAATGCTATTGGATTCGATATTGTTATTGTTTATTTCTTTCTTATAAGTTATAAGGAAACAAATAACAGTTCTTTGGCCAATTACACCCGTTTATTCTCAGACATTTAGCCAACAATGTTTTCTTTTTAACAAACTCTACGAATGATTTAATACGTCCAATTAAAACGTCGTCGTCGTACTTCGTGGCCACAAACAACAGTATTAATAACTGAGTAAGTTTTCTGAACATTTTTAAGGTATAACTTTGAATAACTAATCACACTTGTTACATGCAAACCGTGAGGGTATCTTATATTAAACCGTGAGGTTTTTTCCCAATTGTTTAATAATTATATTATTTATTATATACACAATATACAGTCGTCTTCAGTCCCCGTTGTTAATTAATTGTGAGTTTTGGGTTCCCAGAGACACATAGTGCTTTTCTTGAAGTCTATTGCTTTAGTTTATTGTTATTGTATTAGGAGGACATTTCAATGCAACGGATAGCAGAAAATTCTACAGCACAACAGCCAGCAAGCCGCAAACAGAAAATACATACAATAAATAACAAAGTAACGAAAACATCCCAGGAATAATTGGGTAATAAAGATAGGCAAATTGATTTAATTCCTAATGTTAATACCAGTATTGAACAGAATAAAAGTTTTAAACGCCAAGGGTACAGCGGTAAAAATAGAAAAATTCCAGCATATAGATATTAAGAATTTAGAGGTAAAAATTCACATGTACACGAGTAAAATTATCATACATATTCAGAGCAAATGTTTCATGGTCCCAGTACTAGAAACAATGAGCAGGTTAATTATATGAATAGGTACAACAACATCCAAAATAAGAAAAAGAAAACGTCCTCAGAGCCTTAAGCTAGTTGTTGGGAACAAAATATTAAATCTTGATACACGTGTACATCTTTAAGTGCAACTCCGATAGAGTTATCTCTCTTTGATTGATAATGTATTGCATATATTTCTTAAATTTGTCTTTGTTGACTCATCATACATATTGCCAGATTTTTCTTATGTTGATATGTAAACGAATTTTGCTATTTCATCGCAGAATGTTCAATAATTGGGAGGTAAATACAGAGATGAAATTTTTTGTCTGAATTAAAACATGATATTGATATACTATTAGAAACGTGGAAAGGTACAGACTCAGATTTTAACATTCCAAATTATAGCATTTGTCAAAAATGTAGAAAAAAGAAAAAAACGCTCTAAGCGTTTCAGTGGAGGTATAGCTGTTATATACAAATCAGTTCACAAAAGAGGGATTGCCCAGATTACAAATGTAACATCATCTAATAATATATTATGGTTCAAATTAGATGCTACTTATTTTGGATTAGAAACAAATTTATATGTATGTGCAGTTTATATTCCCCCCAGCTAAGTCTTTATATTGATGATGATTTGACAGAGATTGAAAATGAGATTTCTATTTTAAATGGGAGAGGAAATGTCCTAATTATAGGTGATTTAATTGAAAGAGTAGGTGATGGTCTTATTTATTGAAAATGAGTCGCAAGTTAAAGTCTTCTTCCTGATGATTATAATAAGGATCATTTTTTACAGAAACTGTATTGATAAGGCAAAAAATTCACATGGGCAGTGTCTCGTTAATCTCTTCCCAGATCCGTGTAATAAATGGCCGTTTCGTTGTGGATTTTCTAGGCAATTTTACTTGTCGGTAATCCAATGGTGCTAGTACTGTTGATTATGTCCTGGCTGACCTCATTAAACGTATAAATTATTTTGAAGTTATACCTCCAACTTTCTTTTCAGACCATTGTCAAGTTTCTGTTCATTTGTGTTGAAACATGACAGAAAAAATATAATTATAGAAACAAAAATTAGATAAAGTTGAATAGAATAAGAAACTGTTTGAAGCAATCTACTGAATTGCAAAAGATTGGGGTCCCAGTAAGTCAGGGGTAATGTATTGTATTAATAAAAATAAGTTTACTTCAGTATGTATATGTTATATGGTCATATATTATGTATTTGTTTTGTATTGTATTTCCTCGACCCACATGGGTGTACTTTTGTAAATAAAGTTATTATTATTATAAATATTTTGTTCCTGATGTCATTTATTTATTTATTTTTTTTGCTAACATTTCGTATTACTTATAATTGCTTGAAATATTACTTTCTGCACAATCTTTTCATCAACAGTACAAAACTTTAAAATGGATAGGGGACACTTAAATGCAGTGGTTATTATCATATAACTAAGCAATATCAAAGTGTCTTAAACTGACCAATATCTACAGAGATTTTTTATATAATACAGCAGTGCAAAATTCTTTAATTGGCAACGTTACAAGCAAACACATTTCAGCCTGTATTATGCATCAAAGTAATATAGTCTGCAATATAAGAAAATAGAAAACTTGAAAGCAAAACTAACTAAATGCTTGTAAAATACAAAATACTACAACTTTTCTTGAAAGTGATCCAGGTTTTATTCTGTAACTTGTAATTATAAAATATTAATAAGTTGTTCTTGATTTACATTGACTCAATTCGTATTATGTTATTGTACTCTTTGACTGAATGTGTATGAACCATTTATCTTTCGACAAACGTTTGTGTTAATGTTCAAAAGGAACATATAAATGATATATAACGACACATTATTTCCGGATATAAATAGCACGACATCTGTACACTCCCCGTTTTTGATTAAGATCAACAAAGAAAAGAGAAAAAAATATGTTCGTTGAAATTTCGAAAAGTTTCATGAAAAATAAAGACGGTGAAATACTTAAAAAATAAAGACACGTAGATATAATTTTCAGTGCATTAGTTAAATACCGTCAATATTGTGTTGAAATAAGAGATCTACTATTCTGATCATAAGATGAATTTGTGTATTTGAGTTTTAACGTCGATTTCAACACAACGTCGGGTACTAGTAAATCATGGCGTCAGATTTTATTGGGAGAAGACGGAGTAACCGGAGAAAAACTACTACATTCTGCAGGAAAACTGGCAATGCTGGTAAATTAAGTTTGACCATGCCTTCAGTCAATTGCTATTGTCATTACTTAACGTTGTTCGTCGACTGTAAACTTTTAACATTTCAATCTTTTTTTTAAATCACTGGTTCAATTGAAACCAACATTTGGTCACAATGTTCTTTGGATGGGCCTTTACAAAGTTTGTGTTTTTATTCAGATTGAAATGACCGCGTGTTCTGGATTTAGTTTAACGCAGGACACTATAGAAAACATTTTGAAAAGGCTTCTTCTCTAAAACCGGTCAGCAATAGAAAAACAACTTACCAGGACTATTGCTTGAATGATCTTTTATAAAGTTATGTTTAGTTGATTTAGTTTAATATAGGACCCTATTGAAAAATTATTAACAGGCTTCTTCTGTGAAACCGGTTTACCTATGGAAACCAAATATCAGAAATTTTTATTTCATGTCATTCTGCAAATTTGTTGAAATGAAAAAGGACAGTAAAATCAATTTACAATTACTGCATAATTTTAACAGAGTACTCAATGACTGAATTTTTAATTGCCATCTTTTCTGAAAATGCAAATCACATTTAGCCTTATTGCATTTGAATATTGATTAGATGGTTCGCTTTACAGTTTATTCTTGTTAATTTAATAGAAATTACAAGATGGTTGCCATTGTTGGAATAAATGTAAAATTCATGTCTTAACTTGCTTTTTATCAGAAACTATGAAACAGGTTTAAACAAAATATTGATGATTTTTTTATGGTCACAACAAGATAATGTTGTTAATGCCAGTAGAAAATTGAAAACTAGAGAACATAGTTTAATATCAGGAATCTTCGTCGGTTTTATAAAGCATGTGAGCAATACAAGTTCTTGAGAGCTTCTGTTTATTCTTTAAACAAAGTGAAGCTGACCAACTTCAAAGACGTATTATGATAATATTACAATTAGCATGACGAACAAATAAAGATCCATTCGCTGAAAAGTGTGTGATGAAAGAAAAAGATTTCTTGCGGAGACAACTTCTAATGGAATGACGATCTTCATACTTGGCTGCGTATTTGTACACAACAAACAAAAGTACATTAAAACATTAAAACAACGCAATAACAATCTTTTAAATCATAAAAAGTACAAAACAAAAATCAATCTACCTTATCATTTTTGTGTTTGGTCTTGCACAAAGAAAGATTCCGACCTAACACTGAACTAATCTAGTAATGAATGCCAATGTTTACAAGTTTTCATTAATCATTTGTCAAAAGTATTGTTTCTATTGTATTTAAACATCAGTAAGCATCAGCTGTGTGCATTCAAAATGTAATTTTTCACGAAATTCATATATTTGAAAACTTGATACAATTACGGAACGTTAATATTTATACACTGAATTTATGTATTAGTTAATACTGGTTTATGTCTGATTCTTCATTTGTATTGAAATTTGTTGATTGTACTTCGATGATGGAACTTGGAAATTGCAGATATTCTATGGTTCGGGAAATCGTAAATAAGCAACATTACATGTGGAAGTCGAAACAAACTTTGCTATATTCAGCTTTTGCTGGATTCTTCATGTGGATTTTCAATTAACGCCAAGTATATATCAATCTTTTGATAGTAGACTTTTATGTAATGACGCGCTTGTGAGATTCGCTGTCTGCAGGTGTTCCTCGGATACTAGGTCACCATAATAGGGCTGTTGAATATTCATGTATGACCATCTATAGATTTTGCATAGTTTTTTTTATAAAATGGCCCGAGTACTTGTAGTTTGCTGTTCGCATGTTAATCGGGTAATAACATGTGTAACTCTCGATTGGAAACAAAGAACTTTTAGTGCGTTTTATGGGATAAGCGGCGATAAAATTAATAAAAAAGAACATGGATAATAGTTATATGAAAACTGTTCAATAAACATATGCCATGATGGTGTTCATTTTAATGATGACGGAATGATTCGCTTTTACCGTAATATCCGAGGAGCACTTTTACAAGCCAATAATTCAGTAGGACAGGTAACAAGATTCATTAAAGTTATCTTTTGTTTTGTATTTATAATATGTCAGGTTCACTTGTTTCAGTCTAGCTAAGGACAGTAACATTTTAATGTTCATAGTGAATCCATGTTTTTTCAGGAATTGATATCTTTATCATGAATTGATTTATTTATCTTATTTGTTTAAGGTTAAACATTTTAATGTAATTACATGTATCGTGTATCAAGACGCAATCAGTATAAGATTGCAGAATTTACTGTTATATATTATAGCAGAGTACACTTGTTCTAACTCATTTATTTAGACGCAATATTAAACTACACTAAACGTTAATATACATATCGCAACGTAGTGGTACTTTCAAGTACACTTGTACTTGTTTTTACATGCGGACTCAACGGTAGTTTGGTAATTATGTAAAGGTCACCTTTAAAGTATTGGTGCACTGGTAATAAATTAACATCGGAAGCACACTCAGTCTGATATTTACATGTAATTACATACCAAATTGAAAATACAGTGGTACTTATTTTCTTACTGAATTAAAAGTACACTAGTACTTATTTACATACTAATTGGGAGGTACACTGGTATTTATTTACATATTTACATACTGAATAGAAAGTACACTGGTACTTATTTACTTACTAATTGGGAGGTACACTGGTATTTATTTAAATATTTACATACTGAATAGAAAGTACACTGGTACTTATTTACTTACTGAATGAAAGTATACTAAGTCCAGTACTTATTTACATACTTAATAAAGTACACTAGTAATTACCTACTGAATTAATGGTACACTGGTACTGCAACGATTTGAAAGTACACTGTTACTTACACACAAATTTGAAAGTACATTTGTACTTACCCTTCATAACAAGTTCCAGGTACACTGGTTCACTATTACTTGGGCTCTATGCACACTGGTACAATATTGCTGCAGCTCAATGTACACTGATGCACTATTAGTGTAGCTTTATGTACACTTGTGCACTATTACTGCAGCATTATGTACAATAGTACACTATTACTTTAGCTCTATGTACACCAGTCAGTTATCAATTGCCTGATTGGATTTAAATATAGTCAGGTATCAGTATTTAAATTTGTGTACACATTTGCACTGAATTTATACAATTTTACACTAAACCTACAAACACGATAGAAATTATTAATTAGAGGCTATGGCAGAACCTCACCTAAATCTGAGGGGATTTCCAAAAGAACTCATGTCTCAAACCATGCCTTGTAATCTGACATTAATATCAATCGACCGCACACAGTAAATGTTACCACTCCAAACCCCATTGATGACCAAATTTGGTAAAGTGGACAAAATCGGTCCAAATCTCTGCTTTTGTTAAATTGACAAAAACGGTCAAAATCTCTGCTTTCAAATGTCAACTGATAAAAATGTCCAGTGGACAAAAATTGTCAAAATCTCTGCTTTTCAATTGTGACGTGACAAAAATGTACAGGGGACAAAATCTCTGCTTTTCAATTTTCAAGTCACAAAATGTCCTTTTTTACAAAAATTCAAGATATATCCTTTATTCAATCATTTCGTTACAACTTGTCAATTAGACATTCACCAAAGAAGTTAATTAATCTACGGTAGTCTATTTTAAAGAACGCGATTTCCTTCCAGTCCGCGTTTCGATAAATGTATAGCAAGCCGTTGTGGTTACAAATTTAGACTGCAGCTCTCCCTATACTACTATTATTATTATGTTATAATAATGATCGAGCAAGCAGATGACTATTCATCCACCTTCATTATAAACTAAATGTCCATATAACATGTCGTTGTAGATGATTTGTGGTGGACTTGTTGAAATGTCATGGGTGACCTTTCATCCACCTGTTGGTATCAACAAAATTTCTGAGATTACATATTGTTCCTCTTTTATTAGGAACAAATGTCGCAGATGACCTGTCGTCCACCTGTCTGTGTTCACAAAATGTCCCAGTAAATATATCGTTCACCTTTCAGTTTGAACGAAATGTCAAAGATGACCTGTCATGCATCTTT
The DNA here is from genome assembly GCA_944474755.1 of Limnoperna fortunei. Lineage (NCBI taxonomy): Eukaryota > Metazoa > Mollusca > Bivalvia > Mytilida > Modiolidae > Limnoperna > Limnoperna fortunei. Next base: position 27,831,266 of record OX104121.1, read on the forward strand.
TAATTTGAATGAAAGATCAAATATTGTCTGTCGTTCACATTTCTCGAATACAAAGGTCAAATGTTGCCTTTTCTACCACAAAATATAACAAAATATGGACTTCGGAGATAGGTTAACTTTTAATAATATTTTGGGCTTGACAAAATGTGAACAAAAGACGATTTTTCGTGCAGTGTTATTAATAAGTTGTTCTTGATTTACATTCACTCAATTCGTATTATGTTATTGTACTCTTTGACTGTATATGTATGATCTATTTATCTTTTGACAAGATACTTAAAAGGAAACAATTTTGTAGAACGGTTGTGTTAATGTCCAAAAGGAAAATATAAATGATAGCGACACAATATTACCGGATATTAATAGCACGACATCCGTTCACTCGCAGTTATTGATTATGATCAACAAAGAAAAAAAAAATAATCTGTTCATGGTAATTCCGAAATGTTTCATGAAAAATAAAGACGGCGAAATACGTAATAAATAAAGACACGTAGATATAATTTTCAGTGCATTATTTAAATACCGTCAAATTGTGTTGAAATAAGATATCTACTTTTCTGATCATGAGGTGAATTTTTGTATTTTAGGTTTCAACACAACTTCAGCTACTAGTAAATCATGGCGTACCTGTCTTTACATGCGGACTCGATAGTAGTTTGGTAATTATGTAAAGGACACCTATAAAGTATAAGTGCACTGGTAATACATTTACATAGGAAGTACACTCAGTCTGATACTTACATGTAATTACATACCAAATTGAAAATACAGTGGTACTTATTTTCAAACTGAATTAAAGTTACAATAGTACTTATTTACATACTGATTGGGACGTACACTGGTATTTAGTTACATACTGATTGGGAAGTACACTGGTATTTATTTACATATTTACATACTGAATAGAAAGTACACTGGTACTTATTTACTTACTGAATGAAAGTATACTAAGTCCAGTACTTATTTACATACTTAATAAAGTACACTAGTAATTACCTACTGAATTAATGGTACACTGGTACTGCAACGATTTGAAAGTACACTGTTACTTACACACAAATTTGAAAGTACATTTGTACTTACCCTTCATAACAAGTTCCAGGTACACTGGTTCACTATTACTTGGGCTATGAACACTGGTACAATATTGTTGCAGCTCAATGTACACTGATGCACTATTACTGTAGCTTTATGTACACTTGTACACTATTACTGCAGCATTATGTACACTAGTACAATATTACTGTAGCTCTATGTACACCGGTCAGTTATCAATTGCTTGATTGGATTTAAATATAGTCAGGTATCAGTATTTAATAATTAAATTTGTGTACACATTTGCACTGAATTTATACAATTTTACACTAAACCTACAAACACATTATAAAGTATTTTAAATTTCTTAGGCTATGGCAGAACCTCCCCTAAATCTGAGGATATTTCCAAAAGAACTCGTATCTCAAACCATGCCTTGTCATCTGACATTAATATCAATTGACCACACAGTAAATGTTACCACTCGAGACCCCATTGATGACCAAATTCCAGCGGCCATCCCGAAAATTACCAAATCTATCTGTCATTTTAGCGTTGACGGCACATGGCATGCAACAACAGGATCTAAGTATCAGTCAACAAACACTCCCAGTACCATACCATCCTTTGTTCTTGTTTGTTGTTTGCTTAGGTGATTAAAGAAACACAAACTTTACGAAAAACAATGTTAAGTAAATGAAGAATTTACACTATAAGATCATTTTCATAGACAGCAAAACTCAAAACTCATTATACCAATCTTGTAAGAGTTTTTGTGCGTGATGCACCGTACATCGATCAAAATATGTTTTCTTGAAAAAGAAAAAGGGCTTTTCGTCAACACAAAGATGTACATTTATTTAGTTATACAGTAATTAATATTTTAACTTTCGATTAAAGACACCACGTATAATCTTAATTTGCCCAAACAGATTCTTCTTTGACATACTTTTTATATATGCAAATAAATTACAAAAATACTTATCCCGTCAGCTCTCTCAGCCATGTTTTGTCGCTTCATTGGTATGCAATTTCGATATACACAGTGTTTATGACAACAGATATTGCAAAGTAAGGCAAGTCCTGCTTGATATGTCACCCCCTAAAGTTACTTGTGGTGAACATCAGAAGTATGTTACAAACCAGAAGCGATCCCATACAGAAAAAATGATAGGATGGCCAACTGAACTGCTCAACTGGCAGCCAGTTGAATAAACTGTTGAGGGACAGCTGTCCGCTACATGGGTTTTTGCCATGCAAATGAGGTATCCCTCAACTATGAATTTGCTCAACTTTATGCATATTAGTTGAACAGCATTATACTATTTGGTTTTACACTAGTTAAGGGCAGGTAGTTGAGCAACAGGTGGCTAATAGTTGACAGCCAGGAGTTGAGGAACAGTTAGCCAACACTTGAGGGTCAACAGTTGAGTGATAGTTGGCCAATAGTTGATGGCCAGCTGGCCAATGTTTTAATTGTGTAATTGGTGTTAAATAAAAAATAACAATTTTTTAGTGTACAGCTAGACATAACAGCTATTAAGCTGAAAACTTGTTCCATGGTCCATCTATGTAAAAACTAACATTAAAAATGCTACTATTTTTATTCACAAGGAAGACACAGTTAGATCATGTATATGATCAGTGTTGACTGTTAAAGTCAAGATCATTGAAAGCAATCACATGATGACATAAAAATAGTTCATTTCAAAGAAAGCTTTTTAATAGTCCTTTTCTGCAGTTTTTAACCACTAACTTCTCCTTTAAAGTATTAATCTGTATAACATTTTGTCCTTCACTTCCACAACTGTCAGCATAAACATCTTGTCAGTTTTCCTGGAAAAAAATGTGTAATGTTTTATAAATTTTATATGTGACCCATTTCATACTAGTAACTGTTTGTGTAAATTTTGCCCGTTGTAAGTTTATTCATTGAAAAACATAACACCTCAACAGTATGTACCTGTTAGTCCTCTTCTCATTTTTTACTTCAAATCAACCCATGAGTAAAATGAGCATTGCTACATAGGAATTGCTCACCTTTCAAAAAATAATCATTCGTTCATGTGTGGATCAGTGTTAACCTTTTAATTATTTTTTTATAAATATACATGGTCATATAATTAGTACTTTTTCAGTGTTAGTGGTAAAGTTATTATAATTTTATTTACATTTGAATATCAATAAAATGACATGTATCATAATTTTTACATCAAAAATAAGTTATACACTGTTTTATACTTCTGTAATTATCTTAGAACCATGCACCTACATCATGCTTTCTGTTTATGCTGGCAGATTCAGTTCCTGCATGTTAAAATGCCATCTTCACAATATTGTTTACATCCTCCTTTGTAATGTACGTAGCCGTAGGCTCTCACTGTCTGTCTCCCCAAAACTGCATTCTCATTCGTTAGATGACTTATCTGTAAAATATTAATTGACCACAAAGTATCATTTTCAAAAAAAATCTGTATCTTTTTATGTTACATAAAATAGTTGTTTTCTGAAAGTAATTATCAGTCCAAACTCAAATGCTCACATTTAAATTCAGAAAGCATTAAACAAAGAACGACATGTATTTCTATAAACATAGTGCATAGTGTAGGTACATAGGTGACAAGTTTCGTTTGTCAACTTTTAAAGTACACAATGTCAGAATGCTCAACCAAAAAATTTTTGAAGTCCTAATGCTCAACTTTCCTCAACTACATAAAATTTGATCTCCTATTGCTCAACTTCTCCTCAACTATATAAATTGTGAAGTCCTAATGCTCAACCTTTTCTCAACTTTATAAATTTTTAAGTCCTAATGCTCAACCTTTCCTCAACTATATATATATAACTTCAAGTACAAATGCTCAACTGATTGGCCACCTTCAGTTGATGACCAGTTGAGGGACACCTGTCCAAAATACTGTTTTTGGCCAGGTTTAAGTTGAGCAAAATTGCTTGACACCTATCCCTCAACTTTTTAGCTTAAAACAGCTAGCCCTCAACTGGCAACCACATAGCTAACGATTGGCCCTCAATTTAGTTTTCTGTAGGGGATAGCACTGAATTAACTAGGAATATATGTCATTATTGTGTGACTGATATACCAAATAATAAACCAATTAATGGCTACCCTAAAGGTGGGTAACATGGTAATAACTGTATTCATACATTTAGTCAGTGAGCTAAGTGTTAGTCGTAGCATTTAATGTAAAGGACTTCATTGTACTTCATGGCAAGACATAATGGTAAGTCTGTCTTTTTTGATTATCTGCATTAGCTGCCCTGTTTAAAATATTACGCCTATTAAACCGCGAAGCGGTTTATAAAAGTTGTAAACAGACCCAAACCATATTATATCGTATAACCTGTTCAGAAATGTGAAATATTCCTTATAATTTAATTTCAACTATAAAATTTAACAATTTTTATGGCAGAAACGTAGATTACGTCATGGGACTATTTGAATTTTAACGGCGTAAGATTATGTTATAGGTCACACAAGTTATTTCTTACAAAATGGTTTGCTCGATTTGAATTGACCAATCAGATTTCAGCTTAGAAAGCAAATTACATTATTTTTATATAACGTGTAGACAATATTTATTTGAAAGTAGATTTTATTTGTCACTAAACACACGTAATATAATTGTTAAAACGCGCTAAAACAATATGTGAATGTTTGACATTGTTTAAGTTATGGGACAACCATATAATATATCTATCCAGCGGATTTCTGAAACATCGGAAAAACAGGGTTAATATCAAATATTTATTTAGCGAATTTGTCCGAGTGGTTTCAACCGCTCGATATAGTGCAGGCGAATTTATGCCACAGTGTAACAACGGTGTTAGTTCTAATCCCCCTGAGGGTAAGCAAAAATTTGACAATGTTGAAAATTTTATTTTTAACAGTGTTAGGCTTAATTTGTAGACGTATATATTCGAATACAACCGACCAACAATCGTTATAATAGTGAGTGCAAGTTTAAAAAAAAAACCTGGTAACAAATTTAGCCCTGCCTTTCGTACCAGTTTCAATTTAATTTCAATTCATTTATTTAGTTAGTCCATATGCGCCCATCATCCTTAATACGCATCCAGCTTCTACTTCAATACTGAAAACCATCTTATAAGTAAAGGTCAAAATTGGTGTAATGTCAAGTATAAAAGAAGACACCTGTTAGTGAACCGTTACCTGTATGACATGCAACATCAAGAATAACTAACAAATTTATGATAGCAATAATGTATGAATTATCTTAATTGAACTGTCATAAAGCCTTGCTATGTTGGAAAATGAGCAAACATCTTTTTTGAATTAAGTATTGGCAAACTGTGATATATAACATGTAAGCTGGAACATTAGTGCGCAGAACTTGGAGGTCTTGTTTAGAAATTGGATGGTGTTCATTCGTTGTAAAATGCGTGTTGTACACGCATTTAGTTTCTCATTTTTAAATGAAAGATATAAAAAATCAAAGTTTCAAAAGACAGCAAAATATATATTTTATGGTGAATCTTTTGTTTCAAATTTCTTGCAATACATTTTATTCTACGCTGTAGTCTGTAGTTTGTTGCCATCGGTATGTATATGTTCTTTTTGTCAGAAGTTCTGTAACGTAACAGTTCATGTAACACAGTAACACAGCTTGCGGTTTTAACAGTTGTCGTTATTACAAATAAGAACGTCTGAAATTAAAACGAAAAGTAAATGTCATTATTCTGTTTTTGAACGTAAGAACAAGATTGGATGAGTAATTTTGTTCACGTTTTTACTTTAACGCAAAGCAGCAAGCATAGAAAGTTAATGAAGTACTTTTTTGAAAAAATTCTTAACCTTTATTAATTTATAAATGAATCAGACTCAACTAAGTTTGGTCAAAATCACACGCATGTGTATATTCATTCGCATATAGTTAGTAACAATTTGCTGTATTTCTTGAATCGTACTTGTCTTAAATACCTGAACTTTTTCTGTTTTTAGATAAATAGAATGAGGTGTTAAAACGTGATAAAATGACATAGCAATATGAATGTTTGCTGACCATGTTGCTTTTTAAGACGCCACATTTTGTCTTGTTAAAACGTGTGGCAGATTTCTCACTATTAGGTTGATTTTTACTAAGCTTCATAGTGTGAACGGTAAACTCAGTAATTTTCATTTGACCTTTATAAATTTCGGCAATTTAATGCAGTGACGGGGCATCATTTTTAAACTGTAAAAATGAAACTATATGCCTTATAATAGGCTGAAGAAAGTTACAGACTAGGCAATTATCACACCATTTTTAGTCCTAAAAGTTAAATACAGAAATATTTACAAAAAATGTTTGAAGTAATACATTATTTCAATGAACAATACAAATGGCTACATTTGTAACTTGTTTAAGCAAATGAATTACAGTTAACCAATAATTTTGCTTCTGTGTATTTTACTTTTTACCGCATTTGCTAAATGACAAACCCTTCCGATCAGTGATTGAAATGTTACGCTACTGTTTTAAATTCCTTATTAAACAGACTAAAAATATACGAAATATATAAAGGATTGAGTGAAATACAAAGTTTCTTATGGTGTAATTTTGTCCTATTTTCCCAACACAATGCTATGTTTGCATTCAAATGTTTTATTGTATTTTTTTTAACTTATTATGTATACATAAACAAATTAAATATCAATATAATACAATAAGTTGCAATAATGGTCATATTTAGTTATTTACATACGTTGGACGTTTTCCTTTATGAATGTTCATCGTAGTTATGTTATCACAATATATCAATATTTTAGAGTTACGTCAATCGCTGACATTTAAGATGTTAACCTCTAGACTTGACCACGAAGAATATGAGTTCTAGGCACCAAAAGCGACACACGCTGTACTATTCTTGTGTCGTTTTTTGCAGAATATATAGTAAGGGACATGAAAAAGTATAACTGCTTAAACACATGTACGTTATAGATCACTTTGCAACACATGACTATACAATTTATTTTGGGTGTGTGGTACAAGTGAACGCCATGAAATAACCTTGTTTCCTTGTGTTCGTGCTATTGGAGGCGGCTAAGGAGTCATTTTCATCGCGATATGTAATCTCATAAGTTATCAGGGTTGGCATATTGCCGCAAAACACAAATAGCAAAGACATAAAATAGCGACGACAGTCGTTAACTTTTAAAGAAAGTATAACGATTTTAGTATAAAAGATAAAGATGTCTATAACTTAATATTTTTATTGGTTGAGTCAGTTAAGTTTTCCTCTTTCTATTGTTAAACGTTGCTGTATATTTTATAAATATGTTGTAATTCTCGAGTGTTGGCACCCAAACTTAAAATAAATTGTGCCACAAAATTCATTAAAATCAGCAACCACATTTAGCATATGTTTCACTGTGAAAGTGCTTTTTTTTCATATAAGGGGTCTATTTTTTCAATTCTCAACTTTTTCGGCAGTATACTAGTTAAGTGTGTTTATATTTTAACACTACATAGTTACAGAAAGAACAATTTCTTGTGCAAACTGTCAAGCTGGATCAAATGATGGTAACATTTCAGCAACGAATATAGTATCAGCAATCGAAGACGATCAGTTCGCGGTCAGAAATAACTCATCAATAAGTTACCAATCCGTCCAATTGTTCGAAATCTGTCCATAGGTCTGTTGACAGATAGGACACAATTCTATGCATTTATTGGACAAATCGTCAGTTTAATTTTCGGTCAGTAAAATGGACGGATTGATAGATTTTAATTTCGATTTTCTTGAAAGTATTTTTAGTTAAGAAATGCCGACGGTTATTTCCTTATTTTACGCATTTACAAATTTATTTATTTCATTTACGATGAAAGTAACCAGAGTAAATTTTGTACCGTAACATAAACCTACAATTTTAGACTAAAGAACGTAAATATTTTTTTATTTGTGCACCACTATGAGTTTTGATTTGATTAAACCTGGCCTACGTCTGGCGTAGTAATTTTTATTAACCTTGGTACTTTGATAACATTTTACTATAAAATCGATAATATAAATGCAGTATCAGAAATGTAATATTATGAAATAATATACTGTCAAAATTAAAACGGTACAGATAACAAAAAAATTGGCATATTTTAAACGCCGATAGGAACACTGCGGGGAAGTTTCATGTAAACATTAACATAAACGTGAATAAAAAAACAAAACTAACCTGTCAACTGGGACAATGTTGGAAATATTTCAATTCTTAACCTAAAGGGCATTGCTTTCTAAGGTGTTGGATAGGAAAGCCCATCTTGTTGGAGTTGTAGGTCCGACATGTTATAATAGTCTGACCGCCAATCGTATTGTGCACGTTTTCTACCTGCACAATTAAAACTATATTTTGTATACAATTAAAATAGTAGGCGCGACAAAAAAGGTTCATTCTCCGCGTTCCTATTCAATTCTCCATATTTTTCCATGGATTTTCATAACAGTGTTCCTGTTTGTCTATAAGCTAGCTAGGCTGTATGGAAAGAGAATTAAGTCAGTGGTAGCGACTACAATGACCGTACAAAAAGTAACGAGGCACTGTCCAAACATAAAATATTATATTTGGAATTACAGTCGAACTTCAGTAGCTCGAACTCGAATTGCTCGAACACCCGGTATTTCTTGAACACCTATAAAAGTACGGAACTTTTGCTCTATATATTCAATGTTAAAATTGCTTCGATTTCTCGAACACCTATTTCTCGAAAACGCGAACTAAATTAGCAGTCCCAATAGGAAACATCTATTGAAAACACCATGAACAACTCTAACTAAAATTATTTACTGCTCGGATGATTAATTCGTCGAAAAATGTGTAAAGATCAAATCCATACCTGTAAAATGCCAAGCTTGATCTTGAACGATATAACCCCTAATAATTGTTTTTCTTGCTTATAATAAACAGGATTGCAAATAATTCTCTGGTTTTCTATTCAATGTCCTAAAACATAGAATTAATGGCGAGTTTGTCAACCTTTCACATCTTTAACATTTTGAAGAATTACACATGACAAATTGTATAACTAACTTCAACGGCTTAATGAGTTTAATCTCTTATAAGTTCCTTTTTTCGACAGCCTTATTTATCTCTTTGAGCTGAGCTTACGTTTGCACTCATAGCAAACTCACATCTACATATAATAGTTGATGCAAGAAGATTAAATATACAACGTAAGCATTTTCTAGTTTCTGCTTACTGGAACTTCAAAAATGTCCATTTTATGTTTTCAAAATTAACGTTCTACTATTGGGATCATATTACGACAAAACGACGTGCGTCTTTATATACGTGGTTAACGCTTAACGCTTATCCTTTCAATGCACCGGGTTTCAATGCTGGGTTTTATAAAAGTTCGTGTTGTTCTTATTGTTTATTTTAATCTGTAGATTGTCTTTTGAATAGTTAGTTTTTGTCTTTTCTAGCGTATATTTATTAATTGTTTTGCAACTGTATGATGATAAACTAATATTGGATATTATTGAAAGCAATTTTTTAACACAGAACAACGTCCTGTATCATATAAGATATAGAAACTCAAAGTTGTACATACTATGTATTGCGTCAAACACGATTTATTGTTTATATTTTCACAATACAAATTAAAATTGTTATTTCATAGTGGTGTATTTAATATCAATGCGAACACTTTTTAATCAGGCAGAAGAGTTGTAAAAAACATGTAATGAATCAAAATCAAAAGTTAAATGTGGTTCCTTTAATAATATTTTTGGTTTCGTTGACATGCTCTGCAACACAGTCCATCGTCCTCTTGTGGTTCATAGCCGGTACAGGGAATGTCCGTATACGGGTTGTTTATTGAGCAATCCACAGGCACATTACACCCTAAAGCTATCGCAGAACGTTTCAAAAATATGTACAATAGTTTATCTTTATCCAGCTGATACGTACACGTAATGGTATAAGAAATTTCATGTAAAGGAGCCAATAATACTATCAGTTATTTTTTTCCGTTGACGGTAGCCCATGATATATACAGAGATGTGGTTCTTCATGCATTTGAAGAAAGCAGTTTAAATTTGTCACAAACACACAATACTATAAAGTAAAATATCACCCCATCGATCATATCTATTTAAGAAATAATTCACGGAGGCTTTGTTTTATCATTATTTTACCACGGGGTGACCATTTATTTCGTATTATTTTATTTCGAGCGATAGCGAGGGATAAAATAACGACATAAATGGTCACCCCGTGGTAAAACAATGATAAACCACAGCCTCCGTGAATTATTTCCATTCTAATAAGACAATTAGAGTACATTTATAATAATTTCGTACCTATAGAAAACATCATTTCCGCCATAAAATGGCTGTTTCGTCAATGTTACACACAATATATTGCAACGGATAACTATAGCGCGTGTCGCTATTGATAAGATTTATACGTCATATGCAATAGCTTTCCTGTGGGAGTTACAGTTTTGTAATGGGAACAGCCATTTAAAACACGCCTTTCTCAGCGCGTGTTGCTCATAGATAAATCATTATTTTTACCACAGTTTTGGTCTCAAAGCCTTTAAAGCACGTCATATTAGAATATAACCTTTCAATAATTTCAATAGAAATACTTACGTGGAATGTCTACTGTTAAAAATAAATATTTTTCAAGTTACATTTAAAGTATTTCAAACTTTAGAATAGTGAGTAATATACCTATATATCGAATTTGTGTTACCATTATTTCAAGTTTAGTTATTCAATAAATGACATAACTTTACATCTGTTTAGCGTCGATCAGGTCAACATGTGATATGCAAATAAACAAATCATATAGTTAATAGAGAACTTTTTTGTGAACTTTATCTATTCGGTAAATATCTGTAACGGTTAATTCTTGCGTTCTTAATACGGCAAATAATTTTTATACGGTTTTAACTATATTGCGAAATGAATCTTTTTAAAAATGAACAAGGAACTATAATTATGTATACAAAATTAAACGCATTGAAAATTGTTCAGAAAACGTAACTTGTGCTTCTTAAACTCAAGGGAATAATACTGCATTGAAAAGTTCCTTCAATATTACGTTAAACTTTATTTGCTCTCGCAACGGTAGCAAAAGCTTTGAATATCAGCTTTTGTATTGTTCAATTATCTGTCTCATTATAATAGATACCGCTCTCATGTTAATCACCTTTATTGATGAGGGATCTAGGAGGTCATTCATGTTACAAGTAATTTACATCACCACCTTCCTTGTTAATCGTCATTTGTAATGGGTGGGATCTAGGGGCTTTTTTATTTTTTAACTAGTTTATAGTACCGCATTCCTTTTTAGAAATAGACACTTACTCACGCTTCTTGTTCAAAAGTGTATTTTTCTAAATCCCAGCTATGCTTTAAATAAAACTTTATATTATGTTACTTTAAAAGATACTCTCAATGTTCGGTTATTTAAATACGTTAGCGGATGGAATTCTAAACTAGTTCTAATTAGTTATAATATATTTTTGAAAATTAAAAAGTAATTACATAATTACCTTTCTTATAAGATTTGTATCCTGAAACATAACACATTTAAAATGAATAATACTGACGCGGGACTTTCAAAATCAAAATTTTAACCTATAGCGTATTGAATATATCAATTTTTAAGTCATGTAGAATGCAACAATTGTAAACTCTGAACAATGTCATATATCAATATATTGGCTTTGCAATTTTTTTTTTGAAAGGGTAAAACCATTATATTAAATATTTTTAGAAAATTAACACATCAAACAAATTGACAGAATTTACTTTTGATGTAATTTTAATTAATAATGTATATTCTAAAGACCGCATTTATGTTCATAAATAAAAAGCAGAGATCATATGTAGAAAAACGAAATACAGTCAATAAACAGGGAAAAAAACAGGTGACATGCATAGTTTATTTGAAAAATATTCCTTCAATTGTGAAAATAAAGAATTTAAGATACCAAGTTTGTACAATTTACAATAATATGGAAGTGAACTTGTTAACAATCTATTGCGATAGGCACTAGTCCAAGGTATTAACAAAGGAACTGCAAACTAACTGAAAACTTAAATGATTTGCACTTGTAATTTGATAAATTTTAATTTCGGCCAATTTAAAAACGTTTGTTTGTCCATCCGATTTCTGCAGGAAATTTTTACTACAGTTTTGGTCTCAAAGCCTTTAAAGCACGTCATATTAGAATATAACCTTTCAATAATTTCAATAGAAATACTTACGTGGAATGTCTACTGTTAAAAATAAATATTTTTCAAGTTACATTTAAAGTATTTCAAACTTTAGAATAGTGAGTAATATACCTATATATCGAATTTGTGTTACCATTATTTCAAGTTTAGTTATTCAATAAATGACATAACTTTACATCTGTTTAGCGTCGATCAGGTCAACATGTGATATGCAAATAAACAAATCATATAGTTAACAGAGAACTTTTTTGTGAACTTTATCTATTCGGTAAATATCTGTAACGGTTAATTCTTGCGTTCTTAATACGGCAAATAATTTTTATACGGTTTTAACTATATTGCGAAATGAATCTTTTTAAAAATGAACAAGGAACTATAATTGTGTATACAAAATTAAACGCATTGAAAATTGTTCAGAAAACGTAACTTGTGCTTCTTAAACTCAAGGGAATAATACTGCATTGAAAAGTTCCTTCAATATTACGTTAAACTTTATTTGCTCTCGCAACGGTAGCAAAAGCTTTGAATATCAGCTTTTGTATTGTTCAATTATCTGTCTCATTATAATAGATACCGCTCTCATGTTAATCACCTTTATTGATGAGGGATCTAGGAGCTCATTCATGTTACAAGTAATTTACATCACCACCTTCCTTGTTAATCGTCATTTGTAACGGGTGGGATCTAGGGGCTTTTTTATTTTTTAACTAGTTTATAGTACCGCATTCCTTTTTAGAAATAGACACTTACTCACGCTTCTTGTTCAAAAGTGTATTTTTTCTAAATCCAAGCTATGCTTTAAATAAAACTTTATATTATGTTACTTTAAAAGATACTCTCAATGTTCGGTTATTTAAATACGTTAGCGGATGGAATTCTAAACTAGTTCTAATTAGTTATAATATATTTTTGAAAATTAAAAAGTAATTACATAATTACCTTTCTTATAAGATTTGTATCCTGAAACATAACACATTTAAAATGAATAATACTGACGCGGGACTTTCAAAATCAAAATTTTAACCTATAGCGTATTGAATATATCAATTTTTAAGTCATGTAGAATGCAACAATTGTAGACTCTGAACAATGTCATATATCAATATATTGGCTTTGCAATTTTTTTTTTGAAAGGGTAAAACCATTATATTAAATATTTTTAGAAAATAAACACATCAAACAAATTGACAGAATTTACTTTTGATGTAATTTTAATTAGTAATGCATATTCTAAAGACCGCATTTATGTTCATAAATAAAAAGCAGAGATCATATGTAGAAAAACGAAATACAGTCAATAAACAGGGAAAAAAACAGGTGACATGCATAGTTTATTTGAAAAATATTCCTTCAATTGTGAAAATAAAGAATTTAAGATACCAAGTTTGTACAATTTACATAATATGGAAGTGAACTTGTTTACAATCTATTGCGATAGGCACTAGACCAAGGTATTAACAAACGAACTGCAAACTAACTGAAAACTTAAATGATTTGCACTTGTAATTTGATAAATTTTAATTTCGGCCAATTTAAAAAAGTTTCTTTGTCCATCCGATTTCTGCAGGAAATTTTAAGACCATACATATATCCTTTGCATAATATCGACTAGTAGTTTCAGAGCAATTTAAGGTGTTTATAACGGCCATTACAAACAATTTCGTCAATCAAAAATGAAACAGGTAATTACGGCTATACATCACAAACATAATTCCCATAAATTTTGTCTTGAACTGGATAAGCTGTTTTATTAAAAAAGACTAAAATTTAAAAGGTAAATAAAACAACAGACAATAGGCGACAAATTATATTAATAGCTTTCCGTGACTTTTACTCTGAGTTATACAGTACAACGTAATACTTTCACTAAACCCTTTGTAAACTAGTTATAAGTAATAAAAGATCCCAACCATTGTAAGCAGTCTCAGCTTAATTCTAAATTTAATGGAAAACGGTTGCCTACGATTAAACTTATACTTGTTAAATATTAGTAATATCAATATATTGTGTTACATTCCTTGTAGTTTGTTCTTAATGAAATAATGTAATGTAGAAAGATTGTACCTACTATTAGTCGATTAAAAGAAACGTGTCGATTAAGCAAATCTTACCAGCATTTTTACTTACAAATGTTTCCGACTAAAAGAACAAACACATGCAATAAAAAAAATCCACAATATAAATTATTTTCTCTACCAGTTTATATTAGAAACAAGCAATATTGGCCACAAGGGTAACATTGTGTACTGATTTTAAATTGATACTCTTTTCAGGATTTACCATCAAAGGGGTTCAAGTAAATATAGAGAGTAATAAACGACTGGCGTTGAAATGCTTACACCTTAGAATGTATGATTAAAATTATATACCCTTTTTCAAAGCTGTGTTTAACAAGGTTTTGTCATCATTACAACTGAATTATTATTCATTAAACATATGGTATTCAGGCGTTCAATACTATACAATTAATGACTATGATATTGGTCGCTATCAGAATTTTTATCCACATATGCGCCGAACCGCAAGTCGATGTGAATATACATTTTTGAGGGCTTAGAAATCCTGATAACGACCGTCTACCATAGCCATTAACTGTATTATTACATGAATAAAGTCGCAATCTTCCTTGATCAGAAAAGCAAAGGTAGCTTACAGTTTGTAATTGTTATCTTGATTACCCTTAATATTTTTTGTAAATAGCGCATTTTAAAATTGATTTCCTGATAATCTTGAAATTCCAGTTTTATCACATTTCAAATATTGATAAGAGTATAAATAAATCAATATTTTATTCTTACATTTTTAACAGTACATTTTATAGTTATAGATGTCAAATTCAATGACCACTAAAATTGAAATTTATAGTTATATCTTAACAGTCAAGAAACACAGCTTTCAGCTAGTAGTTACCGCACAATTGTTTCTACCTATTTTTAGAAAAAAACAGGTCAATATAGGATTTCGCTTGACCACAGTGTAGCGGAATTGTGCAGCGGACGCGGTTTCTATATTTTTATGTTATTGTAGTACTGTTGCGATTTATTATGACCCGAAAGTTGTTTTTAGACCAATCAAAAACACGCAAAATTATATTTATGTTATAAGAACGGCTAACTTTGAATGGCATACTGTGTACAATACCTACCTACAAACATTTCTAATGTCCAATTTGCTGAACCAGTACAAACTTCACAGATTTCTGGATTGTTGTCATGTTTGCCTAACAAAAACAAAAAGGATTGTAAGTAACTATGAAACCACCATATTGCAAATTTAATTGAAAAAAGTAATAGATTTTACCTTATTACAATTATGGATCGTTTACAATGAAGAACGTGCAGATCTACTGTCGTAGGAAATCATTTCATAGATTTCATCATAACACATTTATTTACCAACACAAGTTGAAATACTGAAAACATTAATAACCACAGATTGGCGCTAAACGTGTTACGACTGAACATGCACTAAATTAAATACCTAAAATCATGTCAAGCTTGGTGGTGCGTTAATGACTTGGACATTTCCAATGCGTGCGCCTGAAATTCTCATTGACATAATTAAGTAATACTGAATATTTATTATAAAAGGTAACACAAAAACTAGCTGATATATACAACGCCTACTACATTTAGAAAATAGTTGTCATTACTGTCACTGCAAACTTTTTAATCATTTACTGGTCCCCGAATGAACATAATCAAGTAAAACATATTGTTATAAAAACACTTTGGCAAACTAGCAGTTAAAAAATAGTTCATACGTTCAAAGAAAAATCGATTTTATTCATGTTTTCTTACAACATTGAAATTATTTAGTTCATACTTTTAAAAGTTCATTTTAGTGTACCGCATCAGCTCAAAGTCATTGATCTATCATAATACTTTAATGGTTTCCTTTCTAAGATTTAATTCTTCGTTTTCTATCTTTATACACAAGTTAAAAATGACAATCAGGAAATAAGCAAACCAATTTTATTTAAAACAACCGAACAAACAGACATAACGTCATATGCCCTATTTTTGCAGAATATATATATATATATATATAAAACAAAATATCTGAGGATCTAATTGTTTTCACAATAATTGGGATACAGGAATGAGTCTGTTTAGGAATCAAACATGTTTTGAAACAAAAAGGTAAAATTTTCAAATCAAAATCACCTAATTACATCTAATCAAGAAATTTTGAGATATACTTTCCGGCTTATTATAATGAATATTATGAAAATTTCATTTACAAATATTTGTTTGTCATATGTCATGTTTGAGCATGCTTTTTTTGTCGCTAATTAGTATCCTTGCTGAAAAAAGGTATGAAGACAGGTAATTTTTTAACAGGGCTACCAATCGATCCCAATCACAGCAAAATGCTGTGACAAAAAATCCTAAGAGGACAGGAACCAAAATAAGAAATAACAGAAAATTACCACACGGCATTTGATGAGCTCATATATTAAACTTATGACAAAAACCTACATGGACGTTGTTGAGTTGAAATTAAAAAAACACCTAAATAAAACAGAAGCCTGATGTTATAAACAAAAGAAAATACTATAACGGTTAAATTAATCAAAATCATAACTAGTACCTCCAAATCGCAACCTGCTTCTCCAAATTACAGCACAGTCATTTTTGTCGTCCACAATTAATTTTATAAAACGCTGGTGGTACAAGAGTTAATGCTATTGTTTTTCCATCTAAAACTAATATTTTTATCAGCAAACAACCACAGTAGCCTTAACTTAAGTCTTTTATTCAGAGATATTAATCCGTCTGAATGATTGCCGACCCACCCCAATATAATTGCCAAACGTTCTAGAGCCGTCATTACGCAACATAGGAGAAAGAGCTTTTAAAAGGTGACATGGAGATCATCAAAGGGTATGATGACATTCTTAGATTTTTCATGTTTTCTTTTCACGAAGCACACGGAATCACAAAAATACATATCTTTCCGAAAAAGCAAATTTGGTTTATCTGCATCACAACCAGAAGTTGCTTTAAAGATCCTTTCGTCTAAGCATTCGTCTGTGATTGGGATCGATTGGTAGCCATGTTTAACTTAAATGTAATTGTTATGTACATTTGTCATTCCTGTGTAATTATTATCAAAATCAATTGGTAGGGATTAAACACTTTTTGCCTATGTTGCATATAGCACATTTAAGGTAATATTGGCCAACATTGAACAGTGTTAATTTTTGATTGACTTGAATAAATCTTTTATTTGTATTAGCCGCAGCTTTAACCTTTATAAATACATGTACGCCATTGTACATTGTGTGGTGGCGCCTGCGTCAGTGTATGTGTGGACGCAAACAAAACACGCACAAAACACTAACACATACAACAAACATAAGGCCAAAAATAAACAATACAAAAACAGAAATTTACCCTAACTCAATTAAAATCATGGTTCCGGAGGAGTACACAGTGTTTGGCTCTAATTAGACACAATGGATAAAAGAAACTAAAGATTTACCAAGTTCGGCGTTTCTGCTTCACTGTTGACTTTAGTCATGTTAATTATTCTCTAATTTGACTCGATAACAAAAAACCTTATACAGACCAGAAGTGAACATATATCGTAAAATTTCCCTAAAACTTGAAGCTTATTATTCATTTGTATTGGCCAAAGCTTTATTTTTTTTAATATACATCATTCTACATTGTATGGTGGAGTCTGCATTAGTGTAAGTTTGGGTGCAAGCACAACACGCACAAAACACTAACACATACAACTAACACATATGAAAAAAAGCAAAGAAACCGACCGAATAATAAGAGCCGAAAGTCAATGACCAATTACAAATCAAGATAGAGATAAATAATACAACGCAAAACAGGACCAAAAAACACAAAAGCAACGATTAAGTAACCCCAC
Source organism: Limnoperna fortunei (assembly GCA_944474755.1). Classification (NCBI taxonomy): domain Eukaryota; kingdom Metazoa; phylum Mollusca; class Bivalvia; order Mytilida; family Modiolidae; genus Limnoperna; species Limnoperna fortunei. The sequence continues at coordinate 27,849,398 of OX104121.1, forward strand.
CTCAATAAAAACCATGGATGCACTCGGGTACTCCGGACGATTAAGCAGTGTCAGCCTCTAATAAGACAACCGGCCAGGTACGCATTGTCATGTCTATAAATAAATCAAATCCAGGAATAGGAAGGACTACATATGACTCGGCAAAAATGTCCGATCCTAGTTTAGGGATTAATTTTCCATACCGATCATCAAGAACTCTTCTGAAGAAAAGAATTGTGATTTACTTAAGTCTGTATACCCTGTTTCCCTGTTGACGAAAGTCAAATTTTGTTCAAATTTGACCCGATGACAGAAAAAAACAGAGGAAACCAGTAGGTTAAGATTATTAATTGACACATATTATATTCGATGAAATAGGTAAAACTGACGATTTGATATGTTTGTGCTGGACTAGTCCAACACTGAATAAACTAGTTCGATACCGGTATTTGGACTGATTTGAGCTGTATTGGTCTTATTCCAACCTGTGGGACAATACATGCATCCTTGGATCATTAACTACGCCAAATTCAGAAATCATCACGTAACAATATAATATGTGTCAAACTAATCACATATTCATACCATTCATCTGGGTCAAAATTAGATGCTGTTCCTAAACAATACCCACTCCAAGGCAAGGCATAAATAATAACTGTGACACAATTTGGATCCACAACCATCTCCTTGACGCACCTGCCACTGAGTCTATAATGTGATAAAACTATTTTACGTAGCGAAATGACAACTATAACGCAAACAGATGTCAGCAAGCTACTATTTTTTACTAATTTTACAATAATACCATAGTGTAAAGGTTCACAGTGCTGGTCCACACAGTTGCCCAGTGCGTCAATACATGGTAGATAGGAAAGCCTTATTGATAAGGGTTGTCAGGTCAGTATGCAAAAAGCTGACCGACCGCAGACAACATTAGGTTACGTGTTTGGATAGTGCCACGATCTCTGCACAATGAAGACCCCTTTCGTAAATGTCGATAAGAGTAAGGTCGTTTTAGCTGCTACACAATGTAACATTATTCATCCTTTCCAATACTACATTCAAAAATTTTTCCCTTTAGCCCGTATTGCTCGAAAAGATCCGTTGTTTGTAAACTTCTTCTCGTCCTAAATATAGCTTAAATAATGCTCGCTGAGTTGCCTAGCTCGTCCACAGGTGGCGGATAGGGATACCCTATTGTTGGGGGTTGTAAGATTATCATACGGAAAGCTGACCGACCGCAGACGACATTGGGTAACGTGTGTGGAGAGTGCCACGCTCCTTGGACAATGAAATCCCCTTTTGGAAATGTCGATAAGAGTAGGGTTATGTGCTTCACAGGGTTACATTATTCGCCCTTACCAATACTACATTTTTTCAGTGATATTCAAAAATATATCTGTTTGGTCCACAATTTTTTCGTGTGTCCTTTCACGTCAGGCATGTGGCGAAGAAAGTGTAACGGCGTGGGGACGCAAAGCAGCAATCAGTTGAAGCACTCTGCTTGTCATTTATGGACAATTGACTTAAATACGCTTCGTGAACGAAATCTTCTAAAGGCATGTCATTCCATTCATACAGAATCAATGTTTACATGTGACTTTTCAACAAAAAACGACCTATGTTGCACGTGTTGGCACACATTCCTTGATCAACAAAATGTCAAGGAGACCATTTTGTTGGACTTATCATGATACGTTATGCGTTAAAAGCGGGTCATAATTAGCGGGGTGTTTGCATACAAAGGTCCTTTTTGATTTTATTTATTAATCGACGTTTTCCTCTTTTTAATTTGCCTTATTATTGAAGCGGCCGTCTAAATGTCTTACCCTTGGTCCGTCCCTTTTGTAAACTTATTTTCGCTCTGTATATAGCTAAAATATTTTACATAATACTGGTTTATATTCTCGTAGCCAATTAATTTTAATTTTAATGCTACTCTTGATGTAACGTCAATTCTGATTGGACATAGTTAAAAATTTCATGGCATCAATTGCAAACATTAACGTAAGCGCAGACGATTCTCCCAATTTAACGTCGCTAGTAACTTCAATTTCCAACCATCAAATCACCAATTGATGCTGGCAAATCTTCAAATACAATACAGCTATCTCATAAACATAATGTTTAGTTTATACATATTTACATTTTTGTTGCTGTACAAAAATACATTTTTGTGTACAATAGTCGTAAATAAAATTGACTTAGCTAATTACGCATACAAAACAGCTGCTGATATTACTATACGTGTAATATTTGAGAAATTGACGACAATTTAATTTCGAAACTTTTATATACTGGCCGCCCGGTAAATTTTCCTCATTGAAAGTTAGAGCAATCAGTCCAATCCGACAGAGATGGCCGGAAACAAACTGAGGGACTTGGAAAAGTTGATATAATCTGACTGATTAGTAACTGATTAGTAAATGCCTCATATTTTGCCATTAGCTGTACAACAACCATTGCTTACTACTATTACTAAGGGCAGCGATATCAAGGTAATTAAGCACACGAAAGATTCTCACAAAATCAATATTGTATAAAAAATAGAGGTCTTTTAGATTTTGCACAATTTGCAAGAAGATGTTTGTAAAGCAGAATTTGAAAAAGTTGTTCTCAAATTGGATGCTTAATAATTGACAATATGTCAGAAACCAACTAATACACCGTAGCTAGTGAAATGTAGTGGAATAAACATTGGGTGTACCGAAACACACTTTTGTAATGTGCCGTCTTGATTGGATTAGTTTTGATACATTTAAAATATATGCAGGGCTGATACAAATGACTTCAGAGTGTTCTAAATTAAACAGTTATATTACGTTTTGATTTCACATTATTTTATATACCATACAACTACATAACACAAACAAAAAATTCAAACGTCACAGTTTAATTTATCACTCAATAACATATATACATAACAATCATACGATCTGCTTTTGAAAAAAGAAGCCTTACCTTGTTGTTTACTTCAAAAGCTTCTCTATTAACAATGAATTTGGAGGGATGTTTGCAGGAAAAGTGAAGGACGTCTCCCTTTAGATTTCCTATAACTCTAACATATTGTTTTATGTCTTGTCTTGAGCATTAATAATAACCTAAACTGTGAACTGAAAAATTTTTTTTTTCTATTTAATATGACCTCAGTATTTTATTTTAAGACAAAATGAACCATATTTATATTATTGTTTAAACATTAATTAAATAATAAAACAAAACAATTCTCATGAATTTAAGATGAGTACATATTATGGGTTTAAATGTCTTACCTGCTAATATACAGCAAACAGAAATAAGCGAAAAGCATATCAAAGCCATTTTGGTATACGGACAACTGAAGTACTTGACTCCTTAATAATTCACACAGATTATATGCCAAATATATGCATGAAGATATATATCTATATAAATATAGTGGTGGTTTTGGGTTAGTAGCCAGAATGACAAATTCTATAACCAAACAACGGTTATATACATAATATACAAAAGAAATAGAAACCTATATCACAGTCACAGTCTGAACGTTTATAAGCAAATACACCATTAAGTCACTTAGCAGTTAGTTCTGTATTTGAACTGCCCTTTCAGTATGTAGGTCGAAGATCATGTTTCTGGCGATAACTTCAAGTTCAATGACAGTTGTTTTATTGTCAGTCAGCCCTGCAATATCTGGATGAGAGCTATCCATAATACATGGGAGCAATTTATTTTCATCGTCAAAGATTAAGTTGGATGAATCCAAACCAAGTTCATGCTCAATAGCTGACGCAGGGCAAAGAGATTTTTCTGGCGTTTTCGAAGCAGAGTTGTGCATTTTAGGATGAAATGAATTCTGTTTTCTGCCTCTAGATTGCACAGTGAACATGTATCAGGTGCCTGGTGTTGGTTAAATATTTGTTTATAGGCCTGTAGCATGCATGTACCGGTCAAGACACTGACTTTAATGCAGGCTCTGGAGATAGCTCTTGGGTCACTCTTCCAAATATTATGTGGATTCTTTCTTGGGTTGTGCTGGATGTAGAGATATCGTAAGAAAGGTTTGTTTGCTTTCTCCCGTCCCCATTCCTGTTGCCTGTAAGTGTCAAAAGCAAGATCAAGCATTGATTTCCAGTCTGCCTTTTTGGGAGGATTCCTCATACAAATACTTACGCGGCACTGCTTCTGTAAAAATAAATCAATAAACATGTTTGCTTAGTTTATGATATATTAAAAAAACTCTGCACATGTTTCACTTTACAAAAACAAGTTACAATATTGGTTGACTGGATAAAAAAAATTATATACTAAACTACTTAATAAATTAAATACGGTAATGCTTGCAGAAATGCGAGAATTATCTAAAATTAAAACATAAACACCTTATACACAGCCTATCATGATATATTATTCTTTTTTTACTCCTAAAAATGTGACAAAATAATTATCTGAACTATAACGTGGCTGGCCTGTAAAATATATATATAGCAATAAAATCATTGCGTCACTATTGCATAAAACCTATTGGTTACAAATTTATATTTATTTAAACTGTTGTGTATAGAAATAACGCCTTTATCTATTTTATGTATATTTTCGAAATAACATGTGACTTGCAGTTTTCTGGAAAATTACTTTAAATGCAGCTTCTGCTTGATATATCTACATCATCTATAATAACACAAATAACTATCTTGCTGAACAAATAATAAAGACCTTAAGATAACACCTTAGTGCTTTTTAAACGCTAAAAATGTAATAAAAAACCATGATTTTAAATACTTTGGTAAAATACTTGCACATTTAAGGCACGATATTAACGTACCTTATTCCTGCTAAGAACTAAATTAAATATTGAATATAATTTGTAAAACTGATAAATACTTATATCTCAGAAATGTTAACTTTTGTCTACCTGAACACAATATAAAAAGTAATCAATTTAGTTTGTTTTAATGGATATTTGACTTTGTTTTATTCTTGCACTAATCTACAAAATGAGACTATTTTCACACAAGCAGTTTAGGTAGGAATTCAGTACAATAACACATTTAAGTTGCATGGTTCTATAAGTTAATGTTTATTGTTCGCATGACATGTTTTTGAAACGATATCTTTAACTTTGCTTTAGTTAAAAACATTTTGTACCAGAAATAATTTAAGATGAACTAAAATAAATGAAAAACTATGAGATATTCGATGGATATACATTGACAAAAATAACAAATTCCTATATTTTAGCAAATTGTTTTATGTACGTAAGTCAATAATGGTGCAGGGTACTTACCTAGAATTTCTTGATCTAAAACAAATTGAAAACATTAACATTTTGATATGTAAGCACTAACATACTAATTATTATATTATTGTATTACCCACGCTAGAACGGGTTTTAATTTCCTGTTTTCGTAATGAGGTCCGATACATAAGAATAAATTTTAACAAACTCTTATTATTTGCTTATGCTATGTAGCACTCGTACATGGAACCATTTTCAATCTCAAAATAGTGGAAAAAAACATTTACGACACTGAAATTAATCAAAAGAAAAATAAATTTATATATTTTGTGGTTATTTAATAAATATAACTATACAACTTGCTGGCAAAAACTGGGTCCATGTTTTCGAAGATGTCTATGACTTAGACATGTACTAAGACGATCTTAGGACAAATAGTTTTCGTAAGTCGAGTCACCGAAGATGTCGAAAGTCCTAATTGTTGTTCTTACTTTAGGACAACGAAATAGGTGTCCTAAGATGGTCTAAGGGTAGTCCTGTTTTCTTTTTTATTTTTATTTTTAACAAGTTTTGTAGTCAAACTAGATTTGTTCAATTATTAACTGGTGCCAAATTATATCAGATAAAACTTCACATAACAGATACATATAACATTTAATTTATAACATTTTCTTTTAAAATATAATTATATATTGATTGATACATGTTTATAGATCGTTGATTTCCTTTTTTAACTGAAGTCCATATCGATATCTGGGTGACTTTATAAAGTTCTTAATTAAACACACACGCATAAATATAATACTTAAGACATATTTAGGACATCTTTACTATGATTGTCTTAGGACACCTCCTACAGTATGTTCTAAGACATGTTGTAAAACCTTTTTAGGATAGTTCGACAACAAAGCCTACCACTTTACCTTTTAGTCCCAATTTGTTTTACTCCCAGTATTTGGTGCAATACCATTTATTTAACTTGACATAAATACCTAATTATTGATGACGCTTAGAAAAACTAGTATAAAAATTTTTAAGTATTAAAACAGTTAATGAAGATGCATGTTCTGTATAATTCGCACCAATAAACTTTACAGCTGTCCATCTTCCCGCAACAGCGCAGACGTCACAAAAATCAGGATACCAGAGAAATTGGCTCAAAATATAAATGCTTGTACAATTGCAATTGTTTAATACACTGTTGTTTTAAAACAAAAGCCAAACTTTTGGAATACACTCAAATACTCACTATATTTATGATATTGATAACTCCAGTAACAGTAACGTCAGCCTCTTACTTGCACCTACTTTTAGAAATAGACTCAGGAAAACTACAAACTAGACTCTTCGACAAACGTGATGACTTCAACTTTCCAATTGTCAACTTTCAGTCCATTGACAGCAACATTTCATCAGCTCCAGCGTATAGTGTGTACATTTCACAGCTCATACATTATTTTAGATCCTGCAATCGGTATTCCGATTTTCTAGACAGATCACTGCTGTTGACAACTAAACTACTAAAACAAGGGTTCGTTGTACCTAAGTTTATGTTATCTCTCCAGAAGTTCATTGGTCATCACCATAACTTAATTGATCGTAATGGGAAATACATCCTGTCAAATACTATTTGGCATTTTCGCTATTCTTGGATTTAATTGACTTTTCCCTAGACGGGTGTATAATTAGAGGCATCCTCTGCTTACTCTTCCAGAGCACCTGAGTGCACCATGGTTTTTATTGGGTTCGGGTTACTCTCCTTCTGTTTTTGTGCTTTTTGGTTTTTGTGTTGCGTTTGTCCCTGGACTTCTGGCTCGTTTTGTTCGATTGGATTTCTTTCATACTTTTCTTAGTAATTATGTGTATAAAAATAGTTGCTTCCATATTTACCGTCAGTTTATAAATAAATGGACATTAAATTATGTGGACATTTTGGTGTAATTCTGTTTTTTTTTTATTTTCTAATATATATATATTAGCGGATTTGGCCGAGTGGTCTAGACCGCTGGACATAGTGCAGGAGATTTGGTGCCACAGTATCACAACGGTGTGAGTTCGAATTCGGCTGAGGGAAAGCAAACAATTTGACAGTGTAAAAATCTAATTCTAACATTGTTTAATTTGTAGACGTATAAACACAAGCAAAGAGTTATTTTATACGGATTTCAATATATATCCAGGGTCATGTGTGCACCAACTATTTATTGATTACTTTACTTTTTATTGTACCATGCACACTTGATTGAACATAATGTTAATGCGTACAAAAATTAAACGTAAGTGTGATGTCGTACTAGATAAGAATTTGAGGTTTAATATGTTGATACACATCACTTATTCGAGAAAGATATATATTTAATTTCATTAAAGAAACCTTTGTATAATGGAGTCACTTATTTAACACTTCAGAATATTTTTCATTTGTTTGCTTGAGTCTGCGTAAAGGACAAGGTATGATAAGGACCATTTTTGGCCCCCTCTTAAAAATAATCCATCTTTGCAGTAACTTAAGTATACAGACAGAGCATTAAAAATCTGGTATTGTTTTGCTGCTATCATGCGCATGCGCGACACAATTCACGCGCTTCCATGCTTTCCAATTATGAGCTATTTTCAATTCAGCATTAAATCTGAAGATGGTTTTCTGTAAGTAATTTGTGTTTTACTCATCAAATATTCACTAAATTTTAACACAAGATATCTTGATATGATATGAGTTGCAGACATTTATGGTTTTAGTCAATATTGGAAAAAAATTTTCAGGTAAAAAATGCTTTACATGCAAAAATCGGTAATTTTGAAAATTGCAAGTTTTCTGAACAATATCTTTTGTTCTACTAACTAGTTCTTCGCAAATTCTTATCACACTGATTTTGCTTTAAAAAAATAGCCTTTTTTGTGGGGGAGGGGGGTTAAAAGATGGTTTTATACAAAAATGGTGATTTGGGAATTGTGAAGATTTTGGAATATTTGAAAAGAAAGAAACTGTTTCAACAAATTGTTTATTATGTCAAACCAATATTTTCGTGTAACAATATTGATAAGAAAAATTGTTATTCAATTATACAATCATGAACAAACAAAGAAACAAACAAAATATCTATATTTACAAAATATACAGTATTTAAAACAAATATATTATGCATGTTCCAAACGTATGTATTCATTTAAACTTTTGGAAAAATATAAAGATAGACTTTAAAGTTACACTTAAACAAACTCTATGTCAGTTAAACCCTTTTGATAAAAAATCATAGAATGCACATTTAGATCTGTAATATATCCACGGATCATACATGGTTGTCCAGAATCGTAATTTTAAACTGATATGTTCTTTCATTTTTTAATTCACGAATATGTAAGCATTTATTATTTATGTAAAAAAGTCTTTCTGCTTCTGCTAAAATAAGGTTGCACAATATATTTTGATATACTCTGGGCATTTGATTAATTCTATTTTCTTCAAAAAAGGGAATATAAAAAATCCGATCTGTATAATTAGAAACCCCAAATACCACTAGGAACAAAATATAAAATTCTCTTTGTAAGAAGCATTTACCGTATCATTGAGTTATATTAACAGGTTAAGAATAAAGAATAAAGTATGAACGAACGAATAAGTAACATTAACAAGTGAACATTATATAACCATACAGAGCTACCAGCTGTATTATACATTTATACAAAATACTATAAACAAGTGTAGCCAGAAAAATGTCTCGCCTGCTTTCCACATTAGTGGTGAAAAAAAACTAGATGAGCTACATGTATATAGCAATATATTGTCACAATATATAAAATATGTACATAATTTTTATGAAAAACATCCTTTATCTGACATGCAATCTATATACAAAACATTGTCATTCTACCGTTCATAGTACCGACGGAACTGACTTTATTCCAAAACGGTAACGTAGTCACTGTACAGTAAAATTAAGCTCAAGGTCAGGTGACAACTAACAGACTGTCGTGTACAATTCATCAGCGATCTATATACCAACTATTGTCATCCTACCATGAATAGTTACAAAGAAACACAGCTAATCCAAAAACTTGAACATAGTCGTTGGACCTTTCATGGCAATCTATATACCAAATATTAGTATTGTCATCTTTAAGGAAGTGCCCTAATACAAAAGCTTGAAGGATGTCGATGAATCATAAAACTGAGGTTAAGGTTAAGTGACACTCACCAAACCATGTACTACTATTCATCACCAGCCTATATTCCAAGCATGATTAGTGAGGAACTGATAATCTAATATATTCAAAGGACCGTGAAATAGATTGTTATCCTATCATGTATGGTTACTGGGGAACTGATTGTGAATGTAGGTAAATGTCAGGTGACTTATAGACAAGTACTTAATATAAGCTATCAATGGAGTAAACTTGGTGCACCTATATCCTCAGCATACAATATTATAAAGCAAAATATCAAGTGTTACGCTGCCGCGGAAACCTAAAAATATGTCTCGCCTTCAGCGACCTGCGTTGTAGGCGAAATCAAAAGTGTTTACATAGTCCCGAATGAATATAATAGTTTCTGGCACATATGACTGTGTAATAGACCAAAAAAATAAAAAGACTTGATAACAATACAAACTTATTCTTCTACAGTAGAACTACAGTCACTGTCTGTATCTATGTCAGGAAGGTCGGATGCATTTAAAACAGACTTGGTAAATCTGGGATGATCAATTGAGCTATCTTGCAATCGATAAAATCCAAGATACCATAAGACACTCGATACATGTGCACAGCACCCTACTACCCTTGCTCCTACCTTGCAGGTACAGTACCAACCACTTATTTCACCATCTAAGGTATATTGCACAAATACAGTATGTGTCAAGTTATTGCTGAACCTGGATTGCATTTTAATTTTTATTAAATTATCTTTTACTTTGCACAGAAATAACTGATAAGAACTTTCATTTCCAATGTGCTCTCGGGCATACAAAGGAGCTTGCTTCAGTTGATATATGCCCATCGTTATATGGCGAAGTTTCTCCTCTGAGAGAACTGGAAAATCTTTCAGTTGGCCAGATTTTCCGTCAATTAGAGTATATAACGATCTTTTATTTAACAGCCCTTCATTCTCTACAATTGCTTGAACTCTATTTCCTTCTTTGCACTTATCAAGCATTGCCTGTGCTATATTGATGTCATCTTGATTTGAACTGGCAATGGCAGGTCTATATTTGTTGCACAATGCACAGACAAAACGCAAAAATTCTCCAATATGAGGAATGTAGTGGTTAGAAACAACCTTATCAAAAAAACGCCATTGTTTGAGCCTACCGTTAACACTCTCTACAATCCACCTTACTTTTGTTACAAGCCTGCTAGTATTGGCGTCTTCTGCTGTGTGTTGTTTTGTCCGCTTTTTAAGATAAATTGGCATTTGAACAGAATAACCCTGTTTTTCTAGAAATTCTACAACATCGCGAAAACCTCTATCAACAATACATAAATCATCCTGTTCAAGCCAATCATTCATTCCTTCGGCATTTACTGTTATCATGTGTTTAGTTATGGCAGCATCATTGTTTTTATTATCGGACAAATATGGACCTAAGACAGAGAGTATATAACCGTCCGTTCCAACGACTACCATTGGCTTTACCAATGGTCGATGTTTGTGTAGACTATAGGATTGTCGTTGGAATTTGTAATCCGAACTTTTCTGTATATAAATGTAAGTGCCATCAAGAACCAAAATAGCAATTTTTTTGTTGTTGCCAAAAAGTGTTTGTGCAGTTGAAGTTGTATGTTTTTCCACAAATTCTTCATGACTTATATGCTGAAATCCTACGATCTGACTAACAAATAACTGAAGAGAACATCGAGCGCTGTGTATGCATCTTTGTATTTGACCTTTTGTCATGGAAAATATTGTTCCTAGAATTTGATTTGGAAGACCTGTGCGTAATTTAGTCAAAAGGACTGCCAGACACGTTTTCACAGATCGTACATTTGATTGACGTATTGTTGTAACATAGGTTGACAAATCTTCGAATTGCAATTTGGTTAAACCAGTCAAGTTATAATAATCGTCCTCTGTTAATTTAGAAGGATTATCAAAATCCAAAATTGATAATTTTGACAAAATAAGTCTGACATTTTCCAAAAGACTTACTATTTCAGTACGATTAAAATAAGATGAAGTGTATTTGGCTTTTAGTGCCATCAATGAGGCTTGTGAGAAAAACTGATCTTGAAGGTGGTGATTGCAACATCTTGCTTTGGAGTCAACAACTATTGCATTATGTATAAATGCCTGCGTTCTCGCTTTTAAAGGAACCACACAGAGTTTTAAACGCCTACTTCCTTCTTTTTTGCATACAACACAGTATTTGTGTGATGAATGTGTGGACGATATATTTAAATGAATTGTTTTTGGACTAAGAATGTCATTTGTGGGTGGCTTTTCTGTGACACCAAACTCAGAATCACTGTCATCAGAAGTATTGGTATTCAAATTTCTAGGTGTCTTAGCAGATCGATAAAACAATGCTCTACATTTTCCACAAATAACTTCACTGTTTTCAATTCTACGTCCTATTATTGAAGATACGTATTTTCGTAAAGGTGTTGACTTTATAGGACGTCTATCTTTAAGGTGACACTTTCCGCATAAGGTACAATTGTATTCTTTAGGCATATCTAAAATTAGAATGTGTGTGAAAATACAATCGATTGCAGGGAATAACCATGTACATTTCATCCCTTTAGACCTCTCCCCCCAAGAAAAAGATATAATAAGAAATAAGAAACAATTGCAGGATGTAACTCTTCACTCGTTATTTCAAACCCCAATATCAAAATATTTTCTGTTAATGTTTTTGGCAATTTTAAACTTCTGTTCAGTGTATTTTTTTCTGCAACAATTTTAATAGATTTTAATCATCAGTTGTCTGTTTTCGTAACAATAAAAGCATAAATTGAAACTGTTATAATGAAAAAAAACATGTTTGCTGTTATTAGATTTTAATAGTGAGTATACTGTTAACTGTTTTACAGATATTTTTCTGTTATTTGTTATTTGTTAATTCGTTATATTTTTAATGTCTAAATTGAGTTTTCCTATGAAAGGAGAAATATACATAAGATCACACAATGTACGTTTCCCTCCCCATATATTTATTACCCTTTAATGTGTTAAATAGTAGTTATCGGTTATCACCATTGCTGTTATCTGCTTTGGGAAACAACAAAATTGTTAACCTGTTATGGACCCCCCTCTTGCACTGATCTAGTTACTAGTGTTATTGGTACCTATACCGGAACCCTTATAATATCTAAAATACCCTTACAGCCTCAGAAAATAAAAGAACGGTGCACAACAAGACTTAACACTAAATTGTGTTTAACAGAAAAAGCCTACTTGACATGAAGTGAGTTTAATTATGTCACCCCCACTTCTTGGGAATACATATTGTTTTTTTTCTTGTCCGTCTGTCTGCCGGTCTGTCCGTCTGTCCGTCACAAAGTTAATTCGCTCAACTCCTATGAAAGTACTCAATCTTGGTATACCATATGTAGTTGTGCATATGGGAGTTATGGTCGTTTGAACTTGGAAATTAACAAAAATTCCTCATAAACCATGGTTTCAGCTCAACTCCTCTGAAACTAAGGTAGTTCGTCTACTATTGATCACGTGGAATCCCCAAGAAAAGCTGGTCGCCATGATATAGCTGAAAATTGCTGAAAGTGGTGTTAAACACCAATGAAACAAAGCAAACCAGGAAATTGTTATCTTCAAAATTTTGTGGGAGTTATGGCTCTTTGAACTAGTAATATTTTCAGAAATTCCTCACAAATTATGGTTTCCGCTCAACTGCTCTGAAACTACTGCATCAAATTTTACGAAACTTGGTATGTAGCAAGTACACCATATTTAGTCGTGCATATTACCAGGAAAATTTTTTCATCAACATTTTGTGGGGTTATGGGATTTTGAACTTAGATTTTTGCTGAAAATCTACATGGGGAACTAGGGGAGACATCTTATTTATATGCAAAAACAAACTTTTATTGCATATGGTGGATCATAAGACATACTTTGCAGATACCGCAGGTCGGGGGTTCTCTCCGGGTACTCCGGCTTCCTCCCCCAATAAAAACTGGACGCCATGAAATAGCTGAAAAATTGCTGAAAGTGGCGTTAAAACACCATTCAAACAAACAAACAAACAGATACAAGACACGTGGCCATATAATATACTATGATACCCACATCCTGGTGGGACTTCATACAATTGGCCTCCTAGAAAGCTCGAAAATCTAACATGACTTGCATTTTGTCCTAGGTAACATTGTGTCCAGATACGCGATTTCAAGATCGGTCAACATATAAAACAATATAAAAGACCGCTACATAAGCAGTAAAAGGTAACGAAAACATCGGGTTTTTTTGCATGGTATACTCAGAGATGAATAAAATGAAAGGAAACTGACCGAACTTGTAAAGGCTATAGTGTTTAATTTTTGTACTTGTTTTAAATTCACCTGATATGTAATTCGTGAATTTTCTGCTATCCAAAAGTATCTCACGTCATTTCCATGATGTTAACTGGAAAAAAACAAGCACGAGTAAAAACAATGCCAATGTTCAACTTGACGGGCAAATTATTTCAAACACCGAGATGTATAACTTTAAGTAGAAAATAGAAATTCAATTTGCCTTTGTTTACGAAACACATATAACTCGTGATCAAGAATCATGTGTTAATAATACATATTTATATTATAGTATGTTAATTATATTTATACATATTTGTGAAATGTTCTTGTTATTAAAATATAAAAAAAAGGAAACAAGAAAAAAAAATCCTATCGAGATTCGATCCAGCGTTCCGCAGTATACGGTTTCCGCTATTGCTCAGCGCGCTAACCAGTTACGCCACATACATGTTGACTATTACTTTCGAAAATAAAACATTTATATTCGTCATATTTTGTTGCATATATTAATACTATTTTATAAATTATTATTTTTAAATAAGTAAAAGTGTGAATTAACTTTTATTCAGACATATTTAGATTCAATCTCTGAACATTTTTTTACCTTAATAAAAATGTTTTCTGGAACATTCCTCCTAAATTGTTTGTGTATGTTGAAGGCTTTATAATCAACATCATGTTAATGAATGAACACACATCTGTTTTCTGTTTTATTTTTAAAGTTAGTTCTAAATATTTACACTAAGGAATATTAAGGTATAAAGAAAAATGAAGATTAAATCATTATATTGTTATAGTATTTCTTATATTTATACACATTTGTGAAATGTTCTTGTAATGAAATGAACACAGGAACATACAATAAATAAATATAAAAAAAAACAAACAAAACCAAAAAAAAAAAAAAAAAAAAAAACATAACGAGATTCTATCCAGCGTATACAGATTTTGAAAGCAGCGCGCTAACCGATTACGCCACATACTTGCAGACGTTTCACAAGCAAAATAATACGTATTTATTCGTAAAAACTCAGACGTCTATATGATTTTTGTCCCAGATCTATTATATATAGATTAGTAGATATTTATATATATAGTATTTAAAAAAAATTATACATAAATAAATAACACATATTTAGATTTAATCCATTCTTTTTTACCGGGATATAAATGTCGTCTGGAACCGTCTTCATTTTGGTCTTCGTGCGTATGTTTAAGACTTAATGATTCCAATATTCACTTACTTTACGTTAATTTTAACAGAAAACCATTTCTCTACATTTTTTTAAAATATAGTCACCAAAAATGGAATATCGTCTGCATCTCACCCTTGTATATGTGTATTGAGTGGTATTTATATAAATGTATGCTGCTCGTATGCTTAATTAAGATTGCATATGTGATTCAATGTATCTTACAAGCTGGATATTCTTTAACATAATATATGAAGGAGTCTAATTTTGTTTAAAGTTAATATATATTGGAAAGGGAATACATTTTTGCAACATAAATACAACGATGCTATAGTTTTATTATATTTTTTCGTGAAAATGTGGGTTCAATATATAACAATATACAGTTTTCTGATTAAATAATTATAATACAGCAGGAATACCTACCAGAAATACACATTTCTATGCCAATTTTCCAATGATGTTAAACCAGTACCAGCATGAATAGTTTCAGATCAAACGTATGCAGTTTCGGAAATACAAGTTCGGTCCGGTCTTAGGGTTGCATACTACGCTTTTCCGTAAAATATAAGCGATATTTGGTGAGAATATTTTAATTTTTTTACATGAGCGGACGCGTGTACCACGAATATATTTTAAACAGGAAAACATGATTTTTTCGACAAAATCAACGCAGACAAATATCGTCGTGGTACACGCGTCCGCTCATATTTAAAATTGTGTTAAAAAAGACAAAAACATGCCGATTTTTATACAAATAACATTTTTTAGGATATCTGTAAGGGGAATATAATAACTTTACATGATAAGAGAAGAAAGCTATAATGATTTTTTGTAAGATGGGATAATGTACCTTTAAAATGGTTATATGATCTACATATTGTATTCATTTTAATTTTTGCGAAAATAGGGGGCCAGTGACAGATGGTTATCGTATCTTGTCCTTTGGAAAATACTATTTTTGTACTATTTACTAAAATTATATATACAAATATATCCAGTCTACAGGGTACTTTACTCAAATATGCCTCTTTAATTGAAAAGTTGTTCCAAAAACATTTCCAGCTATTTTTAATAAAAAGTCTGCTTTATAGACCGTCAAATTCCAATGGCACATCTTCATGTCCCATGATGACGCTAAGAAAAACACTACATTTCTTCCGAAAAGTGCGGACGACAAGTCAAATTAAGCTAAGTGTGATAAATAATGAGAACTGATGAAACCTGAAGCCAACCGTGATAGGGCCCAAAATAGCTGACAATAAGATGTGATATATGATAAAAGAAACGTGCATTTGATTTTCTACAAGACATAATTGTTTAAAGTTGTACCGCATACGGCAACCGTGGCAAGCTTGGGTTTTTGTTCTACATACAAACGCGGACGTAATAATGCACTAACAAGCTGAACTAAAAGTAAACCAGCTATGTTTTAAAGTGTTATCACTAGCAATGCATGTACATTCATATTTTTTATCTAACACGCTTAATTAATTACGGGAGCTACTATTCTAAGTTTCTTTACGATTAGACCAGTGGCATATAATTTTTAGCAGGTTCAATGTAAAAATGGAATTCAAGAAAAACATGAAATATTTAACAATACAGTTAAAATTTAAATGTCCTGATATCAAATGACATCTGACGATTTACATCGCGTGTTTTTACAAACGTGATTTGCATACTTACCCCATGGCTTTACATATGCAGAAAGTACAAAACCTTTAATTGGATTTACGGACATTTCTTTTGTGCAACGATATTCGGTACCTGTGCGACTAAAACAAAAAAAGAAATATGTTTATAAATTTCCTCAAACTACCTTGCAGTAGTATGTTAAAATTTATATAAATCAATAATGTTAATAACTTTTGTTCATTGATTGTAACATTCTTAATGCAATCATATTTCGATAAAATGGGTTCAAACAAATGCAACTGTTGAGATAAAATACAGCAGAAATTAGGTTTTTTTGCTTTTAAAATTTTGTTACATGTATTAGCGTTATATTCAGCAATATTTGAAATGTCGGATTTTCGTCACCGCATGTTCTCAAAGACACGTAGTTTCTCTATCATTCTGCTTATGATATCTAGCAGAATAACGTTGTGTTCAATTATACAATAACCAGATTAATTTTGGTATTATTGACAGGCATAAAAAAGTATCATATATATGAACATAGTTCAAACAGCTTTTATTATAAAGCAAATGATACATTATGTAAAAAATGTTAACCCACGGATTAAGCAGTTAGGTGCATAAACATTTTCTAAGAGCCCATTAAGAGGAAAGTAATGTTTATGGAATGCACACATGCAGATGATAATGAATTAAGTCTTCGAAAAAATAATGTGTGCATAGTGCAGATTATTTAATATCTTGCAAAGCTTATAACTTTAAGCATATGTTCGTTTACTACATAAATTATAAACAAATATATATTATCTTATCGTTTGTGATATTGTGTAAATATGAATATTTAAGAAAGCATGTATTTGCTATCTGAACATGTCTACGTGTCATCTTAATCTCACCTACCGATGAATAAAGAAAGCCCCAGATCTTGCGTAACATTCCTCAACTTCTCCGTTTAGTGTTACCTTTGAGGGGTTATTACATGACGCTATGCCGATGAGACCTTTGACAGGAACTATAATCACGTAAGTTCCTCTTACTTGTATTGGGCAGGGATAAAAACATAATCCTTCAACTGCTATAGAAATTTCTTAAAAATTAGACAGAATTACAAAAGTTATGCATTACAATAAATACGCATGAATTAGTGCCGAACATAGTAGCATCTGAAACATAATTACTACGTTTTCTACAATCTTGTACTGATAGAAGTGCAAATTTATACTAATTGCGGATGAATAACTACTGACAATACATTTTCCTTTGAATATAGAAACGGATTTATTGTTGTCTATAGAGCAGTATGTCAGCTATACTCAGAAGGTTAACAAATAAATATACAATACATCAACAGAAAAGGAATTGCCGAAAGTAATACAATGATTATCACCACTTACAAAGTATGGAGTATTGGTAAGGGAAGAAGAATTTAGCATCATACAGCGACCTGCTATTTTTCGAAATCTGGAAATGGGTACGAGATCCTTTGAAGAGTATTGCACTCCACAAACACGTAATCAAATACGGTCTGTGGACAGCCTTTCCGTTTTTTTTTACCTAACAATTCCTCCAATTCCAATGAGACAACATTGTTGGTCGCGCATCATTTCTTGGAGACATTGTAATTAAACGGGTTTTTATCTTTATTGTTAACTGATTCTGAAAAAGGATTTAAAAAATTTAAAAACGGCGCAAAGGCTTAATGCATCAGGAAGATTTGTCATTTTTAATGATGTACCAATACATTTATACATCCTGGTATTTACCATATTCGGCAATTGATCTACCAATAGCAGTTCCTTCTTCTTACGCGATTTATCATGGAACGTGCATAACGATCTTTGTGGCAGTGATCACTTTCCCATTATACTGAAATCTTTGCATTCTTCTAAAACAGGACGAGCCGCCCTGTATAATTTTAACAAAGCCAATTGATCCACGTGTGAACGGCGTTGTAAAGAGCTACTTACACTTTTGAAGACATTTCAGATCCAATTTTAAAATTTAATGAAAATCTTATTTCGATTGCTGATGAAACATTTCCTAAGACCTCGACAAATCTAAAAAATTCTAGTAAACCTTGGTTCAATGAAAGCTTCAAACGACGCTTTAAAAAATACCATACCCAAAACAATCTTAACCAATTTTGAATTTTCTGAGCGAAAGCTTGCGGTGTAACAAAACAAAGACGACACATTATGGCGTAACTTTGTTTCTAAATTAAATAACCACACCCGTATGAATAAAATTCTAAAAATGATTCGTAAAATTAAAGGTAAAAACGGTAAAGCAAATTACTATCATTTAAAAGATGGACAAGACTTGCTAACATCAGAGTCAGATATATCAAGCAAAATGGCCGAAGCATTTGCAAACACTCCTCGGCTGAAAATTGTCATCCCGATTTTTAGCGTATCATATTTTTAAAAAGAAACATCTTAACTTAATTTCCGGTCTAAAAGTTGTGAAGGTAAAATAAACAATATTTTTGGAAGAGCTCAAAACTTCTTTGAACAAATCTAACGATGCAGCATGTGGTCCAGATAATATTAATTTTAATAATATTAACTTCTCAAACATCTGCCACAATCGTCTTTTTAATGCCTTCTGAATCTTTTTAATAACATTTGGGAAACGGGTGACTTACCATCTACTTGGAAAACGGCCACTGTTGTGTCTATTCCAAAGCCAGGAAAAGATCACTCGGAAATGTTTTACTATTGGCCTATAGCCCTCACAACCTATCTCTGTAAAACCATGGAAAGGATGATCAATGATTGCCTAGTCTGGGTTCTTACAATCAAACAACCTTCTGTCTAATATCCAATGTGGATGTAGACAAAGCGTAGTACCCTAGATCATCTGGTGTGTTTTGATACCTACATAAGAAACGCATTAGCCAAAAATGAACATGTTGTGGCGATCATTTTCGATCTAGAAAACTCTTACGACACAACATGGATATATGGCATTTTAAAGGATCGTTTTGATATAGGGTTGACTTACTACCTTCATTTTAAATTTCTTTGATATAAAATTTAAAGTTCAGGTAAATTCAATGTTGTCTTACCCGTTTGAACAAGAAATGTGTGTTCCTCAAGGAAGCATCCTCTATGTTACTTTATTCAGAATTACAATTGATAGTCTTGAAAGAAAATATTGATGGTTCTTTGTATGTTAACAATTTCTTAGTTGTTATCGAGGAAAACACATGAATAATATTAAATGTCAACTACTGTTATGTTTAAATATAATAGAAAAATTGGCAATGGAGAATGGTTTTAAATTCTCCACTGCAAAAACTGTTGGCATACATTTTTGTATCGAAAAAAAACTTTATCCAGATCTCGAACTAACATTATATAACATGCCATAAATTGTGAAAGAAACTACTTTTCTTAGTTTCTTGGATTCGAAGCTCACCTTTCTTTCCTATGTTAAAATGTTAAAGAATAAATATCTTGAAGTCGTATCGACTGGGGTGCATAATGCGATATTTTACTCAATCTATACAGATCTCTGGTTTGATCGAAATCGGATTACAGTTGCTATTTTATGGTTGTAAATAGTTTGTATATAAAAGCAAACGAACATTCTTTGCATCAAAGATGAATACAGTTCGCTTTGCAATATGCAACCAAGTTTAAGGCTTATCCCGACAACCCGACCCACGACTGTGGTTTTAAACCTCTTTGTCAGAACATTTTCGAAAAGCATCCAAACAAAATTCAGCCTTTTGGCCTGCGGAATAAATCTTATTTGGAAAATCTAGATGCAAATTTAGAAGAAATTGCGGCAATCAAAATTCCACATAACCCCCTTGGTTAAATTCCAAGCCAGTATTTATTGATAATCTAAGAAAACATAGAAAATCCGACACAAACTCATTATCTATACAGCCACATTTTGCAGAAATAAAATCTTGTTACAATGACTATAGTGCGTTTTAAACGGATGTGTCAAAAAGATAAAGTTGCTCTTGTCGCTGTCTTCGGCGAGCGTGTTAAAACTCGTCGTCTCCCGTCTGCCTCAACTGTATTTACTGCTGAGGAGCAATCTATTCTTCTTTCGATGAAAATAGTTGCTTCGTCAGACGATCACAAATTTAATATCTGCTCTGATTCTCTGTCATGACTTTTTTGCTATTTAAACTTCTAAGTTACGAATCCTAATAATTTGAAAATTGTGCAAATTTACAAATCCCTTGTAGCTTTGGGTAAAGAGGTTGTGTTTTTCTGAATCCCAAGTCAGGTGGGAATCTATGGAAACACGGTCGTGGGCGAGGAGGCCAAAACGGCATTGAATAACGATACAACTAATTTCGTCATACCTTTTACTGATTTTAAAGCATTAGTTTTTGAATATATTTTTCGTCATTATTATCAATGACTGTTGGTTCCAGCTAATATGATCTTTCTTCTTATTTATCCGTTTTGCTATTTTTTATCGCGTTCACTTTTTATGATTTATTGTTCTGTCGTTTCATGATTTTTGACTGTAAGGCGTGATTTTATGTTATCGGTAATTTTGATTTCATTTTCCCTTTGATGTGTTAACTCAGTAACAACGTACTGGTACCAAATTTATTGGATGAGTAGGTAAATAACCGATAAGTTAGCAACTAAGTGTTGGCCTTAACCACTTAATTTATCAGTCAGTATGTAAATTATCCTTAAAAAGAATATAAGACATTGTGTTGTAAGGTTCTTCCTTTCAGCCTCACCTGATACTTGCCTCGAAAAAGTCTGTATCAAAAACACATTGTCAAATATTCCCTATCTTCGTTTAACAAACTGTAAAATCTTACAGCTAAACTTGCAACTACTACACACAAAAATGAAAATGTTACAAAGCAATTGCCAAAAATAAAAAAGAGGCATTTCAATTAATATTTATTCGAAGAATATTTTGTTCTTTATCGCATATATATTATATTCGATTTTGGATTATATATGCATTAATAGTATGTTCTTTTTCTGTGGCAGCCTGCGCAACATAATCCATCATCCTCCTTAGGTTCACATCCGGTACATAAAATGTCTTCGTGGGGATTCTTTATGGAACAACCCTTCGGTACATTACACCCCATAGCTTTGAACGTAAAAAGTGATAGTTAAGGTAAATGACATTTATAAATGTGATGATCTCATTTTCAAAATCGTCTGTACCTACATATTTGATTTATAAATCGTCCATCTCGGGACTGAATTCGGCTCAGTTTATACGACCACGGCTGCTGCACCTAGCATATAAGACGGAGTTATCAGTTGTAGTCTTCATCCGTTAGCTCAAAAAAGTAATCGTGTCATTTACCTAGTATACGATGCCATTGTGCCCGTAAAGCTTTAAATATAACGGTTTTCAAATTTAACTGATGAACAGAAATGGTTCCGTCAAGAATCTTTACAGTCTCATATAAAACAGGAAGGAATAATGTTGTTATAAAATAATATTAACAAAAATATAAATATATGGTTTAAATTCATTAGAATACTTACGCGGCACTGTCACTGTCGAATAAACAAAAACATTTTGTTCAATACCATGATTTACTACAAACCACTGTTCATGCTTTATCACATTACAGGAATGTAAAAACCACAGACAATAGTCAAATTTTAAAATAATTCATGGAAGATGTGGTTTATTATTGTTTTACCACTTGATAGCCATTAATGTTGCATTTTTTATCCCTTGCTGTCGCACCGTTGTCAACAAA
Organism: Limnoperna fortunei; assembly: GCA_944474755.1. Taxonomy (NCBI): domain Eukaryota; kingdom Metazoa; phylum Mollusca; class Bivalvia; order Mytilida; family Modiolidae; genus Limnoperna; species Limnoperna fortunei. Next base: position 27,871,617 of record OX104121.1, read on the forward strand.
ATGACGAACCAAAGCCTGCATGAATTAGTTCGATTCTACTATGGCAATTACTGTAAAATTAGGTAGGATATTAACAGTACTTCTGTAAAGAGATACAGTACTTGTGATTTGTATGTCAACATATGTGTCTGCCGCATAAACGTCTACATCGTAAAATCAAAAGCGCATTCATATTTTTCATTCATAATAGGACACGTATATCATCTTTTATCAACCACATTTCGATTTTGATCAGGATAATCAGTTGACCTTTACGCATCCGCTTTCCAGTGGAAGTACAGTTTTGTAATTGGAAGTTCAAGACACACCCTCCCCTTTAGGTTTTGCTTATATATACATTTTTTTACGATGGTTGTGGTTTCAAAGCGTTAAATGCATTTCATATGAATTGTGTAATTTTCACATGTTTCAATGTAAAATAAAGTAAAATTTGCAAACGTGTGTTGATTGTCTACAAGCCTTAAAAAAATAGGAATACCATAACTTATTTGTCATATATTATTAGTTATTCTCTCTAAGAATAATAATGTCATTCATTAATTACCATTCTCGTAACATTGAGTACCTGAAAAATATAGGTTTTAACATGTTAAGTCACTGTGAATAATTCTAGCATTAAATTTTAAATTAACTATTATAAAAATATCATATTTAAATTTCTATTGACATTTGTACATAGCTAATCTTATTTTTAATTAACTTTGTTTGAATAAACTATATGGTGGCTACATAGCAATAAGCGATTACTTGATGTAACAAAAAGTCGGAGTATGTTTGATATAGAGGAAAGAAATATTCTTGAGTGTAAATTAAGAGCCTATGTATTTTCATATGGAACTAACTTGCATTATTTAGAAAGTTAAACGTTTGTATAATTTGTAAGATGTTGAAGAACATCTATCACGAATATTAACTTAAGGCTACGTGGACAACAATTAGCAGGACGTTGTTATCCTTGTTTTACAACAAGTCTACATAATTATTATTTGATTAAGGATTTTTTTTGTAACTAACAATTTTGTCACGTGCTACGAATCATTGTTGGCACTTGTTTATGTTCTAAAAGCATATGTAGGAAATAAGTCAGATTTGAGATAAAAAGAAAATGAGATTGGGAGGGTGGACTTTACGGTACCTTTATTTTAGTTTACGTCAGGACCATTTTATTTTGCATGTAATGCATGATGTGTAAGGCAGAAAAAGAATATAAAAGCCTTGATTAACTGTTATGCAATCGATATACATTTACAAGCAACAATTTAGATCTGATATTAAATCCTATATTGAAATAAATCATCAATGGTCCAATTAACTTACCATATACTTCTTTAGCTACAACAAAAATCAATTTATAACATTTAAACATGTGCAACACAATCCAAATATTGCGAAATTACAATGCATATACACTTCATTTAAAATGTATTTTAGACACCTGCATATCAATTAGTACCAAATATTAAGTTGTGTAATCAAGGGGACGTATAAAACAATCTAACACTTAATCAATAAAAAAATAAATATTACCGAAAAGCTGTAAGCACAATCTAATTAAAATTAAATCTTTCACTTGCTCCCCCCCCCTTTTTGCTATGGTCGCTGCGTGTAGATCTAACAACATCCAATTACAGGTCACGTCAGGGGTCATATGCATAGATTTTTCGTTAGCCAATCAAAATCGAGCTTGGCCAATCTTAAGGTATACATTCGGAACATCGGCAAATCGGGATTTTCCATTCGACGCCAAAGTGTACCAAATGTATTACAATGCGTCAACAAGATTGTTACCGGAGATGTAAACAAACCAAATTGAAGCAAATTTTCTTACAAATATGGAATCTACTGAATAAAAAAAGTTGCGAAAGTTGTACATACAATTAAAATCACAATGTGGTTTTTATTTGTGGAGTTTCATTCGTGCAAATCGAAGCTACACCAGCCCATTTCACCAGTCGTACCAGGACCAGGTGGAACATGAAATCGAACGGAAGCATTTTTACACACTGGAATCGGACTGAAATGCTTTGTATTATTAAAAATGAAGGAAGATGTCCCCAGTTACAAATCTAATTGACAGACTCCAATTTAAATTTAAACTGTCACCAACGAAGATATTGATGGAAAAAACAAAAAAGGCTTTTGGATCATGCGGTTTATATCGGCCTGCATTATAGTTTAAACTTGGATAAATACGTATTATTTTAACCAGGAACAGTAAATTTCACGCAGAAATGAAGATTTCTTTAAAAAATACGAAGGAAGTGGAAAGGACTTAGTGACAAGAAAACCAAGATGGTCATTAAAATGCTATGATTGCCTGAGTCAAATCTGTTTGGCAGTGCCTATATATGACTTGTTACTTTGTGTAATGTTACACCATCATAAACTAAAGGAACTCATTTATTGACTTAGAGATCACTCTAGACATTATTCATTTTTAATTGTTTACAATTACAATTATGACAATAAACATAACACCTTACCTAAACTTTGTGTTCATATTTGAAATGCTTCAGCATGTTCAGTTACTGAAATTTCTTCCACTGAACCATGTAGCTTACACACTGGTTATAGAAAAACTTTCGGCATATCCTTTTTACTTTTCCCATTTGAAAAAAATAGTGTTCCAGGTGTGGTTTTATTTCAAAATCATAGTAGGGTATGTTTTCCAATTTGAATTTTTGTTTTTCTACTTTCATCAAATTCATGACCTTCAGTTTGTATTAGGAACCAAAGTACCCAACAGAAAACCTCAAACCTTCTGCTGACTTGTGAATTAAGGTAGTCTTATACCACGTAATCAATTGTAGATTCAAGAGTCAACCCCTGTTTGACTTTGCTAAAAGGAGGAAACATTTAATTATAATTTGATTGAGTCAAGTTTTTATATTTCTTGTTACAAATGTATACAAATGAATTATAGGCCAAAAAGACCAATCCAGAATGACTACCTTAAAAAGCAGGCACAGGTGGAAGGATTCCTAATTCTCCTTTAACAGTGTTTAAGGTAAACTAAAGTTGTAATATTCATGTACAACATGTACATTACTAAAATGTGCAATATGTCAAATGAATGTTAAATATATGCCTATACTAGTTTATATTCCACAATAGTAGTCAAATGCCCCAGTCTCTGGCTTCAGTGCATCCAGTATTAGTCTACATTATTTGCATTTTATCATGCAGGGTTCACAACAGGCTATTCAAGGGCGGTGCTCCTCCACTCTTGAATTTGTTTCCTCCACCCTTGAATTTTGAGCTTCATACTAAAAGTTTGACTTTATTCTTTAAAAAATGAAGTTTTTAAATACAAAAATACATGTATATTGTGACTGGTAGCAAAAACACAAGTGGGAAAACAAAAACAAAGACTGATAACACTATTATGAATAAATAAATGTCACTCTAAAATTTTTATGAGTAAGGAAATGGATCATCTTCCGACTTGCACCACCCTTGGATTTTGAGCTGTGGTGATCCCTGTCATGTACACCTGTTGGGGACATACATGTACAGATTTTTGGCTCGTTGTTTTGTCCACCCAACCTCAGGTTTACCTTTGCACTGAAGCATTGTTTAGGAAGATGATGTCACATCTTTATGATACTTAGCACACAGTTACAACATAATGATATCTCTTCACCGGCAAATTTTTATAGTGTTTTGCCAAATATTTTCTAGCTAGAGTGAACTTGGAGAAGAAAAATGAGTGTGTTAACCAATATGTGTTAATCCAGACTTAAATGTCATCGATACACATTTTCTCATTTTCAAATTGTATTCGGGTGTATTTACTAGTAATTAGAGCCAGACTTGACAGAAATATTGCTTTCAATTGGTAAAGTACAATGTAGTATACACAAGTGCAATTCTTTCTACTGGTCTGGAGTATCTTTGATATGTGCATTTCTTATCTTTAGGGGTCTTGGTCTTCTCTTGATTACAGAGCCCTTTATTGTGGCTGAGTGATTAACATAGTCATTTTACTTTTGATCAAATGCCTGTCACTACTGAGGTTCTGGGTTCGAGTTTCACTGTGGGAGGGTGTGCTCAACTCCAATTTTAACTGACAAGGATTTCTAGTTTTCTTGTTTTTATACCAATTATTGTCATGGTTACTTAGGAACTGACCTAATCCAATAGCTTTAATGTAGTACTTATCATAAGCTTCCACTAGACAAAATTTGATTTACCTAGGACTTAAGCTTACACAGATATAAAATATATAGTGTTTATGTAGTCGCCATTCCTATGTTTTGACTCCCACAGGCAAGACAATAAAAACTGGAAAATGATATAATTGAAAATTTGTGGAAACTGACGTTAAATCCCAGTTGGTTACATGACTGTTAACACTAGGGTTGCAGGTTCGAGTCTTATTATGGGTGTGCTCAAATCTAAACACAATTTACAAAAGGTCATGGTTTTCATCATGGTACTTAAGATTGCTCCACCAATTAAACTGGGTGTGACTATATAACTAACAAATTGCTGAAAGTGGCATTAAATACCATTCAAATACACAAACTAATTTCTACAAGAAAATTTGGTATGGTTGTTGATAATCATAAAGGTACATACAATTAAATGTATTTGATCGTCAAGTAATACTGAAGATTTGTTTTCTTCATCTTTATAGCCAGACTAGTTGTACTCTTGTTTATCATCATCAGACTCCATACCGACATTAGAATCAGATGAAACATATGTTGCATTATTTGCAACTGCATTTAGCAGGCATTCCACTTTTATTTTATTCCAAGGTCTTTAGTTCAGATGTACATTGCATTTATAAAATTGTTTGTCAAAAAACTATCATACAACAGTTTTTGTTTTCAGAATATTTTTTAATTTCAAAGTCAGTTGATGCAGATGATAATTTTATATAAAATAAAAGCAACTGAAGAATTCCAATTTCTTCCTGTCCATTGTACATGTATAAAACATGTATATCCCTTTGAAGTGCAATAGATTTTGAAAAATAGCATTCTTTAAGGTACTGTTATCCATCCACAGTGTATAAGTCATGACACTGATATCTTAATATACTGTTAATTTTTTTTTCTTTCATCTCTTTTAACTCTTTTGTGAGTATTTGTGTGTAGTACATGTAGCACTTTGGACCAGAACAGAAAAGCCAGTGATGATCATCTTCTTCCCTGTTTAAACAATTGAAAACATGAGAAAATAAGAGCAGTCGCTTGGAAGAAAATAAGAACTTAAATTTTCTATAACATCGGTAAAGAAGAAATTCTTTATGTGTATCAAGTTTATTCCCGATTATTCAGTCAACTGCATACCTTTACTGGAAATGGTTCAATAATTTTAATTCAAAGTTACAAATTGATTAGCACCTTTAATCATACATGTAGCCAATGAACCAAGTTTACAAGCTATCCTTATGCTGTTATAAATCAAGGTACATGTATTTATCTAAACAATGGTCACATCATAAATGTAAAGCATATTTAGTATTGTGAATAAATTTAATTGCAAATTTTTTTAAACTGCATGTCACTGCACTCTTTTCAATTCTTGATTATTAATATTGCATTTTAATTACTTTCATACAGAATATAAGAATGCATCCATGTGGTGAGGTTACTTATAAATAACAACCCACTTTATGAAGATCTGTACAAGTTGCAACTTTTATTTACAAGATACATTGTACTAGTAGATTAAAAAAACAAGATGTAAACATTCCACTTACCAAGTTGGCATCATGTGTGAAACTCATCTAATTTGAACAGAAACTTGGAACTTTTGAAAATTGCTTCTCCATACAGGGTCACCAGATAGACTCGGTGCTGCGCAAATGATATCTTTAAATCTGTCTTTGATATTGTGATTCAGAAATCTGAAATGAATTTGTTGATAATGTTAATTTATACATGTATTAAGTGACTTGAATAACTATTTAACTATTTTATTTGTAGCATTGATTTTCACACACCTTTTTATGGACAAATAATTTTTAGAACAAAAAATCCACAACGTTGTTTTACAAATGAGATGGCGTTTCATAAGTGGTGATCAATGTACCTTAAAATTTTTTCTGACACTCTCAAGCCATGAATGTCAATTAAAACTGGAGCAATAGAAAATATGATGACTAATGCATGTCTACTAGTAGTTTATTGATAGTTTTTTGTCAAATGTTTAATATTAATTCCCCTATCAATCTCCTAACCACGTTAGTTACATGTTTTATATACTAGTACTATTTTACTGATACCATGTTGTATGTTCATCGTATGTAATTCCCCTCCCCCTTTTTTCTTGTTAAAAAATTCGCTCCTTATTGTGAAAAAAGTTCATATTTTCGTATATAATTTACGTACTGACCTTTCTATGCTGCCGTTCAGTTTTGAACTTCTGTTTACTTGATTCTCCACAAGCAATATCAACAGCAGACCAACATCTCTCAAATAATAGCGCAATGACGATTTGTTCATCTTTTTCTTCATTGGAATGTAAATGATACATATTGAAGTGGAAAGAATTTCCCTAACGCTTTAGGAAGAACGGCAACGCAACCATTTCCTTCTCAAACAATCCAACATCATTCTTTGAGTTCTCGAGTACTAAAATAGTTTGTAAAACTTTTCAGACCGCAAAAATGCATCGGACATCGCCATTTTGACACTAAAGCCTAGTGTGATATACAAACCAGTATTTGATTGGTCGAATCACTCAACTCGAACTAAAATTTGATTGGACGATCAAGATTAAAAATTTTGAGCCCTGACGTGACCTGTAATGCGATGTTGTTAGATCTTACAACGCAGCGACCTATAACAAAAAGGGGGAGCAAGTGAAAGATTTAATTTTAATTAGATTGCTGTAAGCATACCTCAAAATGAAAATGCTTGCCTCATTTTCTGCAAAACCCTACTCGGGTATTGGATAGAGTAAATTGGAAAACATTTTAGCAATATAAATTGCCAGTAATAATTGTAACTTAAGTTTTTGACTCCTTCGTTCTTGCACATTTTGTACTTTATATTCAATTTACCTAAAGACTTTTAATTAAAATATCTTGTCACTGTGAAGGGTTCTAAAAGTATATAACACTCAGCATAATTTTAGGTCCTTACCCAATACCTCATACTGTAATTTCTGAGCATTCAAATTTATATGCCTTTTTCTTTGGTTGCTTCATTGTTTTTTGACTTGTTTTCGTATTGAATTACTGTAATACTGTTCTAGTATTAATATTAAGCTCCAAATCAATCTATCATTCAATAATACATTAAAACCTTTTTAATATGTAATAAAGAATATCGTCAATCAAATAAATTTGAAATACCATGTATGCTTTGAATACATATACTTTCAGTAGAATTTCACAACGAATACGTAATAATTATTCTCACCTAAAAACACGAGCGGGGTCCAGGTTGCCTCAACGGCGCATACGTCGCAAACATCGGGATTATTAGGAAAACACACTTTAAAACATAAACATGTAGTTCAATGGTTTCTCACTTTATATTTGCAAAGAACAATTACACAAACTTTCAGAATAAATATATATGTTTTTTTTATAAATCACATTGTCTGAAGATGTTTAATTACATTTACAAAGCAAAGTCTTGGGTCAATCTTAATGACGTCATCATACAGGAGTAAACTATATTGTTGGACAAAAAATCATAAAACAAGTGTTTTGATTGAATAAAAACATCTGACCTTAGAATTTAGTTCCCCTACTTGCATCCCCCAAAAAAATACATTCACAACAGAAATAGCAGTTTTATCACTCTTTCCTTTAACGCAAGATTCAGTGTCTTTCTTAGAAGATGTACTTAAATGGTTTTCCTATACAGCTTTGACGTTCGTTAGAAAAAAGTTTGCTATAGTAACCATTTACCCTGTAATGAAGTTTCCCGTGACACCAAGCACTCATAAACGGTTGCTTGCTTCACCGAATAGTTTCTTCTGTACTATAATTCTTATAAATCAAGACAACATGAATTCCTTGTGCAATTTTGCCATTGATTTGTTGGTTTTAACAGGCGGTAATGTTTCTTTAATCCCTTAAATTATTCAAATTTAGCAAAAACTTAAAGTTTCCTGTCCGTCCTTGCATTATATAATTTTCTGGGTCGTCTCCTACGTTGTCCATCACGAAGTTAGGAATTACGACACCGAAGGCACCTTTGAATAGTAAATGCAATTTTCCAACTTCTGCCATTTTTACTATCAGTTTTATTTTTCGGTACTTAACACTTTACCTTTGTCAGCCATTACGCAGAAGAATATAATAGCCTAATTAATTAATTAGAGCGAAATGTTTTACACTTGGGAAATTATAGGGAATACAATACACTACCTCATCTGACTTGAAGGTTGGGTTCACAAATAAAAAATAGCAAAATTTAAAACTATTAACATTAGTGATTGGAAATATTCGATATTGGGAGAAAATTTATAACAGCCTGGAAAATTGATCTTTAAAGAAAATTGAACGGGGAGGTCAGACATTTTGTCATTGTCATAAAAAGTTAGTAAATTATTCCAAAATTTTCGATTACTTTTGAACACACGACGTACACTTTTTTATTTTATTCTATGTGCTAGTAACGTAGCTTTACATTTCGCGTTGCACATATAGGATATTTATTGCTAAGGTTACCATATCGCAAAATACTTGCGGCGCTTCTGTTGGCAAAAGGAGAAAAGCGATAACTATAATTTCATTCCTATTTGCGTAAAATGTTATTTAATAAAATGTTAAAGTATAAAAAATGCTTTGACCTAGTTGGGAATGATTTTATTCATACTGATTATCCCAATGCTTATTCACTTAAGTGACGCCATTTTGAGGAAAATCTTTTTACAAAATCGTTTTTATTACTTGCCATTATGACGTCTGAGTTATGGTTATTATATTGTTTTCAAATAGCTTGCTGTTCGTACTCACCCCATGGTTTCACGTATAAAATCACTACAAAACCTTTAATTGGATCCGTAGCCATTTGCTTAATGCAGCGATATTCTGTGTTATTGCGGCTGAAACAACAAAAATATCAGATATTGATATGACGCCGGTGCCTCAGCTGATCTGTACTAATATTATTTATTCCTGTTTCGATTTACCAAACGTTAATTTTAAGTCCGCAAAAATTATAAAACCAATCAGGACGATATTTTCGTTCTTTGATTTTACGCTTATATGACGTAATGACGGAGTAAATTATGGGTTTATTGGGTTTTTAAAGATTTTTGCGTGCAACTATGTGATATTTTATGATCAAGACAACGAAATGGTTCAGATCTAACTGGTCAGTATTATTGACAGATATGGTTTGGTGGTTGTTGACAGCGTACAATAATATATACCTAAGGTTCTTGATTAAATAAATTTTAATGAAATTCAGATTGTTACAAGACAATTAGGTATTTACTTCATGTTCAAGAAATCTTAATTACATCAATTTTAGTTTTGCTTGTTAGTTTGATGGTGTTTAACGCCACTTTCAGCAATTTTGTCAGCTATCATGGCGTTTTTGGGGAGGAAGCGGAGTGCCCGGAGAAAATCCCAACCGGTGGCAGGAAAACTGGCAATCCTTGTCAATTAAGATTGGAGTTGAGGACACCCTACTTGCAGTGAGAATCGAACTAGCAATCTCAGTGTTGACCAACCACGCGATCAGTAGTAGGCGAACTACCTTAACCACTCTACTACTGAGGCCCCCATCAATTTAAAATATTCAGAAATCTTTACAAATAAAAATTGCAAATAAAGTGTATTATAAATGGTTTATAAAGTATGTAGTATCGTATAAAGTTCATGAGTGTTTTAAATGTGTGTAGTATAAGAGAAATTTGTAATAGGTTTCATAGAAACAGTTTTGAGAAATAATAAAATGAACATTATAAATGGGTCCGGCGTATATAAGAGACGTGTGAGAATCTGCCCCTTTATGTCTCGAGTTTTTATATTCTTTTATGTCATCTTAACGACCCTTTTGCCTATTCCGCAGTTATCATTATGAAACTTTGTACATTCTATATATGTCATAACCAGTTCAGAAATTTGAACCCATTTCTGGCTTCTACACATTGCGCATAGTCATCATAAATTTATAACCTCGACCATTTTGACATCATTTACATATGCTATTAACATACATCAATGAATATTTTCACATGACAATAATTCCATGAAAATAATATAATCCTAACAAACAAGACATATAATGTACTATAATACAAAATTAAATTTTTTGTGAATATTTCTGGGTTTGTTTTTTTAAATAATGTTTGCATAATGTTCTAATTTAACAAATTGTAGCTTAAATTTATTATACCCCGTAAACTTGTTTGTGGGTATATAGGAATTAACCTGTCTGTCTGTCCGTCTGTCCACATCCCTTGTAAGCGTAATTCCTCCAAAACCGCATGATGCAATTAAATGAAACTTAGCATAAGGGAAGTACATTACATGTAGATGTGCAATAAGGATTTTTATTGACCTCGGATATCATTAAGGGGAGATAATTGAACTTGAAAGCGAAGCAGACGTATCCCTTTGTGAACGTGCTCACAGTCCACCATTGTTTCTCATTAAAATAAATGTATGATTTTATAATCAACCCGCAGTCTTTGAGAAAGTCATGATATTTTGTTAAAGTAGTTCAACAGATTTAATGAAACTTTGCATGCTTAAGAGGGAGTAATGTGATGTTAAAAAAGTAATTGGATGCTATTTTAATAAAATGGTGTCAATTGGCGTTAGAAATAACACAAAGCATCAAGCCACTTTCGTTTAATCAATCTCCAAAAATTAAGCATGGTTTTAAACCATTACTAATGTCTTATGTTATTTCTTTTCAAATTGCAAACCAAATTTTTAGTTAGTTTTTGCTATCTTATGAAAATTCACACTCAAATGATGACAATAAAATTGACAAAAATGCAAAACTATTGTTGTTCATGATCACATGAAATGAACCTTTGAAGTAATGCTTTATGTTCTATAATCAATTTTACCTACTGTATAATTTTTTTTGCTGGACCATTATTGCATACCGTCATGACAACCATTCTATAATATGATTACCCAAACAATAGAGACTTTCTTTATACGAATTATGTTTATTTTTCTACTGATTAACCGCTATAAGCAAAATTAAGGTTAAATATACATGTATACATGTAGTAATTAATGATAAACAAACAAAGCTTGCATCTTTATTTACATTGCAACAATAAATGAAGAAATTACAGGTTATTTTCATGATGTTTTTTCTAATTTTCAAACTCATTTGTATGTTTTCCAAAGATTCCAACTAAATATGATTTGGACAATGTTGCAATAAGAATGAATAAGATTAGTTACGTGAAAGCACAACCCGTCATTAAATATTCACTTCTTTTACAGCTGTATTACTGGGTTATATAGAAAACTGCAACCATATTCAGTGTTTTAGCATCACCTCCAATTATCTTCCATTTTGTACATTTTTATTTTCTCTAAACCACAATCAAATGAGTCGCAACCAAGTGATTTATTGAGGGTTGGTATTAATTTATCATTTCTGCGGACTGTCAACAAATAACCAATTCATAAGCCTTTACACCAAATGATCCCAATACACATTGTAAGAAATCAATGAAACTGCTGAAACTGCTTGGTGAATTTTTCTAATTATGTTTGCTTTTAGTTGGAAAACAATATGACAATCTTTGCTTAAAATGTCCGTGGGCTTAGACTTTAGGTTCTTATATAAACGTCTTTATGATAAAAAAATTAATGAAAAAGAAATTAGTATGGAGCTCATCAACCCAAGTTATGAAAACCAAAACAAAAATTATCTTTATTTCTATAACGAAAAAAGGAAAGTATGAATTGTAACTTTATGTAAACACTGTAATGCGTGTATTGTTTAAATAACTCATAAACATTTATTATAGTGAAACACTTACTATTTTTGTGAGCTGCAAATTTATTTGAAAGAACTATAAAATATTGCTCTATGATTATATGTAATATCCTTTACATAATTTTTGACTTATTTATTCTGCACATATTTGTTTCATAGATTAATATTACATTTTCTGCAGTTTGATTAACTTTGACTATAAAACAATGGTGAACAAATATGAATTTTTTGTTGTTGAACCAATAAAAAATTAATATTTTATAATATCAATAAGATAACAAATTTATTGAAAAAACTGGGAAAAGTTACCACATTGCAGTATGCTCATCTATACCTCACATCTTTTGTAAGGCAATTGTATGCCATCATTTAATAACACTATTAGAGAACTACAAGACAGGACAAGTGATATAAGAATATATTCACTGGAGAACATTCTACATTGATATTTAAGGAGTGCATATGCATATTGTAGCTGTTTGAAGATAGAGGCTTTATATGGTTATCTCGCCTTTTTTATTTTGTGCAGTGATTTTTTTTCATTACAAAAAACCAAAACTTTACCCTTTTTCAAGACATAATATGATTTTGTAATTAGTTGTCTCTGTTCAAATTTTAAGCTTTTAAATGTTATGTTTTCATGGAAACAAAGTGCAAAAGCAGAAAAACTGGTTCTGGTAGTGCCCAATCATCACATATACCATTATCGAAATCGGTTGATCCCCTTATACACATCTTTGAATGTTATTGGGTGTTAAAATATGAAATGAAATATTATTATCAGAAATCAACCTTGCACAATACCTATTAAATAAAGTATACAAGATGTTAGCGTAAATGTTTTAAAAATTACACAATTAACAAATTAAAAGAGACAAAATACAACTGTAGAGAAACAAATAATTCTGTAAAATAATTATTGAGGTTTTACATGTACCGCGGATATCAAAACTTACCGCTGAATAAAGAAGGGCCCGGATCTCATATAGCACTCCTGAACTTCTCCTTCCACTGTTGCCACTGAGGGGTGTTCACACGATGCTTTGCCAGTTATTCCTTTGACAGGAAGGAGAGTCACGTAGTTTTCATTCACTTGTCCAGGGCATTGATAAAAACACAATCCTTCAACTGTTTAAGGAATTAGGAAACATAAATTACACACGATTAACAGTAATCAAAATAGATGAACATAAAAAGCAACACTAAACATATGATTGCTAAATACATACTTTCGTTAAGCAATCATTCATTCATTTACTTACTTCATTTCGACAACAAGTTATCAAATTTGAAGACAAATAAAAAAAAAATAGTAAAGAAAACATTATGAATTTAAATAGGAAGACATTTTTGGAAAAACACGTGTCTCATATTTAGTTGTCAAAATAATTATTTTAGAACTACTGCATATACTATTGGTCTAATAGACAAACAGCAAATTAAAGAATGATACAGCCATTATACCAAACAAAAGGGTTACACAAATCATTATTAACAGTGATTGCTGTTATTTGTAAGTAAAATGCTGATAATGAGACTTTATTTGCAAACGCGAATTAAAAAAACATATTAAATGTTATAGATTGAAAAACACAGACGAATGGTTTAGAACACATGTTAATGATTGTGTTTTTTATTGTGAACTTTGTATGTATTGCGTAATTCTAAATGTACCGCTTTAGTGGATGTTTCGAACAAGAATTTTATACTAAACATTAACGATCGATTGTTAATTGCATTCATACTTCGACACTCGTTTTAACATTAAAAATCTGATTGCAACATTCGGAGAAAAACTTTTGGTGAGTTCGAAAACTGAAAGAGCAGCCCCCCGAAAAATACTAAATCCAACTGACTTTACCTTTGCATTAGGGAGTTGGTAACCATAGTTGTATAAACAATACATTCGCAGTCTTTTACTAAAAACGACTTTAGGATTCACAATTTAGTTTTAAATGCAAAAGCAAAATACACACTAGTTAAATTCAGAATTGTATGACAAATTGTACTAACACAAATTACATGTATATTCAGAAATTGTGTCACTAATACAGAGGATTGTTTGCACATTTGATTATTTGCGAGTCGTAGTATGTTATTGGGTTATCGTATCAGTAACTTCATTTTATGTCTACTATTAAAAGCTCATAATGTAAAAAAAGTATGTTTATCCAAATCCGAAATTTTCATCGTCCTATATTCTTTATTGTTCGGTCGGTTTCCGTGTTATTTGTATACTTATTTGTTGAGTTGTAATTGTGCGGAATAATTCTCGCTTAATAAAAAATCAATTAATTTATAATCTGAATGTTAAACGTGTGGTTGATTGTTACATCAATTCAACATTTTATTCTTAAACCTTTATTCACAATAGTAGTTCCCAAACATTCGTGGCATTGTGACAGCTTACTGAACATTTTTTCACAAGAAGCATGTCCTTGAGCAATGTCAGTTTATTTTTATTAATATTTGTTAGGATCAGTAAAGTTATGTTCTGTAATTGTATTAAGTTCTGTATGCAATTACATATTCTTAACCAGTTATGCAATACATGTCTTTTTTTTTTTTTTTCTAAAATAGACAATTCTTATAAAAATCTGTCTAAATTTACTATTATTTAATAATAATATATTTTCTGAAGAAAACTAATTTCAATATCTCAATAAATAACAACAGGTCAAAAATAAGGACGGGACATATATTCACCTTGAGTAAATCCTTACATTTTGTGCATTGCTCGTTAATATTGACCAGTAAAAATTATTATATGCTAGATATTATATTTCTAAGAGCGGTAGCTCCCATAAAACGTCACTAAAATTAGTTTTGAGAAAAACTAAATCGGTATTATGGATCATATATTTTAGGTAGAAACATAATTTCAATATCTTAAAAAACAAACGTAAAAAATCCGGCGATTACATATTTTTGACCTAGAAGATAGTCAAACAAGTTTATGCATAATAACTTTGAGATAAATACTGTTTGAAATTTCTCTATTTTTTGTTCGAGATAATTATTGTAAAAGAATATTAAATGTCGCCAAAATGTGTATATTTTATACTAAATTTTAACAAAACATTGTGCAAAAATCATTTCAAAAACCTTAACAACTTAATAAGGGCACATATTACCACACGACTTGATTTTTTACCTTGAGGTAGGCCTAACAAGATAAACCTAACCTGCAGGCAGGGTATGACTTTGCATTAAATATGTTTTAAATTACGTGCATCATTTGCTAGATACATGAATTCTAAGAGTGATAGCTCTTACAAAATTTTGAAACTAGTAGGACGTCTTCATGTTTTTTACCTTGAGGAATTTCAAAAGGCAAACAATAACATTACGAGTTGACATGATATGACTTTGTTATAAAATATTTGACTGTATTAAATGAAAGATATGCAAATACTAAGAGAGGTAGCTCCTATAAAGTCCAAATTTACTCGTATTTATTAATAAGCCATTTTAGGTAGAGAAATCATTTACCTAATAGAAAACTGAAGTCTAAAATAAGGACAAGACTTTGATTTTTACCATGAGGAGTATCAAACAATAAAACATTAGAAGATCACGCAATATTACTTTGCAATAACACCTGAAGAATTGCCTCTGTTATTTGCTAAATATAAACACTCTACGACAGATGACTTCTATGAGATATCACTAAACCTTGTCGCACAATTTTCTCGTAATTATTAACAAAACATGTTGAAAAAAGAATTATTTCCATAATTAATAAATATATAAGTTCAAAATCAATGTGCCGCATGGTTTTTGACTTTAGGCAGGCCTAACAAAGTGAACATAACATTACTTTGCAATAATTTTTTTTTCATCTTTTGTATTATTTGCTAGAGATATGCTTTATAGGAGTGACAACTCATATCAAATGTTTACAAAACGTGTCGCGACATGTCTGGTTTACCATTTATTACAAATAACACATTTTAAAAACAAAAATCATTTCAATATACAAAAAAACGGTAACAAATTAGGATGTGGCATGTATTGTTTTTTCTACATTGAGAAACTTTAAGTATTTTAAACATTGCAATCTGACAGAGTTGCATTCTTAGAGGCATATTTAATATAAAAAGTTTGCTAAAACTTGTTGCAACATGGCTAAATTTACTCGTAATTATAAATAGAACATTTTAGGAAGCACAATCATTTCAATATCTTCATATAAATAACAAAAGATAAAAATAACGACGCAATATGTTTGTTGACCGTGCGGATACAAGTCGACATCTTACAACTTTGAGATAAATATTTGTGTATTCTTTTGTGTTATATGCTTAAGATTGGCATTCTTAGAGAGATAACTCTTAATTTCTTTAAATTCTTTATGTTTAGATTTACTCGTAATTAATAATAGAGCATTTCGGAACAAAAATATTTCAATTTCTAAGAAAACAGTAAAGGTTAACAACTAGTACATGACCTTGACGTTGTGCACATGTTCAAGATAAATTGTCACTAAGGTCAACGGTGAAGACATCATGCCTCTAATATCAGTAGTTAATGAGCTATGTGTGAAGAACTAATAAATACTTCATTTTAATAGATATAACTTGCATCTACATCGTATACTAGTATAAGGCATGCGTTTTGGCATGTAATGTCTGCTTCGTTAAGCTCAAAACCAAATGCTTTAAGAGATCAAAAACAAGTCCTTAAAATTGCATTCGCACGTGGAATTTTAATTAATTAATTTAGTTTATCAATATAAAACATTAAAGTTCCCATAAAGTATTAAATGGTTTAAAATTCAAGAATAAATATTGATTTAATTTCTGAGTTCTGTGACAACTTTCACATTTATAACTTGTTTTTTAATCATATTCCATATTCAGAAAGCATCCTGTTTTTCATGTCTAAAAAGGAGTGAATATACAATAGCAATTTTAGTATAACTAATAGCAACGTTCTAAAGTGATGTTAACTTTTTGTGACGCCTTACTAAGGCTGAAACTTTTAATTACCTGCTTCAGCTTGTGTTCAATATTAATTTCTGTATAACCTCTCCGAAGAGCTTTCTAACATACAAGTACGTACCAGTAAGTCCAGACGATCTTACAAGCTTTGTTACTATAGAATAAGTCACTCTTGTTTAAACATCATACGATGTGGAAAGTGTCAATTTAGACACAGTGAGCAAATAAACGGAAACATAACTCAGGGCAAGAAGGTGCATTTAAAATATAACTGTACAGTACAAAAAGATTCAGTTTTGTAATACGAGTGTGTGTTCGTAATATGTGAAATATGTTAGAATGACTGTATTAAAAATAGCATCTTTATGTTAAGTGGAATGGTTTGCTTTGACTTTATTGATTTCTCTGAAAATTGTCCTTTAAACGCACGAATAAACCTGTGAATTTTCTACATCATCCTAATGAACAATGACTCGTGATCTATGCTAAAGTGTGACACAAAATACTATGAAATATGATGGCTATTAATCTATAGTCTTGTGTTATTTCTGAAGATAAACGTTCATGTGTTGCGAAAGGTAAAAGTAGCAGCACAAACTTTAATAGGCCAAGGAATTTAACTGTTATCCAAGTATCATAAAACAGAATATAACATTAATATTACAACATTCTTATGTTTGTTTGTTAGTTTGCTTTTTAGAATGTTGTTTAACGCCACTTTTTTCAACTTTTCAGCTAAATCATGGCGTACAGTTTTTATAGAGGGAGGAAGCTGGAGTAACCGGAGAAAACCCCGGACCTTCGGTAGGAAAACTGGCAGTCCTTCTGGCGGATTGGAGTCAAGCGCACACGACCTAATTCTAATTAAATCTATTCTAATGAAAATTTATAATGATATAAAACGGTTTGCATATATGTTACCAAGTATACAAAATGTTTTTTTTCAAAATTCAAAATTTGAGTTATGGAAAACAAACTTGCAAAAACTAAAGCAAAGAACTTTATGACATGCTATGTTAAAGATTTAATTTTAATTTTGTTTCCAATACTTTGAACAGATTTCATTTTTTCCAATAATAATGTAATATAATATATTACATATACATAAATAGTGCATAATTAAAAATTATATAGACTTTACGAAAAGAAACTAATTCAATATATCTTTGTTATATTTACATATATTTCTTCTAAATTCTCGAAACAACCACCAAATGGTTGTCCTCTTAGTCATATCAACATTCCTCAAATATCAATCATCTTACCAGAATCAAGAGGTAGGAAAACTTCTTTCAATGCAAGAATTTGCTTGCAAATATCTGTGTTGACATTTCTATATGGTTTGGCTTTTCCGTGATGGGATGGAATTTGGCATGACGTCTTAGGGCGCCAATATATTCCTAAGTTGCCCTGTGGTATGGACACACATTAAAATCTTGATGGCCTTAAAAAATTCCAACTCGTGAAAGAATCAAACATCCTTCATTGTCTGTTAATTTCACTCCTATTCTTCGTAAATACGAGTAAACTGGTTTTTTACATAGTGCTATTAAAACTTTTGATGGATTTGAAGGTATGGTCGAAAAACCTCATGGTAATTGAGAAAATAGTCCAACAGAACAAATGTGCATGTTGTAATTATTTCTTCACGGGAGCTGACATCTTGGATTGGTGCATTGAAAGTTGAGTAATTTTAGCAAAGGGAAATAACTCAAACTAAAAACAATTACCTACATTTGCAATTTTCTAACAGCTTTACCTCTGTTTAAATTGAAAAACACAAATTTTTTACAGTTATTTTTGGTAATATTAATTTGTGCTTTTAATTCATTAATTTTTTTCACGTATGTTTTCTTGCATTTTAAAAATTATTTGTAGAATAAATGGAGGAAATAATAGAAATTCTCTTTAAATTATAAAGTAAAAGGGACATATGCACAATTAACCAAAAACTTCCAATGTTTTAGGTGATGTTGTGTTAGAATTTATGGGATTGAATAACTTTAAGACAGAGTAACATTAAAAATTAGAAAATCAGAGTGCCACCATTTTACACGATCTGCCTGATTCTTCTTAACTGGAATGGTACTTAATAACTGTGTCATTTATGTGATTTTACAAATTATTAAAACAAAACGGCCAAAGTAAACCCAAATCAACAAATTACAAAAATTCTAGATGATGATATTGATTTTTTGTTTGTACGTTGTATACCATGAAACAAATTCACAAATCCTTTTTGCAGCCTTACATGTCTTTAGAAAAGCCTACTGAAAATTTGATCGAACAAAATTGAAATAGTATTTACTATGTTTTTTTTTATAGCAGACTAACCTGCAATCGCTCCTGTCATCGCCAATATATAAACTATACAAAGACGCTCCATTTTGTAGACACTTGTTATCAGGCACGGAATAACGACGTCTAGTATATATATATATAAAGTTACATAACTCCCCTGATTGAAACACTATTATGTAATTATTTGATTAGATACAGCTGTTATTGTTATTTCCTTCTTCGAATGCATTAGGAAACAAATAGCAGTTCTTTGCTTTATTCTCAGACCGATTGATAACAATGTTTTCTTTTGAACAAACTCTACGGATGATTTAACACGTCCAATTAAAACGTCGTCAAAAAATCATTTATATTTAAATTGTATCATTAAATTTCCAGCAGATGTTAGAATCTTTAATGTAAATGAAAAGTTACATGTAAGGTTTTCCCGTATTACTTTGTGGCCACAAGCTGTATTTCAGTTTTTAACTAAGTTTTTTATTTGCATCTAAATAGTAATTTATAATATAGAAAAGGCACAATTTAAAAAAAAAATTAGTTTTTATTCGGTGTTCTTTTTTGTTTTGTCCTCAAGTTCGACATAAATTTAGAAATAAACAGATTAAATTCATTAATAGATATTTTACCAGTCATATTATCCTTTAAGGCACTCTAAGCTACAACTGAGAATTCAGAAAAAAAAAATAAAAACTTGTACCCGAATTGTCAACGATTTATCAATTAGAATTATTCAAACAAGTGCGAAAGAATTATATGTGATTGTTTAAAAAAGGATTAAATGAGTATGAAGTGAAAACCCCGATCTTCGGAATGACATCTGACAATCATTGTCTACTAAGGTCAGAACCGAGCACACCCTGTCGCAGTAACGCTTGCATTCTCAACCATGGTGTTGACAGGCACGTGATCAGTATTAAATTATCTTCACTATCTTCTTATATCAGAGCCAAAACATGTAATCTACATGTACTTTAAGTTATTTTCAATTCGATGCACACATGGTTATTCTTCCGAGTTAAACATTTATATTACTGTCCGCAAAGAAGATATACTATCGTTGGCTTAATGGTAACAACATAATAATATTTTTTCTACATTCAACATAGCTTCAATCCTTTTTTTTATTTTTTTTATAGAGATTTCAATATATTATTACAGACATACACAAACAATACAAGACATAGCATACAAAGGAGTATTTGCACATATCATGTTGAATATAAATATAGTAGATTAATTTTTCTGCATATTATTAGATTGCACAGGTCTCCCAATTGATTGTATTGCAACATTACAGCCCTTCATTTAATTTTTGTGAATCTCAAGTATATTTACTTGAGGTAGTTATTCAATTAATACATACACATAAACATAGACATATTCACACACATACACATATATACCAATACACATGAATAAATTGAGTCCATAATATTTATAATAAATATGTTACAAAATATATGATATTTGTTGTCAAATGCCATCAAACAATGCAGAAAAGATTACATAATACCTACTAGTACAATACATGTACATGATGTTCTTTTAAAGGGGACAATTTCCTTTCATGTTTATATAGTTTATTTTTAACTAATGCATTGATTTTTTCTAAATTTTAACTTTGTTTCACTTTTTGTTTAAAAACACTAAGGTCTGGCTTGGCTTCAGTCTACTTACAGCAATGGATATAAATATAATTTTCTACATCCAATGCTGATGAAATCCAAAAATTTAATATAGACCAAAAATTTTGAGTAACTGGACAGTCCCATAGATAATGATATATTGAGTCTTCCTCTTTGTTACAGAAATTACATAAAGTAGTGTCTTTTTCCCCATCTTTTGTAATAATTTGTTATTTGGAAGAATATGATGAAGTAATTTAAATTGAAAGTTTCTGAGTTTGGTATCATTGGTGGTTCTATATATGTCATGAAACACTATGGAACAATCCAAATCTACCTCTAGTTTTTGTTGCCATTTCTCAATACCTTTGACATTGACTTTATTTGGTAATTTCTTATCTATATCAGAGGTTGTTTTGGTACAATATCTTCTGTGGTCAAAGCTTTATTAATACATGTGGTAATGCCATAATATGTTAAAGCATTAATATTGACATTATATTTGTTAAGAAACATTTGATATGTTAGGAGACTATCATTTTCATCAAGAACATCACCTACTTTTTTAATACCCTTTTCATACAATTTTTCAATGTAAAGTATATTGTTATCAATATTAACAATAGAGTTATACCAAACTATATCTGATTTTGAGACTTTATTTTTTAAACTTTCAAAATTCAGAGATGAATACTAAACAAGTATGTCCTGCCAGAATTTTGATTTGATATTAAGTTTGTGAGCATCAAGCTCACTTAAATTGCTCTCCCATGAAATGTTGTCTCAAAAATACTTAATTCTAGCACAAATCATAGGTTTCCAAAATGCATCATAATTCTTATCATATAGTTTGCATAACCATTGAAATTTTACAGATTTTGCATAATTTTTTATGTTTGTTAAATCCAGACCACCATCTGACTTCTTAAGATACAATACATGTTTGCTTATTTTTGCAAGTTTTTCATCCCACAAAAATTTCATAATTTTCTTTTCAATGTCATTGTCAATTGTGGAATAATCAAACTTTTAATAATTGTTATTTTACAATAAAGTGTTAAATCTCTCTTTTGCCAATTTTGTATAATTTCTTCTATTTTCTCTTTTCTATGAAAATTTTTTCTTGAATCAAATCTTTGTAAAGAACATTTGTGTGAATAATGATGCCAAGTAACCTAAATTTATCTGTAGTTATTTTTATACCTGGTGAGAAGATGCTTTGTACCTTTATCAGCTTTAGGTAGTAAAGTTATGATACTCTGTCTCTGTAAGATGGACATTTCGCCAAAGTCATAGCTATATTGGAAAGAGTCAATAACAAGATCAATGACATCATTCCTGTCAAAATTTATAAAATTCTACTGGTAGTCCGTCCGTACCAGGGGATTTGCCATTTTTAAATGTTTTAATTGCCTCAACACACTCATCTTTAGAAACAATACCTTCACAATTTAGTTTCTCATCTTCACATAATTTTGGGATAGTTGCATCAACAGGGAAAACGAATTTTTGTATGTCTTCAGTTAAACTGTTAGTTTCAGGATCATTGATAGAATAAAGGGACTAATAAAATCTTCTATCTTATAATAATATATCATTGAAGTCTGAAATTAACTCATCATCTTCACCTTTCAATTGTTGAATAGTTCTATTTAGATAATTCCTCTTTTCAAGGTTAAAAAAGTATTTAGTATTTTTCTCTGCATCTTTTAACCATCTTGATTTTGTCCTGATGATTGCACCTTGTCTTTTTTTCATAAAACATTTTTAGTTCATTTTCTAATAACTTTTTTTTGGTTCTCTTTTTCTTTATTATTTTCATAATTGGAGTCATTTTGAAATTCATACAATTTGTTTTTCTATTTCTTTAATTCTTGTTTTGTTTTGATTTGCTACTAAAGAAAAAAATTTAATTGTTTCACCTCTAATGTCACTTTTAACTAATTCACCTTTTAAATTGGGGTTAAGATTTTGCTGATTATATAAAATCTTCTTTTCTTGTATAATCTTTTTTTACAAGTTCAACATATTCTTTCTTTAACAATAAAGCAGTGTTTAGTTTAAAAAATCCTTTCCCTCTGACAATCTTATCCTTTTCTATTTCTAAAACAATTAATGAATGATCACTTTTGAAGCCATATTTTATATCCATGTTAACGACAATATTTGATAAACCAGTAGAAATCAGAAAATAGTCAAGTCGACATTGTATATTTGGATTTTTTTGTCTCCAAGTATACCTCTCTGAGGTTGGATTCAAAGTTCTCCATACATCTACTAAATTGTTTCTTTCAATGAAAAATTTGAGCTTTTGTCTATTTTTTGGTTGTGACAAACTTTTTCTTCCCCCTTTTTATCTATTTCTTCTAACACTAAATTCCAATCTCCTCCACAAATCATAGGTTTGTCATTCAAGTTATCAGTGTTTTCAAAAAATGAATCTAATAAAATTGGGCTGTCAGTATTCATCCATAGAAGTTTGTAATAACAAATCTTTCTTGATTTATATCTATATCACAAATAATATATCTACCATAGACATCAATGGTGACATTATGGAGCGAAAATTAGAAGTTTTTATTAAAAAGTAAGGCTACCCCTGCACTTTGTAATAAACAATGAGAAAAAAATGCATTTATATCCCCATTCTTTTTCTATCTGACTTTCCTTTTCAGTGGTAAAGTGAGTTTCTTGTAGCAAATAAATTTTCATTTTTTTTTCCTTAAGCCAACCAAAAACTTCTCTTCTTTTCTTTTCATCAGACAGTCCCTTTATATTGAATGAAGCTATTTTAAGGTTAATCATTTATCAAGTTAAGACATGAAGCCACAAAACATGTACAAATAGACATAAAAACATACAACACATATAAAACACATAAAATTAATATTTAAATAAACAAACTATAAGGGTAACTGAGCAAAAATGTTTCACATGGTTTATATGAATACTGTGTGGTTTGTAGAAACATGAAGACTATAATAATAGATACTATTTATACTATTTATTACTAAATATGCGTATATACTCATGTATTAATACAGTTATCTTTATCAAAGTGAATAATGAGTGTAATATGTACCAAGTCTTTTTGGCTATAAATAAATTTAATACTTCAGTATGTGTGTGTTTCTTGCCCAACAGCAAATTGCTTCAATTCTGGTTATGCTGTTTTCCAACATACTAACATAAACAACAAGAAGGTAAGATGCATGATGCATTAGGCTTCAAAATACGTTTTTTACTAATCTGTTCATAAATTATTTTTAACAAAAATTTGGTAATGATAAGAAAAAGTTCCGGAAGTAAGAGACCGATTTGTAATTCGGATTCAAAAGAACACTTATCACACGAAACAAAAACGAAAAACAAAAACATAAAGTAAGTACCCAATACAAGTAAGGGTGCATAAATTGTCCCCGAAAGAGTAAGGAGTGGCTGGCTACCCGTAATCACCAAAACTGGAAGACCATATACCAACTCTCAAAAGACTAAAATAGAAAACAATAACATCAGCGATTATGTATGTATTGCGACCAAATGTAAGCGTTTTGGCTTTAAATATTGTGAAAATCTGACAGAACCAAAATCTACTTTAGATGCAACTTTAGTATTCATAGGTAGTACAACAACTCCCACTGGCATAGAACAATGTTTAAAATCGAGTCTTGAAACAACAGTATAAATAACTGAGTAAGTTTTCTGATAATTGTAAATGTATCATTTTTAATAACTAATCACACTATTTACATGCAAACCGTGAGGGTATCTAATATTAATCCTTGATGTTGTTTTCCAATTGTTTAATAAATTAGATAATTGATTATATACACAATATACAGTTTTGATCCCTCGCTGTTAAATAATTGTAATGTTTGGTTTCCCAGAGACACAGAGTGTTTTTCTTAAAGTCTACTGCTTTAGTTTATCGTATTTTTATAAGGAGGTCATTGCAATGCAACGGTTAGCAGAAAACTTCACAATACAACAATCAGCAAACAGAAAACAGAAAATACATACAATAAATAACGAAGTAACGAAAATATCCCAGTAATAATGGGGTAGTACATGACGTTATGGTAAGCAAATCATACATCAATTCCAACACTTTCCTTGTTACTCATGTTCAAATCAGGTGTGTGAGACAACAGTAAATTACACAAAACCCCGACCCATTACAAAGACCGTATTTCGAATTTGTAAAGGAGGTTTTACAAATTATTTTTGAAAGAGCTCATATTACCTTTCAGAACTTAGAAGCTTGTCAAGAACATCACCCTAGGAATCAATGGCCCGGGAAGAGAAGAAGTTGAGAAAACAATTAGTGTTGATTGTCAGATAAAACAGTAAAAAGTAAATTCATACTAACTAGTTAGTTATTTTGGTCGTGAGGAACAAAATAGGTTAAATTAACTTGAGAGGAAAGTTTTTACATAAAATACGTTTTCCTTCCTGGACGTCGAGCGGTTTTCTGAGTACTCTGGTTTAAAGGGTTTTCTGTTAAACCTACAAAGGTTTAAGGTATTATCTTATTATCTCTTTAGTTTAACTTAATGCATTGATTTAAGATTAAAATAAATTGTCTATAAATGTTATACAATAATGAATAGTTTTAAAAACATTGATTTTGTCGTTATTCGTAATTTATTGTCTTCTATTAGCTCTCACCACAGATAAACCAGCACCGCAACTACCTTTTCAACTCCTAAAGATCGCCTGAATATAGCTGAGATATTGCTGCTCGGGCGTTAAACACCATTAATCAATCAATCAATCAACTCTTAAAGGACCAAATGCCATGTAATCTAAATCCTTAACGAAACGACCCTTGCTTTCAAACATTTACGAAGAGATAGTACCGTTCAAATGTCTTGGTCACATGTTAGCACAAGTCTCTCAGTGCTCAAATATTAGTCCAAATTTTTACATGCATGTATGAAATATATTATATTCATTTCATTTTTCTGGTAGATGAACTGAATGTATGCAGAACAGGCTTACTTAAAACGTTGAGACCATGCTGGAATGTTTCCAGGTGCAAGATCTACAAAGTTGTCAGCGTACCTTTGCGGATTGGGGAACCCTTTCACTGGTTTGTTGTCAGATTATAGAACAGCCTGACAGAGGACCGTAGTGGGTAAAATCTTTAGAAAGTGTCATGTTTCTTAACGATAAAGACCCTTTTCGAACAAATTAAAGAGTAATTTCATTGTAACCGCTACAAAAAAATACCTACTATTTCATACGTTTTCAGTTGCAATCAATATTTTGTTCCTGGTGTGATATATTTTTTTAATTTATTGTTTGCTAACGGTTAATATTACTTACAATTGCTAGAAACATTACTTGCTGTAAAATCGTTTCATCAACAGTACAAAACTTTAAAATAGATAGATGACACATAAATGCAGTGGTTATTATCACATAAAAAAAACAATATCAAAGTGTGTTAAGCTGAACAATATCAACACAGACTTTTTATATAATACAGTAGTGCAAAATGGTTTGTGTAAATCGAATATTCTTTATTTCTTAATAATGCATCAAAGTAATAAAGTTTGCAACATGAGAAAATAGAAAACTTGAAAGCAAAACTAACTAAATGCTTGTAAAATACAAAAATACTACAACTTTTCTTGAAAATGAATTAGATTTTATTCTGTGACTTGTAATATATTACACTGCACGAAACAATAACTTTTAAGATAGTCAAAAGGTATCCAAAAGTCCTATTTTTGAATACATTTTGTTGTCTTTTGAACCCATTTTTAAAAAAAACAAAAGATCTAAAAGATCATCTTTTTGTATACCTTTTTGACTTCAAAAGTCAGTCGAAATGGCCCACTTTTGATTTGACAAAAGGTGTTGCAAAGTTCATCTTTCCAGATCTAAAATGTGTTCAAAAGGTGAACAACAAAAATGACCTTTTTCTTCCAAAATATAATCGACAAAAGATAATACAAAGATCACATATCAACAAAAAAAAGGTGATGAAAGGTAGTCTACAGATGCTTTTTTGAAAACCAAAAGACCAAGGTCATATGGTATTTTGACCAAATTGAAATCCAAAAGGTCTCCTTTTGTATTGATGAAATTACAAAAAATTGCACAAAAGGTTAACTTTTTATAATCTAAAATATGGTCAAGAGGTTATGAATGTCCATATTTTGCATGGATGATATTACAAAATGGACATTTAGGTTAGGGGAAAGATGATATGATGAAAAAAGCTGCATGCACAGGTCGGCTCACGTGGATTTGGTATTTTCAACCCATCCAGAATCAGCATTCCACAAATGTCCACCTTGACCACTCATTTTGGTTGAAGAAATGTCAATAAATTTACAGTCTACTTTTATCTTTTATTCTATAAATTTATCAAACTTTGAAGATGTCTAGTAAGTAATAAATCCATCTTGACATTCCTCATACATGTCATATGAGGACATATATAGGCCATTAAGACGGGTCTTATCTTCTTGATATCTCTGATCTCCATATTGTCTAGTGCAGCTATGATCCGCTGGACTTTCTGAAAAATATATATACAGTGTATGTGTGTGTTACAGATCTGGACATAACTAAAATGATATGTGGCACATTATGTAATAATAATAAATGTTTACATTTTGTATAGAACATCCATAAAACTGAACATTTGGGAGCTGAGGGGGCTGGAGGGGGGTCCATTAACATGGTAACAATTTGTCTATTTTTCCCAAAAAAAACAGTAAATTTAAAATAATGATAACACTAACAGATAACAGCAATTTACATGAGAAATCAGAATACAGTGAGTTCATAAATCGAAAACAGATAATAGCAGAATCTCATCAAAGGGCGATACGGTGAAAAAATGCATTAATTAATCAGTGTTTCCATAGTAACTAGTATGTGATCTTATTTATATCCCTCCCTTCATATGGAGACTCAATTACATTGAAATATATGGTGATTACAATGAATTAACAGATAACAGAAAAAAATTGTAAAACAGTAAACAGTGTTCTGACTAGTATTATTAAACAGCAAACAGTGTTTTTATTTACATTATAACAACTAACAACAATGTCAATTTAAAAAAAGCAGATAACAGCTAATTGTTGAAAGTTAACAGTTGCTTTATACTGTTTCGAATTTGTCATTTAGAACACTCCATATTAAATTAGTAAGTATTTACTGTGATTCGCTTTTAACATGTGTATTCTGATCATCTCCTTTTGAATTATACACTCAAAGAAATTCAAGACTGAAAAAAGTTTTATAGTAACATACTTCTTTTTTCCCGTTCTAGTGATGTTTTCTTCTTTTTCTAGACGTCTATATTGTCCTTATGGATAGCAGCGTTTTCCTGCTTCTTTTGTCTGGCAGTACATGTATCTGTTAATAGCATCTGAAAAAAAAACAAATGCAAGTACTCTAAATCCTCTTCAATTTTAGTAGTTACTTTTTACAATCTGAACATAAGAAAATCACAGATATTGCAAATAAAAGTAAATATCATTCAAACAGTTATGAAACTAACCCCTTCATCTAACCCCCCCCCCCCCCCCCCAACCCCCAACCACACACAGAAGCAAGTACAATTTTAAGTACAATATTAAAATAAAAATAATATTTTTGCAGTATAGCTTGTTAAAAACATAATACATGAAATATAAGTCATTTATATAATGTGAACTATATTCAGACAATCAATATATGGTTATGTATGTTTATCTCCCCTTTCAATTTGCAATATGGCGGATATGTGTTCTGTTGGGTGTGATTTTCCATTGCTTGAAAGCCGAGGACAAACTCAAAAGATAAAACAGATCTAGATATTCTTGGATATAAATACTAGTACCTGATATGAAGTACTTTCATAGTCGCAGTCAACACTTTGCTGAGTTTAAAAAAGAACAATTTGGCAGTCGATGTCATGTGCGTCAGTGGTAAATTTCAATCTGGACATTCTACCAGTAAACCTACTGACAGTGCTGATTCCTCAAAAATTTCATCGTCTGAGATATCAAATACAACACTAACCATAATAATTGTTCGAACTACTAAGTTCACAAGAATGAAAGCGCGTAATCTTGACTTTTTTACTGTCTTTAAAAATAGGCGCCGAGACCTGGCATTTAGAAAATTGAGATGCTGATTGGACGGGCTGATTAGATGTGGTTAATGATATCGATTGCGGCACACGCGCAAACGTACACGAAGCCATGGGCACTGTGGCCATGTATTTTGTGAACGTAGAATCTGTAGTAAATTTTGGTAAGTGTACAGTGTAAAATTACATACTTTTTCATTATAATACAATTTTGAATTTATAAATAAAATAAAAATATATTTGTAAATATTACCACAAAATTTTCACTGTGCTGGTGCACACTATCAACACTTTCCATTTTTAAATAAATAAATAGCTGTATCAAAATGTGCATGTCAACTCCTTTCAATGTACATTTTAAACATGTTAAATACTTAATAACTAGCACACTTTGTTACATTTTCTATGTTAGAAACATAATGCACATTTTGTTTATTTGACACATGTATTATTACTACATGTACTTCAACTTTAACTTTGATACTTGAAAAAAGTCCATAAAGACATCTATTCAACTAGTCTAGTAATAGTATACTCTCATATCTTAGTAAATGTTCAGTATTTCATAAATGTTTGCGAATAGTTGGCTTTTTATAGTTAAAAAAGTACATTTAATTTGTACTAAAATTTTGAAAATGGAGTTAAAAAAAACCAATTTTGATTTTCTATCATGGACAAATTTGAAGTCGCATATAAATACCCCTTTTAAGCTGTGGGGGGCATTTTGCCTCAGAAACTGATATATGGCCAAAAAAAATTATGTGTGTTTCCGGTTACCAGAACCTAATTATTTCTTTCTAGCCGACACTAACGTTTTTCTGCGTTTTTAATGCAGGTTACTTTGAACCTGAAAACTACCCCCCCCCCAAAAAAAAAAAAAAAACAAAATCGTCCTATGAGTACCTACCTATTTTATATTAAATCCTTGATTTCTTTCATAAAGCAGTCATTAGAACTGAAGAAGGGAGAAATCTTAATTGATTTTATATCTGTTTGTTACATTTATGTGGTCTGTTAATATGTATTCTACAATTTGTTTCTTTGTAATATTTGTCAGGTATTATTATCCCAACAGGGATTTTTTGTCTACAATAAAATTTTGAACTTTGAACTATAATTCATATTTTTTTGTTTTGCCTAACATTAAAGATAAAGTAATAAACACATTTTACAATTTTTGAAGTTATTTTAAAAAAATAACTATTTGAAACACTAGGTACAATATAATTGATCTACTGAAACACCGAAATACAAATGAGGTCGTAGTATTTGCATAAACTTATCATCTTAAAAAAACTTCGTCAAAACGCTATATATGTAAAGTATTATATATTTTACTGTGGGGAAACAACCCAGAGCGAACAGTTATCTGGTTGAAACATAAGTCAGGGGCGAACTGGCTTGATACCGCCTTAAGGTACTAAAATTGTGATACAAAGGATACAAATCTGCCAAAAGGTCATCCTTTTATTCATCAATACATAATTTACATTCTTGTGGCTTGATATACATTAATACTCTGTATAGGACAAAATATAAAGTAATCAAAGAAATTGGCCAACATTTATAAAATTTAATGACTACATATATTTATACAATGTAAATGCCTTTTGTTATGATATCATTTTATGTATCGTTCATTTGGACTGCTTCTCATTATCGACGAATATAGTTCTCCAATATAAACCGTGTATTTCTTTGAATATTATTTATATATTGTGTTTTTTGTAATATTGCTAACCTAAACCTTAGCAGATTTTCGTATGAAAGTACACAATCATCAATACATGTATAACTGAACCATTGAAGCTCACTCGTGGAGATGTGTTTACTATAATTCATAGATCCTCCCATTTTCTGGTTTGCAGCAGGACAAGAAATTGCCTCGACAAGATGTCTCAATACATGAAGATTCATTGAAGGAATGGTAAGCCACAATAAATTATCAGCTTATTAAAAATAATAACTTCTGGCGAGTCTTACAAATATTATTATCTCTGTGTTAATCATGTTTGACTCCTACTCAGTTATTGATCCAGGAGCATTCATCTGATGAGATTTACAAAGGGGGGAGGTGTTGTAATAAAACTAATAGAAGTTGTTTTATATTATGTAACATAATTTACATAAATTCCATTGAATAACCCAAATATCATACTACGGTAATAAAGCCCCGCCTACTTCTATGTATTTATTGGGGTGGAGGAAGCTGGAGTACCCGGTGAAACCCCCGACCTTCAGTAGGAAAACTGGCAATCCTTGCACAATTAATATTGAAGTCTATTACACCCTACCCGCAGTTTGACTCGAACCAGCAACCTCAGTGTTGACAGACCATATGATCAATAGTAGACGAACTACCTTAACCACTCGGCTACCGAGGCCTCTGATACCTGAATGGGGGTAAATGTACCGTGCTTTCTGTTTCATGCCAGACACAGCTGTTCATCGGATTGATATGTTACTTAGTTTAGTTTTAGTTTTTACTTTTCATAAGTACTTTTTTTAATTTTTACATTTAATTTTACAAAGGAGTTTACAAGAATGAGTACAGAAATGGTAAAAGCAAGAAGAGTAAGGGGACACAAAGCAAAGAATCAAAAGCAGGTAAAATTTTATTTGAATTTACATGT
Organism: Limnoperna fortunei; assembly: GCA_944474755.1. Taxonomy (NCBI): domain Eukaryota; kingdom Metazoa; phylum Mollusca; class Bivalvia; order Mytilida; family Modiolidae; genus Limnoperna; species Limnoperna fortunei. The sequence continues at coordinate 27,903,111 of OX104121.1, forward strand.
ATGTTCTACTTCCTGTAATAAAATGTTTCTGCCCTAAATTACTGGGAAGATATAAAGATCAAAAGTTTGAATTGTGTGGGGGCTTTTTATCTCCCAAAATCTGGTAACAGAATAAATAATGGAAACCTGTACCAGAACTTGGCTGTCATACATCTGATGAAATAGAGAAATAAAACAACAATAGTGATTTGTGTGTGCCGGTCATTGTAACCGTCACATGGGATAAAAATTTTGGACCTAGTCATATTTTGGCAGACCGTACCGAGGATTTTCGCCGACTCTGGTATGACACTGTCACTTGGAAATTTTGCTGTTTGAATTTTGACATGTCAAACTTGTTTACTAGGTTTCAGTTAATTTTAATACAAATTTTACTTGTATGGTATACAGTCACTTCAAAATATTTGCCATCAAAAATCATTTTCTGGTCCAACTTTAAACACATAATGATATCATTTTTCTGTTGGCTGTGGTTATAAAATATTTGTATTGTTTCAATTTTGCATTCCATTTCAGGTACAGAAAAACAAATCATATTTGAACTTGAACTGGCCACCAAGAGTATAGAACATTTAGAGAAGAAACAGTTGTTCCTAGTAAAAATAATCAATATCTTAAAGAAAGAGACTTTGTTTTCAAACATGGAAAATACCAGAGAAGTGAAAGATTCTTACAAAGAAAACATAAGCAAATTAATGATTGAATGTGAAGTTTTTAGTCACTGAATTGAATTCTCTAGTTGTCAACAATATGTACTAGTTAGAATAGTTAAAATATCAGTACAGTATAAGGAAAATATTAAACAATAGTTGATTAGTTCGGAGGTAATATTCTTTCTGATGCTCTTGTTCTAATTGCAAAAATGAAGTTACAATGACATGCTTTATGTATTGGTAAATGAGCTGCAATACCTAGGAGAAAGCGTGCACACTAAGCTTCGGTTTTTTAATTTGAGCGTGCACACAATTCTGTGAAGCCGCTGCCCTTGGGGAGAAAGCATGCACACAAACTAGTGAAGCCGTTACTCCTTGCATTGGGAGAAAGCGTGCACACAAACCAGTGAAGCTGCTACTCCTTGCTTTGGGCAAAAGCGTGCACACAAACAAGTAAAGATGTCACAGATGACTATTCATCCACCTTCATTATAAACTAAATGTCCATATAACATGTCGTTGTAGATGATTTGTGGTGGACTTGTTGAAATGTCATGGGTGACCTTTCATCCACCTGTTGGTATCAACAAAATTTCTGAGATTACATATTGTTCCTCTTTTATTAGGAACAAATGTCGCAGATGACCTGTCGTCCACCTGTCTGTGTTCACAAAATGTCCCAGTAAATATATCGTTCACCTTTCAGTTTGAACGAAATGTCAAAGATGACCTGTCATGCATCTTTTAATTTGAATGAAAGATCAAATATTGTCTGTCGTTCACATTTCTCGAATACAAAGGTCAAATGTTGCCTTTTCTACCACAAAATATAACAAAATATGGACTTCGGAGATAGGTTAACTTTAAATAATATTTTGGGCTTGACAAAATGTGAACAAAAGACGATTTTTCGTGCAGTGTTATTAATAAGTTGTTCTTGATTTACATTCACTCAATTCGTATTATGTTATTGTACTCTTTGACTGTATATGTATGATCTATTTATCTTTTGACAAGATACTTAAAAGGAAACAATTTAGTAGAACGGTTGTGTTAATGTCCAAAAGGAAAATATAAATGATAGCGACACAATATTACCGGATATTAATAGCACGACATCCGTTCACTCGCCGTTATTGATTATGATCAACAAAGAAAAAAGAAAATAATCTGTTCATGGTAATTCCGAAATGTTTCATGAAAAATAAAGACGGCGAAATACGTAATAAATAAAGACACGTAGATATAATTTTCAGTGCATTATTTAAATACCGTCAAATTGTGTTGAAATAAGATATCTACTTTTCTGATCATGAGGTGAATTTTTGTATTTTAGGTTTCAACACAACTTCAGCTACTAGTAAATCATGGCGTACCTGTCTTTACATGCGGACTCGATAGTAGTTTGGTAATTATGTAAAGGACACCTATAAAGTATAAGTGCACTGGTAATACATTTACATAGGAAGTACACTCAGTCTGATACTTACATGTAATTACATACCAAATTGAAAATACAGTGGTACTTATTTTCTTACTGAATTAAAGGTACAATAGTACTTATTTACATACTGATTGGGACGTACACTGGTATTTAGTTACATACTGATTGGGAAGTACACTGGTATTTATTTACATATTTACATACTGAATAGAAAGTACACTGGTACTTATTTACTTACTGAATGAAAGTATACTAAGTCCAATACTTATTTACATACTTAATAAAGTACACTAGTACTTACCTACTGAATTAAAGGTACACTGGTACTGCAACGATTTGAAAGTACACTGTTACTCACACACAAATTTGAAAGTACATTTGTACTTACCTTTCATTACAAGTTCCAGGTACACTGGTTCACTATTACTTGGGCTCTATGCACACTGGTACAATATTGCTGCAGCTCAATGTACACTGATGCACTATTAGTGTAGCTTTATGTACACTTGTGCACTATTACTGCAGCATTATGTACAATAGTACACTATTACTTTAGCTCTATGTACACCAGTCAGTTATCAATTGCCTGATTGGATTTAAATATAGTCAGGTATCAGTATTTAAATTTGTGTACACATTTGCACTGAATTTATACAATTTTACACTAAACCTACAAACACGATAGAAATTATTAATTAGAGGCTATGGCAGAACCTCACCTAAATCTGAGGGGATTTCCAAAAGAACTCGTGTCTCAAACCATGCCTTGTAATCTGACATTAATATCAATCGACCGCACACAGTAAATGTTACCACTCCAAACCCCATTGATGACCAAATTTGGTAAAGTGGACAAAATCGGTCCAAATCTCTGCTTTTGTTAAATTGACAAAAACGGTCAAAATCTCTGCTTTCAAATGTCAACTGATAAAAATGTCCAGTGGACAAAAATTGTCAAAATCTCTGCTTTTCAATTGTGACGTGACAAAAATGTACAGGGGACAAAATCTCTGCTTTTCAATTTTCAAGTCACAAAATGTCCTTTTTTACAAAAATTCAAGATATATCCTTTATTCAATCATTTCGTTACAACTTGTCAATTAGACATTCACCAAAGAAGTTAATTAATCTACGGTAGTCTATTTTAAAGAACGCGATTTCCTTCCAGTCCGCGTTTCGATAAATGTATAGCAAGCCGTTGTGGTTACAAATTTAGACTGCAGCTCTCCCTATACTACTATTATTATTATGTTATAATAATGATTGAGCAAGCAGATGTTTTTCGTATAGTTTAATAAAAATATAAATTATAAATCATAACTTGTAATATTTTCATTTAATAATACTGTTAAAACTCGCATGTATATTTTTTATACTTTTTATTTCAAACTGCTAGGCTGCCTATATCCCAGGATATGCTTTTTAACTTCAAATCCACAATTTAAAACAAATCACCCATAAAACCTGAATTTAAACCTACATTTAAACATACAATATAAATTACAAAAGAGACCTTTGCGATGCAATTAAAAACGCGTTTCTCATATAAAATCACTCCAAATACTTAAGCGATGCAATTGAAAACCTTATTTCACATATAAAATCAATCCTGAGCCTATAGCAATACTATTTCATATGAAATTAATCCGGAGACATTACCAATGCAACTAAAAACCATATTTAACATATAAAATCAATCTAGAGACTTTAGCAATGCAATTAATAAACCATATTTCACATATAAAATCATTCCTGTGTCCTTAGCGATGGCAATAAAAACTATATTTTACATATAAAATCAATCATGAGACATGAGCTATAGAATTCAAAACCATATTTTATGTATATAATCACTCTGGGGGTATTAGTAATGGAATTAAAACCATATTTTACATATAAAATCATTACCGATACCCAAAAGATGCAATCAAAAACCATAGCACAAGTACAAAATTGCTTTGAAGAATTAAATGAAGCAATTAAAAACCATAGAATTACTCTGAAGGCCAGAGAAATGCAATTAAAACCATATTTTACATATAAAACTAAGCTACTGATCTTAGCGATGCAATAAAAAACCACATTTCACATATAAAATCACTTTGGAGACCTACGTGATGCAGTTAAAAACCATACCTAACATATGAAACAAATATTGAGACTTTAGGAATGCAATTAAAAACCAGATTTGACATATAAAATCATTCCTATGACCTTAGTGATGGAAATAAAAACTATCCTTTACATATAAAATCAATCATGAGACCTGAGCTATAGAATTAAAAACCATATTTTATGAAAATATCAGTCTGGGGATATTAGTAATGGTTTTAAAACCATATTCTACAAATAAAATCATTCCTGATACCCAAAAGATGCCATCAAAAATCATAGAACAAGTACAAAATTGCTTTGGAGAAAAAAATGAAGCAATTAAAAACCATACTACACATATAAAACTAAGCCAGTGATCTAAGCAATGCAATAAAAAACCATACTCCACATATAAAATCAATTCTAAGACCTTGAAAATGCAATTAAAAACAATATTTAACATGCTTTAGATTTTAGCGTTGCAATTAAAAATCATTTAACACTTATAAAATAAATCTTGAGACTTTGGCGACGCAACTAAAAACCATTTTACATGCATACAATCAATACTGAGACCGTAGCGATGCAATTAAAACTATATTTTACATAAAAATTTACTTGTGAGCCCTAAGGGATGCAATTAAACAAATCTTACATAATATAAACTCACTCTCAGGACCATATAGATGAAATTAACCAGGAAAGATATAGTTGTAGCCATATCGGTGAAACTCAATTAAAATAATTAGAGGATTAAAACAGTAACCCATTTTGTATTGTAATATGAGAGATTAATTGTTGTTTACAGCTTGTGAAGATATAATGTACTTATTATATTTAATAATATGCAATAACCAAGTCAGGATCATTTAATACAATCAATTTTTTATGATTTGTCTTTGCCATGTGTTGCTTTCTGTTCTTTGATATAAGAGAATGATCATCCGAGACATCAGAGTTCTAAACAGTTGGTTCTTTAAATAATAATGCATAGATATTAAGGAAACGAGTTAAATAATACAATACAAGACATAAAAAGTACAGACAAATTTGTGTTAGATGTATTTTATAGTGTTATTTTGTAAAATATATGTTTATATTAATATTGATATTTGGCATATCTGTTAAAACATATATTAAAACCCAACTCATTTTTGTCCATTTTGGACCCCTTATTACTAAAAGGAAAAAGGACGAGCCCAAACTAAATCTCATTCATCCTTTTATGATAAGAAAAATTATTGTAAAATTTCAAAGCAATCTGTAACCTAGAACCAAAGTTATTGTGGAAACAAATGAAAAAGTACCCTTTTGGCCCCTAATTTTTAAACTAGACAAGGGGGACCCAATTCGATCCATCCCTCTATTTATGGTATGGAAAATCATTGTAAATTTTCATTTGGATGACTAGAACAAAAGCTATTGTGGAAACAAACAAAATAGTGGTATTTTTGTCCCCTTTTGGGTCCTTAATTTCTAAACGAAAAATGGGGGGACCCTAAAAATCAATCTAATCCATCCTTTTATTGTAAGAAACATTACTGTAAAGGCAATTGGATAACTAGAATAAATGTTATTGTGGGAACACTTAAGTTAACAGACAACGAAGCAGACGAAAGCATCATACCATTATACGCCTGCAATTGTTCTTCGGTCGTATAAAAATAGTTGGCATGCATAGTAAATAAACCAGTTAACATTTTTGGACATTTGAATTATTGAAAGTAAAAGAAAGATGCAGGAAATTGCACTTGAGACGGGTATTTAAAAAAAAATTAAATAATTTATTTCTATTTGATGCGACTACAACAAAATAATTAGAAATTTAAAAAGTGCGTAAAACCAATAATAGGAAATGGTAAAGTAGAAACGTTTTCATCATTTTAATTTTCAACAGGAATTACAGATTCGTAATACTTCTCTCATCAAGTAGGTGTGCCATCTTTGTCCCAAATTATTTACATTTGTACCTTTTGTTAAATCTGCAATCCTGATTCGGATAAAGGACTGTTATCGCTTATGTAAAAATATTCGAAATTCTTAGGGACAGACCATTTAACTTGAAGTGGGGCTTTGTTTTTTGTTTTGGTCAGAAACTTTTTGAAGGCGTAATGACAGAATTGTTTTTTTCATTATTAGCATTATTTTATATAGCAGAAATCCTTCTTCAGAATATTTTATTACCCTCTGCTTCCAAAATATTTTTTTAATCAAAAAATCATTTTCAAAATATTCTTTTGGAAAAAAAACAAGGCCCATCCCTTGCAAGTTAAATGGTCGGTCCTTTAATACGTTCATTTATGTGTTATTTTTATTTTGCAAAGATGATCAAAGTTGTACATGTGCAAATCTTGTTTACTGTTATTCATCATGATGCTGCAGCAGCACAGGCAGCCATTGAATATTAACTGTTTACATTACGAAAATTGTTTAAGACACCATTCAAAACAGTAGCAAGAAGATCATTATTATTATGCGTTAATTATATACCGTATAACCGGTAATTTTTGCGGTGTGAAATTTTTGCGGATTGGGATTGAAATTCTGATATTTTATTTTTGCTGATTTTAATTTTTGCGGTTTTACATCTTGAACAAAAAAAATTGTCGAGTTTTTATTTCTGTTGTGTATCCTGATTAGCCCCGTGATTTGGGCTATGAATTATGTTCCACGCTAAAGGAAAATCATATTGAGCATGACAAGCTTCTGTCAACACACGTTAAACACAGGTAGGATTTTAATTGGAAATCGATATTTACAGGTAATAATAACTGTTAAATAACGGATTAATCACAGTTTGTTGTGTAAACATCCTTTGTTTTATACCGGTAGACAATAACAATAAAGGAAAATTTGTTGGTCTTTTTGTTTCTTGTAGAACCATCCTTTATTTTGTATCTATCTGATGGACAATAACAATAAAGGAAAAAATTATTAGTGTTTTTATAGTGAATATTTTATTAAACTCCGAAAAGGAGAAAACTATTCACATCGCTTCGATGATTTTTATTTACCACCGAGATCATTAATGTAATTAATATCCCGAAGGGTAACAAAATATCGATCGACACAAGTTTGTGAAACTTTATTTACGGATAGGAATAATTTATACTTTTTTATGCGATTTTAAATTTTGCGGTCGAGTGTCAACCGCGAAATAACGCAAAAATTAAATTACCGCAAAAATTACCAGTTATACGGTAATTAACCATTCAGATTAAAGCAGATTGGATGTGCATAAATGTATGATATTACATGATCGTTTACCTAGCCAGCTTGATCGCGTTAGAATATATGAACAGGATTATATTTTTTTTCAAATGCAAACAGCAAAATTATTACATTACACAATACAAAACATACTGTTTTTCACACGAAAAATAATCAAAACAATATCACAGATAGAAATTACTTACTTCGGTAAATGTAGACTTCGAACTTTATTTTCGCGCAATAATTCAGTAAACCGTACCAAAAAATTAGTTATAACCCCATTTGTGATACAATGTAATGATTTGAGTCATGAAAACCATGTTACACACACTGGTATAGACAAAATGTGAGTGATACCATTGTAATTATAAAATATTTTACATTATTGTTAAGTAGTTGTGTACTAATAAGATTTAGTGGTTAAAATACAGAACAACTGTCATAGATCTTTAATCTTTTTTATTGTTATCACACACTTTGGTTATTGTAATGTACTTTCTTTGGATACATTTACATTGGATACATGTAGAATTAATTTATATTTTGAATGATTGCTTGAAAGTTCAAGAGTTGTATTAATTAAAATTATGATATCGAAGTGATTGATAGATATTTATATAACGAAGATGTAGCTCACTTTATTGGACTGTACATTAATATTTAATTAAACGAAACAACGACGCAATAAGTAATATGTTTCCGAGACGTAGGATTTAAAACTTTTTTTCTCAGAAAATTCAAAAACACGTCAATAGCAAACAAATCTTCAATATAATTATCAAATTCTTTCATTGCTAATTTGTATTATATAGATTGTTTTTGGTAATAGGATTTTAATAAACGACAAACGATTTGATTTTCATCTTTCGTATACGTTTTATTCCGACAACGCGCAGATAAAATAAATCGACAACCATTCGGTCTTTCCTAAATAAAGTGAAAAAAAAACTAATTAAAACAGTAAAGTTAAGAGTGGTTTAAAGTGTCAACCGAAAGGTTAGCAAGTGAACAAAGTGGAAATAAATTTACAAAATAAAAAATGTACAGTGGACAAACTTGTCACGGTGACAAAATTGTCGGAACAAAAATGTCCTATTTATAAACTCGTCACAAAATTGTCAAAAAGAAAAAAAAATGACCCGAGGACAGAAATTGTCAAAAGAGCAAAAAATTGAAATAATTGACAGAAATTGTCAAAAACTTGTCAAGTGGACAGAAATATATTGTATACAAAATTGTCAAAAGAACAGCCCAAGTTAACTTGGGTTGTCAAATTCTCTGCTCGAAGTTAACTTAAAGCAGTCAGAATCTCTGCTTTAAAAGTTAACTAGCATGTTATGTTAGGACTGCACCCAACTGTACTTTCTATCAATGAAATAATTGACCGGAAACGATTGATTTTACGAGCTAATAACCAACATGTCATCAATCAACCTACACTTTTCTCCTTTACATACAGACGCTGACAACATTTTTAAGCTAAGTTTCGTACACATTTTTCTACGATCTATCCATCAACAAAATATAGTCCCACACTATTCTGTAAGTTGTATCACAGAAGCAGGTTGATGGTACTCCAAATAGTGAGCGATACAAACAACAAATGTGCCACACAAAGACGGGACTGGCTATGATTACTGTTTATAAGTTTAAGAAATTTAATACCATGGAATTATATGTTATATGGACGAAATTATCAGAGTAACAAATTTAGTTTATAAATCAAGATCCATGTCTTTAAAAAAAATTGATGTTTAATACGGTACATGCAATAAACCTATTCATGATCCTTTGTTCTTGTTTGTTGTTTGCTTAGGTGATAAAACAAACACAAAATTTTCGAAAAACAATGTTACAAACCAGAAGCGATATCACTGAATTAACTAGGAATATATGTCATTATTGTGTGACTGATATACCAAATAATCAACAATTAATGGCTACCTTGGGTAACATGGTAATAACTGTATTCATACATTTAGTCAGTGAGCTAAGTGTTAGTCTTAGCATTTAATGTAAAGTTCTTCAATGTACTTCATGGCTAGACATAATGGTGAGTTTATCTTTTTGATGCATCTGCATTAGCTGCCCTGTTTAAAATATACATGTTGTAAAACATGAGAGAATTGTAAACAAAACCGTAAACAGAAGGCAGCGTGCCATTTGCTCCATAACAGGTTATTATCTTGTGTTTTTAATAGTTTATATTTTAACCCTAAAATTAAAATAATGTTGTCAAAAGAATTCATAAATTGTTGCAAAACATACATTTACATTGCAATCTTGTTATACCACATTACCTTTCTTCCCATCGGACACTTCAAGAAAACTAAATCTACTATTACTTCAACACTTGTATTATAGTATATCCTGTCTTACAGTCTATTGAATACTGCTAGGTGTCTTTGATTGTTTTTCTTTACAGAAGTTTGATATTCCATTATATATTATAGATTTAAACATTTAACTATTTACCAAAAGTTATCATTTTACTTTACCTCACTATGTTTTTTGTTAAGGTTGCAGCAAGGTTTTTAAAATTCAATTTTATTTTTTGATATTCACAAGCAACTTAGTGTTAACTGTTTTGCACCAAATACAATACAGTATATCTTTAAACATGTATACTGCAAAACATGTTCTACATATAACATTCTTGTTGGTGCACATAGTTGGTCCCCATTGGGGATTGCAAGTGTGTGTTTAACACGCCGACAAGACTTCGCCAATATGTTGTCGATTCAAAAAAGTCTAAAAATGTTATTTTATCTTCTTCTTATACTTACTGGCTATTATTTCAAAGTGATTTATTAGTACAGAAAGAAAATATGAAGTGCAAAAAACCAATTAAAGTTATTTGTTAGTAAAAAATACCATAACGTGCAAAACACATTCAAAATCATTTATATGTTTTTAAAAGTCAACAACGTTTATTGATTAATTTATAATAAGAAGTATTTTATACTTGTCTACATAATCAAAACAGCAAACACATGTTATGAAGTAAGGCAGTCAAATCATATTTAAATCTTGGGTATTACACAAAAAAAATCATACTAAGTTTGATAAAAAAGAAATGTGTTTGTACATTCGGCATTTTTTTTTCGTGCATATTGTTCACGTGTAGCTTTTAATATTTAAGGAATACTTCAAATTTCTAAACAGATAATACGATATAATATGGTTTGGGTCTGTTTACGCCTAATAAACCGCGAAGCGGTTTATGAAATGTGTAAACAGACCCAAACCATATTATATCGTATAACCTGTTCAGAAATTTGAAATATTCCTTATAATTTAATTTATAAATTTTAACAATTTTTATGGCAGAAACGTCGATTACGTCATTGGACTATTTGAATTTTAACGGCGTAAGAATAGGTCATAGGTCACGCAAGTTACAATATGGGTTACTCGATTTGAATTGACCAATCAGATTTCAGCTTACAAAGCAAATTAAATTATTTTTATATAACGTGTAGACAAAATTTATTAAAGTTGATTTTATTTGTCACTAAACACACGTAATATAATTGTTAAAACGCGCTAAAACGACGAAGCAATATGTGAATGTTTGACATTGTTAAAGTTATGGGACATCCATATCATATATCTATGCAGCGGATTTCTGAAACATCGGGAAAAAACAGGGATAATATCAAATATCTATATAGCGAATTTGGCCGAGTGGTTTCAACCGCTCGATATAGTGCAGGCGAATTTATGCCACAGTGTAACAACGGTGTGAGTTCTAATCCCACTGAGGGTAGGCAAAAATTTGACAATGTTGAAAATTTTATTTTAACAGTGTTGGGCTTAATTTGTAGACGTATATATTTAAATACAACCGACCAACAATCGTTGTAATAGTGAGTGTAAGTTAAAAAAAATCCTGGTAACAAATTTAGCCCTGCCTTTCGTACCAGTTTCAATTTAATTTCAATTCATTTATTTAGTTAGTCCATATGTGCCCATCATCTTTAATACGCATCCTGCTTCTACTGAAAACCGTCTTATAAGTAAAGGTCAAAATTGGTGTAATGTCAAGTATAAAAGAAGACACCTGTTATTGAACCGTAACCTTTATGAGACATGCAACATCATGATTTACTAACAAATTTATGATAGCAACCATATTAATAATGTATGAATTATCTAAATTGAACTGTCATAAAGCCTTGCTATGTTGGAAAATGAACAACAATCTATTTTGAATGAAGTATTGGCAAACTGTGATATATAACATATAAGCTGGAAATTGGAGGTCTTGTATAGAAATAGGATAATGTTCATTCGTTGTAAAATTTGAGTTGTACACGCATTTGAAGTCTCATTTTTAAATGAAAGATATAAAAAATCAAAGATTTAAAAGAACAGCAAAATATATATTTTCTGGTGAATCTTGTTTCAAATTTCTTGCAATACATTTTTTTCTAGGCTGTAGTCTGTAGTTTGTTCCCATCGGTATGTATATGTTCTTTTTGTCAGAAGTTCTGTTACGTAACAGTACATGTAACAGAGAAACACAGCTTGCGGTTTTAACACGTTTTGTTATTACAAATTAGAAAGTCTGAAATTAAAACGAAAATTGAACGTCATTATTCTGGTTTTTTGAACGTAAGAACAAGGTTGGATGAGTAATTTTGTTCACTTTTTTACTTTAACGCAAAGCAGCAAGCATAGAAAGTTAATGAAGTACTTTTTTGAAATTCTTAACGTTTATTAATTTATAAGTAGACTCAACTAAGTTTGGTCCAAATCACACGTATGTATAAATTCATTCGCATATAGCCAGTAACAATTTGCTGTATTTCGTGAATCGTACTTGTCTTAAATACCTGAACTTTTTCTGTTTTTAGATAAATGGAATGAGGTGTTAAAACGTGATAAAACGACATAGCAATATGGATGGTTTCTGACCATGTTGCTTTTGAAGACGCCACATTTTGTCTTGTTAAAACGTGTGGCATATTTCTTAATATTAGGTTGATTTTTACTAAGCTTCATAGTGTGAAATTCAGTAATTTTCATTTGACCTTTATGCAATGACCGAGCATCATTTTTAAACTGTAAACATGAAACTATATGCACTATAATAGGCTGAAGAAAGTTACAGACTAGGCAATTATCACACCATTTTTAGTCCTAAAAGTTAAATACAGAAATGTGTGTGCGTCAATTTAGAAAAAATGTTTAAAGTAATACATTATCTTTCAATTAACAATACAAATGGCTATATTTGTAACTTGTTTAAGCAAATGAATTACAGTTGAACAATAATTTTGCTTCTGTGTATTTTACTTTTTACCGCATTTGCTAAATGACAAAATCCTTCCTACCAGTGATTGAAATGTTACGCTATTGTTTTAAATTCTTTATTAAACACAAAAAATGTATGAAATAAATAAAGGATCGAGTGAAATACAAAGTTTCTTATGGTGTAATTTTTTCCTATTTTCCCAATACAATGCTATGTTTGCATTCAAATTTTTTATTGTATTTTCTTAACTAATTATGTATACATTAACAAATTAAATATCAATATAATACAATAAGTTGCAATAATGGTAATATTTAGTTACTTACATACGTTGAACATTTTCCTTTATAAATGTTCATCGTAGTTATGTAATCACAATACATCAACATTTTAGAGTTACGTCAATCGCTGACATTTAAGATGTTGACCTCTAGGCTAGACCGAGAAAAATGTGAATTCTAGACACCAAAAGCGACACACGCTGTACTATTCTTATGTCGTTTTGCATAATATATAGTAAGGGACCTGAAAAAGGATAACTGCTTAAATTAAAACACATGTACGTTATAGATCACTTTGTAACACATGACCATACAATTTATTTTGGGTGTGTGGTACAAGTGAACGCCATGAAATAACCTTGTTTCCTTGTGTTCGTGCTATTGGAGGCGGCTAAAGAGTCATTTTCATCCGATATGTAATCTCATACGTTAGCAGGGTTGGCATATTGCCGCAAAACACAAATAGCAAAGACATAAAATAGCGATCGACAGTATAACGGTTTTAGTATAAAAGATAAAGAGAGTCAGTTAAGTTTTCCTCTTTCTATTGTTAAACGTTGCTGTATATTTTATAAAGATGTTGTAATTTTCGAGTGTTGGCACCTAAACTTAACAAAAATTGTGCCACAAAATTTCATTAAAATCAGCAACCACATTTAGCATATTTTTCACTGTGAAAGTGTTTTTTTCTATATAACGGGTATTTTTTTACTTCTCTACTTTTTCGGCAGCATACTAGTTAAGTGTGTTTGTATTTTAACACTACATAGTTACAGAAACAACAATTTCTTGTGCAAACTGTCAAGCTGGATCAAATGTTGGTAACATTTCAGCAAGGAATATAGTATCAGCAATCAAAGACGATCAGTTAGCGGTCAGAAATAACTCATCAATAAGTTACCAATCCGTCCAATTGTTCGAAATCTGTCCATAGGTCTGTTGACAGACACGATTATATGCATTTATTGGACAAATCGTCAGTTTACTTTTCGGTAAGTAAAATGGACGGATTGATAGATTTTAATTTCCACTTTCTTGCAAGTATTTTTAGTTAAGAAATGCCGAGGGTTATTTCCTTATTTTACAAATTTATTTATTTCATTTACGATGAAAGTAACCAGATTAAATTTTGTACCGTAAAATAAACCTACAATTTTAGACTAAAGAACGTAAATATTTTTTTATTTGTGCGTCACTATGAGTTTTGATTTGATGAAATCTGGCCTACGTCTGGAGTAGTAAATTTTATTAACCTTTGTACTTTGATGACATTTTATTTTAAAATCGATAATATAAATGCAGTATCAGAAATGTAATATTATGAAATAATATACTGTCAAAATTAAAACGGTACAGATACCAAAAAAGTGTGTATATTTTAAACGCCGATAGGACCACTGCGGGGAAGTTTCATGTACACATTAATATATACGTAAATAAAAAAAGCAAAACTAACCTGTCAACTGGGGACAATGCTGGAAATATTGCAATGCTTAACCTAAAGAGCTTGGCATTGCTTTCTAAGGTGTTGGATAGGAAAGCCCATCTTGTTGGAGTTGGAGGTCCGACATGTTATAATAGTTTGACCGCCAATCGTATTGTGCACGTTTTCTACCTGCACAATTAAACTATATTTTGTATACAATGAAAATAGTAGGCGCGATAAATATGGTTCATTCTCCGCGTTCCTATTCAATTCTCCATATTTTTCCAGGGATATTCATTACAGTGTTCCCGTTAGTCTATATCAATTTAGATATAGCTAAAAATAAGCTAACTAGGCGGTATGGAAGGAGAATTAGGTCAGTGGTAGCGAATACAATGACCGTACTCTTTTTGAAAATCAATATTGCAAAAAAGTAACGAGGAACTGTCCAAACATAAAATATTATATTTGGAATTATAAGAATAATTTATTGGAGGCAGAACCTATATAATAAGCGGACGTCTTCGTGTTGGGTCGCTCATTTTTAATTCTTGCTAACCAAATAATGAAAACAGTCTGTACTTATATATATATATAGTAAACATTTCAACAGAACGATGAACATGAGCAAATTTGCAAATTTTGAATTGCAAGTATTGTTTTTCTTTCTTATAATAAAAAGGATTGCAAACAATTCTCTGGTTTTCTATTCAATGTCCTAAAACATAGAATTAATGGTGAGTTTGTCAACCTTTCACATCTTTAACATTCTGCTGAATTACACATGACAAATTGTATAACTAACTTCAACAGCTTGATGAGTTTAATCTCATATAAGTTCCCTTTTTCGACAGCCTTATTTACTCACATCTACATATAATAGTTGATGCAAGAAGATTAAATATACAACGTAAGCGTTTTCTAGTTTCTGCTTATTGGAACTTCAATAGTGTCCCTTCTATGTTTTTCAAATTAACGTACTACTATTGTGATTATATTGCGACAAAACGACGTACGTCTTCATATACGTGATTAACGCTTAACGCTTACCTTTTCAATGCACCGGGTTTCAATGCTGGGTTTTTTTAAAAGTTCGTGTTGTTCTTATTGTTTATTTCAATCTGTAGATTGTCTTTTGAATAGTTGGTTTGTGTCTTTTTCTGGCGTATATTTATTAATTGTTTTCCAACTGTATGATGATAACCTAATATTGGATATTATTGAAAGCCATTTTTAACACAGAACAACGTCCTGTATCATATATGATAAAGAAACTCAAATTTGTACATACTATGAATTGCATCAAACACGATTTATTGTTTATATTTTCACAATACAAATTAAAAATTGTGTATTAATATCAATTGGAACACTTTTTTAATCAGGCAGAAGAGTTGTAAAGAACATGTAATGAATCAAAATCAAAAGCTAAATGTGGTTCCTTTAATAATATTTTTGGTTTCGTTGACATGCTCTGCAACACAGTCCATCATCCTCTTGTGGTTCACAGCCGGTACAGGGAATGTCCGTATACGGATTGTTTATTGGGCAATCCACAGGCACATTACACCCTAAAGCTATCGCAAAACGTTTAAAAAATATGTACAATATTTTATCTTTATCCAGCTGATACGTACACGTAATGCTATAAGAAATTTCATGTAAAGGAGCCAATAATATCATCAGTTAATTTTTTTTCCTTGACGATAGCCCATGATATATACAGAGATGTGGTTCTTCATGCATTTGAAGAAAGCAGTTTAAATTTGTCACAAACACACAATACTATAAAGTAACACATCATGTCGTCGATCATATTTATTATAACATAAACTTTCAATAATTTCACATCTACCTTAATATCACTTCTTAATTATTTAATCATTGTACTGTTTTTATCTAAAAAGAAATACTTACGAGGAATTTCTACTGTTAAAAATAAATATTTTTAAAGTATTTCAAATTTAGAATAGTGAGTAATATACCTATATATCAAATTTGTGTTACCAATATTTCAAGTTTAGTTATTCAATAAATGACATAACTTTACAGCTGTTTAGCGTCGATCAGGTCAACATGTAAATCGATATGCAAATAAACAAATAATAAAGTTAATAGAGAACTTGTCTGTGAACTTTATCTATTCGGTAAATATATGTAACGTAAATTCTACGTTCTTAATACGGCAAATAATTTTTATACGGTCTTAATTAAATTGTGAAATGAATCTTTTTAAAAATGAACAAGGAACTATAATTATGTATACAAAAAATTAAACGCATTGAAAATTTTGCAGAAAACGTAACTTGTGCTTCTTAAACTCAAGGGAATAATACTGCATTGAAAAGCTCCTTCATTATTACGTTAAAGTGTATTTTTATTTGCTCTCGCAACGGTAGCAAAAACTTTGAATATCAGCTTTTTTATTAGTCAAATATCTGTCTCATCATAATAGATACCGCCCTCATGTTAATCACCTTTATTGATGAGGGATCTAGGAGCTCATTCATGTTACAAGTAATTTACAGCACCACCTTCCTTATTAATCGCCATTGGTAATGGATGGAATGTAGGGGCATTTTTATTTTTTAACTGGTTTATAGTACCGCATTTCTTTTTAGAAATAGACCCTTACTCACGCTTCTTGTTCAAAAGTTTATTTTTCTAAATCGAACCTATGCTTTAAATAAAACGTTATATGTAACTTTAAAAGATACTCCCAATGTTGGGTTATTTAAATACATTAGCGGAAGGAATTCTAAACTAGTTCTAATTAGTTATAATATATTTTTGAAAATTAAAAAGTAATTACATAATTACCTTTCTTATCAGATTTGTATCCTGAAACATAACACATTTAAAATGAATAATACTGACACCGAACTTTAAAAATTTAAATTTTAACCTATAGCGTATTGAATATATCAATTTTTAAGTCATGTAGAATGCAACAATTGTAGACTGAACAATGTCATATATCAATATATTGGCTTTGCAAATTTTCTTTTTGAAAGGGCAAAACCATTACATTAGATCATTTTTAGAAAATATAAACATCAAGCAAATTGACAGAATTTACTTTTGATGAAATTTTAATAAATATTATATCTTCTAAAGACCGCATTATGTTCATAAATAAAAAACAGAGATTATATTTAGAAAAACGAAATACAGTCAATCAACATGGAAAAAAACAGGTGACAAGCACAATTTATTTGAAAAATATTCCTTCAATTGTGAAAAAAAAGAATTTGAAGATACCAAGGTTGTACAATTTACATTAATCTGGAAGTGAATTTGCTTACAATCTTTTGCGATAGGCACTAGACCAAGGTATTAACAAACTAACTGCAAACTAACTGAAAACTTAAATGATTTGCATTTGTAATTTGATAAATTTTAATTTCGGCCAATTAAAAAAAGGTTCGTCGTCCATCCGATTTCTGCAGGAAATTTCAGACATATCCTCCACCAAGCTATAAACGATTTGACTGGTAATGGAAAACAAAAAGATTGTTTTAATTTCAGATAATAAACATTTATAGAAGACCATACATATATCCTTTGCATAATATCGACTAGTAGTTTCTGAGCGATGTAAGGTGTTTATTACGGCCATTACAAACCATTTTGTCAATCAAAAATGAAACAGGTAATTACGGTTAGACATCACAAACATCATTCCCATAAATTTTGTCGTGAACTTGATAAGCTGTTTTATTACAAAAGACTAAAATTTAAAAGGTAAATAAAACAACAGACAATAGGCGTCAAGTTATATAAATAGCTTTCTTGACTTTACTCTGAGTTATACAGTACAACTTAACACTTTCACTATACCCTTTGCCTACTAGTTATAAGTAATAAAAGATCGCAACCATTGTAAGCAGTCTCAGCTTAATTCTAAATTTGATGGAAACCGGTTGCCTACGATTAAACTTATACTCGTTAAATATTAGTAATATCAATATATTTATTACATCCTTGTAATTTGTTCTTAATGAAATAATGTAATGTAGAAAGATTGCACCTACTATAAGTCGATTAACACAAACATGTGTCGATTAAGCAAATCTTACCAGCATTTTTACTTACCAATGTTTCTGGCTTAAAGAACAAAAATATGCAGTAAAATAAATCCACAATAAAAATTATTTTCTCTACCAGTTTATATTAGAAACAAGCAATATTGGCCATAAGGTTAACATTGTATACTGATTTTAAATTGATAATCTTTTCAGGATTTACAATCAAAGGGGTTAAAGTAAATATAGAGAGCAATAAACGACTGGCGTTGCAATGCTTACACCTTAGAATGTATGACTAAAATTAAATACCCTTTATCAAAGCTGTGTTTAACAAGGTTTTGTCCTCTTTACAACTGAATTATTATTCATTAAACATATGGTATTCAGGCGTTAAATACTATACAATTAATGACTCTGATATTGGTCGCTATCAGAATTTATTATCAACATATGCACCGAACCGCAAGTCGATGTGAACATACATTTTTGAGGGCTTAGAAATCCCGATAACGACCGCCTATCATAGTCATTAACTGTATTATTACATGAATAAAGTCGCAATCTTCCTTGATCAGAAAAGCAAAGGTAGATTACAGTTTGTAATTTTTATCTTGATTACCCTTAATATTTTTTGTAACTAGCGCATTTTTAAATTGATTTCCTGATAATCCTGATTATCCTGAAATTCCAGTTTTATCACATTTCAAATACTGATAAGAGTATAAATAAATCAATATTTTAGTCTTACATTTAACAGTATATTTTATAGTTATAGATGTCAAATTCAATGACCACTAAAATTGAAATTTATAGTTATATTGTTACAGTCAGGAAAAACAGCTTTCAGCTAGTAGTTACCGCACAATTGTTTCTACCTATTTTAGAAAAAAAACAGGTCAATATAGGATTCCGTTTGACCACAGTGTAGCGGAATTGTGCAGCGGACACCGTTTCTATATTTTTATGTTATTGCAGTACTGTTGCGATTTATCATGACCCGAAAGTTGTTTTCAGACCATTCAAAAACACGCAAAATTCTATTTATGTTATAAGAACGGCTAACTTTGAATGGCATGCTGTGAACAATACCTACCTACAAACATTTCTAATGTCCAATTTGCTGAACCAGTACAAACTTCACAGATTTCTGGATAGTTGTCATGTTTGACTAACAAAAACAAAAAGGATTGTAAGTAACTATGAAACCGCCACATTGCATTTTTTTTTAAAAAGTAACAGAGTTTACATTATTAGAATTAGGGATTGTTTACAATGAAAAACGTGCAGATCTACTGTCGTAGGAAATCATTTCATAGATTTCATCATAACAATTTATTTACCAAAACAAGTTGAAATACTGACAACATTAATAACCACAGATTGGCGCTAAACGTGTTACGACAGAAAACGCACTAAATTAAATACCTAAAATCATGTCCAGCTTGGTGGTGCGTAATGACTTGTACGTTTCCAATGCGTGCGCCTTAAATTCTCATTGACATAATTGAGGAATACTGAATATTAATTATAAAAGGTTACACAAAAACTAGCTGTTATATACAACGCCAACAACATTTAGAAAAAAGTCATATATCGTAAAATTTACCTAAAACTTGAAGCTTATTATTCATTTGTATTAGCCAAAACTTTAATCTTTTTAATATATTTCATTCTACATTGTGTGGTTGAGTCTGCGTTAGTGTAAGTGTGGGTGCAAACACAACACGCACAAAACAAACAAATATGAACAATAGCAAGGAAACCGATCGAAAGAAAGAGTCGAAAGTCAATGACCAATTACAAATCAAGATCTAGACAAATAATACAACGCAAAACAAGACCAAAACACAAAAACAACGATTACGTAACCCTACCTCAATAAAAACCATGGATGCGCTCGGGTACTCCGAACGATTAAGCAGTGTCTGCCTCTAATAAGACAACCGGCCAGGTACTCATTGTCATGTCTCGAAATAAATCAAATCCAGGAATAGGAAAGACTACATATGACTCGGCAAAAATGTCTGATCCTATTTTAGTGATTCATTTTCCATACCGATCAACAAGAACTCTTCTGAAGAAAAGAATCCAGTGATTTACTTAAGTCTGTATACCCTGCTTCCCTGTTGACAATAGTCAAATGTTGTTCAAATATGGCCCGATGACAGAAAACAACACAGGAAACCAGTAGGTTAAGATTATTAATTGACACATATTATATTCGATTAAATAACAGTTAAATTGCCGATTTGATATGTTTTTCCTAAACTTGTCCAACACTGAATTAACTAGTCCAATATCGGTTTTTGGACTGATTTGAGCTGTATTGGTCTTATGCCAACCTGTCGGACAATACAGCTATCCTTGGATCATTAGCTACACCAAATTCAGAAATCATCACGTAACAATCACATATTCATACCATTCATCTGGGTCTGTTGCTAAATTATACTCACTCCAGGGCAAGGCATAAATAATAACTGTAACACCTTTTGGATCCACAACCATCTCCTTGACGCACCTGTATTCGTTGCCACTGCGTCTATAATGTGATAAAATTATTTTACGTAGCGAAAAGAACAACTATAACGCAAACAGATGTCAGCAAGCTACTATTGTTTTTGCTAATTTAACCATAATACCATACTGTAAAGGTTCACAGTGCTCGACCAAAGAGTTGCCCAATGCGTCAATACATTGTAGATAGGGATGCCCTATTGATGGGGGTTGTCAGTCAGTATGCGAAAAGCTGACAGACAGTAAACAACATTAGATTACGTGTTTGGATGGTGCCAGCAGCCATATTCTCAAAAAATCGTAGACGTAATTTTAAACGTAGTGTAAGTTTACGTCTGTTTTAATATTCTCAATGATTCGAAGTTGTGAGTTACGTGCAAAATTGATCGTAAACTTACGTCTGCTCCTGAGCGCTCGTAAGTCCTAGCGTCCCTCATAATTTTGCAAAGAGAAATCGTTTTTCAAGCCATTCACTACTTAGCAACATTGATTTTGTTGCACGTGACATAGAACGACGAAAAAAACATTCAAAATTTGCAAATATTTTGAAAACTGTGTTACTCATGGGGAATAACACTTACACAAATTTATAAATTTTAAAAGAATGAAACAATAACCGAATTTAAAAAAAAAACGTTCCGGAAATTAAATGTTTCCTATATGATTTGCGATTTTACATCAGGATGTTTTAATTATGTTAACATGGAATTAGGTTATTTATTGCTTTATTATAACACGAAATTACTCGTTAATTTCTACACTGAAGAAACGCAACTTTAAAAAAAAGTCTTGTTCCACGTTATGGTAAATTGACAGATTACTTTTTAAAACACATATTCAAAATTATGCAACACACCAACTAATATCATTTATTTATTTATTTATTTATTTATTTATTTATTTATTTATTTACTTATTTATTTATTTATTTATTTATTTTATTTTTTTATATTTATTTATTAATTATTGTTTTTATATCACTTTAGCCAAATATAAATCCGTATTTCCTTCCACCAGTCAACTGTTTTGTGAGACTGTGCAATTAAAAAACTGTAATAATTTAAGTACTTTGAGGTAATTATTTCCCTTTCAATACGTTTATTTCCAAAGTGAAAAAAGTAACTGAGCATGCGTGATAACGCTACGTGCAAAACATAAGATTTACGATTGCTATTTTACGTGCAAATCTGCGATTTCTTTCGAGAATACGATCAATCGTAGACGTAAACGTAGAGTTACGACTATCTTATCTTTACACGTAAGTGTAAATTTACGATTTTTTGAGAATATGGTTGCAGATTCCTACACAATGAACAACAAAGCTGACTGACCGCATACAACATTAGGTAACGTGCTTGGATATTCCACGATCCCTGCACAATGAAGACCCCTTTTATAAATTTCGATGATAAGAGTAAGGTCGTTGAAGCTGCTACACAATGTAAAATTATTCACCCTTACCAATACTACATTTTTTCAGTAATATTCAAAAATGTTTCCCCTTGGCCCGTATTGTTCGAATAGATCCGTTGCTTGTAAACTTCTTCTAGTCCTAAATATAGCTTAAATAATGCTCGCTGAGTTGCCCAGCGCGTTCACAGGTTGCGAATAGTAATACCCTATTGTTGGGCGTTGTCAAGTCATCATTAGAAAAGCTGACCGACCGCAGACGACATTGGGTAACGTGCGTGGAGAGTGCCACGCTCCTTGGACAATGAAGTCCCCTTTTGTAAATGTCGATAAGAGTAGGGTCATTGTAACTGCTTCACAAGGTTACAATATTCACCCTTACCAATACTACATTTGTTCAGTGATATTCATAAATATGTCTGTTTGTTCCACAATTTTTTCATGTGTCCTTTAACGTCAGGCTTTTGGCGAAGGAAGTGTTACGCTGTGGGGACGCATAGCAGCAATCAATTGAAGCACGCTCTTGTCATTTATGGACAATTGACTTAAATACGCTTCTTGAACGAAATAATCTAAAGACATGTCATTCCATTCATACAGAATCAATGTTTACAGTTGACTTTTCAACAAAATAAACACACATTCCTTCAACAACAAAATGTTAAGGAGGCCATTGTGTTGGACTTATCATGATACGTTATGCGTTAAAAGCAGGTCATAATTATTGTGGTGTTTGCATACAAAGGTCCCTTTTG
Organism: Limnoperna fortunei; assembly: GCA_944474755.1. Classification (NCBI taxonomy): domain Eukaryota; kingdom Metazoa; phylum Mollusca; class Bivalvia; order Mytilida; family Modiolidae; genus Limnoperna; species Limnoperna fortunei. The sequence goes on from OX104121.1 coordinate 27,926,192, forward strand.
ATATTTATTTAATTATAGAAGTTTTCCTCTATTTAATTTGCCTTATTATTTATCGGCAGTCTAAATGTCTTACCCTTGGTCCGTCCCTTTTCATGTTGTTTTATTTTTTGTAAACTTGTTTTCGCTCTGTATATAGCTAAAATATTTTACATTATACTGGTTTATATTCTCATAGCCTACTCATTTTAACTTTAATGAAACAATTCTGATTGGACAACGTTTCAAATATCATGGCATCAATTGCAAAATTTAACGTAAGCGCAGACGTTACTTCCATTAAATAAAAAATCCCAATTAAACATCGCTAGTAACTTCAATTTCCGACAAATCTTCAAACATAATACAGTTATCACATAAACATCATGTTTAGTTTATACATATTAATATTTTTGTTGCTGTAAAAAAGTTAATTTTTGTGTTCAATAGTCGTAAATAAAATTGACTTTACTATACGTGTAATATTTGAGAAATTGATGACAATTTGATTTCGAAAATTTTATGTACTGGCCACCCGGTCAATTGAAAGTTGGAGCAATCAGTCCAATCCGACAGAGATGGCTGGAAACAAATTGAAGAACTTGGAAAAGTTGATATGAACTGACTGATTAGTAACTAATTAGTAAAGGCCTCATATTTTGCCATCAGTTGTACAAAAACCATTGCTTACTACTATTACTAAAGACGGCGATATCAACAAGGTAATAAAAGACAAGAAAGATTCTCACAAAATTGTATAAAAAAAACAAAGGTCTTTTAGATTTTGCTAAATTTGCAACAAGATGTTAGTAAAGCTGAATTTGAAAAAGTTGTTCTCAAATTTAATGGTTAATAATTGACAATATGTCAGAAACCAACATACCGTAGCTAGTGAAATGTTGTGGAATGAACATTGGGTGAACCGAAACACACTTTTGTTAATGTGCCTCCTGGATTGGATTCGTGTTGATACATTTTACCTATATGCACTGCTGATACAAATGACTTCGGGTTGTCCTAAATTAAACATTATTTTATATAACGTTCAACTACATAACACAAACAAAAAATGCAAACCTCACAATTTAGTTTATCACTCAATAACATACATAACAATCATACGATCTGCTTTTGAAAAAAGAAGCCTTACCTTAGAACTAGAAAAGGCCCAGATTTGTTGATTACTTCAAAAACTTCTCCATTTACAATGAATTTGGATGGATGTTTGCAGGAAAAGTGAAGGACGTCTCCCTTTAGATTTCCTATAACTCCAACATATTGTTTTATGTCTTGTCTTGAGCATGGGTAATAACCTATACTGTGAACTGAAAACATTTGTTTCTATTTAATATGACCTCAGTATTTTATTTTCAGACAAAATGAATCGCATTTCTATAATTGTTGAAACATTAATTAATTAATTAAACGAAAAAATTCTCATTAATTTAAGATGAGTACATATTATGGGTTTAAATGTCTTACCTGATAATATACAGCAAACAGAAATAAGCGAAATGTATATCAACGTCATTTTGGTATACGGACAACTGAAGTACTTGACTCCTTAATAATTCGCACAGATTATATGCCAAATATATGCATGAATATATATATATATATATATTGCCACAACAGCTGGTTTGTCGTGGGCATGGTGGTTTATCATTTCGTCACTTAACGTCGTGGGTATGGATGATCAGACACAATGTAACACTTTGTATTTATGAGTGCACAAACAGGCTTGATTACAACATGACGTCATAATCAAATGTTGATTGTAACTTTAGGCATTTGTGGTGTCAATACAAGTATAATGTAATATAATCATTTTCAAAATTCCTGGATATATCAGGTCCTGTAAAAGCTTTATACAGCCATAGTAAAAACTGATTTATGAGCAACACCCGACATTTTCTAATTGTTTAAAAGTGCATATCAAGTAGAAAGATAAAACATTGTATATGAATTTTATGTTTTTTTAGAGAGCATAAGAACAAATTTACATAAACAAGAAAAAGCAAGTTATTGATTTGTGTTTACTTCAGTATATTAGCTATTTTGTTTAATAAAACCATTAAATAATATTTTAGAGTAAACAATGTCCTTACAAGGTACATTGTTTACCTATCCTACATATAAATTTAAAAAAACATACTGAATAAATCCATAAAATTTCTAATGCAACTTAGAGACGTTAAGCTTTTATGAAAGCTGAACTTGTGAAAGTAATTGTTCAGCTTACCATATCTGACAATCTAATAGACAGACACAACTTTGATAAGTGAAGATCTCTAATTGAGAACATTTTGATAGTTTTTAAGGGGTTTGGAAAAGACAACTGCGAAGAATATCACTTAATAAAATTGCACGCCAATAGTTTGCATTACGTTGTAGAAATATCTAAACGACATTGAAGAGACGGCAATAATACACTTGGTTTGGAAAAATGTTGTATAATTATGTCACGAAATTTTTGGTTCCGTTTTAAGAAAAATTTTTATTTTCAAAAGAAGGAAAAAAAAAGCTTCGTTGTCTAGTCATTATATTCATGGAGGTGTAGTTGTTTAAATGAAGTTGGCCCAGAAGAAGTATCTCTAAATCTCAAATTTAAAAGAGAGAAATAATCGCAATATTAATTGATAAAAAAAACATTTGCTGGATACCAATATGAATTACAAATGAAGATAATAACACAATACCGAAAATTAAAGGGAACTGTCAAAAAAGACCATCCACAAATCAAAAAACAACCGAACAAACGCTCAATTTTTGTAATATTACATATGTTAACCATTAGTATCATATGTCATTAAAAGGTTTTACTCCACCAAAGATGTTATTTTGTGAAAATTGCACAATGCAATATATTAAGCAAGTAATCTTGAAACTGTTTGAAACATGACGAAAAAGAACGCCTATACACATGATAGCAATTATTTCTTTTAAGTAAATATCCATAAACAACAAAAGATGTATGCTGAACTAATCTATTGAAATGGTATTTTATCTGCCTAGTCGTTTGTTGGTTTACAGCCATGTTTGGCTACGCTTTAGTAAAATCCAGATTGGTATCTTTTGCAGCATAGTGGAGTCTACTGGACTTACTGGACTAAAAACAATCTTTTCATACTTTATTTTGAGAATCCTCTTTTTACAATCAACAATTTACTTAAAATATACAGCGATTTGAAATGCTTCGATTTTTTAAATTTTAATAGGGCGATTTTCCATACATGAAGTTAATTTTGACCACAATTACAACTTAGGGTTTTGTCGTTAGCGGTTGACATTGGGAAGGTCTCTTCAAATTCATTTGTTTGAATTCCATGGTGCGTCATGAAAACAGCCGAACGCTGGAAAACAAGTTAAACCCCTTCACAAACAAAAATGGAAGACTTACAATGTAAAATACCTGTAGCAAAAGTCAAGGACTATTTGTGACATGTTAACACCAGATACATAAGAGTATAAAATATAGAAAGATCAACCTGGATACATTTTCGACTGGAGTTTTGTAATAAAAAGTTACAATATGAAATAATAAAAATGCAAGTAAAAAAAATGCCCAACCCCCCATTGGGTTGTGACTTTTAGAATAGATAGGAAGCAGATTTTACACCAGCAACATTACACGAGAGAAAGAAAAGAAACAAAAGTAACCAGAAATCATCAATTTTAATAAGTGTAAGCATTCAAGCATGTAATCAAGCAATTTTGTGAAATCGTACATACACAGCAAACAACAATATAAACAATTCAATTTTCATCTTTTGCTTTTTGTTTTGTTATCCCTTTGTTAAAATAAAGTTTTCATATCTTACCATATAAAATACACGTTTTTTGTCTATACTGATGCAGATAAATCTTAAGATATTTCTATACAAAATTTTATGCTGATGGGTTACAAATAAACTTTCATTGATTGGATCTTTTTTTAATTTCTTCTACATGCAAGCTTTAGTTGTGAATTGATTTTACGCAAGTTAAATTATTAGGTTCTTATTGCATAACATCTAATATACCCATGTGTGAATTAAAAAACGATTCAGGAACAGCTGTGTTTACATGACGGTACGTTTTTCCGTTAACTCATAGCCCTTTAACAATATTAATTATCCTAGAGTCACAGTTTTTAATTGCTCAAGGTTTTGTCTTTCACAGCCAATTTCAGATGACCAAATGGAAAGATATTCCTGTTTAAGACCAATTTATTTTTTGACAAGCGGTCAATATTTTTTACGGATATGCTACCGTTGAGAACGTTACAGGAAAACTTGCATGTAGTGTTTTTTTTAAAATGTTAATATGTAGGTTTAGATTTACCATTTCCTTTTTATTAGTATGTTTTCTCAAACTTAAATGATATATAATTATCAAAATAGGATTATGTATATTATTATAAGATATGGGTGTAGTTAAACAATTTAAAGTACAATTAGTTTTTTTTATTCTTTGAGAAGTGTATTACGTACAGTTCTTGAGATTTAAAACATTTAAAGATCTGATAGTTAAAAGTAATCAATTGCTCATAAAATTTACAACAATCAGTTACTAGTAGGTCAGATCATTCCTATCGTTCAAAATCTGTCAGGTAAATTCCAGTCACTCAATTGCCGTATATGGAACGATCTAATGAATTTATTGAACTGATGGCTGTAACCTTTTCAACGTAAAGTCAGTAAAATTTACAGACTGATCTATAGATTTCGAAATTTAAAAATTTCGTTTCACTTGCAAATTTTATATAAGTTCAGTAATGTTAGCAGTTATATCTTTTATCGAACTCATTTCCTTTTTTCATGTGTTTTCATGTAGACAGTTAGTGTTTTGAGGAAATGAATACTTAAGTACTGCAACTGAAAAATAAACTGAAATTTCTTTTTCAGATTTCTTGTCAGTGACTCAGGGTCATACATTCTTAAGCTTTTGTGCAAAACTTGCAAACCAATTGTTTACTGAATACTATTTAATAAATTGAGTCACTTGCTTATAAATAAAAATAACGTAATTCTAACACTGATAAAAACAGACCAAACTGAATATCTATAAAATATAAGATTATAATTCAAAGTAAGACAAATACTGAAAAACATGAAATTCCATAAATTGTTATTTTGTAATAGATTTTCAGTAGGCTTTTGAGTCTGGCTCATGATCTATTGTTAATAGTTCTTAAATATTTAAATTTTGAGACTTTTGCGGCTCATTTTAATGTATTTCATTCACTACTTAATTTGCCCTAGGAGGGCATCTTTCATTTTTTTTAATAGAAAGCAACTGCACTGCAGGCAGGGTATGCTCGGGTTAGACCTTCTTTTATAGACTGACAGTTTTCCTACCACGAAAGTGTCGGGTTTTCACCAAGGCCCTTCCCAAAATAAAACCACAATAAAACTGAAAAATTGATGAAAACTACGTTAATCACCAAGTAAATATATAAACAAAAAATCAGGCAACAGCTATACCTGCCGTCTTCTGTATGTTTATATTGTGTGCAAAAATCATGACAAAAATACGGTTATTAAAATTTGTTACAACAGAACAACAACTCTCGCAACTTGCCAACAACACATCTAGAAAAATCATTTATTGAAGTCATATTACTGACAATTTAAAAAATGTTATTTGCTCTTGATACATGTATAGTGTTTCAATGTCTACAACAAATAACACTAACATTTAGTAGATGTAGTCAAAATTTAGATAATAACGATGTAATCTACAGCTCAAATCTTTTGAAACGTTACACCGAAAATTTAATACAGAACTTTCTTTGATTGTTTTATAATATATGTTGTACATGTAAGACCCATAAAGGATGGCTGGAATAGCCAAACAGTAATCCGGTAAATATAGAATTATTTAAAACATCATCTCTCTCATTTAAATCCGTTAGAAGTTCAATAGTCGCATAATATCCTTTGTATGCCGAACATAATGACACCTCATTATTACATATCTATCAATGCCAACCCCTCACAAACCACTTCTAAAAATGAGTCATTCCGTCATATTAATATATCTAAACGAAAGCGGTATCATGCAGACAGGTGAAAAAAAATCATTTTTTTTTATTTTCATTTATGTTGTTATTATTATTTCCATGTAATTGTAGTATTAAATGTGTATTATATAGATAACTTTATCATTTATTCATATGTAAGTAATGTTCTGTGGAATATAAAATCCAACATAAGTCGTTGTATTTACCGCTGCGCACTTATAGATTTAACTAAGTAATTTCTTAAAAACATACTACATCTTTTATGTAGCTAACACTTAAGTCATTTTGTGTTTGTTATTTTTTGTAGTTGTTTTAGTACAGAAATAAAACAAAACACAAACGATCTTATTGAATCAAACTGTGATAAGTTGATTAAGTAATTTCTTATAAAAAATATGTGTGTTTTTATGTAGAAAACATTAAAGTCATTATATTATCTTATATATATATAATATATGTTATATAACAGCTTTTTTATAGAGTTGCTTTGGTACAGAAATTAAAAACATGAAATAAAAACAAACAAACGGACCTTTTGAAGAATCCTTATTTATATACAAATACAGTTGACGTAAGTAACTTTTGTTAGACATGTATTATTTTCTGTATGTAACAAACACAGGCGTTATAATATAATTTTATCAAAGAAAAGGAAGTTTTTATATTAAGGTGTCCCACCCATAATTAAAGTTACCGTTTCATTTATTTTTCACCCAGAAATACAGCTTTATTTTACAAATGTTTTGCTACTTAATGATACAAATTAAATATATGGCTTTACTTTGAACATTTTTGAAAAAATAAATAGTTACTTAAATCGTATTTCCGATGTTTACCGAACATTAATTGAGGTCTGCTCTATTTAAAAATAATGTACATCAGGGACACCAAATATGATCACGTGGTCAATTGTGGTCTAGATAGCTTAATGTGAATAATTAATTCATACTAAGTTATGCTGTGTCAAAACAAGCAGAATTTGCGAGTGCAAATTCCTGTACATATCATTATGTACTTTCTTCAAGTTATTTTATAAATCGAATTCGTATCCAGAAATAATGGAACTGATGTAGATAAAGTATGGAATGTGTTTAATTGCAGTAATGACACATGATGTCGATCATATATTTTCTTACTTTACGCATATTTTGTTTCATCACTTAGGCACCACAAAAGAGTTTGGTATATATTGCCGAAAAAGGTATTTACATGAAATTTACATTAAATTCTAAAGTTGAAAAAATTCTGTCAGATTTGACGGAACACATATAACAGTATAATAAAATTAATCAGACACGTTCAGTACCTTTGTTCATAATTGAGGCAGTTTAGAGAAGCCTCTGCCATTTTTGGCGTTTATCGAGACGTTTTCAATGTTTTTGTAGTCTCGGCAGTTGATGGGCGTATACTACATGTTTGCATGACTTTACCCTAACCATTTGACGAAAAGGTCTAGGCGTTCCGAATCGTAAACTTACAAATTTAAAACTGGCTTTTTATGCGTACATATAATACAATTCAGAACGATGCTTGAATGTGCGACCCGAGAGAATAAATCTTTTCGAAGAAAAGGCCTAGTTATTTCTGAGTTCATCCGAGTGGTTGTAACATCTATAGATTGATTGGGTAATTTACATTTGCTTTACGTCCAGCATGTAGTACTTCAGATATACTCATATTAACAAAGAATAAATCAATTCGAGAAAGATGGCAAACATATTTTGCATGCCATTTGGAAAAGTAAGGGTATGCGTTTGTTGCGGAAATTTTCGTCTTTCGCACCGCTTACAACAAGCCTACTCTTACCGATATCTACAAAATGGGTCTTTATATTGCAAGGAGCGTGGCACTCTTCAAACAGATTATTTCTGTGGACTGCGGTTAGACTTTTCGTATTATGACATGTCAACACCCCAAGAAAAGAAGCATCTTCTTTTCGCCTCTTGGGGACGCGCTGGGAAGCTCTGTGGGTCCATCATTGTGAACCTTCACAGTATGGTCCCAGCAGATCTATTAGTTTATGTTTAGGTAAGACTAGACTGAGGAACGTAGGGATCGAATTCAAGCGCTTTATGACTTATTTTGAATATGTCGTGTGGATGGATTAAATTCGTCCATGACTTTAGTATCCAGCTCTTCAACGTCAAAAAACGGTATAAAGATGGGGTGTATTTAGATGTCCTCCATTCTATAGATATTATTTGAGGAACGGCACATCGTAGTTTCTAGCTTTCTTATGGTGTTTAGTCACACAATGTGTTTATTGGTCACAAGATCAAGCTTGTTTGCTCTCGTGTGATACCCAAGTCTGGGGACATGAATACAATTATTGCAAAGAACATATAAATAAATATTAGGCCAAATCGGAGAACATCGATACAATCACCAGTATTCAGATTACATTAACATAGCGTGAGTCAAGTTGTGTTCAAAGTTCAATATTCAACATTCAAATAAATACTTAAGACTTTCACATATTGAAAGTGTACAACAGATTGTAAACTAAATACTTAAGATCGGGGGTACTCCGGCTTCCTCCAATAAAAATTCAACGTTATGATATAGCTGAAAATAGATAACAGTAGCGTTAAACCGTATTAAAACAAACTAGCAAACATGTAAATTAATTCAAAACACTTAAGTACTGTAAATATACTCACTCAAAAAAGAAACGCAACATACAAAAAATAGGAATTTTACGTCATACAGTATTTTAACAATTAATCATATTAATAATCGATACAGAAATGTAAAAATTAGCACACTTCTTGTTCATGAGTTCTTGTACCATGGACTATAACATTTTGTCGCATATATATTGTCAATAAATCCCTCCATAAATGTCAGTATTTGTTGTACCCACCATTTGCTTGTAACACAGCCCTTACTCTTCTTGGCATGGATTCAATTAATGGTTGAGTACAAAGACCCAGTATCCATTGTCACTCTCGAGTGCCTTCTCTAATTGTTGCAAATTTCCGGCAGTGGTTGTCGTTGTTCATTCCACAGATGTTAAATTGGGTTATTATCCGGAGATCGTGATGGCCAACGGATCACATTGACATTATGTTGCTCTAAAACATCTACTGTTACACGTGCTGTTTGTGGTTAGGTATTGTCGTGTTGAAAAATTCCTCTTTGAATGTCTAGTACGGGCAATAAATGCGGACGTATAATTTCGTCTCTATACCTAACAGCGTTACGATTGCTTTGGATATGTATCAGCAGTTTGTTCCTGATGTAAGAGATAGCATCCTCACAAGTCAGGGTTTCTGTGTCCAGGAAACCCTGACAAACTTAGCTAGAAAATTCCCGGGCTAGAAGATTTTTATATGACGTCAAATCTTCAAAATATCAACAAATGAAAATGATTAAAAGAAAAAAGAGTTTGGCAGTAGTCATTGTTACTCATTCTTGAGTGAGAAGAAGACGTATTGCAACTTATAAATATCGCAGTAATAACAAACAATTAACCCTACTGTAGAAAATACACAGATTTTCACATGGTCTATGACACCTCTGTTTGGTTTATTTACAATCCGCATCGGGATATCCCTTAACCAAATTTTGAATGAAAGCGAGCGTTTGATTGGCTACATGCAAGGCTAGTTAAGTTTATCAGGGTTTCGTGAACACATGTGATGTGGACACAGAATTACTTACTTGCGAGGAGATAGCGGCCCACATCATAACACTGCCTCCGTCAAAATTGTCTCTTTCTACAACACAGTTTTGCACAAAACGTTCTGTTCGGTGCCTGTACACTCGTATACAACCAACTTTGATTTTGAGGCGCTTCAGCAAATTTAATTTTACCACTTTGTTCCGTCATATACGAAAAGAACGAATCCGCTTCTTCGGGGCTAGATATGCCAGCGGACGCGTCTGATCTCATGCATTGCGACAACGCATCAGGCGCCTGCATCTGTGCAGCCGTTTTTATCGTATCTCGAAATTATACTGCTGAAGTATGGCTAGCCAGCGATTGTAAATGGCACCTTTAGGTTGTTTCTCCGTGAGTGGTCGGAGCGCACTCTACTATCAACCGATTTCCACGCAAGTAGCTGGAACAATCTGTTATACTTGTTACGGCACCGAGAAGCTCAAGTTTTGTCGGGCCATACGACTTTTGCCAGTTATTCAAAGATTTTGAACCGAAACGTATACAGTCCTTGGAACGTATAAAATAACGATTTTATCGTTCGTACATCGTGCGTTTAGCGTTCGTACATCGTCCATACATCGTTCGTACATCGTGCGTGTATCGTTCGTATATGGTACCGTATAACGTATAGTATATCGTGCTTCGTTTTCTCTAGTGTGCATCGTATGGTGGATCGTTTTTTCTATCGTTCATCGTATGGTTTTCCGTTTATAATAGCGTATACCGTATGGTTTATCGTACATCGTATGGTTTATCGTTTGTTTTATCGTTCGCCGAATGGCTTTTCTGTTATGCATGGGTAATTTAATTTTACATGAACATCGTTGTTTACGTTTAATTAATTGCAACATTAAATAACATCTTTCTGCTCTAAGGCTTAACAGCTGCGCATTAATAGTTTTTAAAAAGGCTAATGAATCATTGACGTAAAAAAGATCATATACGCTTATACAATATTGCATTAAACAAGTTTAAATAAGATATACTGTAATTTATTCGTCAGATAAATATAACAATAAATAAATAAATAAATAAATAAATAAATAAATAAATAAATAAATAAATAAATAAATAAATAAATAATAAATAAATAAATGAATAAATAAATAAATAAGTAAATAAATAAATAAATAAATAAATTCATCAACTTTCATCCATTTTCAGTAATGAATTTAAAAGTAGTGACTTTAACAAGACGTTCTTTCGTCCCTTTTGTAAATATCTGAAAACTGTAGCGCTGTTAAGGTTATTTTTTCTTTATGTCGAAAGTATACCAAAACTAGCTTAAAAATCTAACGCTTTTTAAGTCTTTACAAAGGACGACAAAGAGAATCACCGACTCCGGACAAGTACCTAGCAAACATGAATCCAAATAGAGTACACCATCTGTTTTCACCGTACAATGGCACGCAAGAAAAAAAATCGTAGGCATTTATTACATACATGACATACAGGATTAAATTAGTTAACACCACCGCTAATCAATGAACCTTAAACAGTTATGTGATTATTTGAGACGAAAATTAATTTCTTTTTAAAGATTGTAATTAGCTCTGAATCAATAAAACCCAAGACGTATTTCCGAATAATTCCAATTGCCGCAATGTCTTTTAACAGTTTAATGCGTTTTAATACACTTACAACTCAAAATATTTGCACTAAAATTTACCATGAGTTAAAGTTTTTGATTATCTGAAAAATAATATTATTTCTCGTTTGAAGTTATCAGTCACTTTCAGCACTTGTCAGCAAAGGGGGGGGGGGAAGGGTGCAGCGCTTCAAATTTTTAATGGAGAATCAATCCAGAGAACCTAATGGAAAAACCGACTTTTCGGCAAGGGAAGAGGGATGAAGTCGAGCACACATTTTTAGTTAGTTGCACAGTATTTAAATATGTCTTCACATCACTTAAATAATACAAGATCATAGATGCATTTTGTATTCCAGCCATACGTTTGTTTTTTTATTAACTTCAATATAAAATAGAATTTTGTTTAAAAAGCAAGAGTCGCTTGAATCCTAATGCACTATAACGTTACTTGAAAATACGAAACGAAACGTAATTTTATTGTAATGATTGTTAATTATCAAATGTGTTCTTTATTTTTTGTTTACGTTTCATTTACGTATTTACCTGGGGTGCAAAGGTGCAATAGTAACGGACAGGTTGATGAATCTGAATCATTGTCGTTGATAACTGCGCAAAATTACCTGTCATTTAATATACAAATGTGTTACTCTTTACGAATGGTAACTTGCCGCGGCGACGCACACTTATTTACCATCTAATACATATACACATCATTAGAAGTAGATAAGAAAACAAAAACTGCGTCTATGAATATAGTCGAAGATCTTTTGAAATTTTAGAAAGCGGTGTCAGAAAATTTATTGAATAAAAATATAGTTTAAAGAATTTACTATTATATAGCTGAATATATGAATATTTGATTGATTGGTGTATTGCTTGACGTCCACCAAGCAATATGTCAGCTTATATTCGGTACGTATGAATTTTGAATTTACATATAAACAAAATACACATTTAATGCTAGGGAACTAAGATTTATGTTGAATCAGTTTACACTCGGTGCAAAATAGGCAATTTTCAAGTACACATACGGCGACAGAAAAAGTTTAATGATAATATTTTTTTTAGAAAACCGCAACAATGTTACTATTTGTAAATGACTGGCGCATTTAAAGAGGTAGGAACTTGATGCAATGTATGGGAGTTCCTGCTGCAGAAACGATCTTGTTTATGATCTAGAGTGTATATGAATTAAATGATTAGCGCATACGCATGTTAAAACATATAGACAGGATTGTTTGTTTAACTTTTCGGCATTTTTTAATCACATGACTGTAAACGCTTTTATTAAAAAATGTAGATAAGCTAATTTTGGCCGGATTTCACGGAGTGAAAATCCGGGTATTAAAATGGTGAATGCCTGGCGGGTGGCGGGCGGTGGGCGGCGTGCGGGCGGGGAAAACTTTTCGTAACAGTTTTATCAGCAACTACTTATCACAACCTCTTGAAATTTGTATGCAGCATCAGAAAGGCCCCCATAACGTGGGATTCGATTTCAGGTCTGTCGCTCACCTACTTACTGTTAACCGACTTTAATTTGTAACATTAATTTCAATTGTAGAAAATTTTCGTAACAGTGTTCTCGACAACTACTAATCACATTCTCTTGAAATTGTGTATGCAGTATCAGCATGCTTCCTATAACGTGGGATTCTGTTTCAGGTCTGTCGCTCACCTCCTTCCTATTTATCGAAATCTTCTTTGATCCATTTTTTTAAATTTATTTAAAACAGAGGTCACAGTAATGTTATTGATCAATGAAGTTACATAACAAAATACATAGCTTTATATATGAATGCTAAAATTTATGCAATGAGTATGCTCCGTTATCAATTATGTACTTCTTAAATTATCATGGATCTGGGGAAACTAGAAAATGATTTCAATAAAGAAGTAAAAGACTGAAAAATAAACCATTAATACGAATCATCATTAAACCATGCATTGGCGGTATAGGACACGATATACCATGCGATAAACGAAACGTTGCACGATACGATATACCATACGATAGACGAAACGATCTATTAAAACGATGCACGCTGTCTCACCGTTCAATCGTACATCGTTTCGTGCATCGTGCGTACATCGTTCGTATGTCGTGCGTACAACGTTCATATATCGTCCGTTCATCGTTCGTACATCGTTCGTGCATCGTGCGTTTCGTTAACTTATACGTTTCAGGGACTGTAATCTGAATTTTGTCTTCTGTACCATTTTTATCGGGATGCTGTTGGTAAAGCATGCAACCGATCCCTTTCGCTGATGTAACCGCGGAAATGCTAAAACATCTGAATGTAGCAAACGAGTTTTCAGTTCTAAGAACGCTGTTTCGTGTTCATTTGTCCACTGGAAAACTGCTCCTTTCCGTAATAATTTTGTGAGCGGTTGTGTTGCTGCACTGTATCGAGGTATACATTTTCGAAACCAATTGAAAAGCCCTAGAACTCGGCGTAATTTTTTGGCATTCTTGGGTAATAGATACTCTTGTAGTGCACGTACGCGATCAGGCGGTGGCTTTATTCATTCACTTGAAATATGATGTCCGAGTTAAATACAATTATTTTTCATGAATACACACTTTTTCCGATGCAATTTTAAACCAGCTTGTCGAAAGCGATCAAATATTTCACCTAAATCTGTTACATGTTCCTCGAATGTTTCCGAACAAATAAGGACGTCGTCCAGATAGCATAAACAAGAACGAAAAGTTAAACCACGTAAGACTTTATCCATCAGTAACTGGAATGAGTTCGGCGAAGAACTAAGTCCCATGGGCAAACGCTGAAATTTATAAGTACTGTAACATGTGTTGAACGACCTATATTTCGAACTATCTGGATGACTTTTCATTTGAAAGGATCCAGACGAAAGATCGACGGACGAAATATAGCTTGGTTTACGTTCAGTAAACGACTTTGTCAATTTCTGCAAGTCTGGAATTGCATAGCTAAACTTTTGAAATTGCGAGTGTAAATACCAGAAAATCGCAACAAAGCGATAATGTGTAAGGCTAGATTCCTTTTTGAACGTTTTGTCACTAAAAACTACAGGACTAGTAATAGGTAAATCCTCGTTCGAATCTACAAAAATTTCATCAAGATGATGTCTTAATACCTCGCGCTTTTCGGGTGGTAAACGGTACGGACGCTGATGTTTCGGCTTATACTCTTGTTTCAAAATGATCTTATGCTGAACAAAATCGGTAAACCCAAGATCAGGAGAATCTGATATATCAAAACATTTAATAAAATCCGTTTTATATTTATTTTCCGAATGTTTGTCACTTTTCTCATCAGTAATAATCTTGACATTTTGAACGTGGTGACCTGAAATAGAATTTAACACAGATTTGATTGATTGATCTGTTGACGCACGACTAAATGGGCTAGCGATTTTTCTTTGTGTATTATGACATTGTCATTGTATGGATTGAATACTTTTATCGGCACATGTCTTTCTTTTGTAACAGTTACGATGGCTTTAGAAATGCACACGCCTTTCTTTGCTAAATGTTTTCCAGAGGTACATATTCCTTGATCGCTATAAACACCGGCCTGAAATTTACCTCATACCAACATTTCTGAGCGTGGCGGAACCGTCACTCGTTTGTACAAAATACGGTCATGTCCTTAGAAGTAGCCTTCATTTTGGAAAATCAAAATTGATTTTATTTTGTCTCAAATAATCCATGCCAAGAATAATCGGATGAGCAGCTGTTTTGAAAACGTTACATGAGATCACCGTTTGCAAACTGGAAATAGTCATGTTAATGCCCGCGGTGCCCAAAACTTCAATTTTCGAGCCATTTGCTAATTCGCATTTGTCATATAACTTAATATCAATGTCCCTTTTCATTGAAAACGACAAAGATTTACAAAGTTCTTCAGAAATAATACTAATGTTACTACCACAATCTAATAACGCAGAAACTTTTAATTTCTTAAAACGGACAGTAACAAAGACAAAGTAATTAGTTTTATTAACCGAAGTCGCATCGTCATCAGTTCTGAAATACACGTAGAATACTCGATACTGGTACTCGTACTTGTACTACCGAACTTACAATTTTTACGTGATGGCGACCGGCTTCGTAGTCGTGTGGCACAGTTTACTTACCTCCCAGGGGATTGTGGCCTGTGGCCCCTAGGGTTTGTAAGTTTCCCCGAATGCACGTTCTAGCTGTGTGCCCCGGCGTAAAGCAAATCTGACACACTTGCTCACTTGTGTCATCTTTTGGCTGAGGCAAAGTCTTACAACGTAACGCGTCATGTCCCTTTTGTGAACAGAGCTGACATGAAGTTTTAGGATCTGGAATACCCTGTGAGTTCTAATTGCAATTTCTTTTAGCATGAGCCGGAGAATTACATTTTAAACAAGCACCACTTAAATTGGGCTGTTCCGATTTTAATGTACACTTAGGCTGTGTACCTTGTAACATTGTCAGTTTTGAGACTGTCTTAGTGGGATGACTAATTTGCTGTTTAATTTTAGACAGTTCATTAGGTTGAACTCTTAAATTTTGAACGGACGCAAATGATGGATCATGATGCCTATAATTATACGCCTCGTCTGTTTTTGCTATAGTTGGGGCCTCAGACGTGTCATTTGGCTTACTTGCCCTTACATAAAATGTAAGTTTGTCTGGACACCCTTAATAAATTGGGTCATTACCTCGTGTTCTGGCTTAATCAATAATTGTCCCTTTTCATATACATTACTGTAGAAATCTTCAATTTGTTGGTTGAGTTTAAGGACCAAACTGTGAAAATTCTCACTTTCAACTAGGACGGAGTGGTGTTGCCAATCGAGACGGACATATTTTCTGTCAAATTCATTACTGATATTGTCCCATGTTGAGTTTTCATCAAGCCCTAATGCACTTATTTCTGTAATTTGCTAATATTCAGTAATAGCAATTGTCATTAAGTACCACACGATGAGATTAAGTTGAACCATGTAACAATATGATATGTTATCACCATTTCCGAATAGTCTACGTCCATAAAGTTATTGGACAAAATAACACAATGAAATGTATATTTTCCGTATTTGGATTTTAAAAACGTTTCGAACATTTATAAAACAGTTAGAGCGTTGTTGCAACTGTCGGTCGAAATTTGACCTTTATTGTCAAACAGATATTTGATTGATTGATTGATGGTGGTCTGACGAGCTATTTTTCTTAGAAGTAAGAGGTACAGTAAAGGTCAGCTCAATTGGTTGAGCACTAGGTTAAATTTTACTGCCGTTACAATCCGAAGTTAATTTTCTAATTTGCCGGATTAACGGCAGAATTCAGTCCTATTGCTCGTAATGTAGCAAAAAAAATATATCTTCGGTCTATTTATACGAAATTCAAACGTCATATTCATCTTCCTTACGTTATTAAAGCTCCAGACGTTGCGAAAATGACAGGAAACAATCTTTATTAAAGAAATTTCATTTTTCTTCTTTGAAGATGCTCGTGGAAAATCCTATGTTGATCATTTTTCCGTATATGGAGAAAATGACCTAATTTTAGTATAATCGTGCTAATTTGCATACTGTAACAACCAATCTGTAGTAAGAAACCAGTAATTTAAATATACTTTCCCCAAGATTCAACAGACCATTCAGTTTCGGGTTACTCAATGTTTTTCGTGTAGAAAACGTAATTTAAGAGACACGAATGTCAAATAATACACAACGCACAGTGGGTTATTAAAAACTTTAATAACTATCATAACGCATCAAAAACGATCACATGAAACCGATAAACACATGGTGACACTGTTGAAAGATATCGAGATTGACTACGGCAAATTATGTATGCAACTTCTTTTTGACATCCACTATGAATCCAAATAAATACTGACATTACCATACACAGTTCAAATTTGATTGATAGAAACTCATAGTGACTGTAAATTTACTGTTCACGATCTGTAAATTACTGTATACAATTCATACAGTTCACGTAAGTCATTTACAATTTTTATCTTTTAATGATTGCTTCTGTCCTGAACTGAAACAGTTCATGACAGGTAAGTACAGTACTTTTATAGGATCGAAAAGAACTGTTAGTCACTGCATGAGATCGTGACAGTATTTTTAAAATTTTTACCTGGATTTAGAATGTCTGACATTAACTGTAGCAGTCTTTCACAGTAATAATCAGTATTTACCTGTATTTAGAATGACTGATAATCACTGTAGCAGTCCTTATCAGTCATTATCAGTTCTTACCTTGATTTAGAATGACTGATAATCACTGTAGCAGTCTTGGTCAGTCATTATCAGTTCTTACCTTGATTTAGAATGACTGGTATTCACTGTAGCAGTCCTTGTTAGTCACTATCAGTTCTTACCTTGATTTAGTTTGACTGATGTTCACTGAAGCAGTCCTTGTAAGTCATTATCAGTTCTTACCTTAATTTAGAATGACTGATAATCACTGTAACAGTCCTTGTAAGTCATTATCAGTTCTTACCTTGATTTAGAATGACTGATAATCACTGTAGCAGTCCTTGGCAGTCATTATCAGTTCTTATCTTGATTTAGAATGACTGATAATCACTGTAGCAGTCCTTGGCAGTCATTATCAGTTCTTACCTTGATTTAGAATGACTGGTATTCACTGTAGCAGTCCTTGGCAGTCATTATCACTTCTTACCTTGATTTAGTTTGACTGATGTTCACTGAAGCAGTCCTTGACAGTCATCATCAGTTCTTACCTTGATTTAGTATGACTGATGTTAACTGTAGCAGTCCTTGACAGATATCGTCAGTTCTTACCTTGATTTAGTATGACTAATGTTAACTGTAGCAGTCCTTGACAGATATCATACTTTCGCTTCTATACCATTCTATATATAGTCATTTATAAACAAAGACCAACAGGGGAGACTTGATTAAATGAGAGTTTAATGAATAGAAAATGTGTCAAATTAACCCCACATATTTTCCTAGTGCCAAAAGTATTTTCGTTTAATTCCTTTGTCTCCTCCTAATATTAACTATTCTTTTGCTCAATTCACATACATTTGTATTTACATACTGTCACACAAATTTATTGAACATGTTTTGCCCAATGGTTGTAACAAACAGGATGCGATAAATTACCGGAATAAGAAGCCACATAACGGTACACCTGTACATATTTCTAATAAATACCACAGAGCTTCCCAGCGCATCCACCAGTTGGACAGGGGACGCCTTCTCGTTAGGGGTGGTCAGGTCATAATGCGGAAAGCCTGACCACGGACCACAGTGAGTAACATGTGCGTAGAGTGCCACGCTGCTTGCATGATCTAGACTTTTTTGTAGAAGTCAAAAAGGTAGGCTCGTTGTATCCACCACAAAAGGCTAAGTTTTCCGCCCACTCCTACCTAAACCCCATACTTTTCAAACCCTATACTTTTCCAGTGGTATTCAAAATTTTTGTTCTTTTAGTCCATATTTCCCAAATTAATAGTTTGTTAATATGTTCTCGTCCTAAATAAAGCTGAAATAAAGCTCGCTAGATGTTAAGCAAATATCCAATCAATCAATCAATCAGTCAATCAATCAATCAATCAATCAATCAATCAATCAATCAATCAATCAATCAATCAATCAATCATATCATCTGGACCAACATTATATTTGGGCATGCGCCTTTTTGATATTAATTCCACACCACTTCTAAATTTCCTAGATTTGTGTAAGACTTTTGTTTTAAAATAAAGGAGGTTTTAGTTGGCTCTTAAAATAATTACAAAAGTTATAATTTGGGGAACCATATTTTGTATACTAATTTACAAATATATTTAAGACAAACTAAACAAATGTTGTAGTTTAATCCTTATTAAATTTTTAAGGTGTGGATAGGGTCATTATAATATTGTGGTTTTATTTTAAAATTTAAATGAACAATTATATTTCCGACATGTTGATAATACCATTGAACACAGATGATCAAGTTCCAGTTGTGACATGATGTTATTTACATCTAACTTGATGAATATTGCATTTATATATGTGTTTTTCATTTCCAGCAGTATTATGTATTTATCTGTGTTTGTCTTTTCTGTACTTAACTTTACAAATTAAATCACAAAAGAGAACTTACTTAATTGAAAATTGAACTGTAAATTGTAGAGTCACTTCATTGTTTTTTTTTTTTGTTTTTGTCTTTTTTAATAAAATCATCTTTGTTTTTAATTGTCTATATGCATCAGTTTGGTAAATAAGTGTGCATCGCCTCGGGAATATACCGAATAAACCGGTTTTCTTCTTGTGGGGGGAGGTTGCAATACAAAGGTTTTAACTAGAAAACACTGTAGTCACTGCAAGCGCTTTTAAAATGAAATCATCTGTGTTTTGTTTTTGTTTATATGCATCAGAAGGAAAATAATTGTGTGCATCGCCACGGGAATATGCCGACAGTATTTGTAAAGACCTAAGAAAATACTTTTGATGTGCATTACTGTCCAAACGTGCGTAGCTTTATTTTAAAAGATACAAAAGTATATAATTTGGATTACAGTGTATCTGTTTATCTGGTTGGTTACGTACATACTTGTTAGATTTAGCAAGCCGCTTGCAATAGCTGTGTTCCCATGATTATCCATCACTACTCCGACAAGCAACAATTCAAAACTTTCACCTATTCAAAGTATTCTTTGTGATTCTCGAATCTCTTAAATATTGTCATTATCAAACTAAAACTCAATTTAAGAACAACTTGATGTTTCGCTTTATTTCTGAAACCTCAGGAAATCATAAAACCCAAAAAATATATATTTTTGTTTTACGTGTATGATGAAGTTTCTTGTCATTTATTCTATATAAAGTACTATTAGAATATGTGACAGAAAGGACAAAACCATAAATAATTCTCGTGTGACCACTGATTTCCATTAATATGCATAAGAATATATTTCATTACATTTCATATGCAATACTGTGTCAGTGGTAGAAGTTAATGACAGCTACCATAATAATGAATGTAGCAGCAAGATATTAACTTTGATGTTGCGACAAAAGAGTTAAACTAGAACAAATTTGTTGTTGCATTATGTAATGATATTCATATTGAATGCCTTGGCGATATTATTTTAAATGTCAACGTATTTTTTCACATTCATTGTAGATCCATTTTAAATTTCAGGGAAAGCTAAAAAAAGTACATTTACAAAAATGTAACTTTACAATTACTTTTCTAGGCAAACAGATAACATTTCTACCGTCAGGGATGCAGCATTAGCAGCTCTGAAACATATTCATGGAAAGAAAGCTTCCAAAGCCATCAGAACGATTCAAGTTCTCGAGACGGCATTTAATAGTATTAACTTTATGTATGAACAATAACTTTGTCTTGCCTCAATAAACAATTTAGGTTAACTAATAATATAGTTTTGTTGGTTACTTTAAACTAAACATTACTCAGATCGTCAGTAAATGTAACGTATGAGCTAACAGTGCACGATCGATGTATGAACGATTAACGGACGATACACGAACGTTGTAAAAACAACAAGCGAACGTTGTATGCACGATGCACGAAACGATATGGAGAGGGTACCAATAAATGTTTATCGTTTTAATAAATCGTAGAGTATACCATATCGTGCACCATTTTGTGTATCGCATGATATATCGTATGGTTTATCGTTTCCAACACCTTCAATACATGGGTTAATGATTATCCTTGATGTTAATGTTTTATGTTTCAGTTTTTCACTATCATTTACTATTTTTAATAGATTCTTAGTAATTTAAGGGTAACGTATAACGGATCAGTTTTTAATTTTTTCAATTTAGCATTTGTATATTTTTCTCGACCATAAACAATAGCGCTTCTTGGAGGAAACGTCCTACATATTTCAAAAAATAGTGTTGCAGTTTCTAAAAAATATTACATGTATTATAATAAAACTTTTTCCGTCGCCGTATGTGTGTTTGCCTTTTTGTGCTGAGGGTAAACTGATTCAACATAAATTCTTATTCCCTTTGATTAAATGTGTACATTGTCTTTATGTATATACAAATCATAACGCCTTCAATAAAGCTAAAATATTGTTTGAATATTTGTTTGATAATTGATTGGACCTCAATCAATCAATCAATCAAACAATCACTCTAATATTCATATTTTCAGCTATTTTAGTATGTTTTTACTTATCTGAATTTTATTAAACATTTCTGACACTTTTTTAAATTTAAGAAGCTCGTTAACTATTATTGCCTTCGCGTTTTTTACAGTAATGAGTGTTAAACTGGAAAACTGAAGTAACTATTTGTTTTTTATCAAATGATTTTTTCTTATCTACATCTTATGATTGTTTATATGTATCAGTTGGTTTAAAAGAATAGATCACCACGGGAAGATAACAATTGTAAAGCAAGACACATTTTGTTAATTAAATAATATGTTAATTGTGCGCAATAATGTAGAACAAAGATTCAGACTCATCTTCCTTATAATGTAATTCATACATTTGCCAAAAATGAATTCAAAAGAATTTTATGAACAAGATGTTACAACCCCTATTTTTAAATAGCAGAAAATGTACGTAGCGTTTTGAAGAATAATTCTTATCTATTGTCGAAGTTGATCGAACTAGCATTAAAACGAAACGCTTTAAAACCTATACACAGGACGACAAAGAGAAATCCAGACCATAGACCTGAAAATCTTGAATCTGAATAAAGTGCAACATGTGTTTTAACATTTACTCAGCTCCACAACAACATTGAAAAAATAACAATAATGTACTAATATTGGAATGAGGCCTTGGTGGCCGAGTTGTTGATGTAGTTTCCTTTAATCCCATGGTTAAACCTGAGATTGTGGGTTCAAGTCTCACTACGGGCAGGGTGCGCTCAATTCCAATTTTAATAACAACGATTGCCAGTTTTCCCACCGAAGGCCGCGGGTTTTATCCGGGTACTCCGGTTTCCTCATAAAGCCTCATGATAAGCTCAAAACAATGTTGACAGTGGCGTTAAACAACAAATAATAAAGATATTCAAATGGGATAAAAAATTAAACAGTTTAAAATTGTAATTACCTCTGAATCCACAAAATTCAGGTTTTATTTCCAAACAATTCAAGCGTAACAATGTCTTTTAACCGTTTAACGTGTTAATATACGTAAAACTAAATTGACCATGAGTTAAGTTGTTTTTACTATTTGAATAATCATTTGATTTCTTGTTTGAAATTGTTCCATTCTCCGTAATTATTTTAGCAAGTCGTCCACTTTTTATTGAAAGAGGAATCGCTAGAACTCGGTAGAATGCTTCTCAAGTTTACGGCAAGAAAAGAGGGTTGAAGTCGAGCATACCTGCTCGTTATTTTGGTCAAAGCTATTATGTCCAATACATATAACTCTATTTTAACTATAACGAGAAGTTTAATTAGTTGCACAATACTGTATATTTCTTCACGGCACTATGGCTCTTTTTATTAATAAGACCTTCAGTGCATTTTGAATTCCAATCATATGTTTTTATAAATTTTGATATTAAAAATTTTAAAAGCAAGCTACATGTGCATATTGATCGTGGAAAATGCGAAAAGACATTTTATTTCATTTGAAAATAATGTGTCATTTTCTTGAATCTACATGTGGTGCAAAACTAAACTTAATAAGAAAGACGTTATTTTCTAATTTATTAATTGCAATGACCACAGGTATATGAAGATAACGTGTTCCTTTGAATAATAATAATAATAAAGTATAAGTTGAATAACAACTTGACATCTTTTGATTCGAAGTAGTAGCAATGCCATACGGGCAGTATCATATTAGGTTGATAAAAGGTTTTAATTTCAAATCAATTCGGATCCAAAGGTTATATTCGAATCTCTAAAAATAAAACATCCACGTTCCTATAGGTGTACATGTAGTATGTATTGGACAGATAATAATAATATATTACATAGGTATAAAAGGCATCAGATTGATTGTTTGTTTGTTTGTTTGATGGTGTTTAACGCCACTTTCAGCAATTTTTCAGCTAAATCATGGCGTCCAGTTTTTATTGGGGGAGGAAGCCGGAGTACCCGGAGAAAACCCCGGACCTGCGGTAGGAAAACTGGCAATCCTTGTCAATTAAGATTGGAGTCGATTACACACTGCCTGCAGTGAGAATCGAACCTGCAATCTCAGTGTTGACAGACCACGTGATAGTAGACGAACTACCTTGACCACTTGGCCACCGAGGCCCCTCATCAGATTGAAATAGTAGCCTCTCTCACATGAAATTATACATAAAGGTATATATGTTTCTCACGACATGAATATCATCTTCGAAAAATATTTAATTTATAAGAAGTGTAAATATATTTAAAAAAAGACATTTTATCTCCTACTCAGTTTTCTAATTTATTATCTTTTTCATTTAAGCTCATATACAAACTAGACATGAATGGACCTGTTCTCTCGGACAATATCGGTAAATTCTAGAGAGTCACAGTCTGTCAAGACATGCTTGATTTTATATGGACAGTACGGCACACACTCGGGTATTGGGTTATTTTATTAAATATAACTGTGTCGTCTTGATATGCCAAAGCCGACGCCTGGCTAAAACCACGTGGTCTCTACTACCTCTATAAGATTTAAAATTTCGTCTATGCAGTGGTTGGATGAAGTTTATTATGAACTTCGAGATACCAACCACGCTGCTTCAGATCAGAAATGTATTTAGAAATATATATAATTTATAAGCTGTAAAAGTATTTTTACATTTAATACTGTCATTATCTAGGGCAGCCTTATTTTCTTTGTCAACGACTGTGTTTCCATGATGATTTTTTTAACAAAAATAAATTCTTCATTTGATAATTTTCAATTGCAAGAAGACATGATAAAGAATCCGAGCAAATAATAATTTTTTAACTGACGACGTAACAATTTTTGTGCAAGAAGAAGAACCAGTGCCTCTGCACTGAAAACAGAGCATGTGGATTGAAGCCGATGACAACGGCTGAAGCTACTTTATCACCGTCTTTCGATCCATTTGAATATATTTTGCTATGGTCAGAATAGTTAAATTTTATTTCTGCACATCATAAATGAATACGGCTTTGGATTCAAACAAGAAGGTTTCCGTGGAATTTCATTTAAATATATACCAGAACTATTCAAATGAAATAATTCTTACGCCAAAAAAGGTTAA
Organism: Limnoperna fortunei; assembly: GCA_944474755.1. Lineage (NCBI taxonomy): Eukaryota > Metazoa > Mollusca > Bivalvia > Mytilida > Modiolidae > Limnoperna > Limnoperna fortunei. Next base: position 27,950,579 of record OX104121.1, read on the forward strand.
AAATTTGTTGAGTGGTTTTTTTAAATGTTCTTGTAAAGAGGTCATGGGCAGGATTGTCACGATAAGCCTTTAATTTGATTGCTTTTTGCAAACCGATCTTAATACTCCGTGTAAACAAAGAAGGCTTGTTTGCTTCTATAAAAAAGGTATTAACAGGTGTGGTTTTCAAAGCTCAAAGGAAAAGTATCAATCCTTGATGGGAATAGTTGCAAAGATTTTGAAAAATGACTTACGAGCAGAACCGCAAACGAAGCAACCGTAATTTAATTTTGATCGAGCTAGCGATCTGTATAGATTGAGTAAAACAAAGTATTCAACGCCCCAGTATGTGCTTGATACTAATTTTAAAATATCAAATGCCTTTAGGCATTTATATTTTACATTTTGGTGTCTGGTAGAAATATACAGTCAGTAGTCAGGGGTGTTGACGCACTTAAGACTTCTTACCATAATTTACTTATAAATTTAAGAATAAAACTTCTTGATCTGACTGTCGTGTATTTTTTAAATTAAATACATCATGCAATGTGGACGAAAAGTTTTAAAGTCATCGTCCGGTAATTTTATTTTGTCTCCCAAGTTGCATGTAAGAAGTATTTTTGTAAACATTCCTATGGCCGGTTAGTGGGCGCATGTGCAGGCAAACTCTTTATTGGAGCGATTTAAGAAAAAAAATTTAAAGCTTTTTCAAGTGGGAAAAACAAAGTAAGGTTTTGGAAGGTAAATACAATAAAAACACATTTTCTCAACTAATTTTGAACTTTATAAATTACAACAATCACAGAACACTGCAATTTTTGTTATCAAATAGTCACTTATTTCTAGTAATTAAATTTCTGGCAATCACTTCAAAAACAATAAACTGATGAACCATACAAATACTAAATGCCAAGCCCCCTTGGAAAAATAAGTTTGTTTGCATTTTTTCATTATTCTATATTTACCATTTTATTACGAAAATTCAGTAGAAAAATTTAGATACGATAGCCTGTCCATGTTTTATAATATGCCTCTGGTGTTAAGTTGTTACAAATCGTCCTTGACTTTTGCTACTGGAATTTTACATAATAAGTCAGCCATTTTTGTTTCTAAAGGGACCTTACGATGTTTACAAATGTTCGTCTACTTTCGTTACGTTCAATGGTATTCGGACAAACCGCGAGACTTGTCCCACCATAACTGCAGACGACATCACCCGAAGGATTTCGAGTAGATAACACTCGATTGTTCCTAAAGTACACTTCCGTTCTAATTAAGGTCACATTTTAGTATGGAAAAATCGCCTTTCAAAATTTAAAAACTGCCATATTTAAAACGCTGAATATATCGAAGAAATAATTATTGATTTCAAAAAGTAGTTTTCTTGATCTACAAACGGAGCATAAGCTGAGCCATAAGCGAGAAGCAGTTTTCATTTTTTCACACAAAAACCCTCTCCACAATACGTCAACACTTTGTATAGAGTATTTTTAACAGTTTTTGATTCACAAAGTTTCATCATAGTTTTTGCAGTAAAACGTGTCATTCTCTGATACACTGATGACTCTGCTACAATACTTTAGGCACACCATCCACTTGTCACACTGCGCCCACAATACAAAAGAAAGTGCAACATCAAGATTGAAGTCGTTCCACAAATGCCATTTCTTCATCCTAGACTTGATCCTCCCTGACAGTTTTAGATTTTTTCGCAAGTCATTTTCCCTTATTTGTTGCTGACTTTTTGCTTTAACCCTTGTACTGGGTGGATAGTTCCTTTGTCTGTGAGGCATATGGTGTCTGGAATTTGTGTTTTTCTTTGCTTGTTCAAGATCTACACTTGTGCTAGTAAAGCCTTGTTGTTTTTCCTTTTCATCTTTCTTGGAGCTTTCTTCAGTAGAACTAGACAGCAAATCAATGAATGTCTGCTCTGTTATGGCTTCTCCGTAAGGTGGTACAAAGGTTTTGCGTTTTTCCGGTTTGTTTCTTTATTTGCAGTTTTGTTTTGTTTTTCCTCAAATGTAGTTTCCTTTTCCTTAAACAGTCCCTGGAACGTATAAGTTAACAAACACAGTCCCTGGAACGTATAAGTTAACAAAACGCATGATGACCGAACGATGTACGAACGATGAACGGACGATATACGGACGATGTACGCACGATATACGAACGATGTACGCATGATGCACGAAACGATATACCATACGATATACGATAGAAACGGTGAGACAGCGTTTATCGTTTTAATAGATCGTTTCGTCTATCGTATGGTATATCGTATCGTGCAACGTTTCGTTTATCGCATGGTTTATCGTATGGTGCATCGTTTCTTATGTCGTCATTGCAGGGATGAATGATTGTTCTTGATATAAATGGTTTATTTTTCAGTATTTTCTTCAGTATTGAAGGCATTTACTAGTTTTACTAGATACATAATAATTTAAAAGGTACTTAATTGATAACGGAGAACAATCATGTGCGTAAAATTTATCATCCATATATAACGCTATGTATTTTGTTATGGAACTTCGTTGATTAATAACATTACTTTGACCTCTGTTTTAAATAAATTTTAAAAACATTACTCAAACCTTATCTACATTTCTTAATAAAAGCGCTTACATTCATTCGATTGAAAAAGCCGACAAAGTTAAACAATTATTTCTATGTTTTAAAAGCAGTAACTCCAATACGTGTGCATGTACCTTTCATCAAGTTCCTACCTTACTAAATGCGCCAGTCATTTACAAATTGTAACATTGTTGCGATTTAAAAAAATATTGTTAAACTTTTTCTGTTGCCGTATGTGTACCTGAAAATTTCCTTTTCTGCTGAGGGTAAATTGATACAACATCTTAGATCACTATCAATAAATATGTACTTTGTTTATATGTTAATTCAAATATTCATAATTCTCGAAAATAAGCTAAAATATTGCTTGCTGAAAGTCAAGCAATCCATCAATCAATCAATCAATATTCATATATTCAGGTATAATTGTTTATTCTTTAAGGATGTAGGAGGGTCAATTTCAAAGTGATGTCATTTTTTCCAAAATGGGTTTTTTAAAGTCTTCAATCATAATACTTATCAACAATGTTTAAAACTAGTCTTACCGAATTCGTTTTCGAGATATCCCTCACCAAACAAAGGACCCTTTAAAATTGTGAAAATTCTATTTTTGGCAGAATTTTTAGGTGTCATTTACCATTATTCGTTAAAACTAACTTAATAATAAGCTAAATTAAATATTAAGTAATTAATTGTTTAAAGATTATATCTAATTTAAGAACAAAACAGCTAAATATTATTTTTCGCATACATATATATGAGATAAAACTCAAAAATTTAGGTTAGAAGCATGGCAAACTACCAGGAAAATAACCATAGGGGCAACATTTTTGAAATGAACCAAAATATGTTAAAAAGTGATGTAAATTTTTTCCAATGTATAAAATTACTTTCAATATATACATGTATGGTAAATTTCTATAACATTTATATGGGGTCACCGTGCTTTTAAGAAAAAGACAGAAAGAAACTCTACAAAATTTACATTTTTGACCTTTATTTCAAAGTTTTATCTCTTGATATTCCATGTAAGATTAGTCTTACTGTATAGTGTTTTTTAAAAGGGGAATTACAAGCATACCTTAGCAGCTATAAACAGCAACCTGACATTTAAACCCTCAAAAAGTTCCAAAGGTATATGACCTTGACCTTTGTCTTCAAGCTCAGATTTATGCTTAATTCACACATAGAAAGGCAAGATCATAGCTATTTTATTCTTTGTGGTATGATTTTAATTTGTTGATCATCAATCAAGATAATACAATAAGTTAAATAATAAAATGACCTTCATATTTGACCTTGAACTTTTACCTCAAGGTGAAACTTTTGTAATGTACCATTAAGCTTATTTTACATGCAAAGCTCGTCATCGAAATTTTTGTAGACCTGCGGTACAAGTCAAGTTTTGCAACAGAGTTGCATGTTATTTTCATATATCCTTGACATTTGACCTAAAGATCAATTTTAGGACAATATAATACACAATGTCTATAATAAAATGAGATCTGGAATAAGTTATGTGACAAATAAACTCCATATTGTACCCAATGTGTTTCCCCATGATTTCCTCTATTCTGTTATTTGTGGTTGTATCATCATGAGATGATGTATGGTGTTCTAAAGTCATTGTAAGTCGTGTAAGCTGTTACATTGTATACTAGCATATAACAATTTATCATTTTTTGGTAATTTTGGCAAATTTAATATAATATTGTACATCTCAGAACTTCAGAATTGACCAGTTAAATACTGTACTGAAAAAGTACGGGAAAATGTATCACCCACGGATGTATTTTTTTTAAATTCAACCCTTTCTTTTAAATACAAAGTCCCAAAATTTTAACAAAATATTCATATTACCTTTATGTTTGTACACATGAATAAAAAATTGTAGGTTCGTGTGCTAAATTTTTTAACAAGTACAGGAAAAACGATCAATTTTTAATATTTTTCCCATTATTTCAAGTTTTGCCCTTAAAATATCTGTCAGTGTATTTATTTCGGTAAACTAGCTAATTTATTTCATATAACATGTGTTTGCTAAAACTAAGGGCTTTCTATAGCCGAATAAGCACATGCACAGCATGTCAAGTGCTGAAGAGTCAAAAAGGAAAAATACATGTACCTAACCAAAAAGACATTTCAGGTACAAGAATTTTTACATCAAAGTTTAGATTCTAATACAATTTTTACAAGAAGGTAGAGCTGTTTTCACAGGTTTTATTGGTAATCCATCCAATACAATTTTCTACATAATTAGCAGAGTGTAATACGACAGCAATATGTTGAACCATGTATGCTTGGGGGGCGGGTGGGGACAAAGCGGATACAAAATTTATATTGGAATACACTAACATTGGTGGCCAAGCGGTTAAGGCAGTTCGTCTAGTATAGATTACATGGTCTGTCAACCCTGAGGTTGCAGGTTCAAGTCTCACTGCGGGCAGGGTGTGCTCGACTCCAATTGACAAAGATTATCAGTTTTCATACCAAAGGTCGGGGTTTTCTCTTGTTACTCCTCCCAAAGGAAAACTGGACACCACGATGTAGCTGAACAATTGCTGAAAGTGGTGTTAAACACCATTACAACAAGAAAAAAAACAACAAACAATCTAGCATTAAATGGACGTTATATTTCAATTTCCTAAAAATCAATCCTCTATTTCTCAAGTTACAACACTGAAACCAATATTGCCCTTTAACGCTAGTAGATAAAGAACCATATGCACCAATTTCAATAAAATCGTTCAACAATTAATCAAGTTAGAGCATGGAAACTAAATATTTAACAATAACCACACCAAGAGTTGTACCATATGCGCTTTTCACATTCATGATTGTGACATAAAAACTTGAACTTGAGTTGCATAGATTTCGTAATTTTATATGTTCAAATAATGACAACAAATAGCCATGTTAATGTCAACAAATTATAATATTAATGTTATGCTCCTTTTTACTCAGCATTTTCACAAAATAAACTACAGAGAAGCTTGAGTTACGCCCCTTTATATATATCAGTGTTACATTATTGATGGATGGTATTGGTGGCTCAATAGGTAATCTTGGTGCAGGTATTTCAGCTACATATAATTCATCATTCCCATGTACTTCTGTCAAGTCTATGCCTTTTTCATAACAGGTACCCTAACTCAATTCACAACTTGTAGTTTTCTGATCATTACTGAAAAAAACATATATAAAGAGCATTGAGTATCCCTATAACATATGAAATGACAGACAATTTTACTCATCTCTATAGTTATTTCAATAGAAATGGTGGGTTAAACTATGTTTTATGTGCCAAACCTTCCTCTTTGAAAGACACAAATTAAAACAAAGTGATCAACAGATTCCAAAATACAAATGGCAAGTACCTGAATAAAATTTCTTATAACCCTGATCTAAAAGTTGGTCAAAAAATTATATATAGAATTTAAAAATTCAAAACATGTGTGGTACAAAAAGAACAAAATGATCAGACCATTCAACATTTCTGAAGGCCATATTTTTGGTTATATTTACTAGTAATAGTTATGGTAACAATTTATGTGGGATATGATTTACAAAAAAAGTGTTGCTTAGTTTCAGACTACCATATCTCTCAGGAAACAACCTCTGTATAAAAATTAGGAGATAATCCAAACTTAGTATTTACAATGTACCTACAAATTATAATATAACGTGTTTCAATGTCATTGATAAAGTGTATACATGTATATGCATAATCGTGAAAATAAGCATAAATTTAACAATGATTTTTATCGATACTATACTAGTACTACCACTAGTATAATATCCAAGTTAACAAGTATATACAATCTTTTTTTTTATAAAACCATTGAACCCAGTAAAAGAGAGAAAATGTGACTTTACACTATACCCGAAATAATGTATTGTGAATTAATAATACTAGTATTAAATTAACATAAGTACTATACAATAAATAGTTTTTTTTAATAAATAGTGCATTTCCAAATTTGCTTTTCTTTTAATTTGAACCACTGTGTTCATTTTCCTACATACAATGAGTTTTCTTTATCATTCTTATCTAAGTAAAAATAAGAACGGTCAATGTACATGTATGGTATGAACTTCTCACTTTCCCCATGACACCATGGAGATGGTTAGCAAATTTATAATGTTATAGATATTAAATCAATATGTATTTCAATTGACCCATTTCCAGTTTTAAATGATTTATCTCCCTTTTTACTTCCAGTTAAAAAAACTACGGCTATCATCACTAAAAGAGTATGTTATTGAAATACAGATTTTGCATTGTTTTGTATTGTTTGTCTATGCCAATTAAATTTTCATCTAATTAACCTCATTAGTAGATGTTACTATAGCCATAGGCAACAGGTGAGTTTGAATATCGGAACATGGATGTCACTGGTAAGCTTGTTTGATCAAGCTATAAAACAGCTGGGGTTCTACCTTAAATTAGAATCAGGTAAATGAGGTAATAAACGGTAATATACATTGGTTAATTAATTAACAATCATGTTTACACAGCAGGGAGTTTTATAACATCCTCACTCAGATTTCGATACCTGTCATCAACATGAAGCGTTAACATTTTTCAAAGGCAAGTGTCCATTTCAAAAGTTTTCAACAGGATAAACTGCGGCTGTAGACGCAGTTTTTAGTACCGGAAGTGGACACTTGGTGGCGTTTTTTAAATTGGAAAGTCGTCAATTGTTACCTCAGACAAGGCCATCATCATGTTTTTCTCTGTTGGTATGATGTTTACACGTTGGCATCTGCTGTTTACACAAAGTATTTTCCAAGTAGCAGCTCAAGTTTTACACAGTTTTGCTGAGTAATAAGGATGTGCATATTCCTTGCAGGCTGATCGTCAGTCGGCAAGTACAGCCAATTCACCAACCCTCCGTCCATCTTTCCACTCATCTAAAGCTAGGGTTAAGTGATGATGATGATGGGGGTTTTTTACGTCCTACACTGATAAATTAATACCCTCGGTCGGACGGTTGTTATGGTTAGTTGTTCATGAACTCTACCATGGTGGTTTTGTCAAAGCCCGGCCTTCGGGATACCTGGTCGAAGTACTCAGCAGCATATGTCCTACTAACGGCCGGGCTGCTCCAATTTAATGTTGGCCTACTTCAGTACCCCACATGGGTAGGAGCGTTTCCCCACTCTGACCGTCTTGGAGGTCTTACATCTGCAGAGTGTAGGGTTAAGTAATTTCCTTTATCATTAACTACTTCTTGTTAAGCACAGCGGGATATATCAGGTGTGGTCAGTAGGCATAATAATCTTTTGTAGCAAAGCGACTTTCCTATAACTACCCAGCGCTTTTGACAGATATTTTCTTCTGCTTTTCAGAAGACAAAAACACAATCTTACGTCTAGCCACGGAATAAGACTAAAAAGGTTAAAATCTTATCAAAATTCTTGTCTGACGACATCCCGTGTTTATTCCGGTAGTTGGCGGGTATTTACCGTAAATGTCGTATTTTCTTTGAAAATCCAGTTATTTGTTTAAAAATCTGATTTCTTTATATACTATTATTTAATTCATAACAAATCTTTTGTATTTCGTGGATTATTTTAGTCTATATTAATTTTTGTGAAGTTTTACTGATAACGACATCAATAATTTTACGGTGCGCAAAGCATAACAAAAATACGACCCGCGAACATCCTTAAACTATATTTTTATTCATTACAAAGATCGTTAACTATATTCACAGACGCGTTTTTGGTACGGTAGTACTAAGTGTTAAACTAGAAAATTGTTGTCACTTCATGTTCTTTGTTTTAGATAGAACTATTTTTGTTTTCTTATCAACATCTACTGGTTGTTTATATGTCTTGGGTGGTAAATAAGTGTGCGTCGCCGCGGTAAATACCAATCGTAAAGAATGACACATGTGCATATTTCATGAGTTTAGGTTTTTGATTACCTGAAAAATAATTTGATTTCTTGTTTGAAGTTATAAGCCACTTTCAGAACTTTTCAGCATGGGGGTTGGGTTGGGGGAGGGGGGAGTGGGCGGCTCGAATTTTTAATGGAGAAGGAATAGCGAGAACCTGGTGGAAGCCCTTAACTTTTCGGAAAGGAAAGAGGGAGGAAGTCGAGAACACTTAGTTAGTTTTTAGTTGCACAGTATTTGAATATTTCTTCACAGAACTTTAATAATAATAGACCACAGATGCATTTTGTGTTCCAAACATACGTTTTTTAAAAAAATAAATTTCAATTTATAAAATAAAATTTTAAAAATAAGCACAAGACGCGTTGAAAACTCGAAAACGTAATTTTATTGCAATGATTGTTACATGTACTATGTATAGAAGGTGTTATTTATTTAATGTATACGTGTCATTTACTTGTAGCTACATGGGGTGCAAAGGTGCACAAATAAGATATGTTAATTGTTAATATATTAATTGCAATCACAACAGGTAACAGATAACGTGCTTTTGTACACAAGTGTAACGATTACTGCTATCTGTAGCATCTACTATAAATATTTTATTTATAATTTATCAATGATTTTTTTAAATTTAGTAATGACAGAATTTGGATTACAGTGCATGTACTTGTGCATTTCTGTGTTAAGACTTTTTTGAAGGGACCAATTACAGAAACATCAAGTGGTTGTAATTCATGGCTACTGTGGTGTGGCAGAACAAACAAATGAACATAAGATTTCTTCGCTATTTCAATGATCTCTGTTGTAATGTGCGTTGCATGACCATCATAAAGAAGCACAAGGGGTCTTTCAGTTATATGGACAAGAAAGTGGTTCATGAAGAAATCAATAAAATTTTCTGTTGTGACCCAGCCATTACTCGATGTGTTGTATTTTGTTCCATCCATACCATTGTAAACCAGTTCTGCAGTTAATCGTTGGCCTTTACAAATGATATATGGTGGTAATGTCTGACCTTAGGCACTGACAGCTGCAACAAGTATTGTTGCACTTGATCTTCCAGATGTAACACAGTGTAGCTTAGTTTCATATCTTGAGAGAACTTGGTTGGTGAGGGATCAAGAGATATTCCTGTCTCATCTACATTCCAAATTTTGGTAGGTTGACTCATCAGATTATATTTACTAAGAATCAGTTTCAGATCATCAAAGTAGGTTGCTATTATTTCTGGTGTTTTACGGTTTCTCGCGTTTCTCTTTTTGTTGGTTTTATCATCTTTACCATTGGACTCTTAAGAAAACCGTAGAACCAGTGCTTTGTCGGTTGAATATTCCTGTATTGCGCTGCAGACATGTTGGATGCTAATTCAATCACTTGTCAGATAGTATAACCATAACCTATCTCAAAGTCCTTTATGGCATATTGTGAATCTTTGCAGCACGTCTGATGGAAATGTTCGTATTGTTGAGATCATCAGTAGCTTCTCTGACCATTTCTTTTGTGTAATTTTCTTTTTTCTTTATAGGAGGCATTGGTCTGAAAAAAAAAGAAAACTACAATGTTGTTGTACTTTATTTCTTTGTTTTTGTTTGTTTTTTCTTGTTTTAATTCAGAACTTGTTTGTTTATCAAGTTTTTTTGCAAGAATGAAACATAAAAAAGTTTGTTTGTAACACAAGATAAAACGATAAAATCTTTCCTTTATTTACTCCCGCAAACAGTAAATACACAATCACGTGACCACACATGTAAAATGAAAGTACACATTGACAGACGATAAATGGAACTAAATACAAATCCAACACTAGTGAATCCGTAAAAAACATTCATTTGATAATAAAATATCAAGTTACTCATTATAAAATGTGTGATTTACGCAATAGAACAAACAATATTATGGATATTATGGATAATCAACATAGGTCAAAAAGAATGTTGCATTGTTGACATTTTCGATAAATTTCGTTAAATTACAATACATTCGTGAAATGCATTTTATATTCATAATATGGCAATAAATAATAATTACATTATGTAAATACTTACATTTGTGGGTTTTTTGGATTGCTGGAATTTCTGTTTAACGATATTAGAATTCTTCTGGTGGAGTAACAAATCGCCCGAGCCGGGCGCCCGAGATAGTGAAAACCAAAGTGACGGAATGCGCCTACACCGGGGATTCGACTGTAAGCTTTGAATCTAATATGACACCAAGAAATGTAGTTGCGCTTGCAATTTTGATAGGAATATTTTATAAATTTCAATTCGGGATCAGGGTGCATCTTTCGTTCATTACAAAAATGCATCACAAAGGTTTTGGCAGTGGAGAATTTTAAACCATTCTCCATTGGCCATTTTTATATGCTCTTTAAACATAATGCAGTTAACGTTCGGTATTGTTCAAGTTCTTCCTTGGTTACATATAAAGAAGTCGTCCACATATAGAGAACCATCAATATTGTCTTTTAAAACCTGAACAAGACTATTAATTTAATACTAAATACATTGACAGAAAGGATGCTTCCCTGGCTGGGGAACGGCTATCTCCTGTTACAAAGGATCAGATAAAGTAGAGTTTTCCCTAGCTTTAACTTGTTTTAAAAAAAAGGACATCATCAATGATCATGCGAAGCGTTGAACAACCAAACCTTTTTCTAGTGTTTAGCGTTCTCCTTATAGAAACCACACATACATTCTGCATTTGGTACTGAAACAAGAAACGCAAATCTAGCCATTAAGGGAGAGAAAATGATAAACATATTTGCGATGCTGAAAAGAGAATAAACATTTCACGAACTTGTAGTTAAGTTAAAATTGCATAAACATTTGGAGAAGAATAAAAACACATTGCTGAGAAGTGGTTACACATTTGAATGTGAGAAGAAAGCAACGCTATGTATAAATAAACCGTACACGGTTATTATGTGTATGCATTTGTAGAAACACTGTTGATACATATAACAGTACCATTTTAATTTTGTAAGATGTTGGACACACACAATTTTATGACCTCGTAAAAAGCCATTATGGTGAACACAAAACAGTATGGCCTGAACAAATACACAATTAAATCGAAGCAAACAGTGAATATTTGTTTTAAAGATGTTATATGATTACGTAGATGTTTAGTCCATTTGCAGCTTTCTTTGTCCTGTTTTAATCGGTACGAATCAATTAACTGCTATAGAAATGACTTCTTTTATGCTAGAAAATGTGTTTGTCTGAATGAAAGTTAACACAACTTTCCTCAATTTGTCAACTATACCATGTCGTCAGGTTTTATTAGAAGGAATTCGGAGTAAACCCCCCTCGACCCTTCTTTATGAAAAACGGCAATACGTGTCAGTTAAGATTAAAGTCAAGTACACCCTCTTATATGCTTCAACTAACAACCCTAGCTGTGTTTACTGATTTATTAATTAAATGTTTGCATAACGTACAGCGAAAAATATTTCAGTTATATTTAGTGCGCAACAAGTTAACAGCAATAAACTAATTGGGAACTTTGAACACTTTAAATTTTTGATTGTATGGTTTTGCTGCAGATTTCATTCTCGGGAAATATAGAAGTTGTCCAACAAGAACAAACAATTCCTCATTTGATTTTCGATATGCGGAAAGAAAGAATCTTTAGAACTTTTCAAGTTTAAGGGAGCGAACACAATGCTTCACCGACAGGACAAGTGTACATAGGAAAACCTGTAATGTCACAAACAATACCAAAAAGCTTAATTGAAAGGTTTTTGGATTTCTTCAAGAAAAACAATTCAACGAGTCTATATACACATTTCAAGATATATTATTTTTTTAGACAAAGGTAAACTATAACATACATCTTTAACTTATTTCTTATTTTTGCTTAACGAAAACAGTTTCTAAACGAAAAGTTAGAATTTATAAATTCTATGTTTTGAATGAAAAAAAATTAGCAAACATAAATATTGACTAGGAAAATTTTAATACACAAATGATCAAGGAAATTCAAGTGCAGCTTTAAAAGGCTTTGATCTTACCATACACCTACTGTTCTTTAAAGTAAAAGTCTACACAGAGCAACCTAAACATAAAATTATTCACGCTACCCAACTATTTATCATAATTAATTTACACAATGATATGTACAGTCCCTGGAACGTATAAGTTAACGATTTTATCGTTCGTACATCGTGCGTTTATCGTTCGTGCAACGTCCGTACATCGTTCGTACATCGTGCGTATATCGTTCGTATATGGTACCGTATAACGTATAGTATATCGTGCATCGATATATTTATTATTATTAACCAGCGTGCATCGTTGAGTTGTCTCAAATAAATATATATATATATATATTTATGTGTAGTTTAAAAATGGGAAGTAACCATGTACAAACGTGTTATTAATGTTTCCAGATCGGGTAATGAAGTATGAGCTTACTTATCCGGTTTCCGGCACGCTAAAGCGTGTAACTGGGGCAGGTTTTTGTCTTTTTTATTGTGCGTGTACAGATACGCAGCCAAGTACAAATTGCATCATTCCATTACAACAAGTTTTTAAAAGTCAATCTTTTCGTTCAAGTCCCAATTTTCCCAACGAATGGATCTTTATTTTTGACATTTTGTCATGTCTAATTGATAGTTTATAATTATCAAATCAATTAATTAAAGCTTTTTAGCTTCACTTGTGTTTTAGAATAACCAGAGATAATTCGCGAATCCTCTGCCGGTTTTTTGCGTCGTTGATTACTTTTCTTTAGATAAATTGTATATACCACAATCTATTATAGATTGAAACATTTAACTATCAACCAAAAGTTTTCATTTCACTTTACCTCACTAAGTTTGTTTGTTTAGGTTGCAGTACGTTTTTTAACATGCAATTTTATTTTTTGATATTCACAAACAACCCGGTGTATACTGTTTTGAACAATACAGTATAGTTTCGTCAAACATGTATGCTTCAAAACATGTTCTACAGCTAAACGTTCTTGTTGGTTGGATGTTTGGGAATTCCGTGCAGAGGGTAGTCAATTATTTTATTGTTATTCTTTCGTTCATCATGTTCGAGTTCTTATGACCTTATAGTGTACTGCAAGCCACCTGTAATGATTTTTCAATATGCATACAATAAACATACTGAAAATCCGCATTTCAAAACAACATTTATGCTAAACATGAAATTAACTGACCAAAAGTGAATAACTAATAATCGATTGGATGTTAGTTGCATTGCAATTAAATATTATTAAATATAAATGCAATTTAGTTCAATTACTCGTAATGTAGCAGACGGCGAGTTAATCATGCCAGGAATTTAAATGTAAAAAGGCAGCTGCATATATAATCAGCCATGTACACTCTAGATATCATTCGACTGTGCCACCATTTTTGTCACCAACTATTCTATAACAGGAGTAATCACACATAGCTCGTCCCCATTGTGGATTGCAAATGTGTGTTAAACAGGACGACAAGACTACGCCAATATGTTGTGGATGAAAAGTGTAAAAATGTTCTTTTATCTTATTCTTATAAGTCCTGGCTATTATATAAAAGTTATTCATTAGTATAGAAAGAAAATATAAAGTACAAAACACATGTTACGTATATGTATTTGAAGAAAAAAGTCTAACATTTCTGTTATATCGCCTTCTGTATACTTATTGTCCAATTTTAATACGTACGTTTACGCGATATAACAGCCGACTAGCAATTTAAGTTATTTGTTGGTACTAAAATGAAATATGACGTGCAAAACACATTCAAAATCATTAATATATTTTTGAACGTCAACAAAATTTATTGATTAATTTAATATAATAATTATTTTGTACTTTTTCTACATAATCAAAATAAAAAACACATGTTATGGAAACTATGTTTTATCAAAAAGAAGTTTGTTTGTAAATTCTGATTTTTGTTTCTTGAATATTTTTCACGTGTAGCTAATAGTATTTTTAAATTACGTGTAGACCATATTTGTTAATTTATTAATATAATTGTCAAAACGCGCTGAAACGTTGAGGCAAAAATGTGAATGTTAGACATTGTTTCTCAGATGTCACATCCTTTGTATTTAAACTAAAGGTAATAGTAAATGTCGCATCATTGAATTACACATTACTAAGCTTCATAGCGTTAACAACAATTTACACTCTGGTACACTCTGGTACAGGGGATGTCCTTGTAAATCTTTTTTATGTAACAGTCGGGTTCGGTAGTATTTACATCACTGTAACCTTGTCGGAACATATCGAAAATGTCCTGATCTTTCACTTGTCCCAGACAAGTTCTTTCCTTTGTTAATCGAAACTTATGATCGGAAATGATACAAAAACTAGGTCGCTTGCACATTTTATATGCTAATTAACTTCCTTCAAACGCAGCCCAATATGGAAAGCGACAAACCTCACCTAGTAAGCAAACATATATATCTTACATGTGCGAAATAGGCAGCTATGGAGATCGAACAGTGAAAATTTACATTACCACGAATTTTAATTTTACTTTTCTGTTAGTTATATTTGTACAAGTTAAAAAAACTAAACTTGTAAGGGCATACTTAAAATATCATATATATGTTTATGGTTTTTAACGCCACTTTCACCTTTTCTTGCGGATGAATGATTGATTATTTGTTGTTTTACGTCCAGCAAGCAACATTTCAGCATATTCAGTACGTAAAAATAAGAACATTTTTACATTACATTATTTTAATTTGTATGTCCCCTGTTTAAGTCTAAAACTTGATCTCATACAATAATATGAACATATATACAGATAAAAAAATCACTTAAACCATAAAAGGTAGGTAATATCACAATTACAAGTCTAATTAAAATTTGGTATATTAATTAATTTCGTTAAGAACTGTCAAATTGCGTCACACCGACAGTTGTACATAAATAATAAAACAATTTAACATAATTAAAACGAAGCTGGAGTAGCCTAAAAAAACCCTTCGACCTTCGATAGGAAAACTGGTAATCTTTGTCAATTTAGATTGAAGCCGAGCGCACCCAGAACGCAGTTTGACTCGACTCGAACAAGCATCTCAGTGTTTACAGAAAACATGATAAGTAGAAGACGATCTACTGTAACCACTCTGTCATCGAAGCTTTATCATATTTTATGGAAATTACATGATTTTGTAAATTATCACGCAAATAAGAAATAACATTCCGGCTTCTACAGAAAAAAAGTATTTTTTTTGTCGTAAATTCACTGATGCCAGCTTATGATACGCTATTGTTTTCTACATGAAAATTGTGCAGTCTTAGTTTGCTATGAAAATAATGTGATAAAAACTTGATAAGCTGCCGAGATATTGAACTGTTTGTGATTACACATTAACTTTATTATGAAGTCAACTTGTTTTATCGATTCGCCCTTTGGATCTTCTAACAAAACATTTGTATAGTTATTAAAGGGTTCCACTTTCCGAGGTCTGTCAACACTGAGATTGCAGGTTCGGTTCTGAGGCAGGTGTAATCGACCCCAATCTTAATGGACAAAGATTTCCAGTCTTCCTACAGTAGGTAGGGGGTTCTGTCCGGGAACTTTGGTTTCCTCCACCAATTAAATCTGGACGCCATGATATAGCTGAAAAATTGCTGAAAGTGGCGTTAAAATATCATTCAAACAAAAAATACACTTATTATTGTTCTCTTTTTCTGAGTTCAATTTTTCATTATAAAATTTGTTGACGACATGTTGTAAAGACAGCTTGTAATAGATGTGTTAGTCATTATTCGTCCCCAGTTTACTCACATCGAAAACTTGTACTTTACGACGTTATTTATCTTGTAAAAACTAGCTTGCACGCAGATTAACTTTGAAACCAGAAACATGTTGCAATGAAAGTTGTTCTAAGGATCACATAGTCTTGGTTATAATAACATAATTATCATAACAAGAATATATGATGTTGTTCAAATATCATATATTTTAAATGACAATTTATAAGAGTTGTGCCCTTTGGTTCGATGCAATTTGTTATAAAAACCTTTTCATAATACCTATTAGATATTGATATTGGATCATTACTGTTGTTAATTATTGACCTTTAGCAGGTCTTATCTGCATGTTATCGTAAATTGTGTAATTTTGGCGTGGGGATATTTTTGTTGTTTTAAAAAAAGCCATGTTTTTGGCGTCTTGCGTTTTGGTACTTTGTCCAATTACTGTTTTACATTTTAGATGACAGTAAAGCACAAATATTTTTAAAAGTGTTCTTTTTATATCAGTCATGTACCTATTCATATATGTTTTCATATATATCTCGCGGGGCGATAAATATCTATTAAGGGATCCAGCCAAGATACCTGAAATGGGTGAGTTAAATTTACTATAATAGTATGTAATTATCACAAAAATCATACAAAACAACTGTCTAATATTGTTCTTCTTTTAATTTTAATTGTGTAGCGTTTGGAAATATTTCGATATAATGACGATAAAGCTATTTGTTATAATCAGTAACAGCAACGTTTTTGTTAATTATCAGCCGGAAATAATCTGTGTGAATAGAAATTCATACATTTTGTTTTCGTAACGATTGTCTACGAAAATAAGGAAATAAGTAACTTCCCTGCACACACACTTGTGTATTTCCTGTATTTTTAACTATAAATTACAATATCGTCTTAGCAGTGTAAAATGTTGGTAGAGCACCAAATAAACTACAATAAACCGATTTATGGTAAGTGTTTTATTTTGTATGAATAACATATGCATAGGTCAAAGGGGTATTTCAGTTAATCAACGTCGTTTTCATTTCTAAAGATATCTAAATATCTTTCATTTGTTTATATTGTGAAAAACATTTCATCAGACTTTTTTTATTATTAATATCTGATATCTTTATAGTTTTTTCTTCAAAATTTGTTAATATCTAATGTTGTTAAGAGGTTGAATTTCAGAGTCTTTTTATAAAGGAGTCACATTTAAATGCATAATTTTAAAAAACTTATGAATCATTGATTAGAATGATTGAGATTTCTTATTCTTTCTTTATATTGTAAAATAAATGTAAATATTTCTACGTCTCTCATTATGATGTTTAAGCAATTGAACGTTTTGATTTATTAGGTCAATTATTTCATGAACAATTTTAATGTTACATTTGGAATATATATGTTTATAAATCTTCTAAACAAAGATTCTTAATGCATCTACTTTGCTACATAAGATTTATTCTTCTGTTTTATGTAGTTCCATTCTACTAAGAATAATTATTCTGAGAAATGAATTACTTCAATATGTTTTAATAGAAAAAATATAATGTTTACAGTTCTGTATACATGATAACATCTTTAGAGATGCATGTACATTTTTTCGGAATTCATAAATAATAGTCCATGATTTCATGTAATTGATATTTCACATTTTATAAACTCGAAAACACACTTAAAATAATGTGTGAACATGGTAATGATTAAACCTTAGTCTTTGTTATAAACAATTTGATGTTTCTGTTATGACTTATATGTGACATTTTTGTTGAATCACAGTAGTGTTTTATTCTTTTGTTCACTGTTTTTTGTCGTTGTAATTTTAAAACTATTGTGTGTTTCCATTCACTCTTAATATTCGACATTTTTTTAAAATATCAGTCCATAGTTTTCTTTAAGTACTCATATCATGGGGTCAAAAATTGTGTTCAATTGCTGCGAGAACGTATGATATGCTGACAAAGACACTCTTCTCACACTTAACGACTTTTCCATTAACCAAATAATTGTCATTAAATAGCCTATATTTACCCTTTTCTAGCATTTAATCAATGCGATACCGATTGTGTCCACCCACTTGATTAATGGTTGTTTCTTGCCTCCAAAAAGCCTCTTTTGTGCAACGTCAGCGTTTACACGGCGGCGATAAATAATAGTTGACTTATTACCTCCTATGCCTATGAGTAACCGATGTCTCTGTTTTTTCAATGAAATCAATAAATAATGACTTGATAATGAATAATAAGTTTCAAAACTAAAATATCAAATAAAGTAAAATTATTTTGAACCTGTGATATTATCCCATTTGTCAAGATTTATTGTACTGAACGGTTATTACAGTATTAATATCGATCAAAAATTGTTTGAAAAAAAAGTTAACTTTTGTAAACCCAAACTAATCAAGAATAAGATCTTGTTTTATATCAGCATCTGCTAAAAGAAGAAAAAACATTAGTTTGCGTAGTGTTATCCGGTAAAGACAGTAGGGTTTTCAAGTAAAATATTTAAAATGTTCTGCAGAGGAAATTTTTTGTTAATTAAAAGCTTAAAAATATTCTCAAATTTAAAAATCATCAAGCAAAACAACAACGATTTTACTACTAACAGCTGTATCGAATGAAACGGACGGGATATTTAACTTTTTAAATCTTGTTTTAAGAATATAAATTGATCGGGTCAAGAGCAATTGTTAAAACACATTGCTGGAGGCTTTGATTCTGCTGCTAAAAACAAATTGACTACGAAATGGAGCGTTTATGTATAATATGGGTCGTTGCAATTACAGGGGCTATTGCAGGTTATTTATGTTTGACTATAGACTATAAACTGTGTTTCTATTGATTCTAATATCCACTTTTTCAGTTCATTATTATTATTATTATTATTATTATTATTTTTATTATTGTAATGATCACGTATCATTAAGTGGAGTTTTATGACACACTAGAACCATACATGAGCTCACAATGCTCAACCCAAAGAGCTGCCAAGCGGGTCCCCAAGTGGCGGATTGGTATGCCCCCTGGTTAGGGAGTTGTCAAGTTATAATATGGAAAGCCTGTCCTGAAAATAACAGCAATACTGCTTGCTGGAGGTAAAGCAAACATACCCTCAATCTACGACTCGCGGCGTTTTTGTTATAATGTATTATAATTTACGGAAGTTGTGCACAAATGGTTTTACTGTTGCAAAATATGGATTACAATTATAGGTACTTTTATTTTAAAAACAGCTTCAATTAATATTAATAATAAATGTTTTGTTTGCTATCACACATGTTCCAGTCTTTTATCTGACGTTTCTTTTTTTACTAATATTTATGGCGGTCTTTGCTATTTGTTTTAAACTTTTACAAGACACACATTAACCCAAGTTTTGTTATTACAATTCGTTGCGCTCTTACAGCATAAAAGTTCACGTGAACACAATTCTTAGAATGCATTTGTATGAAGTAATTTCTTTGTGACAAAATCAATGATTAATTGGGATTCAGTAGTTTTGTATTTATCACATTTTGCAAGGAGTAAAATTGAAAATGTTCTATAATTTATTAAATTAAGTAAAAGGTAAAATTTGACAACACTGTAAACAATAGCAAAAAGGTGGGTAAAAACAAACGTTACACTACAATGCCGCCTTTAAGGTTATTAAAATGTTAATAAAGTTTTTATTCTTATGTGTTATTAATTATAACAGTGTTATCCTTTATTGTTCAATCCTTGTTCATTTGAAGTTCAAATTTTTTTTCATCATTTTTTTTCTTTATCTTTGTGATATATCCATGATTTGTTAATGTTCTAAATTCCAATTATGTTAAAGTCATTGATATTAGGGTCTTGTTGGTTGAAATGTATTGACACATCTTTTTTATTTCGAATACACGATAGGTGATTTTGCATACGCTCATACGTTGCATTCCCAGTTTAATCAACATGCATACTTTGTTTACAGTGTTTAAATAAATACCATATATTTGTTATCCTACAATTTATTTTACAATCAACATCGTATTATAAACCATTGTTAGCTGTAAATTTCGTAAGATTTAACATTCTATTACATATTGCAAAATTTTGAACACGATCTCTCGTTTCGTTTTTCTGTTTAAAAATTGATTAGTTTGCTGAGCATGAACAAGTTTATTCCGTGAATAAAGTCGAAGTGGTTGTCGAAACGTAGGCAAAATATGGTGTTTTTATTTATTATTGTAAAGTTTTGTTTAATTTATTAAATGATTATCCCTACAATTTATGCAATCTCGGATAATTTATTTTTCACAAGAGAATGTGGTTTCATTGCATTTTACAAAACATGTCATACACATTTTACGTCTTACCAACGTTGATCATTTTAAGTTATATACAATATGACATTGTACATGCCATTTATTAAACATATGTGTTTCAGGGATACAAGGACATGAGAGGGAACGTTATGCAATAAGAGAAGTTTTCTATGTGGATTCATCACCGAGAATCGATGCAATTGAAAAACTTGGTATTTTTGTAGTTTGTTAAAAAATATATAAAATAGTATAATTATAACACTATTACAGTATTTAGTAGTTCAGAATATCAAAAGTTTTAAGTTGTTTTTCACTTTATATGACTTTGAGTGGAGGTTATTTAAATATGTAATATATATGTAATACAGTATATTATCGGTTTGTCCTGCAAAAACTGGCATACATTCATTGAATCTAAGAGAAAACTAAAGCATATATATTTATAACAGGCAGATTCAAAGATCGCTCTGCAATTGGAGCACTAAGAAAATTGTTAAAAGACAACGATGGGAATGTCTAAGCAATGGCCATTATATCCCTTGCAAGAATGGGTGACCGGGGCAGTGGAACAATACACAGTTTCCTCAAAGCTCTGAAAAATGAGAATCGTATTACAAGGGAAGCAGCCTGCCTTGCATTGGGTCATTTTGGAGTTAAGGACGCAGTTGAAGAGCTGGTTAACTTGTGGTAATAGATAATAGGAAAATAATTTAAAATAATGTGTTGGGATGCCAACACAAAAGTCGCCCAAAATCCACATGGATAGTATTGCGTTGAACTCAGGACATTAAATGTACCTACATATCAAATTTTATTAAAATCGGACTATGGTGAAAATTTGACTCGATTTTGGGGCCATTTGAAACCGACGGACCACAAAAGTCTGAATGTGGAGTTCCACTCAAGACGCTTAAATCTACCTCCACACCAAATTTATATAAAACCGGAGCACGTTAAATTTCATCGAGATCGGATAACGTTTTAAATTATACACGTTTTTCGCCACCATTTTGAAACGCGGCGTCAGAAAAAAACAAAGGTAGCGTTTCACTCGAAATACTAAAATCTACCTCCATAAAAAATTGCGTTGAAATCAGACGACAGGAAAAATTTTGCCACATTTTGAAATGGCCGCTATTATAAAAAATCAGAACTCGGGACATTAAAATGTACCTACAGATCAAATTTCATTAAAATCGGACAACGTTTTAAATTTTACCCGTTTTGGCGGCCATTTTCAAACTCCAGGTGGAAAACAATTCTGAATTTTGTTTTTCAATCGGGACACTTAAATCCACCTCCACACCAAATTTTCTTGTAATTCGAGCATGTTAAATGTCATAGAGATCGCATAACGTCGAAAATTATAGACGATTTAGCGGCCATTTTGAAACCCGAAGTAGGAGAAAAAATTTAAAGAAAGCGTTTCACCCGAAATACGAACTTCTACCTCCATACCAAATTTCGTTGAAATTGGACCACGGGAAAGTTTTTGCTTTTTAAGGTGGGTGTCGTCAAGTGGTGGCCATTTTGAAATGGCGGCTATTATAAAAATTCTAACTGTTGGCTCCATCCTTCAATATATCGATCTACAACTGTGCCAAGTTTCATTTTATTATTTTAAGGCGTCTCTGAGAAACGTGTCGGACAAGTTTACGATCTAAAAAAAGTGGATATAATAATAATAATAATTAAAGATCAACTGTTCGGTTGAACATTTGAGGGTCTTTCCATATTAATTTTAATTTTGTATTGCATGATGACATTTAAAATAATCATCTCTTTGCAAAATGTTATAACTTTGCTATAAATATTTAAAATAGAAATTATTTTATATTATTTGCTACAGATTGGCATTCTAAGAGTGATAACTCTTATAAAAGTTTTATACAACTTTTAACGCCATGTCTTTATTTACTCGTAATTATTAATAGAACATTTTAAGACGAAAATAATTTCAATATCTTTAAATACAGCAAAGGTAAAAAAACTAGTACCTGACCTTGACCCATACAAGTTTTCAAGGTCAAAGGGCATGAGGGTCTATGGTGAAGACCCCATGCCTATATCATTAATAGTTAATGAGTTACACGTGAAAAACCAATAAGTTACATATATAATGGGAGATAACTCCTATGAAATGAAGTCAAATCCTTTTCCTGTAAATGTGAGAAAGTTGTTCCTTTAAAAGATCAACATTTTGCACTCTTCACTTTCCCTCTATCATTAATAGTTAATGAGTTACAAGTGAAAAACCAATAAGTTATATATATAATGGGAGATAACTCCTATAAAATGAAGCCAAATCCTTTTCCTGTAAATGTGAGAAAGTTGTTCCTGTAAAAGACCAACATTTTGCACTCTTTACTTTCCCTTTATCATTAATAGTTAATGAGTTACATGTGAAAAACTAATAAATTACAAATATAATGGGAGATAACTCCTATAAAATGAAGTCAAATCCTTTCCCTGTAAATGTAACATAGTTGCTCCTTTAAGAGATCAACATTTTGCACTCTATAGTTTCCCTCTATCATTAATAGTTAATGAGTACCATGTGAAAAACCAATCAGTTACATATATTATGGGAGATAACTTCTGTAAAATGAAGTCAAATCCTTTCCACATAAATGTAACAAAGTTGCTCCTTTAAGATACCAACATTTTGCACTCTTTCGTTTCCCTTTATCATTAATAGTTAATGAGTAACATGTTAAAAACAAAGTTGCTCCTTTACCAGATCAACATTTTGCACTCTTTACTTTCCCTCTATCAATAATAGTTAATGAGTACCTTGTGAAAAACCAATCAGTTACATATATAATGGGAGATAACTCCTATAAAATGAAGTCAAATTACTTCCCTCCAAATGGGACAAAGTTGCGTCTTAATAAGACGAACATTTTATTCTCAATAAGTGTTTATCTATCTTTTACCGTTTCAGAGGAGTAGCGCGAACAAGCAAATGTCAAAATTGAGAACGTGACCTTGACCTTTGACCTTGTGTCCAATTTCAAGGTCAAAGGTCAAGATGATCTATGGTGAAGACCCCAGGCCTCTATCTGTTTTAGTTGTTGAGATTTGTTTGAATATCACTTACTACTTTTATTTAAAGGGAGATAACTTCTATAAAATGAATTCATATCCGTTTACTGAAAATGTAAAAAAGTTGCTCCTTTAAAAGACCAACATTTTGCACTCTCTAGTTTCCCTTTATCGTTAATAGTTAATGAGTAACATGTAAAAAACCAATAAGTTACATATATAATGGGAGATAACTCCTATAAAATGAAGTCAAATCCTTTCCCTGTAAATGTAACAAAGTTGCTCCTTTAAGAGGCCAACATTTTGCACTCTTTAGTTTCCCTTTATCAATAATAGTTAATGAATAACATGTAAAAAACCAATAAGTTACATATATAATGGGAGATAACTCCTATAAATTAAGTCAAATCCTTTACATGTAAATGTAACAAAGTTGCTCCTTCAAGAGGCCAACATTTTGCACTCTTTAGTTTCCCTTTATCATTAATAGTTAATGAGTAACCTGTAAAAAACCAATAAGTTCCATATATAATGGGAGATAACTCATATAAAATGAAGTCAAATCCTTTACATGTAATGTAACAAAGTTGCTCCTTTAAGAGACCAACATTTTGCACTCTTTAGTTTTCCTTTATCATTAATAGTTAATGAGTAACATGCAAAAAACCAATAAGTTACATATATAATGGGAGATAACTCCTATAAAATGAAGTCAAATCCTTTCCCTGTAAATGTAACAAAGTTGCTCCTTTAAGAGATCAACATTTTGCACTCTTTTCTTTTCCTCTATCATTTATAGTTAATGAGTAACATGTGAAAAACCAATCAGTTACATATATAATGGGAGATAACTCCTATAAAATGAAGTCAAATCCTTTCCTTGTAAATGTGACAAAGTTGCTCCTTTAAAAGGCCAACATTTTGTACTCTTTAGTTTCCCTCTATCATTAATAGTTAATGAGTATCATGTGAAAAACCAATAAGTTACATATATAATGGGAGATAACTCCTGTAAAATGAAGTCAAATCCTTACCCTGTAATATAACATAGTTGCTCCTTTAAGAGATCAACATTTTGCACTCTTTAGTTTCCCCTATCATTAATAGTTAATGAGTACCATGTGAAAAACCAATCAGTTACATATATAATGGGAGATAACTCCTATAAAATGAAGTCATATAAGTTTACTGCAAATGTAAAAAAGTTGCTACTTTAAAAGGACAACATTTTGCACTCTTTAGATTCCCTTTATCATTAATAGTTAATGAGTAACATGCAAAAACCAATAAGTTACATATATAATGGGAGATAACTCCTATAAAATTAAGTCAAATCCTTTCCCTACAAATGTAACAAAGTTGCTCCTTTAAGAGACCAACATTTTGCACTCTTTAGTTTCCATTTTATCATTAATAGTTAATGAGTAACCTGTAAAAAACCAATAAGTTACATATATAATGGGAGATAACTCCTATAAAATGAAGTCAAATCCTTTACATGTAAATGTAACAAAGTTGCTCCTTTAAGAGGTCAACATTTTGCACTCTTTAGTTTCCCTTTATCATTAATAGTGAATGAGTAACATGTAAAAAACCAATAAGTTACATATATAATGGGAGATAACTCCTATAAAATGAAGTCAAATCCTTTCCCTATAAATGTAAAAAAGTTGCTCCTTTAAGAGACCAACATTTTGCACTCTTTCGTTTCCCTTTATCATTAATAGGTAATGAGTACCATGTGAAAAACCAATCAGTTACATATATAATGGGAGATAACTCCTATAAAATGAAGTCAAATTACTTCGCTCTAAATAAGACAAAGTTGCGTCTTAATAAGACGAACATTTTACTCTCAATAAGTGTTTACCTATCTTTTACCGTTTCAGAGGAGTAGCGCGAACAAGCAAATAGCAAAATTTAGAACGTGACCTTGACCTTTGACCTTGTGTCCATTTTCAAGGTCAAAGGTCAAGATGATCTATGGTGAAGACCCCAGGCCTCTATATTTTTTAGTTGTTGAGATTTGCTTGAATATCACTTACTACTTTTATTTAAAGGGAGATAACTCCTATAAGATGTCGTCAGAACCCTTCAATCAATCTGTCCCAAAGTTGCGCAAGGATATAGGACACATTTTGGTAAAGGTTTGGTATTGCTATCTTTTTTGGTTTAGGAGGAGTAGCATGAACAAGCTTTTTAGTAAAAGGGGAGATAACTCCTTAAAGGAAAAGGGTGCGGTCAGTCAGGGTGAACTGCGAAAGCGCAATGGGTAACCGATATCAGATATAAAATATCAAAGCGACATGTCGCGAAGTGAAAAAACCAGACACCGAAATAACTTGGCGGAAGAAAAGAGAAAAGAATAATAATAATAATTAAAGATCAACTGTTCGTTTGAACATTTGAGGGTCTTTCCATATTAATTTTAATTTTGTAATACATGATGACATTTAAAATAATCATCTTTTTGCAAAATGTTATAACTTTGCTATAAATATTTAAAATAGAAATTATTTTATATTATTTCTACAGATTTGCATTCTAAGAGAGATAACTCTTATAAAAGTTTTATACAACTTTTGACACCATGTCTTTATTTACTCGTAATTATTAATAGAACATTTTAAGACGAAAATAATTTTAATATCTTTAAAAATAGCAAAGGTCAAAAACTTGTACGTGACCTTGACCCATACAAGTTTTCAAGATCAAAGGGCATGAGGGTCTATGGTGAAGACCCCATGCCTCTATCATTAATAGTTAATGAGTTACAAGTAAAAAACCAATAAGTTACATATATAATGGGAGATAATTCCTATAAGATGAAGTCAAATCCTTTACCTGTAAATGTAACAAAGTTGCTCCTTTAAGAGATCAACATTTTGCAGTCTTTAGTTTCCCTTTATCATTAATAGTTAATGAGTAACATGTAAAAAACCAATAAGTTGCATATATAATGGGAGATAACTCCTATAAATTAAGTCAAATCCTTTACATGTAAATGTAACAAAGTTGCTCCTTCAAGAGGCCAACATTTTGCACTCTTTAGTTTCCCTTTATCATTAATAGTTAATGAGTAACCTGTAAAAAACCAATAAGTTCCATATATAATGGGAGATAACTCATATAAAATGAAGTCAAATCCTTTACATGTAATGTAACAAAGTTGCTCCTTTAAGAGACCAACATTTTGCACTCTTTAGTTTTCCTTTATCATTAATAGTTAATGAGTAACATGCAAAAAACCAATAAGTTACATATATAATGGGAGATAACTCCTATAAAATGAAGTCAAATCCTTTCCCTGTAAATGTAACAAAGTTGCTCCTTTAAGAGATCAACATTTTGCACTCTTTTCTTTTCCTCTATCATTTATAGTTAATGAGTAACATGTGAAAAACCAATCAGTTACATATATAATGGGAGATAACTCCTATAAAATGAAGTCAAATCCTTTCCCTGTAAATGTGACAAAGTTGCTCCTTTAAAAGGCCAACATTTTGTACTCTTTAGTTTCCCTCTATCATTAATAGTTAATGAATAACATGTAAAAAACCAATAAGTTACATATATAATGGGAGATAACTCCTGTAAAATGAAGTCAAATCCTTACCCTGTAATATAACATAGTTGCTCCTTTAAGAGATCAACATTTTGCACTCTTTAGTTTCCCCTATCATTAATAGTTAATGAGTACCATGTGAAAAACCAATCAGTTACATATATAATGGGAGATAACTCCTATAAAATGAAGTCATATAAGTTTACTGCAAATGTAAAAAAGTTGCTACTTTAAAAGGACAACATTTTGCACTCTTTAGATTCCCTTTATCATTAATAGTTAATGAGTAACATGCAAAAACCAATAAGTTACATATATAATGGGAGATAACTCCTATAAAATTAAGTCAAATCCTTTCCCTACAAATGTAACAAAGTTGCTCCTTTAAGAGACCAACATTTTGCACTCTTTAGTTTCCATTTTATCATTAATAGTTAATGAGTAACCTGTAAAAAACCAA
This sequence comes from Limnoperna fortunei, assembly GCA_944474755.1. NCBI lineage: Eukaryota > Metazoa > Mollusca > Bivalvia > Mytilida > Modiolidae > Limnoperna > Limnoperna fortunei. Next base: position 27,978,100 of record OX104121.1, read on the forward strand.
TAAGTTACATATATAATGGGAGATAACTCCTATAAAATGAAGTCAAATCCTTTACATGTAAATGTAACAAAGTTGCTCCTTTAAGAGGTCAACATTTTGCACTCTTTAGTTTCCCTTTATCATTAATAGTGAATGAGTAACATGTAAAAAACCAATAAGTTACATATATAATGGGAGATAACTCCTATAAAATGAAGTCAAATCCTTTCCCTAAAAATGTAAAAAAGTTGCTCCTTTAAGAGACCAACATTTTGCACTCTTTCGTTTCCCTTTATCATTAATAGGTAATGAGTACCATGTGAAAAACCAATCAGTTACATATATAATGGGAGATAACTCCTATAAAATGAAGTCAAATTACTTCGCTCTAAATAAGACAAAGTTGCGTCTTAATAAGACGAACATTTTACTCTCAATAAGTGTTTACCTATCTTTTACCGTTTCAGAGGAGTAGCGCGAACAAGCAAATAGCAAAATTTAGAACGTGACCTTGACCTTTGACCTTGTGTCCATTTTCAAGGTCAAAGGTCAAGATGATCTATGGTGAAGACCCCAGGCCTCTATATTTTTTAGTTGTTGAGATTTGCTTGAATATCACTTACTACTTTTATTTAAAGGGAGATAACTCCTATAAGATGTCGTCAGAACCCTTCAATCAATCTGTCCCAAAGTTGCGCAAGGATATAGGACACATTTTGGTAAAGGTTTGGTATTGCTATCTTTTTTGGTTTAGGAGGAGTAGCATGAACAAGCTTTTTAGTAAAAGGGGAGATAACTCCTTAAAGGAAAAGGGTGCGGTCAGTCAGGGTGAACTGCGAAAGCGCAATGGGTAACCGATATCAGATATAAAATATCAAAGCGACATGTCGCGAAGTGAAAAAACCAGACACCGAAATAACTTGGCGGAAGAAAAGAGAAAAGAATAATAATAATAATTAAAGATCAACTGTTCGTTTGAACATTTGAGGGTCTTTCCATATTAATTTTAATTTTGTAATACATGATGACATTTAAAATAATCATCTTTTTGCAAAATGTTATAACTTTGCTATAAATATTTAAAATAGAAATTATTTTATATTATTTCTACAGATTTGCATTCTAAGAGAGATAACTCTTATAAAAGTTTTATACAACTTTTGACACCATGTCTTTATTTACTCGTAATTATTAATAGAACATTTTAAGACGAAAATAATTTTAATATCTTTAAAAATAGCAAAGGTCAAAAACTTGTACGTGACCTTGACCCATACAAGTTTTCAAGATCAAAGGGCATGAGGGTCTATGGTGAAGACCCCATGCCTCTATCATTAATAGTTAATGAGTTACAAGTAAAAAACCAATAAGTTACATATATAATGGGAGATAATTCCTATAAGATGAAGTCAAATCCTTTACCTGTAAATGTAACAAAGTTGCTCCTTTAAGAGATCAACATTTTGCAGTCTTTAGTTTCCCTTTATCATTAATAGTTAATGAGTAACATGTAAAAAACCAATAAGTTGCATATATAATGGGAGATAACTCCTATAAAATGAAGTCAAATCCTTTCCCTATAAATGTAACAAAGCTGCTACTTTAAGAGACCAACATTTTGCACTCTTTCGTTTCCCTTTATCATTAATAGTTAATGAGTAACATGTAAAAATCCAATCAGTTACATATATAATGGAAGATAACTCCTATAAAATGAAGTCAAATCCTTGCCCTATAATGTAACAAAGTTGCTCCTTTAAGAGACCAAAATTTTGCACTCTTTCGTTTCCCTTTATCATTAATAGTTAATGACTAACATGTAAAAAAACAATAAGTTGCATATATAATGGGAGATAACTCCTATAAAATGAAGTCAAATCCTTTCCCTTCAAATGTAACAAAGCTGCTACTTTAAGAGACCAACATTTTGCACTCTATCGTTTAATTTATCATTAATAGTTAATGAGTAACATGTAAAAAACCAATCAGTTACATATATAATGGGAGATAACACCTATAAAATGAAGTCAAATCCTTTACCTGTAAATGTAACAAAGTTGCTCCTTTAAGAGGTCAACATTTTGCAGTCTTTAGTTTCCCTCTATCATTAATAGTTAATGAGTATCATGCGAAAAACCAATCACTTACTTATATAATGGGAGATAACTCCTATAAAATGAAGTCAAATCCTTTCCCTATAAATGTAACAAAGTTGCTCCTTTAAGAGACCAACATTTTGCACTCCTTCGTTTCCCTTTATCATTGATAGTTAATGAGTAACATGTAAAAAACCAATCAGTTACATATATAATGGGAGATAACTCCTATAAAATGAATTCAAATCCTTTACCTTTAAATGTAACAAAGTTGCTCCTTTAAGAGATCAACATTTTGCAGTCTTTAGTTTCCCTTTATTATTAATAGTTAATGAGTACCATGCGAAATACCAATCAGTTACATATATAATGGGAGATAACTCCTATAAAATGAAGTCAAATCCTTTACCTGTAAATGTAACAAAGTTGCTCCTTTAAGAGGTCAACATTTTGCAGTCTTTAGTTTCCCTCTATCATTAATAGTTAATGAGTATCATGCGAAAAACCAATCAGTTACTTATATAATGGGAGATAACTCCTATAAAATGAAGTCAAATCCTTTCCCTATAAATGTAACAAAGTTGCTCCTTTAAGAGACCAACATTTTGCACTCTTTCGTTTCCCTTTATCATTGAGAGTTAATGAGTAACATGTAAAAAACCAATAAGTTACATATATAATGGGAGATAACTCCTATAAAATGAAGTCAAATCCTTTACCTGTAAATGTAACAAAGTTGCTCCTTCAAGAGATCAACATTTTGCAGTCTTTAGTTTCCCTTTATCATTAATAGTTAATGAGTACCATGCGAAATACCAATCAGTTACATATATAATGGGAGATAACTCCTATAAAATGAAGTCAAATCCTTTACCTGTAAATGTAACAAAGTTGCTCCTTGAAGAGGTCAACATTTTGCTGTCTTTAGTTTCCCTCTATCATTAATAGTTAATGAGTATCATGCGAAAAACCAATCAGTTACTTATATAATGGGAGATAACTCCTATAAAATGAAGTCAAATCCTTTCCCTATAAATGTAACAAAGCTGCTCCTTTAAGAGACCAACATTTTGCACTCTTTCGTTTCCCTTTATCATTGATAGTTAATGAGTAACATGTAAAAAACCAATAAGTTACATATATAATGGGAGATAACTCCTATAAAATGAAGTCAAATCCTTTACCTGTAAATGTAACAAAGTTGCTCCTTCAAGAGATCAACATTTTGCAGTCTTTAGTTTCCCTTTATCATTAATAGTTAATGAGTATCATGCGAAATACCAATCAGTTACATATATAATGGGAGATAACTCCTATAAAATGAAGTCAAATCCTTGCCCTATAAATGTAACAAAGTTGCTCCTTTAAGAGACCAACATTTTGCACTCTTTCGTTTCCCTTTATCATTAATAGTTAATGAGTAACATGTAAAAAACCAATAAGTTGCATATATAATGGGAGATAACTCCTATAAAATGAAGTCAAATCCTTTCCCTTCAAATGTAACAAAGTTGCTACTTTAAGAGACCACCATTTTGCACTCTTTCGTTTCCCTTTATCATTAATAGTTAATGAGTAACATGTAAAAAACCAATCAGTTACATATATAATGGGAGATAACTCCTATAAAATGAAGTCAAATCCTTTACCAGTAAATGTAACAAAGTTGCTACTTTAAGAGACCAACATTTTGCACTCTTTCGTTTCCCTTTATCATTAACAGTTAATGAGTAACATGTAAAAAACCAACCAGTTACATATATAATGGGAGATAACTCCTATAAAATGAAGTCAAATCCTTTACCAGTAAATGTAACAAAGTTGCTCCTTTAAGAGACCAACATTTTGCACTCTTTCGTTTCCCTTTATCATTGATAGTTAATGAGTAACATTTAAAAAACCAATAAGTTACATATATAATGGGAGATAACTCCTATAAAATGAAGTCAAATCCTTTCCCTATAAATGTAACAAAGTTACTCCTTTAAGAGACCAACATTTTGCACTCTTTCCTTTCCCTCTATCATTAATAGTTAATGAGAACCATGTGAAAAACCAATCAGTTACATATATAATGGGAGATAACTCCTATAAAATGAAGTCAAATTACTTCCCTCCAAATGTGACAAAGTTGCGTCTTAATAAGACTAACATTTTACTCTCAATAAGTGTTTATCTATCTTTTACCGTTTCAGAGGAGTAGCGCACACAAGCAAATGTCAAAATTTAGAACGTGACCTTGACCTTTGACCTTGTGTCCATTTTCAAGGTCAAAGGTCATGATGATCTATGGTGAAGACCCCAGGCCTCTATCTCTTTTAGTTGTTGAGATTTGTTTGAATATCACTTACTACTTTTATTTAAAGGGAGATAACTCCTATAAGATGTCGTCAGAACCCTTCAATCAATCTGTCCCAAAGTTGCGCAAGGATATAGGACACATTTTGGTAAAGGTTTGGTATTGCTATCTTTTTTGGTTTAGGAGGAGTAGCATGAACAAGCTTTTTAGTAAAAGGGGAGATAACTCCTTAAAGGAAAAGGGTGCGGTCAGTCAGGGTGAACTGCGAAAGCGCAATGGGTAACCGATATCAGATATAAAATATCAAAGCGACATGTCGCGAAGTAAAAAAACCAGACACCGAAATAAGTTGGCGGAAGAAAAGAGAAAAGAATAATAATAATAATAATAAATATAGGTTCAATCGTTCTAAAGAACGATTAATAGGCTTTCCACTTCAAAAGAAGACCTTAAATAAATGACCTTGAAACCAAAAAGCTAAGAAACATACGTAATTTGTCTATAGCAATTAATAAGAACAAAAATTATTAAAAAACTATTTAGATATCTTTAAAAATAAGAAAGGTCATTAAATAGGACGTTAGAAAACTTGAATGACCTTGACAACTGATCTTTTAATCTACGTAAATATTACTTATAGACAATAGCATTAAAAGAAGAAGCCATTCAAAATACATAGTACCATGAACAAGATTTAAAAATGACTTTGACCTTGACTTTTACAGCATGACCTTGACCATGCTGAAGGTCAACAGTGATCAACATTGAAGATTCTATGCCAATATCTCTTATAGTCATTGAGATATGACTACTTATAATATATACAAAAAATTAGAAAATGACCTTGACCTTTGACCTTGTATTGTTTTCAAGGTCAAGGCTCCTAATGATCCAAAGTGAAGACCCCATGCCTCTACTATCAATAGTTGATAAGTAATTAATGAAAAACTAATTATCAATGGTTGTAATGGGGGATTACTCCTATAAGATGAAGCCGGATCCTTTCCCTCCAAATAGGAAAAAGTTGCGCCTTTATGAGACCAACATTTTATCCATTATAACTTATAGCCTATCTTTTACCGTTTCAAAGGAATAGCGATGACAAGACAATGCCAAAATTTCAAACGTGACCTTGACCTTTGACCTTGTGTCCATTTTCAAGGTCAAGGTCAATGATGACGAATGATATAAGGTTTCATATATATATCTGTTATAGTTACTGAGATATAGTGATATAATACAATTCACAATACATTTTATTGGTCTAGGGGAGATAACTCTTATAAAAATGTCAAATAAAAAAAGTGACGATTCAAGATCTTAATATGATACACATTTTGGTAAAGGTTTCAGTTCTCTATCTATTATAGTAAAGGAGGAGATCTGCACACAACAAAGGGTCAAAAATTAGAACATGACCTTGACCTTTGACCTTGTGACCTTTTTCAAGGTCAAGGTCAATGATGACCAACTGTGAAATATCTAGTCTTTATCACCTATGGTTCAAGAGTTACAATGGTACAAAATGTGCTTTCAATAAATAAGGGGAAATAACTCCTACAAGGAGTCGTCAAAATACTTTGCGCGATATGTAACAAATTGTCGCAATCCATAGCTGACCATTTTGCAACAACTTTTATTGCGAAATCTTTTACGGTTTCATAGTTTATCTGCACACAAGCTTTTCTGTAACAGGGCAGATAACTCCGTAAAGAACAAGTGTTCGGTGTGCCAGGGTCAACTGCGAAAGCATAATGTCTAATACATCCATAGTACAAAATGTCTTTACGACATGTCGCGAAACAAAAGTTATAATGGGAAAAAAAAGTTGGCGGAAAAACAATAAGAATAAATATAGGTTCAATCGTTCTAAAGAACGATTAATAGGCTTTCCACTTCAAAAGAAGACCTTAAATAAATGACCTTGAAACCAAAAAGCTAAGAAACATACGTAATTTGTCTATAGCAATTAATAAGAACAAAAATTATTTAAAAACTATTTAGATATCTTAAAAAATAAGAAAGGTCATTAAATAGGACGTAAGAAAACTTGAATCACCTTGACAACTGATCTTTTAATCTGCGTAAGTATTACTTATAGGCAATAGCATTAAAAGAAGAAGCCATTCAAAATACATAGTACCATGAAAAACATTTATAAAGGACTTTGACCTTGACTTTTACAGCATGACCTTGACCATGCTGAAGGTCAACAGTGATCAACATTGAAGATTTTATGCCAATATCACTTAAAGTCATTAAGATATGACTACTTATAATATATACAAAAAATTTGAAAATGACCTTGACCTTTGACCTTGTATTTGTTTTCAAGGTCAAGGGTCCTAATGATCCATAGTGAAGACCCCATGCCTCTACTATCAATAGTTGATAAGTAATTAATGAAAAACTAATTATCAGTGTTTGTAATGGGGGATAACTCCTATAAGATGAAGCCGGATCCTTTCCATCTAAATAGAAAAAAGTTGCGCCTTTATGAGACCAACATTTTATCCATTATAACTTATAGCCTATCTTTTACCGTTTCAAAGTAATAGCGATGACAAGACAATGCCAAAATTTCAAACGTGACCTTGACCTTTGACCTTGTGTCCATTTTCAAGGTCAAGGTCAATGATGACCAATGATATAAGGTTTCATATATATATCTGTTATAGTTACTGAGATATAGTGATATAATGCAATTCACAATACATTTTATTGGTCTAGGGGAGATAACTCTTATAAAAATGTCAAATAAAAAAAGTGACGATTCAAGATCTCAATATGATACACATTTTGGTAAAGGTTTCAGTTCTCTATCTATTATAGTAAAGGAGGAGATCTGCACACAACCAAGGGTCAAAAATTAGAACATGACCTTGACCTTTGACCTTGTGACCTTTTTCAAGGTCAAGGTCAATGATGACCAACTGTGAAATATCTAGTCTATATCACCTCTGGTTCATGAGTTACTATGGTACAAATTTTACTTCCAATAAATAAGGGGAAATAACTCCTACAAGGAGTCGTCAAAATACTTTGCGCGATATGTAACAAATTGTCGCAATCCATAGCTGACCATTTTGCAACAACTTTTATTGCGAAATCTTCTACGGTTTCATAGTTTATCTGCACACAAGCTTTTCTGTAACAGGGGAGATAACTCCATAAAGAACAAGTGTTCGGTGTGACAGGGTCAACTGCGAAAGCGTAATGTCTTATACATCCATAGTACAAAATGTCTTTACGACATGTCGCGAAACAAAATTTATAATGGGAAAAGAAAACTTGGCGGAAAAAAATAAGAATAATAATAATAATAATAAGAAACAGAAGAATAACAAGAAGGCTTTCCACTCGGAAAGTGGAAAGCCTTAATAATAATAATGAAAAGTCATTTGTTCAAAGAACAAATGTGAGGTCTTTCCCGGCATTTTCTTAGTGTTATGTCTAGGTATATGGTTGCTAATTTTGAAAATTGCTGCCCATAACCATTGGACTTTGGTCATAAATCGAAGGGCTTGTTGAGACGGTCACAAAAAACCTATGTTCACTATATTATCTCTGACGTTTAAAAGTTTAAGCCATAAACTGATTAGCCGAAAAATGTCATAGGCCATAACTTGAAAACGATTTGTCGCACAGTTTTCAATAATTTAAATCAAATGTAGATCTCAATGAGAGGAACATTTTTCTGATATATTGTCTGCTTAATATTTTTATTGTTTTTGAGTTATTTCAAAAACAAAATTTAGCAGAAACCAGTTAAGGGCCATAACCTCTAAAACGGTTTGTCGCACAGTTTTTGAACCTGTATATCAAATGTAGATCTCAATGAGAGGAACATTTTTCTGATATATTGTCTGCTTCAATTTTTTATGGTTTTTGAGTTATTTCGAAAACAAAATTTAACCGAAACCTGTCAAGGGCCATAACCTTTAAAACGGTTTGTCGCACAGTTATCGAACCGTTACATCAAATGTAGATCTCAATGAGAGGAACATTTTTCTGATATATTGTCTGCTTCAATTTTTTACGGTTTTTGAGTTATTTCGTAAAAAAATTTAGCTGAAACCTGTCAAGGGCCATAACCTCTAAAACGGTTTGTCGCACAGTTTTTGAACCTGTATATCAAATGTAGATCTCAATAAGAGGAACATTTTTCTGACATATTGTCTGCTTCAATTTTTTATGGTTTTTGAGTTATTTCGAAAACAAAATTTAGCCGAAACCTGTCAAGGACCATAACCTCTAAAACGGTTTGTCGCACAGTTTTCAAACTGTTATATCAAATGTAGATCTCAATGAGAGGAACATTTTTCTCATATATTGTCTGCTTCAATTTTGTATTGTTTTTGAGTTATTTTGAAAACAAAATTTAGCCGAAACCTGTCAAGGGCCATAACCTCTAAAACGGTTTGTCGCACAGTTTTCAAACTGTTATATCAAATGTAGATCTCAATGAGAGGAACATTTTTCTCATATATTATCTGCTTCAATTTTGTATTGTTTTTGAGTTATTTCGAAAACAAAATTTAGCCGAAACCTGTCAAGGGCCATAACCTCTAAAACGGTTTGTCGCACAGTTTTCGAACTGTTATATCAAATGTAGATCTCAATGAGAGGAACATTTTTCTGATATATTGTCTGCTTCAATTTTTTATGGTTTTTGAGTTATATTGAAAACAAAATTTCAATGGCGGCCATTTTGAAAATGGTGGACCAAAAATTTTTTTTGATCCGATACATGTAATTAGGACCCTCATATCTACTTGGAAACCAATTTTTGTGTAAATCCGACAACTTTGACGTTTTCGCCAAACTTCGCATCAAAATCGCGTAAACAGGAAGTGGATCGAAGAATGTTTTTTTGCATGACAAATCATGGCCATAAGTCAGGCAAGATTTTCCTCACTTTAGATTTTTGATATCTGTCATTGTTTCTGAGTGTATCTGCACACAAGGGTAAACAGTGTTTGGGGAGATAACTCTGTTACTAAAAATAGATCGGTGTCGCAGGGTGACTCAGGTCGAGCCCAGGTAGTGTCGGTTAAGTGTGCCAAGTTTCAAAGCGATACGTCAAGACACTTTTTTGACATCTGCGGCGGAAAAGAAGAAGAATAATAATAATAATAAAAAAAATAATCAGAAGAAATACAGTAAGGTCTTTCCCTTGGAAAGGGGAAAGACCTTAATAAACAGACAAATAACAGGAAGGCTTTCCACTCGGAAAGTGGAAAGCCTTAATAAACAGACAAATAACAGGAAGGCTTTCCACTCGGAAAGTGGAAAGCCTTAATAATAAGAAACAGACTAATAACAGTAAGTCTTTCCACTCGGAAAGTGGAAAGCCTTAAATATAGGTTCATTTGTGACTTCGCCACAAATAATCATGGCTTACCACTTCCATCGACATTTTTTACACCGCGGCGTAAAAAAATTTCAGTTTTTTTTTTTGTTTTTTCTATATAAAAAACCATAACTGCATAAAATATACGTGAAACGTAGCAGAAAAGCATGCAAAAATCATATGTCACATCCTAGGCTCGAACCGACGATGTCAGTCTTGCCAGCCCTCGTTGATACCACTGGACCACGGAAGACGATATGCAGAAAGTCAAATTTTGACGTATATATACCTTCAATGTGTTTTCTACATTTAAAATACAAAGGCATTTTGTAATGTTTTCGTGTATTTACCAATGAAATAAATAAGAAAGACAGAAAATTGTTTGATTTTTATTTATAAAATACAAATAAAACGCATTGATTTGACTGGTGGAAACGACTAAAGTCACGTGACAATTTTATATATTATCACGAAGTTGGTTTTTTTTTTTTTTTTTTTTTTTTTTGTTGAAAAGATGACTTTTCAGGAGGTCAACAGTGATGCTATTTTGACAGTTTAATTCAAAGGAATGTTACTTTCAATTCATTGTAATAGGGAAACCGTTTCTTTGTTCGGTAAAATACAGCAGTCGTGCATACCGGACGACACTCGATGGCATTTCAAAATAAATGCTCAAGTAGAAAAAATGTTTGTTTCAGCTAGAACAACTCATGAAGACATAATTCAGATGTATATTTTAAGGATTTATCAATGCACAAACATTCAACCGCTGAAATTTAGGGGGTACCGATGGGGTCTTGACATTTGATTTTTTTCTGCCGATTTTCGATTTTGTTGACATTTATGCACATCCGAGATACTTGGTTGGGGTAAAATCGACATTCTAAATCGATTGGCGGCATTTTCGAAAGGCTAGGATTTATGGTTTTTCTGAAAATCGCGATTTTTGCATGAAAAACCTATCTTCAACTTTCATGACCTGGAACTTTTTTTATCGTTCGTCAGAATGATTTCTACTGTAGCGACAAGTCAAGGACATCGATCCCCGAACTATTTGGCGTCCATTTTGTTTCACCATTCTCTGTGGTCTAGGATGAAATCTGCACACTACATTCTTATGGGGTCCCTTAGAAACACCCCCCCCCCCTTTTTATTTTTGCAAGCTGGCGGAATACCCTCAAATTCCCCATGTTTTTGCCCATGCCTGGCACCAAATTTTATTGCGACATGTAGCAAGCTAAAAAAACAAAGCGAATCCAAAGGTACAAAAATTCACATGTCGCTGTACTGAAACCCAGGTGACCTTGACCTTTGACCTTGTGACCTTGGGCAAGGTCAAGGTGAAAGTTGACATTTTACCTATTACAAGTTATTGCCTATCTTTTACCGTTTCAAGGGAATAGCGATGGCGAGACAATGTCAAAATTTCAAACGTGACCTTGACCTTTGACCTTGTGTCCATTTTCAAGGTCAAGGTCAATGATGACCAATGATATAAGGTTTCATGTATATATCTGTTATAGTTACTGAGATATAGTGATCTAATGTAACTCACAATGCATATTATTGGTCTAAGGGGAGACAACTCTTATAAAATGTCAAATAAAAAAAGTGACGATTCAAGATCTTAATATGATACACATTTTGGTAAAGGTTTCAGTTCTCTATCTATTATAGTAAAGGAGAAGATCCGCACACAACCAAGGGTCAAAAATTAGAACATGACCTTGACCTTTGACCTTGTGACCTTTTTCAAGGTCAAGGTCAATGATGACCAACTGTGAAATATCTAGTCTATATCACCTCTGGTTCATGAGTTACAATGGTACAAATTTTACTTCCAATAAATAAGGGGAAATAACTCCAACAAGGAGTCGTCAAAATACTTTGCGCGATATGTAACAAATTGTCGCAATCCATAGCTGACCATTTTGCAACAACTTTTATTGCGAAATCTTTTACGGTTTCATAGTTTATCTGCACACAATCTTTTCTGTAACAGGGGAGATAACTCCGTAAAGAACAAGTGTTCGGTGTGACAGGGTCAACTGCGAAAGCGTAATGTCTTATACATCCATAGTACAAAATGTCTTTACGACATGTCGCGAAACAAAATTTATAATGGGAAAAGAAAACTTGGCGGAAAAAAATAAGAATAATAATAATAAATATAGGTTCAATCGTTCTAAAGAACGATTAATAGGCTTTCCACTTCAAAAGAAGACCTTAAATAAATGACCTTGAAACCAAAAAGCTAAGAAACATACGTAATTTGTCTATAGCAATTAATAAGAACAAAAATTAGTAAAAAACTATTTAGATATCTTTAAAAATAAGAAAGGTCATTAAATAGGACGTAAGAAAACTTGAATGACCTTGACAACTGATCTTTTAATCTACGTAAATATTACTTATAGGCAATAGCATTAAAAGAATAAGCCATTCAAAATACATAGTACCATGAAAAACATTTATAAAGGACTTTGACCTTGACTTTTTCAGCATGACCTTGACCATGCTGAAGGTCAACAGTGATCAACATTGAAGATTTTATGCCAATATCTCTTAAAGTCATTAAGATATGACTACTTATAATATATACAAAAAAGTAGAAAATGACCTTGACCTTTGACCTTGTATTTGTTTTCAAGGTCAAGGGTCCTAATGATCCATAGTGAAGACCCCATGCCTCTACTATCAATAGTTGATAAGTAATTAATGAAAAACTAATTATCAATGGTTGTAATGGGGGATAACTCCTATAAGATGAAGCCGGATCCTTTCCCTTTCAATAGAAAAAAGTTGCGCCTTTATGAGACCAACATTTTATCCATTATAACTTATAGCATATCTTTTACCGTTTCAAAGTAATAGCGATGACAAGACAATGCCAAAATTTCAAACGTGACCTTGACCTTTGACCTTGTGTCCATTTTCAAGGTCAAGGTCAATGATGACCAATGATATAAGGTTTCATATATATATCTGTTATAGTTACTGAGATATAGTGATATAATGCAATTCACAATACATTTTATTGGTCTAGGGGAGATAACTCTTATAAAAATGTCAAATAAAAAAAGTGACGATTCAAGATCTCAATATGATACACATTTTGGTAAAGGTTTCAGTTCTCTATCTATTATAGTAAAGGAGGAGATCTGCACACAACCAAGTGTCAAAAATTAGAACATGACCTTGACCTTTGACCTTGTGACCTTTTTCAAGGTCAAGGTCAATGATGACCAACTGTGAAATATCTAGTCTATATCACCTCTGGTTCATGAGTTACAATGGTACAAATTGTACTTCCAATAAATAAGGGGAAATAACTCCTACAAGGAGTCGTCAAAATACTTTGCGCGATATGTAACAAATTGTCGCAATCCATAGCTGACCATTTTGCAACAACTTTTATTGCAAAATCTTTTACGGTTTCATAGTTTATCTGCACACAAGCTTTTCTGTAACAGGGGAGATAACTCCGTAAAGAACAAGTGTTCGGTGTGACAGGGTCAACTGCGAAAGCGTAATGTCTTATACATCCATAGTACAAAATGTCTTTACGACATGTCGCGAAACAAAATTTATAATGGGAAAAGAAAACTTGGCGGAAAAAAATAAGAATAATAATAATAAATATAGGTTCAATCGTTCTAAAGAACGATTAATAGGCTTTCCACTTCAAAAGAAGACCTTAAATAAATGACTTTGAAACCAAAAAGATAAGAAACATACGTAATTTGTCTATACCAATTAATAAGAACAAAAATTATTAAAAAACTATTTAGATATCTTTAAAAATAAGAAAGGTCATTAAATAGGACGTAAGAAAACTTGAATGACCTTGACAACTGATCTTTTAATCTACGTAAATATTACTTATAGGCAATAGCATTAAAAGAAGAAGCCATTCAAAATACATAGTACCATGAAAAACATTTATAAAGGACTTTGACCTTGACTTTTACAGCATGACCTTGACCATGCTGAAGGTCAACAGTGATCAACATTGAAGATTTTATGCCAATATCTCTTAAAGTCATTAAGATATGACTACTTATAATATATACAAAAAATTAGAAAATGACCTTGACCTTTGACCTTGTATTTGTTTTCAAGGTCAAGGGTCCTAATGATCCATAGTGAAGACCCCATGCCTCTATTATCAATAGTTGATAAGTAATTAATGAAAAACTAATTATCAATGGTTGTAATGGGGGATAACTCCTATAAGATGAAGCCGGATCCTTTCCCTCTAAATAGAAAAAAGTTGCGCCTTTATGAGACCAACATTTTATCCATTATAACTTATAGCCTATCTTTTACCGTTGCAAAGTAATAACGATGACAAGACAATGCCAAAATTTCAAACGTGACCTTGACCTTTGACCTTGTGTCCATTTTCAAGGTCAAGGTCAATGATGACCAATGATATAAGGTTTCATATATATATCTGTTATAGTTACTGAGATATAGTGATATAATGCAATTCACAATACATTTTATTGGTCTAGGGGAGATAACTCTTATAAAAATGTCAAATAAAAAAAGTGACGATTCAAGATCTCAATATGATACACATTTTGGTAAAGGTTTCAGTTCTCTATCTATTATAGTAAAGGAGGAGATCTGCACACAACCAAGGGTCAAAAATTAGAACATGACCTTGACCTTTGACCTTGTGACCTTTTTCAAGGTCAAGGTCAATGATGACCAACTGTGAAATATCTAATCTATATCACCTCTGCTTCATGAGTTACAATGGTACAAATTTTACTTCCAATAAATAAGGGGAAATAACTCCTACAAGGAGTCGTCAAAATACTTTGCGCGATATGTAACAAATTGTCGCAATCCATAGCTGACCATTATGCAACAACTTTTATTGCGAAATCTTCTACGGTTTCATAGTTTATCTGCACACAAGCTTTTCTGTAACAGGGGAGATAACTCCGTAAAGAACAAGTGTTCTGTGTGACAGGGTCAACTGCGAAAGCGTAATGTCTTATACATCCATAGTACAAAATGTCTTTACGACATGTCGCGAAACAAAATTTATAATGGGAAAAGAAAACTTGGCGGAAAAAAATAAGAATAATAATAAATATACGTTCAATCGTTCTAAAGAACGATTAATAGGTTTTCCACTTCAAAAGAAGACCTTAAATAAATGACCTTGAAACCAAAAAGCTAAGAAACATACGTAATTTGTCTATAGCAATTAATAAGAACAAAAACTATTAAAGAACTATTTAGATATCTTTAAAAATAAGAAAGGTCATTAAATAGGACGTAAGAAAACTTGAATGACCTTGACAACTGATCTTTTAATCTACGTAAATATTACTTATAGGCAATAGCATTAAAAGAATAAGCCATTCAAAATACATAGTACCATGAAAAACATTTATAAAGGACTTTGACCTTGACTTTTACAGCATGACCTTGACCATGCTGAAGGTCAACAGTGATCAACATTGAAGATTTTATGCCAATATCTCTTAAAGTCATTGAGATATGACTACTTATAATATATACAAAAAAATTAGAAAATGACCTTGACCTTTGACCTTGTATTTGTGTTCAAGGTCAAGTGTCCCAATGGTCTATAGTGAAGACCCCATGCCTCTACTATCAATAGTTGATAAGCAATTAATGAAAAACTATTTATCAATGGTTGTAATTGGGGATAACTCCTATAAGATGAAGCCGGATCCTTTCCTTCTAAATAGAAAAAAGTTGCGCCTTTATGAGGCCAACATTTTTTCCATTTGAACTTATTGCCTATATTTTTCCGTTTTAAAGGAATAGCGATGACAAGACAATGCAAAAATTTCAAACGTGACCTTGACCTTTGACCTTGAGTCCATTTTCAAGGTCAAGGTAAATGATGACTAATGATATAAGGTTTCATATAAATATCTGTTATAGTTACTGAGATAAAGTGATATAATGCAATTCACAATATATTTCAGTGGTCTAGGGGAGATAACTCTTATAAAAATGTCAAATAAAAAAAGTGACGATTCAAGATCTTAATATGATACACATTTTGGTACAGGTTTCAGTTCTCTATCTATTATAGTAAAGGAGGAGATCTGTACACAACGCAATATCAAAAATTAGAATGTAACCTTGACCTTTGACCTTATGACCTTTTTCAAGGTCAAGGTCAATGATGACCAACTGTGAAATATCTAGTCTCTATCATCTCTGGTTCATGAGTTACTATGGTAAAAAATGTACTTGCAATAAATAAGGGGAAATAACTCCTATAAGAAGGTGAAAATTTCTTTAATGCGATATGTTATAAAGTGTCGCAATCCTTCGCTGAACATTTTGGAACAACTTTTATTGCGATATCTTTTACAGTTTCAAAGTTAATCTGCACACAAGCTTTTTTATGACAGGGGAAATAACTCCGTAAAGAATAAGTGTTCGGTCTGCCAGGGTCAACTGCGAAAGTGTAATGTTTCATACATCCAAAGTACAAAATATCTTTACGACATGTCGCGAAACAAAATTTATAATGGGAAAAGAAAACTTGGCGGAAAAAAAAGAATAATAATAAACAGACGAATTACAAGAAGGTTTTCCACTGGAAAGTGGAAAACCTTAATAATGAAAAGTCATTTGTTCAAAGAACAAATGTGAGGTCTTTCCCGGCATTTTCTTAGTGTTATGTCTAGGTATATGGTTGCTAATTTTGAAAATTGCTGCCTGTAACCATTGGACTTTGGTCTTAAATCGAAGGGCTTGTTGAGACGGTCACAAAAAACCTATGTTCACTATGTTATCTCTGACGGTTTAAAAGTTATAAGCCATAAACTGATTAGCCGAAAAATGTTAAAGGCCATAACTTGAAAACGATTTGTCGCACAGTTTTCAATTATTTATATCAAATGTAGATCTCAATGAGAGGAACATTTTTCTGTCATATTGTCTGCTTCAAATTTTTATGGTTTTCGAGTAATATTGAAAACACAATTTAGCCGAAAGCTGTCAAGGGCCATAACCTTGAAAACTGTTTGTCGGATAGTTTTCGAACATATATATCAAATGTAGATCTCAATGAGAGGAACATTTTTCTGATATATTGTCTGCTTCAATTTTTTATGGTTTTCGAGTTATTTCGAAAACAAAATTTAGCCGAAACCTGTCAAGGGCCATAACCTCTAAAACGGTTTGTCGCACAGTTTTCGAACTGTTATATCAAATGTAGATAGCAATGAGAGGAACATTTTTCTGATATATTATCTGCTTCAATTTTTTATGGTTTTTGAGTTATTTCGAAAACAAAATTTAGCCGAAACCTGTCAAGGGCCATAACCTCTAAAACGGTTTGTCGCACAGTTTTCGAACCTGTATATCAGATGTAGATCTCAATGAGAGGAACATTTTTCTGATATATTGTCTGCTTCAATTTTGTATGGTTTTTGAGTTATTTCGAAAACAAAATTTAGCCGTAACCTGTCAAGGGCCATAACCTCTAAAACGGTTTGTCACACAGTTTTTGAACCTTTACATCAAATGTAGATCTCAATGAGAGGAACATTTTTCTGATATATTGTCTGCTTGAATTTTTTATGGTTTTTGAGTTATATTAAAAACAAAATTTCAATGGCGGCCATTTTGAAAATGGTGGACCGAAAATTTTTTTTGATCCGATACATGTAATTAGGATCCTCATATCTACTTGGAAACCAAGTTTTGTGTTAATCCGACAACTTTGACGCTTTCGACAAACTTTGCGTCAAAATCGCGTAAACAGGAAGTGGATAGAAGAATGTTTTTTTGCATAACAAATCATGGCCATAAGTCAGACAACATTTTCCCCACTTTAGATTTTTGATATTTGTCATGGTTTCTGAGTTTATCTGAACACAAGGGTTTTGGGTTTGGGGCAGATAACTCTGTTACTAAAAATAGATCAGTTTCGCAGGGTGACTCAGGTCGAGCCCAGGTAGTGTCGGTTAAGTGTGCCAAGTTTCAAAGCGATACGTCAAGACACTTTTTTGACATCTGCGGCGGAAAAGAAGAAGAATAATAAAAATAATAATAATAATAATAATCAGAAGAAATACAGTAAGGTCTTTCCCTTGGAAAGGGGAAAGACCTTAATAATAATAATAATAATAAGAAACAGACTAATAACAATAAGTCTTTCCACTGGAAAGTGGAAAGCCTTAATAATAATAATAATCAGAACAATAACTATAGGTCTTTCCACAGAAAGGTGGAAAGACCTAATAATTAAAGATCAACTGTTCGGTTGAACATTTGAGGGTCTTTCCACATTAATTTTAATTTGTATTACATGATGACATTTAAAATAATCATCTTTTTGCAAAATGCTATAACTTTGCTATAAATATTTAAAAAAAATATTTTGCATTATTTGCCGCAGATTGTCATTCTGAGAGAGATAACTCTTATAAAAGTATTATACAACTTTTCACGCCATGTCTTAGTTTACTCGAAATTATTAATAGAACATTTTAGGATGAAAATAATTTCAATATCTTTTAAAAAAAGCAAAGGTCAAAAACTAGTACGTGACCTTGACCCATACAAGTTTTCAAGATCAAAGGGCATGAGTATTTATGGTGAAGACCCCATGCCTCTATCATTACTAGTTAATGAGTAACATGTAAAAAATCAATAAGTTGCATATATAATGGGAGATAACTCGTATAAAATGAAGTCAAATTCTTTCCCTGTAAATGTAACATAGTTGCTCCTTTAAGAGATCAACATTTTGCACTCTTATGTTTCCCTCTTTCATTAATAGTTAATGAGTACCATGTGAAAAACCAATCAGTTACATATATAATGGGAGATAACTCCTATAAAATAAAGTCATCTCCTTTACCTGTAAATGTAACAAAGTTTCTCCTTTAAGAGATCAACATTTTGCACTCTTTAGTTTCCCTCTATCATTAATAGTTAATGAGTACCATGTGAAAAACCAATCAGTTACATATATAATGGGAGATAACTCTTATAAAATGAAGTCAAATCCTTTCCCTAAAAACGTAACAAAGTTGCTCCTTTAAGAGACCAACATTTTGCACTCTTTCGTTTCCCTTTATCATTAATAGCTAATGAGTAACATGTAAAAAACCAATAAGTTACATATATAACGGGAGATAACTCCTATAAAATGAAGTCAAATCCTTTACCTGTAAATGTAACAAAGTTGCTCCTTTAAGAGACCAACATTTTGCACTCTTTAGTTTCCCTCTGTCATCAATAGTTAATGAGTACCATGTAAACAACCAATCAGTTACATATATAATGGGAGATAACTCCTATAAAATGAAGTCAAATCCTTTCCCGATAAATGTAACAAAGTTGCTCCTTTTAAAGACCAACATTTTGCACTCTTTAGTTTCCCTTTATCATTAATAGTTAATGAGTAACATGTAAAAAACTAATAAATTACATATATAATGGGAGATAACTCCTATGAAATGAAGTCAAATCCTTTTCTTGTAAATGTAACAAAGTTGCTCCATTAAGAGATTAACATTTTGCACTCTTTAGTTTCCCTCTATCATTAATAGTTAATGAGTACCATGTGAAAAACCAATAAGTTACATATATAATGGGAGATAACTCCTATAAAAAGAAGTCAAATCCTTTCCATTTAAATGTAACAAAGTTTCTCTTTTAAGAGACCAACATTTTGCACTCTTTAGTTTCCCTTTATCTTTAATAGTTAATGAGTCACATGTAAAAAACCAATAAGTTACATATATAATGGGAGATAACTCCTATAAAATGAAGTCAAATCCTTTCCCTGTCAATGTAACAAAGTTGCTCCTTTAAGAGATCAACATTTTGCACTCTTTACTTTCCCTCTAGCGTTAATAGTTAATGAGTACCATGTGAAAAACCAATCAGTTACATATATAATGGGAGATAACTCCTATAAAATGAAGTCAAATCCTTTCCCTATAAAAGTAACAAAGTTGCTCCTTTAAGAGACCAACATTTTGCACTCTTTCGTTTCCCTTTATCTTTAATAGTTAATGAGTAACATGTAAAAAACCAATAAGTTACATATATAATGGGAGATAACTCCTATAAAATTAAGTCAAATCCTTTCCCTACAAATGTAACAAAGTTGCTCCTTTAAAAGACCAACATTTTGCACTCTTTAGTTTCCTTTTATCAGTAATCGTTAATGAGTAACATGTGAAAAACCAATAAATTACATATATAATGGGAGATAACTCCTATAAAATGAAGTCAAATCCTTTCCCTATAAATGTAACAAAGTTGCTCCTTTTAAAGACCAACATTTTGCACTCTTTAGTTTCCCTTTATCATTAATAGTTAATGAGTAACATGTAAAAAACTAATAAATTACATATATAATGGGAGATAACTCCTATAAAATGAAGTCAAATCCTTTCCCTATAAATGTAACAAAGTTGCTCCTTTTAAAGACCAACATTTTGCACTCTTTAGTTTCCCTTTATCATTAATAGTTAATGAGTAACATGTAAAAAACTAATAAATTACATATATAATGGGAGATAACTCCTATAAAATGAAGTCAAATCCTTTTCTTGTAAATGTAACAAAGTTGCTCCATTAAGAGATTAACATTTTGCACTCTTTAGTTTCCCTCTATCATTAATAGTTAATGAGTACCATGTGAAAAACCAATAAGTTACATATATAATGGGAGATAACTCCTATAAAAAGAAGTCAAATCCTTTCCATATAAATGTAACAAAGTTCCTCTTTTAAGAGACCAACATTTTGCACTCTTTCGTTTCCCTTTATCTTTAATAGTTAATGAGTAACATGTAAAAAACCAATAAGTTGCATATATAATGGGAGATAACTCCTATAAAATGAAGTCAAATCCTTTCCCTGTAAATGTAACAAAGTTGCTCCTTTAAGAGATCAACATTTTGCAATCTTTACTTTCCCTCTAGCGTTAACAGTTAATGAGAACCATGTGAAAAACCAATCAGTTACATATATAATGGGAGATAACTCCTATAAAATGAAGTCAAATCCTTTCCCTATAAATGTAACAAAGTTGCTCCTTTAAGAGACCAACATTTTGCACTCTTTCGTTTCCCTTTATCTTTAATAGTTAATGAGTAACATGTAAGAAACCAATAAGTTACATATATAATGGGAGATAACTCCTATAAAATTAAGTCAAATCCTTTCCCTACAAATGTAACAAAGTTGCTCCTTTAAAAGGCCAACATTTTGCACTCTTTAGTTTCCTTTTATCAGTAATTGTTAATGAGTAACATGTGAAAAACCAATAAATTACATATATAATGGGAGATAACTCCTATAAAATGAAGTCGAATTACTTCCCTCCAAATGTGACAAAGTTGCGCCTTAATAAGACGAACATTTTACTCTCAATAAGTGTTTATCTATCTTTTACCGTTTCAAAGGAGTAGCGGACACAAGCAAATGTCAAAATTTAGAACGTGACCTTGACCTTTGACCTTGTGTTCATTTTCAAGGTCAAAGGTCATGATGGTCTAAAGTGAAGACCCCAGGCCTCTATCTCTTTTAGTTGCTGAGATTTGTTTGAATATCACTTACTACTTTTATTTAAAGGGAGATAACTCCTATAACATGTCATCAGAACCCTTCAATCAATCTGTCCCAAAGTTGCGCAAGGATATAGGACACATTTTGGTAAAGGTTTGGTATTGCTATCTTTTTTGGTTTAGGAGGAGTAGCAGGAACAAGCTTTTTAGTAAAAGGGGAGATAACTCCGTAAAGGAAAAGGGTGCGGTCAGTCAGGGTGAACTGCGAAAGCGCAATGGGTAACCGATATCAGATATAAAATATCAAAGCGACATGTCGCCAAGTGAAAAAACCAGACATCGAAATAAGTTGGCGGAAGAAAAGAGAAAATAATAATAATAATAATAATAATAATCAGAACAATAACTATAGGTCTTTCCACAGAAAGGTGGAAAGACCTAATTAAAGATCAACTGTTCGGTTGAACATTTGAGTGTCTTTCCATATTAATTTTTATTTTGTATTACAAGATGACATTTAAAATAATCATCCTTTTGCAAAATGTTATAACTTTGCTATAAATATTTAAAATAGAAATTATTTTATATCATTTACTACAGATTGGCATTCTAAGAGACATAACTATTATAAAAGTTTTATACAACTTTTAACGCCATGTCTTTATTTACTCGTAATTATTAATGGAACATTTTAAGACGAAAATAATTTCAATATTTTTAAAAATAGCAAAGGTCAAAAACTAGTACGTGACCTTGACCCATAAAAGTTTTCAAGGTCAAGGGCATGAGGGTCTACGGTGAAGACCCCATGCCTCTTTCATTAATAGTTAATGAGTTACATGTGAAAAACCAATAAGTTACATATATAATGGGAGATAACTCATATAAAATGAAGTTAAATCCTTTTCCTGTAAATGTGAGAAAGTTGTTCCTTTAAGAGATCAACATTTTGCACTCTTTAGTTTCCCTCTATCATTAATAGTTAATGAGTACCATACGAAAAACCAATCAGTTACATACATAATGGGAGATAACTCCTATAAAATGAAGTCAAATCCTTTCCCTGTAAATGTAACAAAGTTGCTCCTTTAAGGGATCAACATCTTGCACTCTTTACTTTCCCTTTATCTTTAATAGTTAATGAGTTCCGTATGAAAAACTAATTAATTGCAAATATAATGGGAGATAACTCCTATAGGATGACTTCAAATCCTTTTCCTGTAAATGTGACAAAGTTGCTCCTTTAAAAGACCAACATTTTGCACTCTTAAGTTTCCTTTTATCGTTAATACTTAATGAGTAACATGTCAAAAACCAAAAAGTTACATATATAATGGGAGATAACTCCTATAAAATGAAGTCAAATCCTTTCCTTGTAAATATGACAAAGTTGCTCCTTTAAAAGACCAACATTTTGCACAGTTTAGTTTCACTCTATAATTAATAGTTAATGAGTTACTTGTGAAAAACCAATAAGTTACATATATAATGGGAGATAACTCCTATAAAATGAAGTCAAATCCTTTCCCTGTAAATGTAACAAAGTTGCTCCTTGAAGAGATCAACATTTTGCACTCTTTACTTTCCCTCTATCATTAATAGTTAATGAGCTACTTGTGAAAAACTAATCAGATATATATATAATGGGAGATAACTCCTATAAAACGAAGTCAAATCCTTTACCTGTAAATATAACAAAGTTGCTCCTTTAAAAGATCAACATTTTGCACTCTTTAGTTTCCCTTTATCATTAATAGTTAATGAGTAACATGTAAAAAACCAATAAGTTACATATATAATGGGAGATAACTCCTATAAAATGAAGTCAAATCCTTTCCCTGTAAATGTAACAAAGTTGCTCCTTCAAGTGATCAACATTTTGCACTCTTTACTTTTCCTCTATCATTAATAGGTAATGAGCTACTTGTGAAAAACCAATCAGATACATATATAATGGGAGATAACTCATATAAAATGAAGTCAAATTACTTCGCTCCAAATGCGTCAAAGTTGCGTCTTAATAAGACGAACATTTTACTCTCAATAAGTGTTTACCTATCTTTTACCGTTTCAGAGGAGTAGCGCGAACAAGCAAATAGCAAAATTTAGAACGTGACCTTGACCTTTGACCTTGTGTCCATTTTCAAGGTCAAAGGTCAAGATGATTTATGGTGAAGACCCCAGGCCTCTATCTCTTTTAGTTGTTGAGATTTGTTTGAATATCACTTACTACTTTTATTTAAAGGGAGATAATTCCTATAAGATGTCGTCAGAACCCTTCAATCAATCTGTCCCAAAGTTGCGCAAGGATATAGGACACATTTTGGTAAAGGTTTGGTATTGCTATCTTTTTTGGTTTAGGAGGAGTAGCATGAACAAGCTTTTTAGTAAAAGGGGAGATAACTCCTAAAAGGAAAAGGGTGCGGTCAGTCAGGGTGAACTGCGAAAGCGCAATGGGTAACCGATATCAGATATAAAATATCAAAGCGACATGTCGCGAAGTAAAAAAACCAGACACCGAAACAAGTTGGCGGAAGAAAAGAGAAAAGAATAATAATAATAATAATAATAATAATCAGAACAATAACTATAGGTCTTTCCACAGAAAGGTGGAAAGACCTAATAATAATAATCAGAACAATAACTATAGGTCTTTCCACAGAAAGGTGGAAAGACCTAATAATAATCAGAACAATAACTATAGGTCTTTCCACAGAAAGGTGGAAAGACCTAATTATTATTATTATAAGAAGAAGAAGAAACGGTGCAAAAACAATAAGTCGCAAACAACTTTGTTGTTTGTAGTCAATACCAAAAGAGGGACATCCTTAAAACATATTATGTAGTATGCACATGTTAATAGAAAACAAACATACTATTTGTAAAGACCTAAGAAATCACTTTTGATGTGCAAAACTGTCCAAACGTGCGTAGCTATATTTTAAAGATACAAAAGTATTTAATTTGGATTAAGGTGTATCTGTTTTTTCTGGTTGGTTTCGTACTGAACGTACATACTTGTTAGATTTAGAATGCCGCTTGCTCTAGCTGTATTCCCATAATTATCCATCACTAATCCGACAAGCAACAATTCAAAACTCTCACCTGTTAAAAGTATTCTTTGTGACTCTCGAATCTCTTAAATATGTTCATTATCAAACTAAAAATCAATTTAAGAGCAACTTGATGTTTCGCTTTATTTCTGAAACCTCAGGAAATCGTAAAAATATATATTTTCGTTTTACGTGTATGACGAAGTTTCATGCCATTTGTCATTCTTGTCATTTATTCTTTATAAAGTACTAATAAAACATGTGACAGAAAGGACGAAACCATAAATAATGCTCGTGTGATTACTGATTTCTATGAATATGTATAAGAATATATTTCATTACATTTCATATGTAATACTGTGTCTGTGGTAGAAGTTAATGCCAGCTACCATAATGTAGCAGCAAGATATTAACTTTGATGTTGCGAAAAAGAGTTAAACTAGAACACTTAGTGTGGCATGATGTAATGATATTCATATTTAATGCATCTGCAATATTATTTTAAATGTCAACGCATTTTATCACATTCATTGTAGATCCATTTTAAATGTCAGGGAAAGCTAAAAAAGTACATTGAACCATTTACAAAAATGTAACTTTACACTTACTTTTCTAGGCAAACAGATAACATTTCTACCGTCAGGGATGCAGCATTAGCAGCTCTGAAACATATTCATGGAAAGAAAGCTTCCAAAGCCATAAGAATGATACAAGTTCTCGAGAAGGCATTTAATAGTATTAACTTTATGTATGAACAATAACTTTGTCTTGCATCAATAAACAATTTAGGTTAACTATATAGTTTTGTTGGTTACTTTAAACTAAACATTACTCAGATCGTCAGTAAATATAACGTGGTACAAACAACAAGCGAACGTTGTGCGCACGATGCACGAAACGATATGGAGACGGTACGAATAAATTTTTATCGTTTTAATAGATCGTAGAGTATACTATATCGTGCACCATTTTGTGTATCGCATGTTATATCGTATGGTTTATCGTTTCAAACACCTTCAATACATGGGTTAATGATTATCCTTGATGTTAATGTTTTATGTTTCAGTTTTTCACTTTCACTAATCATTTACTAGTTTTAATAGATTCTTACTAATTTAAGGGTTACGTATAACGGATCAGTTTTTAATTTTTTCAATTTAGCATTTGTATATTTTTCTAGACCATAAACAATAGCGCTTCTTGGAGGAAACGTCCTACATATTTCAAATAATAGTGTTGCAGTTTTCTAAAAAATATTACATGTATTATAAGAAAACTTTTTCCGTCGCCGTATGTGTGTTTGAACATAACATTGCCTTTTTGTGCCGAGGGTAAACTGATTCAACATAAATTCTTATTCCCTTTGATTAAATGTGTACATTGTCTTTATGTATATACAAATCATAACGCCTTCAATAAAGCTAAAATGTTGTTTGAATATTTGTTTGATAATTGCTTGGACCTCAATCGATCAATCAATCAATCACTCTAATATTCATATTTTCAGCTGTTTGAGTATGTTTTTACTTTACTGAATTGATTAAACAAGACTGACACTTTTTTAAATTTAAGAAGCCCGTTAACTATTATTGCCCTCGCGTTTTTTTACAGTAATGAGTGTTAAATTGGAAAACTGTAGTAACTATTTTGTTTTTTTATCAAATGATTTTTTTTCTCATCTACATCTTATGATTGTTTATATGTATCAAGTGGTAAAAAAGAGTAGATCAACGCGGGAAGATAACAATTGAAAAGCAAGACACATTTTGTTAATGAAATAACATGTAATTTTGCGTAATAATGTAAAACAAAGATTCAGACTCATCTACCTTATAAAGTAATTCATACATTTGCAATAATGAATTCAAAGGAATTTTTAGAACAAGATGTTATAAACCCCCTTTTGAAATAGCAGAAAATGTACGTAGCGTTTTGAATTTTGAATTCCAATCATATGTTTTTATAAATTTTGATATTAAAAATTTTAAAAGCCAGCTACATGTGCATATTGATAGTGGAAAATGCGAAAAGACATTTTATTTCATTTGAAAATAATGTGTCATTTTCTTGTATCTACATGTAGTGCAAAACTTAACTTAATAAGAAAGACGTTAATTTCTAATTTTTTAATTGCAATTACCACAGGTATATGAAGATAACGTGTTCCTTTGAATAATAATAATAATAATAATAAAGTGGAATAACAACTTGACATCTTTTGATAATTACTCTTAATTCGAAATAGTAGCAATGCCATACGGGCAGCATCATATTAGGTTGATAAATTGTTATAATTTCAAATCAATTCTGATGCAAATGTTATATTCGAATCTCTAAAAATAAAACATCCACGTTCCTATAGGTGAACATGTAGTATGTATTGGACAGATAATAATATATTACATAGGTATAAAAGGCATTGATTGTTTGTTTGTTTGTTTGATGGTGTTTAACGCCACTTTCAGCAATTTTTCAGCTAAATCATGACGTCCAGTTTTTATTGGGGGAGGAAGCCGGAGTACCCGGAGAAAACCCCGGACCTGCGGTAGGAAAACTGGCAATCCTTATCAATTAAGATTGGAGTCGATTACACACTGCCTGCAGTGAGAATCGAACCCGCAATCTCAGTGTTGACAGACCACGTGATCAATGGTAGACAAACTACCTTGACCACTTGGCCACCGAGGCCCCTCATCAGATTGAAATAGTAGCCTATCTCACATGAAATTATACACAAATGTATATGTTAATCTTTTCGCACGACATGAATATCATCTTCGATAAATATTTAATTTATAAGAAGTATAAATACATTTAAAAAAAGACATTTTATCTCCTACTCAGTTTTCTAATTTATTTGCTTTTTCATTTAAGCTCACATATAAACTAGACATGAATGGACCTGTTCTCTCGGACAATATCGGTCAAATCTAGGTAAACACAGTCTGTCAAGACTTGCTTGATTTTATATGGACAGTACGGCACACACTCGGGTATTGTGTTATTTTTAAAATATAACTGTGCCGTCTTGATATGCCCAAGCCGACGCCTGGCTAAAACCACGTAATCTACAACCACTATAAGATTTTAAATTTCGTCTATGCAGTGGTTGGATGAAGTTTATTATGAACTTCGAGATCCCAAACACGCTGCTTTAGATCAGAAATGTATTTAGAAATATATAATTTATAATCTGTAAAAGTATTTCTTCATTAAATAATGTCATTATCTAGGGCAGCCCTACTTTCTCTGTCAACGACTGTGTTTCCATGGATTCCCACATAACTGGGAATCCAGAAAAACACAACCTCTTTACCCAACGTTGTCAATGATGATTTTTTTAACAAAAATGAATTCTTCATTTGATAATTTTCAATTGCAAGAAGACATGATAAAGAATCAGAGCAAATAATATTTTTTTTAATTGACGATGTAACAATTTTAGTGCAAGAAGAAGAACCAGTGCCTCTGCACTGAAAACAGAGCTCGTGGATTGAAGACGATGACAGCGGCTGAAACTACTTTATCACCGTCTTTCGATCCATTTGAATTTATTTTGCTATGGTCAGAATAGTTAAATTTTATTTCTGCACATCGTAAATGAATACGGTTTGGGATTCAAACAAGAAGGTTTACGTGGAATTTCGACAGGAGCTATTTTATTTTAAATTATACCAGAACTTTACAAATGAAATAATTCTTAGGCCAAAAAGGTTAAATCTTTTTTGAGTGTTTTTTTTTAATGTTGACGTAAAGAGGCACCAAGTTTATAGCACATATCGTAATGTTCTGGGATTGTAATATTATCTGATGCTATGTATGCTAAAAATATTGGATCAGTGTACGGTTTGTGTTCCATAGTTGGTTTGACTTCAATTATTGGCTGATACGACAAACTTGAAAATATTTTAACAAGTCTTCCCGTCCAGTTAGCCAGTGCCAAAGGTAACAGATCCGCAGCTTTGCTTGTCCAAGTTCCATCTACAGACAAAGCTTCAATTTCTTGCCTAAAGTCTATCCAGGTCATGTCTTCTTCAAATGATTCTGACATACCAGTACTGTTTGCTGCAAAAAAGTATACATAACTTTCTGCATTTTCAACTATATGCTTACATAATGTGGTGCGTTGTTCTTGAGTTGTACTTGGAGTTTTAATGTGAGGTAACGCTGAATGAAAAAAACAGTTTCCATCTGCACAAACTTCTTTTCGAACTAATCCATTCAAAAAAGGAGGTCATCAAGCTTCTTTTCATTGTGTGTTGTAACATACTTATTGAAAGTAGCCTCCTGTACACTGATTTCTTTTGCCCTCGCGATTTCCCTGTCTTCTATCTGCGTAATTGATGAATTTATATTGATAATTTGGATATCAGATTGGCTTCTACAGGAGTTTTCATAATTTGGACATGCGTCATCAGTTATTAGCTTCTTTTTATTTGTATACTTCCTCTTTTTCTTTTTTGTCTTTGGTATACATGGTTCAGAAATGTGGATTTTGATTGAATCATCAGAAGATTGGATAGAGAGATTGGAGTCGCTAGAATTATAATCATCTTTGCTAGGTTTGTAAGACTCTCCACTTTCATAAACAGATTCCACATCGCTACAAAAATTAATGTAACTTTTCTTTTTATTTTTCTCTTTTAACACATTTAATGTTAAATTATCATCACTGCTACTGAGATCTGATTCAAAGTTTGGTTGTTTATATGTTCTTGCTAGTTTTGTTTTTCTGTTTGTTTTCTTTTTGGATTGTCCTTCAATGGCACTAGCTTCATTGACAGGTGTGGCAATGTACATAGGTTCGCTAACAGGTTTGTCTATTAATATAGGCTCAGGTTTTTTAACAGATTTATAATATGTCTCAGGTTCGTTTACATTTGTATCATTACACTCTGGTTCGTGTAAGTGTGCATCAATTGATTCAGGTTCGTTAATATGTTTCTCACTAGTCTCAGATTTGTCTACCTTTGTATCATTAGACTCGGGTTCTTCTATGGGTGTATCATTAGACCCAGGTTGTTCTATGGGTGTATCAGTGGACCCAAGTTCTTCTATCGGTGTATCATTAGACTCAGCTTCTTCTATGGGTGTATCATTAGACTCAGCTTGTTCTATCAGTGTATCATTAGACTCAGCTTCTTCTATGGGTGTATCATTAGTCTCATGTTCTTCTATGGGTGTATCATTAGTCTCAGCTTGTGCTATAGGTGTATCATAAGTCTCATGTTCTTCCATTGGTGTATCATTAGTCTCATGTCCTTCTATGGGTGTATCATTAGTATCAGCTTGTTCTATAGGTGTATCATTAGTCTCATGTTCTTCCATGGGTGTATCATTAGTTTCATGTTCTTCTATGGGTGTATCATTAGTCTCGCGTTCTTCTATGGGTGTATCATTAGTATCTCGTTCTTCTATGGGTGTATCAGTAGTCTCAGCTTGTTCTATAGGTGTATCATTAGTCGCAGCTTCTTCTATGGGTGTATCATTAGTCTCATGTTCTTCTATGGTTGTATCATTAGTCTCGTGTTCTTCTATGGGTGTATCATTAGTCTCAGCTTGTTTTATAGGTGTATCATTAGTCTCAGCTTGTTCTATAGGTGTATCATTAGACTCGGGTTCTTCTATGGGTGTATCATTAGATTGTTCTATGGGTGTGTCATCAGTCTGACGTTCATTTACGTGTACATCAATTGATTCAGGTGTGTTTACTATGTTATTACTACCTACATTTATCTCCAGGTCTGCAATTTTCGTCCATTCATCGTCTGATGACCAGCTGGACTCTGACATTTTTAGATCTAAAATGGAAAGTTTACTACAATATACATTTTTTTTATTTTATGTTTTGCTCATAACATTTTAACAACAATATCAATGCTTGTAATGGGCATTTTTTAGACCTGTAGATTGTTTTTTTTTCTGTAAATAGTTTGTTCATGTATATATTTTTTATTTAATAGTTAAAATCTGGATAATTTAAAGATTTTACAAATAGCAATGACAACTCACTTTAGACTTCCAAGCTTTATTGTTAATCAGGAAAGTGGTTCCAAATGCAGATACATCATCAATTGTAATCATTTTCTGCCACCTGAAAATATTGAAAAATAGCTATATAAAATCTATAATGTATTTATTTTGATGGAATTGCAACATAATGAATATAAACGGGAATGGCAATTATTTATAAAGTTACCTGCACATGTATTTGAGAGATAAACACGCCTTTGAAAATATTCAATCTATTAATTTTCTTTTTTACATTATATTTAACACAAAGTAATCTTCACATTAATAATTAAATATAAAATACAGAATTGATGTTTATTCTTACCTTTAGATTGTGGGCTGGCATACTTTTTCCATTACAGATACTCCATTTATTTACGTTTACACATCTTTATAATTGTAACAGTAGTTCAAGAATGTATTAACTTTATTTACTTCTTTCTGCATTCACACAAGAATATTATTTTTTTAACATCTGGAACTCATCATCATGATTATCTGGTAATGATATCATATGGCTTTTCTTACTACATAAATGTATTACTTTTCTGTTATGCTAAAAAGGCTTATCTCAAGATAAGCTTAGTTAGCACAATATTCTTATTTAAAACAATTGATATCTCCAATACATAATAACTTATTTTTCAATAACACTTTATAGAAATTCTAGAACCATTCCGGTTTTTTTCCCCAATTTCAATATGGATTTTTAAATGTGTGCTGACAATGATACATGCAATTTACATTAAATGTCAATTTTTTACTTCACTGCCAAAGTGTCACAAGCAATGTTAAATTTGTAAGATATACAGTAGAACCTTTTAAAACCGGCCCCTGAATAAACCGGTTCCCTGTCGATTCGGGCCGAAAATTTAGGTTCCATTTTTGTCCCCCTAAAATCCTCCGTAATTTAACCTGTATTATCCGGACCAGTGTATTCTAAATTACAACCTTATGTCCAGTACCAATACACATTTCTCAATGGTCAAGGTAGTTCGTCTACTATTGATCACGTGGTCTGTCAGCACTGAGATTGCGGGTTCGATTCTCACTGCAGGCAGGGTGTACTCGACTCCAATCTTAATTGACAAGGATTGTCAGTTTTCTTACCGCAGGTCCGGGGTTTTCTCTGGGTACTCCGGCTTCCTCCCCTAATGAAAACTGGACGCCACGATATAGCTAAAAAACTGCTGAAAGTGGCGTCAAACACCCCCAAACAAACAAACAACATCAATTAAAATTCACCTGTTTAAACCGAATAATTTACATGACCAGATGTATTTATCTAATCAATTGATAGCTATCCAAACAAGGCAATTTACGTGACTTGTGAGATCTCCTTGCGGGCGTATTTTATTAATGAACCAGCGCGTACAACAAAGGTGAATTGTTTTCAAAACCATTTATTTAATTTTCATAATTTGCATTATTTTCAAAAGTGAATGCTATTAATGAACTAATGTTTTAGATGCATGTGAAATGTTTTCAAAACCAATAATTTCAAAAGTAAAAATCGAAAATTTGACGGTTATGTACTTATACACATAAAACTTTGGTAGTAAGCGATGTAAGCGATGTCTCAAAGTAAAGGATATTTTAAATAAGTTGATTTCGTTCGATGATAATTGTTCATCATCTGAAACCATATGTGTCTGTTGACAGTAAGATTAACTGCATTTTCAAAATCCAAGGAAAGAAGTCTAATGTGGTGCATTTTACTAGCATGGCACTCCTTTTCTATTATTCAGACTTTGATCTGAATCATTTACAAATATTACATTAATGGACATAAATCTCAATGCAAATATCGAATTGAAAGTCATCCATTGATGTTAACCTTGATAACAATTGTTGGTAAAAATCTGCCTATGCCTGTGGAAAGCATCTGTCATGTTTACTTAAAGACAAACATGCAGTTGCAGTTTACTGGTTTTTGTTTCGTGTGTATTATTGAAGTGTGTAGTGATATTTTCCTCTCGTATAATGAAAAAATACCCATTATGACCGTGTGGGGAAATGGTGATTTGTACTTGAGTACATTTGTTTTTATTTACGAGTCATAATGTAGAAAATATCTAAGAATTAACATCAGAAACACGACACCATCTTTGAAATATACTTTGAATTCTCTACCGTTTAAAGAACAATGATGGTGGCTAATGATGTGCAAAAAGTCTGACAACATAAACAGTTTGACCATATAACTTTTAAAAAACTTAAGGGCAACGTTGAATTAAATACTATTTTGTACTAATCTTACAAAAGTGCGCCCGCAAAAGGTGGATAGAAATGTACTATTGCATAAAACGCAGGGCGGCTACAGATCACAATAGAAAACCTGTTCACGGACCATAGTGGTTGACGTATTGAGAGAGTGTTACGCTCATAGCACAAAAAATGCCCCTTTTGTAGATTTCAAAAAAACGAATAGGCTTATTGTAGCCGCTGTAAGGGCGAAATTGTTCGTTGTGCCAATCCAATGTTTAGTAGTATTTTCCATTGTTTCTTTTTCCGCAATGATTTGTTGTTTGTCAAATTGTTTTGGATCTAATTAAGGATGAAATATTGTTCGCGAGAACCAAACATTTATTTAATAATCAATTAATCATATACAGTACTTGCACCCGTAAACTTTGAGTGATTGGTATCTGATAACTGACGGATTTTGGAACGCTGACGGATCGCTGACTGATTGATGACCAATACATCCGTCCAAATTATGAATCAGTCATTATCTTGGTAACCGTCAGCGATCAGTGCGATCAGTCAGTTGCGAGTGAAATAAATTTTCGCATTTCGAAATATTAATTTCACTGACCGGAAGATGTGGGACAGATTGGAACAATGATCCAAATCAATCCGTCAAATCTTTCCAAATCCGTCAGTTGATGGATGGACGGATTGGGAACGATCTTACTGATTGGGAACGATTTGACTGATCTGCCTGATTGACAACTGACGGATCGCTGACGGATTGATTAATGTTGTGCTTTCAATCTCAAGTACTGTACTTGTAACTAGAATTTTTATTTTTTGAAAACAAATATTTTTAGCATTCAATGCAACATTTAGAACAGTTTTACGCATAAATAAACAAATTTAAACACGTTCTTACTTCATATCAATCAATTTAATATAATTGTCAGTTACAGTTTTTCACTTAGCGTTTATTAATGGTCGAAACGGAGGAACGTTCATATGAGATATTCGTGGGACATCTAAGTGTCGGTGTAAGTAGGGTTTGTAATAACATGTTGATCACTATATTTCTGTTACATTTGATAAAATGTTATAAAAGTATATACGGTTAGCAATATGTCATCAAAGATGCAAAAATCCCCTTTTATTCAAACGACGCGCTTTTCTCTCAACATGAATTTGTCGTCTTCCCTTGCAAATGGAAATAACAAATTATCATTGATAACCGTTCATATTCACATCATTTCATATAAGCTATGTAATGTAATTAGTTCAAAAATGGCGGATTACGTGTCATAAATCCAGATAATGGTAGTATACAGTGTCATTGTAAGCCAGGGTTCATCGGACCAACTTGTGATGGTATGTAACATATATCAAATACAAATAGTAATAAATAATTTTCAAAAATTTCTTAGTTTTGGTTTTAAAATCATTGTTGCAAAACTTAAAGGAACGGCGGATGCTGTGCAGTTAATCTTGTTGATGGTGCTGCACACTGTTATTGCATGTCCGGGTTTACTGAACCACCTTGTGATGCTCAAGGTATATAAGTAATACATAAAAAACAATTGTTAATAATATGTTTTTAATAAATACGTCTCAGTTCTATATTTTTTAAATCATAATTAGGTGCATTGTTGAGCTTACTTCCTGCACGAAAAACGAGATTCAAAATATTTTAAAAGAAATTGACATAAGCACATATCAATGGTTTTCGCAAGTGCTAACAATTCTGAAAAGTGGAGACAAATATTATGCGCTTAAATTATGAAGTAAAGTATAGTGGGTGGAACATTATACCACAGTTTATTATATAGTAATATTTTTTCCCCATTGTATTTCATATAGCAATAAAGTGCAGTATAGTTGCATATTTTACTCTGAATATCGGCCTTTTATGTAATTTCCGGGAAAAGTGCAGATGTGTTCCGAACATCGGCTTTATATTTTACTGTTGTAGGTAAACAAACATGGCCGAAAGTGCGGTACATGATCTGCTCTCGAGGGGAAAATTAGCAGAACCGCTTGAAACTGAACAAATGGAAATTAATTCGATTGTAGATAAAAGTAAATTTAATAGACCAACAAAGGAAAAAATCAAGTGTAAACTTAAACAAAACGGGATTTAAATATTGTGCACAGGCGGCTCGTTTCAAAGCAGGAATTTATGCTAGTAGTAGTACACTCGAATTTTGGCGATGAAAGTGTGCTCTTTAAACGGACGTTAATTTCGCTGAAACGCATTGTATTTAATTATTTAGGAGTCATTTGGTTTGAGCAATAAATGCAAGATATTTTAAAAGTAATTTATCCTTGGGATCATTGTTGACATTGCCGAATTTTATTATATCGCCAAATTTCGAGTATGGACGAAATTCGAGTGTGTGGCCATATATTCACAACAATAAGGTGCAACAAATAAAAACACAAAATTGAAAAAAAAAATTGTTTTTATTATATGTAAATCTACATCAAAATATATATCTGTTATATTGACCAAGTGAAAATATGATAATATTGGACCTAGTAAAATATTATACAATTAATGACTTTGATATAGGTCACTATCAGGATTTATCAGCCAGAGAAATGTAATATTCACCGAGCCGCTAGACGAGGTG
The DNA here is from genome assembly GCA_944474755.1 of Limnoperna fortunei. Taxonomy (NCBI): domain Eukaryota; kingdom Metazoa; phylum Mollusca; class Bivalvia; order Mytilida; family Modiolidae; genus Limnoperna; species Limnoperna fortunei. The sequence continues at coordinate 28,013,255 of OX104121.1, forward strand.
AATATACATTTTGAGGGCTGATAAATCCTGATAGGGACCGTATATCAAAGTCATTAATTGTTTTATTACATGAATAAAACCACCATCTCCATTGATCAGAAAAACTTAAGATGTATATTCTATTGGAGCGCCTGCTTGTATTTTGTAATTGTTGTAATGTTAGTTACCCTTAATATGTTTTATTTAATACTGCATTTTGATATCAATTTGCTGATAATCCTGAAATTCCAGTTTCAAATATTGAGAAGAGTATAATTGAATGAATATATCGCAGAACCGACGTGTTGTTTACACGCACGATGTATGTATAGCTGACGTCATTGAATTGTGTACAATTAATACAATCGATTTGATTGGACGACTGAATTTATTAAGACGGCTATTCTGATTGGCTAAAACATAAAAACCAGGTCGATATCGGATTCCGCTTGACTACTATGCAGCGGAATCGTGCAGCGTACAAACATTTTATGTAATTTTAGTACTGTTGCGATTTATCGTGACCCGAAAGTTGTTTTTTGACAAATCAAAACAACGCAAAATTCTATTCATGTAATAATACAAAATAGCAAAGATAATTAATAATCACTTAAAAGCACAAAAAAAATATTACTATATAATAAAAGGGTTATTGCATGAATATTGGGAAATATTGTCCCTCGCAAGATGCTATATTGCACTCGCAAGCTCGTGCAATATAACACTTGCTTGGGACAATATTTCCCAATATTCATGCAATAACCCTATAATATAGTATAAGTTGGGTTATGGGGTTTTTTTTTTTTTTTGCTTTTTGCTGTGTATTTGTACCATGCAATGAAGAATTTAAATACCTGTGTTTCTGTTCAACCAACAATGATTGTAGATAATAATGGGAAAATATGCGTATTGTCACACATTATAAACAATTTGTCCATAACAAAGCAACCATTAGAGTAAACATTGATTACATAAGTAAACCAAAAAGAACAATGACGTTAGAAAAAAATTGCTTCAAAAATAACAAGTGAATTCAATGAAATACATCTAACGCTAGTTGAATAGTGTCTTTTTAATTTAAAGGTGTGGTTTACAATGCAAGGCGGGATTTCAAATCTCTGTTTTACATCTGAACGAACATTCATTGTGGCTAATAATAGGAAAACGTAACATTTGTACACATTATAAACCTTTCCTGCATATAAACAAAGAACAATTTACAGCAAACATTGAATAAATTAGGAAACAAAACGTACTGTATGGCAGAATAGAATTAATCAAAGATAACAAGGAAATATGATTAACCACAATGAGGAGACTTTTGCTGAACACAGATTTACCGTTTCCTGTATTCAAATGTACAATAGTAATACCAACATTGTTTTAGTTAACCCATGTAATGCATTAACGTGCCAGAATGGCGGATCATATGCAGTTTATCCTACAAATGGTAGTGCACACTGTTACTGTACACCAGGGTTTCATGGACCAACATGTGAAGCTGCAGGTATTATTATTTTATTTCCATTTACAATCGTTCTAAAATATGTGATCAATTTTTGCTATTTGGATAGAAACATATATTTTATTCTGTTATTAGTAAAACTTCATCGATGTCGAATTTAACGCTTTATTATTAACATATTGCATTAGCTATGCAGCATAGTTTGACGATAGTGACATTCCAGCAGCTTTGGCCTTGAAGCTGAAGAAGAAAGAAAGACACTGACGCACAATATTAATTTCACATTCCTTTATATCGATGGTATCTTGTCGCTGAATAGTGTCAACTTCAGCGACTTTTTGCATTTAATCTACCACAGCAAGCTTAAAATTAAGGAAGGCAATATTTCATATTTCTTGACTGTACTTTTTCCTATACATTTATACTTTTATCGTTTAAAATATACAATGCATGGTTAATGAGAAACGGACCTAATCCAAAATCTTTAACGTTGTCACTGGGCAGTAAAATTGATGTCACGGTCAGTTGACACTTGCCAGACAGTCATGTCCTCTTCATCAGGAACCTATATACCAAATATTGTCATACTATCATGCATGGTTACAGGGGAACTGCCCTAAAATACAAAAAATTCAACGTAGTCGTTGGACCGTGAAATTGAGGTCAAGGGCAGGTGACACCTGCCAGACAGTCATGTACTATTCAGCAGCAACCAATATAAGAAATATTGTTATCCTACCATCCATGGTTACAGAAGAACTGCCCTAATACATAAAACTTTAACGTAGTCACTGGACCGTGAAATTGAGGTCAAGGTCAGGTGACACGTGCACCTACCAGACAGTCATGTACTATTCATCAGCAACCTATATGCCAAATACTGTCATCCTACCATGCGGGGTTACAGAGGAACTGTCGTAATACAAAAACATTAACGTAGCCGCTGGACCGTTAAATTGAGGTCAAGGTCAGGTGATCCCTACTACCAGACAATCATATACTATTCATCAGCAACCTATATACCAAATATTATCTTCCTTCCATGTGTGGTTAGGGGTCGTCCTTAATTGCCAACCATTTTTACATGTGTGCAAACCGCACAGTTAAGGAAGAGGATAAAATTTCTACATTTTTGCGTACGCTTTTTTTTTTCATCTCCGTAAATTTTTCGTTTCCGTGGAGTTTGGTTTTATATAAGTGTGCGTTTGAAAGAAACGGTAATCAAACTATGATAAAGTGGATACAGCCTAGGCAGGGAAAATGCGTTAAACGGAAGCAAACTTGATATGACGAGAACGCCGACAATGCACTCTATAGTCCAAGTAATCAGAATCATCTGATTACAACTCTGTTAGACTTTGATGTTATAGTGTGACACGTTAATCAGCGTTTAAAAAGCGTTGGACGGCAGAGGATTCTCTGTCTAAAGCACTTTTATAATATTCGACATTTAACAAGATGTGGTGTTTGCCACGAGATATGCGATAGAGATATCAACTGTTAAAATGTCAGAAACAATTGAATCGTTAATGTGGCCTTGGTCGGCCCCAAAATAAATAAAAATTAACCCATCATGTCTTTCAAAACGGCCAAACAAACAAGCAAATAAATAATAGTGCATCAGTGAAAGCCAAAAATGTTTTGTTTTAGTTGTTTATTCTGCACATTCCAAGTACTCTATAACATTTTTCAAGTGATTTGGAATGCTAATTGTTAATATTAAGGCACACCATTTATACATTGTGCATGCATGTTTTAACAGGATAGTGTCATAATATATGAATATGGACGAAAACATTAAGAAAGGAAGCTTGCCTTGCAGCACTAGTAAGAACCACTTTTATGTGCTTGGATTTACTGGTTATAGACCCATACACCATTGCACATTTATTCCCATCATACAATTTTTTAACTAGCATACTCTATACGGTGGTTAAGAATCAGAGGGTTTACACTGCATATATTGAAGACAGAAAAAGATATAATGCTGAAATGAATACTAATAGATAGTTAAGATTTAATATAATTTTGATTCAATATTAGCATAACACTGTACATTAAATACAAAGACATACATGTTGCATATATCACTTTACATTGCATATTTTAACCGGTAATATACAAAAAGCTGAGTACAGTTATTAACATGTAAGCAAAGCCCTTTAAAATTGATATTAAATTATAAAATATATAATGTTGATATAATCTACAAGCAGAGCAGTTGGAGACAAAGAGGATATAAAAATAATGTCAGGTGTTCGTACTGGTCGTCACAAAACATGTTATGGCTAGTCTTGCGGCGTAATACTCGAAAAATAATGTATCGAATAAAAATATGTTTAGGTCTAGCATGAAACTATAATAATTGTAAAACCAACCATGGACGTTTTAAAGAAATTAGTTTAAAGTTCATATACTTATTAATTACCCATATTTAGTAATTTTTTATGTCCCGGGTAACGAATATATAGCATTAAGGAAGTTAGGGAATAAGTTGCAGCTTTTATCTTTGCCGCAAACTCCTATAAAATTGTCATTTGGAAGATCCATTTGCAATCATTGGCAATTTTGCCTGCGGAAGTTCAGATAGTCAGTTTGTCCCATGCACCAGGTTTTAACATCAATGAAATAATTCAATGCATAGGAAATAGCCGAAAATGGCAGCTGGTACGATATTTCATGTAAATGTTCTTTTCTCGTAGATTAAGTTTAGGGATTTTCATGCTCGCAACGTCAATTTTCACGAAAAAAGACCACTTTGACTGAGAAAATGTCACACTTTAGATTTTTTAGAAAAGATAACATTCACACAAATTTAACACGTCGCAATTACCCTTTTAAAATTAAATTACAGCAATGAAACTTGGGAGTATAAACTGTTATTTTTCCAAAATTGAAAAAATATCAATTTATAAAATGATGGAAAATAGTACAATACATAACATTTTGAATAAGGGTGACAAAAATGTCACAGACGCCATTTTGCGTCAAATATGTATTGTTAACGATGTTTGTACCGTTTTTCAAAGCTAAATTGAATAAAGTCGTTAAATAGCAAATGCATCTAGTTTTTAAATACATAAATATATACAGTATATATAAGAACACAATACAAGAATTTGACGTCTAAATTTGTGTAAAAAAATTAATCTCAAAAAAAACAAAACATGGATGGTATCTACATGACTATGAAGAGAACTATGGATGCAACAAAAACAAGGAAGTTCAGGAATTATGTATAATACGTAGCCATGCGATGTATGGTGTTGCAAGTTTACCGATCTTCCGGAATAATTACAGAACATTATTTGTCATTTGTCCAGACTTAAAACACGACCAGTTTTTCAGGACACGTCGCAGTCATTTATTTATGGTCTCTTCCGGAATAATTACAGAACATTATTTGCCGTTTGTCCAGACTTAAAACACGACCACTTTTTCAGGACACGGCCCAGTCATTTGTTTATACCCTCTTTCTCAAGCGGCATGATGTTACTCAAACAGACACCAACACCTTACATAATGTCTAAGGATATATGAATGGAATGTTTTTGTACTACCTTTGAAATTTAAACATCTAAAATACATTGTGTACAAATGTATTTATTAAATTAGAAGCGAACAAACGAATTACAACTGGCAATTAGTCATATAAAAAAAATCAAGTTTCCTGTATACCACAAGTATGAAAATGGTTGATGTACACTTTTTGATGGGGGTGGGGGGTTTCAAAAAGTGTGCTTTTTGCACACTTGTGAAAATGGTTGACAATTATGGACAACCCCTTACAGAGGAACTGCTGTAATCCAAAAACTTTAACGTAGTCACTGGACCGTGAAATTGAGGTCAATGTCAGGTGACAGTTAACTGACTGGCAAGTACTCATCATGAGCTACCACTAGACCAAGTTTGAGGGCTCTAGGGCTTAGGCTTACAAAGATATGAAACAAGATGTCAAAGCGTTTACGCCGTCGCCTCCAGATTATCATACATGTCTCGCCAAGTCGCAATCTTGCAAAGTGGGAGAAAAATATAATTCACTTAAATTTCTGCAGTGGAGTAATGTTATCTGTACTCCACAAAAACAGTTGTTTCGTTTCTGTAAAGACGTTAATCTTTTGTTTCTGTTGACAATAGTGTATGAGCAGAGTTAAAATACTGGAAAATGATACCAACTTCTATAGATTAATTCGAATTGTTTTATTATTATTTTGAAGTATTTTTTTACAATACAAGGCTAAATTTAACATGTCTGTGTTACTATTGAACGAACAAATATGTGGCGTTTGATGGGCAAAACATCATTTCATTTTGTAAGATACAATAAACTGTTTTACCATATAAATTAATAAGTAGAAAATAACAGGGTATAAGTCCCTGAGAAAAAAGGTTTGTTTGTTTGTTTTTTTGAATGGTATTTTAACGCCACTTTCAGCACTTTTCAGCTTATTTCATGGCGTCCAGTTTTTATTGGGTAGGGAGCCGGAGTACCCGGAGATACCCCCGACCTGCGGTAGTAAAACTGGCAATCCTCGTCAATTAAGATTGGAGTCGAGTACGCCCTGCCTGCAGTGAGAATCGAACTCGCAATCTCAGTGTTGACAGACCACGTGATCAATATTAGACGAACTACCTCTACCACCTTAAGTACTTGACATAAAAAAGATACAAAAGGAATACAATCTACTACACCTGACTCTCATTTAGCTTAACACAATTATGTGGTTTTTAAAATGTACACAGTAGTAGTATTGGTAACATTATTTTCGCCAACCCATGTCATGCAATAACGTGGCAGATCATGTCCCTTAAAACTTACGAATCTTAGTGCACAGTGTTATTGTAAGCTAGGCTTCTTTCGAGCAAAATGTGAAAGTATTAAAATGCATAAAAATATTAGTTATATACAGTTTTTAATAAAAATTTCTTAGTTCTATATTTTCAAAATCCTAGTGAAATAGATTGTATTTTGTACAGCAGCTCGTAGCAGCAAAAAACGACGATTCCAAAATGTGTTGAAAGAAAAAGTAAAAAAGCAGACAAACCATATATAGTTGATGCAAATGCTGCTCACAATCTTTGTAGAGTAAAAGACAAGTAAAAACACTTAAACTAAAAAAAATGATATATCGTCTGGGCATAAAAATTAAGCAAAACTTACGATCAACATAAAATAATTCAGTAAAATAAACATATTATAACGCTAAAATACAATTAATCAAAGATACCAAGGAAATACAATTTGCTATGCCATGCGCGCGTTTTGCTGGCCACATATTCGTGGCTTTAAGTTTTCACATATAAAAAGAAAAAATAACAACATTATTTCAGTTAATCCATGTGCATCAACAACGTGCCAGATCGACGGCAGCTGTGGGGTACACCCTGCTGATGGTAGTAGTGCATTGTGTTGTTGTAGAACAGGATTCGGCAGACGAAGATGTGAAATAAAACTAAAGCAATAAATAATTGTCAATAAAATTTTTAGTTGTATGCTTGAAAAACCGGTTAATTAAGTATATTGTCGAGCTTGCTTTTATCGGCACAAAAAACGGTTTCGAAATGTATCAACAATTTACATAAACACACAAACCATATAAGGCTGACGTTAATGCCAACATGAAATGCAAAGATGAAAAAAAATAACTCTGCCGTAGATTTTCGTGTTCTCCAAAAGTAAGATATAATTGCATGTATATCGTTTCTTTAAAGCAGTTTATCAGTTGTTTATGTCAAAATTATTATATCAATAAAGTTCAACGGTTAAACATAATACCACCATGTAGAATATCATCTGGATATTTGTCTTTTAGTTTATTTCTATGTATATTTTTACAATACCATCGACATTTAACATCTTTGTGTTACTATTAACCGAACGATTAAACCAAAATAATCATGTCGTTTCTTTAAATACGTGCATCGGTTGTATTTGTTAATAAAGTTTAAAATAATTACTATCAATGGAAGATGACACAATATCTATAGTAAAATTTGGGTATAGGTTGTTTTTTGTGAAGTATTTTTCCAAGAGAAGCAGTATTTCCTTTTCTGTAGTGTTGTTAAACGAACAATCAATGTAGTCAATGATTGCCAGGCATAACCTCATTTTATTACACATAATTACCATTGACACGATAAAGAAGTAATTACAAAATACCAAACACCAAGAAAACTGTCCAAAAAAATCAAAGTCCTAAAAAACCATGTAAATCAACAACCAATGTTAATACTAATATGACATTGGGAACCAAACATGACAAACATTTTCAGAAAGTTTCATATCTGTTTATTCTTATCTTCTGCACAATCGTTTTGCCTGTGATATGAAAAGTCTCTGCAGCATAACTTGTGTTGTTACGACACATTTTGCATAATAACTAATGAGTTTTGTGATGAATGAGTTATGTGCATTTTAAAATAATTTGAATCAACTTGAATCTGTTGCCACGAATTTATTTGATTCCAATAGAGAACTAGCTACTTTCTTTTCGACAGAATCACTGCGAAAACATTTCTTTTTGTTCCTGAATATTTGTATTCTTTCGACAAGTCTATATAATCCTAAGAATACCAGACTACATAGAATACCCGTTACGCCATATAACAACGGAAATAGGGAAATCTGTGCAAACATGTTCTTCGAATATGTCAACGTAAGCAAAGTCATACAAAGAGGAAAATTTTGTATTCCTGTCTCTAATGCAATAGTTCTACATCTCACAGAATTTTGACGACATACCATAGCGACTAGATATCCAAACAGGAAACCACCGAACGGAAGTAAAATCGATCCGATATATATCCGCCACGTGGACTGGTACATAAATGGATACTGAATACTTAATAATGTAAGAAGCAAAAGAATGGATAAAGCACCAGCCACTGACCCCACCTGTAAAGAAAAAATGATAATTTATTTAGCTATACAGCGTTTTAGCGGGATAAAGCCACACAATATAGCAAGATATTTAAGGTGCATAAACTCATTGAATGTAAATCATTTTCACCTCTTTATGGGATATCCTTTAAAAACTTGATAGGGGCCTGGGTGGCCGTGTGGTTAAGGTAGTTCGACTACTATTGATCACGTGGTCTGTCAACACTGATTTTGCGCGTTCGAGTCTCAACTCCAATCTTAATTGACAAGGATTGCCATTTTTCCTACCAAAGGTCGGGTGTTCCCTCCGGGTACTACGGCTTCCACCCACAATAAAAACAGTGGCGTTAAACATCATTCAAACAAACTTGATGAATCCCCGACAAGTTAATTATAAGTATTATTGACCTAGATTGTGCAGTTTCTATTTTTCGTTATGCCAGTCGCATAGGTTGGATTGGGTTTTGTTTGTTTGAGACTGTTCAAACCTTAATTGCCATTGACAAGGATTGACCGCTTTCCTGCCGAAGCTCTGGTGTTTTCACCGGTTACTCCCGCGTAATACCTAATCAAAAAGTTGACTTTTTGATACAGCTGAAAATTTCATTCAGACAGTAAACCAAACATAAAAAGATACAAAAACTATTGCTAACTTATTGTTAATAAACTGAGCGGTCAAAATTTAGAATATGTAATAGAACAAAGAGAATGTAAAGTTTGATAACTAAGACAATTTCTTTCTAAGGAGATGCCGCGTTGTGGGTATAATCTTATTTTGCTGTGTTTTCATTTTTTTAAATAAATAAATAAATAAAATTTATTAATGAACAGGTTATGACTTTAGTTATGCAAACATTAGGGTTCTTTATTTTAGCTAGAATTTCATTTTAGGCATATGTAGAAATTGAATTAATCAACATTTCTATTGTAATTTGCTGCTGTTTTGTTACATTAATATATAACAAACCTTGACCAGAACTTTTGCAACTTTCGGGAATTTCCATCTGATCAAGATACCAATAATTGCGGGTCCTAATGTCAGAGCAAATGATATCATTATGTTTACATAAGGAATAACAAGTGGCTCACTGGTCCAACTTCTGCTGTAAATCAATAGATTTAAAGGCATCATTCCCAGTGCGAGAACTGTAGATACAGCAGTCATAGAAATACTGTAAAACAATCAACCAGGTAAAATTAATGGCACATAGCTAAAACAGCGATTGTAGAAATACTAGCAAATTTAATACAAAAAACAAATAGCTGTTGATTCATCCGTGGTTAATGTACACGCATTTTGGTTTGGGCACACCAGCTAGATTTAACAGACGGAATTAGATTTGATTAGATTATGTGCCCTTAATATTTGCATGTGTCTTGAATAGTTATTTCGGTTTTTTTTCTATAAGGAAGCCCTAATATCTTATTTGTTTGTATTCTCAACCTAAAGAAATGCCCAGCCGTCTTCAAGCAGTCCAAACAATGTTCTCGGGTCTGCAGTCATAAGTTTCATAACCCTCATCTTCTAGCAGCAGTCGAGTGACTAGTAAACCCGAAACCGACATGCGGCTTTCATCCGAGAAAAGTCTCATAATAGAAAGCTTAGAAAGTTTTTTTATGGTTCTTAAAATTATTATAGTTAAGCGTTTTTTTTATAATTTACCTGTTGTCGGCTGCAAATAAGTTTATAATAAAAGTCTTCAAAATGTATGTGTGTGTGTATTTAAACAAAACCATTTACATACTGCTTGCTTTATACTATAAATATTATAAAAATATTATCTCAAACCTTAGTGCTACATCTCCGTCGGTCCAGTGTGAAAAGACGTTTGTCGTGGATCCTCCTGGACAGCATCCTATTACCAACATTCCCAAAGCTTGAATTGGTGGAAGCTGTAGAGCATGAGCAAGTCCGAACGTCAGAGCCGGAAGAACTACAAACTGTGACAACATTCCAATTCCAATACCAATTGGTCTTCTCAGATGATCAATCAGGACCTTCATTTCTACAGTGTTTCCCATTCCAAGCATCACAATGACAAGCGCGACTTTAACACTAGTGTCTGCTGCTAGTTTTAGTGTAGAAGTTGATATTTCAATCGTTTTATTTTGTTCCGTTTCAATTTTGGGTTCGATGACGCTGCTAACGTTCCAAAAGTTTGATGCAAAATCTGGCGCATTCATTATCAGTACTAAATAAAATGTAAAATAGTAGATGAAAAGAGATATAAAGGATATAAAAGATAAATGGTTTCAACTAGTTCAAGGGATCTTTACGCACAAGTGCTATAACCTAACAGACATGCGTAAATATATTAGACTTAAGTTATAAACAAAGTCTACTGATTGAACAACCGGACTATTTTTGTGTTGTGTAACGTTGAGTCCTTTAACAGATTACGCCATTCTAGCTGTGTAACAACCAGTGTTTTGTAATACAATTTTAATTTACGAATAATAAGTGGAAAAATTAACTATTTATTAGGCATTGTAGAAATGTCAACTGAATGTCGGAGAAACGAAAAAATAATTAATTAATCACAAAATCACTTTAATTATTTAATTACGGTAATGTGTGTAAAACCCAAGGTTGTGTTAGCATTACGAGAAATGGGGACCTCTTGGTAATTCCGCTAAAATCAAAAATCGTCAAAGAAGCAACATTATTGTAGCTGATATTCAAAAGAATTTTTAAAGGCTCTCTTTTGGTCGAAATGTTTTTTTTTTTGTTTTACAAAAAAAACACAAGCTATTTCGGAGTGCATTATTTAACTTAAAGTAAACTTTTAGGCAGTAATCTAATATCGAAAGTGCATAAAATAACACAGAAAAGGCCTTTTATTTGCTCTTATTTATTTATTGAATTTTTGCAGTACGTCAAGCGAGCAGTATATTAGCTATATTGAGGAAGAGCAAGTTCACACACAAAAATAATCAACGAGAAATAGGCATAAACCAAATTCTGTCTGCAGAAATTGTGTAGGGCGTAGAAATAGACCTTTGTAGTCGCTACTTGTTCGTGATGTATATCAACACTTTTTTATGTCAAAATATATGTGCATGTATGTTATTGGTTGTCGTTGGACGCTTTATGCCTAAAAATTCTAATAAAAAATATTGATACTGTTTGCTGTTACTTACATGTCTTTTAGTATCAGACAATTTTTTTAAATAGAATCATTTGACGTTGAGGGTACGCCGCTTAGTGTGCATCGAGGCATTGATTTTCTACAATTCGTAGCGGATCCTAGTGTACTTAAGACCGGATCCTTAACATCATACAATCCACCAAAAGAAGTCCAGCCCAGATTTTCGTACTGTATGAGCTATTCTAGATAATGAAAAGATGAGTTCGCATATTCCACCTTAACAAAGTGGTCCCAAGCCAAGATCTTTGCACTCTTGTGGTGATCCGAGAGGACCCAACGTACGAATGTACCCCACCTTTCACACAATACATAAATAATAATCCCACAATGCCAGCACTCCACACGTGGTCCTAGATAATACATTCGAACAAACATTTCTATAGCTGTAAAAAAAGAACACACTCGACCTCCAGCATTCCACGGTCAATCATGAAGACGTTATCCACGACCTCTCAAATCTAGACACGACAATAATATACTTTAAAAAGAGGTATAAATAGAAAATTATAATAAAACGGAAAGCAGTAATGTCTTACCGATAAAAAAACCTTGCATGCAATCCTTAGATATAACAAAATACAATGAAGTTATTTTTCTAATGTAATAATGCTTGTATCGTGCCATGAATGATGGCTTGATTGTTTAATTGATATTAAATCTGTCGTTACAATAAGGTAAAGATTGTTTCGATGACAATAATACAATTGTATTAACAACTTAAAACATAATGCTGATTACTTTACGTTTCTTAAAACTATACATATCAGGTATCTTTCAGCAATTATCTACGCAATAAATGATTTCAATACTAATGTTTTCATAAACCCTTAACTACCTCATTACTAAGCACAGTAATTTGTAATGTGTCAAATCCTTCTGTGTTACTGAAGCATTTAATTTTTTTTTAAACTACAGACATGTAATTTACATAGATACTTAATCACTGTCTATCTTTGTCGTTTATCTTACTTTCTTCTAGGCATGCATGTTATATTGCCCATGTATCGTTCGATCAATTCTTCCTTGCGCGTATATAGAGGTCAAAACTTTTTTAATGAAGCAATAGTACAGTAATCTAAAAACGAAAAACAAGTTTCTGAAGAAGCTCATTTCGATTGTTTTAACATATATGAATTGGGTATTGCAATTCTCAGCAATATCATGGCGTTCAGTTTCTATTGGGGAGAAAGAAATGGTACCCCGTAACTCTCCCTTTTTCGGCATGAAAACTGCTGGCACCCCTTGTCAATATAGGTTGCATTTGAGCTCCCAGTGCCCGCAGTAATACACAGGGATGTATCCTCCTCGGTGTTGTCACGCTATGGTCAGCATTAAAAAGCAGTTGGCCACTGAGACTTTTGAGACACATTTGGAGAAGCTAATTGCATATTGGACACAAAGTCATTCATAAAAAACATAAGACTATCCCAATTTGTTATTCTATGGTTCTAAATTGTAAGCCATCAATCTTGATAATATAACAAATATCGGAACACAAAATCAGCAAAATGGTGTATAATTGATCAAATTATATCACCCATTTAACATGATACACATAATGGATACCGGATACTCAGGTATTCACACTTTCAGCCCTAAATGCGCATCCAAACATTCTCACTAAAACAATTAGTCAAAATGTCTGCAACCATATTTTCAAAGAAGACAAAATATTTTTCGACAATGAAGTGGTATCTATAGTAAAACTTATTGAAGGCGAGGACGAGTCTTTTTTTAACCTTGGTTAATAAGTTTCCTAGAAGAGATTGCACTGACTAAGATTGACTGCAAATGACTACAAAAATGTCTGTAAAAGACTGCAAACGTTGTCAGACAAAAATCTTTACCGTGACTGTCAAAATCTGTCTGTTACAACAGCGTTGTTTACTTTTTGCTGAAGTATTTCTTCACTTTTAACAAGTGTTTTTATTTTGGGAGGTAACCGTTGAAAACCTCTGAGAATAGCAATCCATATCTATTAAGGTCAAAGTCGAACACAACCTGATGTCGGGTCGAATTCACGAGCCCTGTGAACTTAATGTTTGTTTTTACTCCATTTCTTATTATTATTCTTATCATTATTAAGGTCTTTCCCACTTCCAGTGGGAAGACCTTATTGCATTTTTTCTGATTATTAAGGTCTTTCCCACTTCCAGTGGGAAGACCTTACTGTATTTCTTCTGATTATTATTAAGGTCTTTCCCACTTTCAGTGGAAAGACCTTATTGTATTTCTTCTGATTATTATTAAGGCTTTCCACTTTCCAGTGGAAAGACTTATTGCATTTTGTCTGTTTCTTATTATTAAGGCTTTCCACTTTCCAGTGGAAAGACTTATTGCATTTTGTCTGTTTCTTATTATTATTAAGGTTTTCCACTTTCCAGTGGAAAACCTTCTTGTAATTCGTCTGTTTATTAAGGCTTTCCACTTTCCAGTGGAAAGACTTACTGTTATTAGTCTGTTTCTTATTATTATTATTCTTATTTTTTTTCCGCCAACTGCTTTTTCCCATTATAAATTTTGTTTCGCGACATGTCGTAAAGACATTTTGTACTATGAATGTATGAGACATTACGCTTTCGCAGTTAACCCTGTCACACCGAACACTTTTACTTTACGGAGTTATCTCCCTTGTCACAAAAAAGCTTGTGTACAGATAAACTTTGAAACCGTAAAAGATTTTGCAATGAAAGTTTTTGCAAAATGGTCAGCTATTGATCGCGACAATTTGTTACATATCGCGCAAAGTATTTTGACGACTCCTTGCAGGAGTTATTTCCCCTTATTTATTGGAAGTACATTTTGTACCAATGTAACTCATGAACCAGAGGTGATAGAGACTAGATATTTCACAGTTGGTCATCATTGACCTTGACCTTGAAAAAAATCACAAGGTCAAAGGTCAAGGTCACATTCTAAATTTTGACATCGTGTTGTGTACAGATCTCCTCCTTAACCATAACAGATACGAAAATAAAGGTCTCTTGACAAAAGCTAGATCTTATTAAGATCTTGAATCGTCACTTTTTTAAATTGAGCTTTTGAAAGAGTTATCTCCCCTGGAACAAAACAATATTATGTCAATTGCGATATCTCAGTAACTATAACAGATATTTACTTGTAACTTGACCATTAATCATCATTGACCTTGACCTTGATAATGGACACAAGGTCAAAGGTCAAGGTCACGTTCTAAATTTTTACATTATCTTGACATCGCTATATCTTTGAAACGGTAAAAGATAGGCAATAACTTATAATGGGTAAAATGTTGGTCTAATAAAGGCGCAACTTTGTCACATTTGAAGGGAAAGGATTTGACTTCATTTTATAGGAGTTATCTTCCATTAAGACAACTGATTATTAGTTTTTCGTATATAACTGATTAATTATTTATAGTAGGGGCATTTTTTAAATAATTGCGAGTAAATTAAGACATGTCGCGACATGTTTTATCAACAGTTTATAGAAGTTGTCTCTCTTAGAATGCCAATCTCTTGCAAATAATACAGAACAATAAACAAATACTTACCATAAATTTACTTTAAAACCGTAAAAAGAGAGATAACTCAAATTTATTTGTTGAACTATTTCTGACTTTAACAAAATTAAAAGTTACTTCCCTTGTTTTTCAGTTTAATGAACAAATTTACAAATGCACCTGCGAGACTTTTCTATATTTGTATTACAAATAATAAATTTACTATAAAAAACACATCTAAAACAATATGTTTGATGAAATTTGGTGGTTAATTATGTTTTTAAATTAAACAATGAAAATAATATTGAGTATTTTACCTTTAGTGCTATATTAACTGGAATTGAATATATAAATGGAGATATATGTTAATGCAGAGGTAAATAATACAAAACAATAATAAAAACTATTTAATGCAAAGTCATAACCTGTCAACTTGTAATGTTTTAATTTCCTCCCGGTAAAAATAAAAGCTTTTTGACCAATCGCACATCATGCACCTTCTAAATCTTTGAAACGGGTAAAAGATAGGCAATAACTTATAATGGGTAAAATGTTGGCCTAATAAAGGCGCAACTTTGTCACATTTGAAGGGAAAGGATTTGACTTCGTTTTATAGGAGTTATCTCCCATTAGAAACATTGATTATTAGTTTTCCATTCATAACTCATTAACTATTGATAGCAGAGGCATGGGGTCTTCACCAAAGACCCTTATGACCTCGACCTTCAAAATGGACACAAGGTCAAAGATCAAGGTAACGTTCTAAACTTTCACATTGTCTTGTTATTGCTATATCTTTGAAACAGTAAAAGATAGGCAATAACTTATAATGGGTAAAATATTGGCCTAATAAAGGCGCAACTTTGTTACATTTGAAGGGAAAGGATTTGACTTCATTTTATAGGAGTTATCTCCCATTCGAAACATTGATTATTAATTTTTCATTCATAACTCATTAACTATTGATAGTAGAGGTATGGGGTCTTCACCAAAAACCCTTATGACCTTGACATTGCAGACACATACAAGGTCAAAGGTCAAGGTCATCTGATTTTTGGAATTTATTATAAGTAGCCATATCTCATTAACTACAAGAGATATTGACATAAGATCTTCACTGTTGATCATTTTTGACCTTCATCATGGTCAAGGTCACCTTGTTAAGGGTCAAGGTCAATACATTTTTTTTTTAATTTTTCATTTTCCGTGTATATGAAGTGGTTTATCCTAATAAATGATTAGTTATTGATGTACAATATATGCAGAGATCAAAAGGTCAGTGGTCAATGTCATTAAAGTCTCTGAACGTCATATTTTATGACCTTTTTTATTTCAAAACTTATTTGAATGTTTTTTCTTTCATTTGTTCATAGTGTGAAATAGATTCCATTTACATATAAAGAAGGTCAGGTCAAGGTCATTATGCTCTACAATTTGACCTTTCCTATTTTAAATAATATATAAACAGTTTTGCTTTCAAATTTGTTAATTTTTAAAGACAAATTACAAATAATGTTTAGAAGCAGAATTCAATGTCATTAAATACAGATAGGTTCTTTCTGGCTGCGTAGAGTGGAAAGCCTATTAATCGTTCGGTAGAACGATTGAACCTATATTTATTATTCTTTTTTTTCCGCCAAGTTTTCTTTTCCCATTATAAATTTTGTTTCGCGACATGTCGTAAAGATATTTTGTACTATGGATGTATGAAACATTACGCTTTCGCAGTTGACCCTGGAAGACCGAACACTTATTCTTTACGGAGTTATTTCCCCTGTCATAAAAAAGCTTGTGTGCAGATTAACTTTGAAACTGTAAAAGATATCGCAATAAAAGTTGTTCCAAAATGTTCAGCGAAGGATTGCGACACTTTATAACATATCGCATTAAAGAAATTTTCACCTTCTTATTGGAGTTATTTCCCCTTATTTATTGCAAGTACATTTTTTACCATAGTAACTCATGAACCAGAGATGATAGAGACTAGATATTTCACAGTTGGTCATCATTGACCTTGACCTTGAAAAAGGTCACAAGGTCAAATGTCAAGGTTACATTCTAATTTTTGATATTGCGTTGTGTACAGATCTCCTCCTTTACTATAATAGATAGAGAACTGAAACCTGTACCAAAATGTGTATCATATTAAGATCTTGAATCGTCACTTTTTTTATTTGACATTTTTATAAGAGTTATCTCCCCTAGACCACTGAAATATATTGTGAATTGCATTATATCACTTTATCTCAGTAACTATAACAGATATTTATATGAAACCTTATATCATTAGTCATCATTTACCTTGACCTTGAAAATTTTTGCATTGTCTTGTCATCGCTATTCCTTTAAAACGGTAAAATATAGGCAATAAGTTCAAATGGAAAAAATGTTGGCCTCATAAAGGCGCAACTTTTTTCTATGTAGAAGGAAAGGATCCGGCTTCATCTTATAGGAGTTATCCCCCATTACAACCATTGATAAATAGTTTTTCATTAATTGCTTATCAACTATTGATAGTAGAGGCATGGGGTCTTCACTATAGACCATTAGGACACTTGACCTTGAACACAAATACAAGGTCAAAGGTCAAGGTCATTTTCTAATTTTTTTGTATATATTATAAGTAGTCATATCTCAATGACTTTAAGAGATATTGGCATAAAATCTTCAATGTTGATCACTGTTGACCTTCAGCATGGTCAAGGTCATGCTGTAAAAGTCAAGGTCAAAGTCCTTTATAAATGTTTTTCATGGTACTATGTATTTTGAATGGCTTATTCTTTTAATGCTATTGCCTATAAGTAATATTTACGTAGATTAAAAGATCAGTTGTCAAGGTCATTCAAGTTTTCTTACGTCCTATTTAATGACCTTTCTTATTTTTAAAGATATCTAAATAGTTCTTTAATAATTTTTGTTCTTATTAATTGCTATAGACAAATTACGTATGTTTCTTAGCTTTTTGGTTTCAAGGTCATTTATTTAAGGTCTTCTTTTGAAGTGGAAAACCTATTAATCGTTCTTTAGAACGATTGAACCTATATTTATTCTTATTATTCTTCCGCCAAGTTTTGTTATCCCATTATAAATTTTGTTTCGAGACATGTCGTAAAGACATTTTGTACTATGAATGTATGAGACATTACGCATTCGCAGTTAACCCTGTCACACCGAACACTTTTCCTTTACGGAGTTATTTCCCCTGTCATAAAAAAGCTTATGTGCAGATAAACTTTGAAACAGTAAAAGATTTCGCAATGAAAGTTGTTGCAAAATGGTCAGCTCTGGATTGCGACAATTTGTTACATATCGCGCAAAGTATTTTGACGACTCCTTGTAGGAGTTATTTCCCCTTATTTAGTGGAAGTACATTTTGTACAATTGTAACTCGTGAACCAGAGGTGATAGAGACTAGATATTTCACAGTTGAAAAAGGTCACAAGGTCAAAGGTCAAGGTCATGTTCTAATTTTTGACCCTTTGTTGTGTGCAGATCTCCTCCTTTACTATAATAGATAGAGAACTGAAACCTTTACCAAAATGTGTATCATATTAAGATCTTGAATCGTCACTTTTTTTATTTGACATTTTTATAAGAGTTATCTCCCCTAGACCAATAAAATATATTGTGAATTACATTATATCACTATATCTCAGTTACTATAACAGATATTTATATGAAACCTTATATCATTAGTCATCATTGACCTTGACCTTGAAAATGGACACAAGGTCAAAGGTCAAGGTCACGTTTTAAATTTTGACATTGTATTGTCATCGCTATTTCATTGAAACGATAAAAGATAGGCTATAAGTTATAATGGATAAAATGTTGGTCTCATAAAGGCGCAACTTTTTTACATTAAGAGGGAAAGGATCCGACTTCATCTTATAGGAGTTATCCCCCATTACAACCACTGATAATTAGGTTTTCATTAATTACTTATCAACTATTGATAGAAGAGGCATTGGGTCTTCACTATAGACCAGTATGACTCTTGACCTTGAAAATAAAAACAAGGTCAAAGGTCAAGGTCATCTTATAAATTTGGTATTTATGATAAATAGTCATTTCATACGACATATTGACATAGGATCTGCACTGTTTGTCCTTTATTGACCCTCAGCATGGTCAAGGTCATATTGACAGAAGTCAAGGTCAAAACATATTTTTCGGAAATTCTGCTTTTTCGTGTATTTTAAATGGTAAATCTTAATAAATGCTTTGTTTTTAAAGCATTAAGTATGCAAATATCAAAAACTTGCTGGTCAACGGCGTTTATGTCAATTAACGTCCTATTTTTTTACCTTTTTAATTTCGAAAGATAGCCGAATGGTTTTTTCTTTCGTGTGTTTATTTTGAAAAGAAAAGTCAATTTCCATAAACAAAAGTCAATGTCAAGGTCATTTTTGCGATAAGTGGAAAGCCTCTCATTTGTTCGGTAGAACCAATGAACTTATATTTATTATTATTATTATTCTTTCTTTTTCTTCAGCCACTTTTTGAAAGCCTATTAATTTGAGAGTTCGCGACATATTAATTCGAAACTTTGAATTATGTATCTGGACTATATTCTCTATTCGAGGCTGCGTTTTGCAAGCGGAAAACTTTTTCCATACAGAGTTATCAAACACCGAAAACCTTATCAAAATAAGTCCAGAACCATAAGAGATACAAGAAAACTAAAAAGTAACAAATGTTAAGGAATTTTTGAGACAACTTTGTGTCATAATTTGTCTAAAAAATTTTGACGAGCGGAGGCGAGCGGTATACATTGAATGTTTCAATGACTCCGCTGATCACCATAACTCACAAACCGTAAGTCGGACACAGCTTAGGTCTTCACCATTGGTCATCTTGAGAAATGCCCCTTAAGAAAAACCTCAAGGTCAAAGTTCAGAAGTGACCTCGACCTGAGGCCTCCAATCTTGTTATCATTATTACTCGAAAACCATAAAAAATAGAAGCAGACAATAAATTGGAAAGATACTCATCTCATCAAGACCTACACTTGGTCTTTTTATCCGAAACTGTTCAATGAACCGTTCAGGAGTTATTGCTCTTGACATGTTTCGCTTGATTTGCTTTTTTACTAATAACTTGAAAACGGTTAGAGATAGTATAGTAAACATGTATACCTAAAGTGATCAGTAGGAAAAGAGCTTCAATTTGAGACCAAGGTCAAAGGTCATGGGTTAAGGTCGCACCATAGCAACAAGATAACCATTATAAAAAGTCCTTAGAAACCATATATGTTTAGAATAAGTATGAAGTGCTTAAGTGAAATATGTCATTCACAACCGGAAGTGAATTTTGTCCCTAGCAACGGTCACAAAATCCTTAGCAACCATATGTAGTGGGAATAGGGACCACTTGTTTTAGTCAAATAACTAATTTTCATGACTTATTGTGTCGTTTTGTAATAGCAACAGACAAAACGTCAACAGCGTCCATATATTTACCATACTGGGAAAGACCTTCTCATTAGAGGAAAACTGAAAAGTGAGAAATGTTAAGGAACTTTTGAGACAACTTTGTGCCAGAATTTGGCCAAAAAATGTTGTCTAGCGGAGGCGAGCGGTATACCTTGAATGTTTCAAAGTGTGTGCTCGACTTCATCCCTCTTTCCTTGCCAAAAAGTGGCGGCTTCTACCAGATTTTAACGCCTGCTGAAAATGCTGAAAGTGGCGTATAACTTCAAACAAGAAATCAAATTAATTTTCAGGTAATCAAAAACCATAACTCATGGTAAACTTTAGTGCAAATATTTTGAGTTTTAAGTGTATTGACAACGCGTTAAACTGTTAAAAGACAGTGTGGCGATTGGAAATTTTTGGAAATATGTCTTGGGTTTTGTTAATTCAGAGGTATCTTTTAAGGTTTTTAATTTTAATCTCACTTAATTCCCAGTACATTACTGTTATTTTTTTAAATTTGATTGTTTTGCGGAGATGTTATCTAACTTAATCCTCTATATTATAAATGCTTAAGCATTGTAATTCGTGCGTGACATTGTACGGTGAAAACAAATGGTGCATTCGATTTGAATTTATGTTTGTCAGGAACTTGTCCAGGGTCTGCGATTCTCTCTGTCGTCCTATGTAAAGATTTAACAAGAATTCTCCATAAGGATCAAAGGACTTCAATATAGGGTGACACATGTCTCAGATTTGCTGATTTTCATTTTATAAGTTGAAATTGACCATTGGATCACAAAATTTTGATTGTTTGTTATGATTTGACTTCGGTTGCCATGGTAGCCGTGGCGGCCATTTTGGGCCGATTAAAATAAGGTGAAAAGGGCAATATTCAAATTCCAATTTTTCAGGGGAAAATCAACTCATATTCAATAGAATGTTTTATTTGCTTAATTCAATATGTCATATTGACAATATTCAAAACAGTTACAACACTTTAAATATATGTATGATCAGACTGAGACTATTGAACATGTCAAGAAATAGTGCATTATTCTCTATAATTTTTTGGTAAAAATATTGCCATTTTTGCCACCCCTTTTCTGACTCCATTTTCAGAAAATGCACCAATCACAAATACTCATAATGAATATAATTACATAGATTGATGATTAATATTCAAAATTTTTTTTAAATCTCAATTGGGTAAGAAAAAATGTTTTTAGAAAACACTGTTAAAGTTGGTTACCATGGTAATAAAAAAAAACCGCAATTTTTCTATATTTAAATATATGTATGACCATACTTCTAATATGAGCAAAGATAACTATTGTTTGTAATCATATGTATTTTAAAGGATCTTTTCAACATAGAATGACCTTAGAAAACTTACAAGGTCACTTGTGTTGTTCTCAAGGTCACTTAAATGTTATCTTGCTTCGAGATTTTCATATTTGAAAGCTCAATGTTTAGTTGACCTTGACCTTGAGACACTGTACCCTGAAATGATCTCAATGTCATTTTAAGTTTATAGAATGTATGTTAAAGATAATAATTAAGGATGATTCAATTTAACTCTAAGAAACAGTAGTTTCGTGGAAATATTGAACGATCCGCAAATGGCTTTTTTCACAAGTTACAATGGGAACCATCTTTGACAGTGTTTTCTATAGACATCTTTTGTTACCCCGTTGAGATTTTTATAAGTTTTGAATATTAATCATCAATTTATGTAATAATATTCATGATAAGTATTTGTCATTGGTGCATTTTCTGAAAATGTAGTCTTTAAAGTGGCAAAATGATAATTTTTTGGTGAAAAAATCCAGACAAAATGCATGATTTCTTGACATATTCGATAGCCTCGTTCTGACAACACATTTATGTTTAGTCTTGAAACTATTTTGAATGTTGTCAATTAGGTATTGAATTAAGCAAATAAAACGTTATGTTGAATATGCATTGATTTTTTAATAACAAATTGGGAAATGACTATAGGCTATTTCGCAGTATGAGAAATGATAAATAAATGACCATGGCAACCATGGTCAATCATAACAAACAGTCATCATTTTTGTGATCCAATGATCAATTGCAACTTATCAAATGAAAATCAACAAAATATGAGACATGTCATGTCCCAGTTATTTTGGAGCTAAGGGATAATTGGTCTTAAAGCGTTCGATTTTAAAGCTAGTTTGGTATACTTTAGAAGAAGAAGTAACCTTCACAACGTAACATACAGTTTTCCGATATTTACAACAGGGACGAAATAAGGTCTTGTTAAAGACACTTCCTACAAAATTCATAACTGCAAGTGAATAAATTACGTTATAAAGTTGATGCATCTGAATCGTTGTCTTGGATCATCGCTCAAAATTACCTGTCATTTAATATACAAATGTGTCATTCTTGAGATTGGTAACTTCGTCCAACGACGTACACTTATTTACCACCTAATACATATAAACAATGATTAGATGTATCTAAGAAAACAAACATAATTTTATCTGAAAACACAATTTTGTAGTTAGTAATGTAACAAAACCGCGATTGTGAATATAGTTTACTATCTTTTTATATTTTACAAAGAGGAGTCAGTAATATTTTAAATAAAAAATTAGTTTGAATACTATTATAGCTGAATATATGAATATTTGATTAATTGATTGATTGATTGATTGATTGATTGATTGATTGATTGATTGATTGATTGATTCATGGATTGTTTGACGTCCACCAAGCAATAATTTAGCATATGTTCGGAACTTATGAATATTTGAATTTACATATATAAACAAAGTAAACATTTAATGATAGGAAACTAAGATTTATGTTGAATCAAATTACCCTCGGCACAAAATGGGCCATTTTCAGGTACACATACGGCGACAGGTTTGATCAATGAAGTTGCATAACAAAATACATAGCGTTATATATGAATGCTAAAATTTACGCAAATGATTGTGCTTCATTATCAATTAAGTTCCTTTAAAATTATTATGAATCTAAGAAAACTAGTAAATGTCTTCAATACAGAAGTAAAATACTAAAAAACAAACCATTTATGCCAGGACTAAACATTAAAACATGCATTGACGGTATAGGAAACAATGCACCATACGATTTACCATGCGATAAACGAAAAGTTGCACGATACGATATACCAAACGATAGACGAAACGATCTATCAAAACGATAAACGCTGTCTTACAGTTTATATCATATATCGTATCGTACATCGCTTCGTGCATCGTCCGTACATGGTTCGTACAGCGTTTGTATATCGTCC
This sequence comes from Limnoperna fortunei, assembly GCA_944474755.1. NCBI lineage: Eukaryota > Metazoa > Mollusca > Bivalvia > Mytilida > Modiolidae > Limnoperna > Limnoperna fortunei. The sequence goes on from OX104121.1 coordinate 28,036,918, forward strand.
GTTCATTGTTCGTGCATCGTTCGTGCATCGTGCGTTTTATTAACTTATACGTTACAGGGAATGTACGTGGTTAACGCTTACCCTTTCAATGCACCTGTTTCAATGCTGGGTTTTGATAAAAGTTCATGTTGTTCTTATTGTTCTTTTTTTAATCTGTAGATTGTCTTTTTTGTCTTTTGAACAGTTAATTTGTGTCTTTTTCTGGTGTATTGTATTAATTGTTTTTCAACTGTATGATGATAACATAATATTGAATATTAGTGTAAGACATTTTTAATAAAGAACAATATCCTACTTCTTAGAAACATATAAAGATATAGAAACACAAATGTTGAAATACTATTCATTGCGTCAAACACGATTTATTGTTTTTATTTTCACAATATAAATTAAAATTGTTATTTCATAGTGTTGTATTTAATACCAATGCGATCACGTTTTTATTTAATTAGGCAGCAGAGATGTAAAGAACATGTAATGAATCAAAATCGAAAGTTAGATGTGGTTCCTTTAATATTATTTTTTGTTTCGTTGACATGCTCTGCAACACAGTTCATCATCCTCTTGTGGTTCACAGCTGGTACAGGGAATGTCCGTGTACAGGTTGTTTATTGGGCAATCCACAGGCACATTACACCGTAAAGCTTTAGCAAAACGTTTAAATAGTATGTATAATAGTTCATCTTTATCTAGCTGATACGTACACGTAATAGTATAAGCAATTTCATGTTAAGAAGCCAATAATGCCATCAGTTAATATTTATCTTTGACGGTAGCCCTTAATACATGTATATACAGAGATGTGGTTCTTCATGTATTTATCGAAAGCAGTTTAAATCTGTCACAAACATACATTACTTTAAAATAACATATCATACCTTCTATCATATCTATTATAACATTACTTTTCAATAATTTCACATCTGCCGTATATTATTCTTTATTATTTAATCATGCTAACGGTTTGGACTGTTTTGATCTAAATAGAAATACTTACGTGGAATTTCTACTGTTAAAATATATATTTTAAGTTACATTTAAAGTATTTCAAACTGTAGAATAGCGAGTAATATACCAACATTCTATCAAATTTGTGTTACCAATATTTGAAGTTAAGTTATTTAATAAATGACATAATTTCACTGCTGTCTAGCGTCGATCAGGTCAACATGTGATATGCAAAAATCATACAGTTATAAGAGTTTGCCGCGCACTTTACCTATTTTATATGTTACAGTTAGTTCTTGCCTTCTTAATACGGCAAATCAGTTTTTATACGGTCTTAATTATGTTGAGAATTGAATCTTCTTAAGAATGAACAAGGAACTGTAATTATGTATACAAAAAATTTAAACGCATGGATAATTTTGCCAGAAACGTAACTTGTGCTTGTTAAACTATTTTTATTTCCTCGCGAAACGTAGCGAAAAATTTGAAAATCAGCATTTATCTGTCTCATCATTATAAACACCGCCCTCCATGTTAAGCACCATTTCTTAATAAAGGGATCTAGGAGTTCATTCATGTTACAAGTAATTTATGTCACCACCTTCGTTGTTATTTGCCATTTGTAATAAGTGGGATATAGGGGCTTATTTATATTTCAACTCATTTATAGTACCGCATTCCTTGTTAGACATAGACACTAACTCAAGCTTCTCGTTCAAACGTGTATTTTTCTAAATTGGAACTATGCTTTTGATATAACCTTATATGGAACTTTAAAAGAAACTCACAATGTGCGGTTATTTAAAAACATTGCGGATGAAGATAAAATAGTTCTAATTAGTTATAATATGTTTAGGAGAATTTAAAAGTAATTTAATAATTACCTTTCTTATAATTGTTGTATCCTGAAAAATAACACAATTAAAATGAATAATACTGACGCCGGACTTTAAAACTCAAAATTTTAACTTACATCATCATTAAATACCTAAAGTCATATCAAGTCATGTAGAATGCAACAACTGTATACTGAACAATGTCATATATAAATGTATACGCTTTTCAAATTTTCTGTTTGAAAGGTCAATACCATTATATTTGATCATTTGTAGAAAAAAAAACCTTAAACACATTGAAAAAATTAATATTTTGCTGACATATTAATAGACAATATATCGTCTTAAAACCTAATTTATGTTCATGAATACAATGCAGAGATTATATGAAAAAAATGAAATACAGTAAACCAACATGGAAAAACGAACAGGTGACATGCACATTTTATTAGAAAAATATACCTCCAATTGTGAAAATAAAGAACTAAAGATGCCAAGGTTGTACAAATTACATTAATCTGGGATCATGAAACTTGCTGACAATCTATTGCAATAGGCACTAGACCAAGTTATTAAAACCAAACTGAAAAGATGATATTGGGAGACACTTGGTTTGTTTGTTTGATGGTGTTTAACGCCTATTTTAGCAATTTTTCAGCTATATCCTGGCGTCCAGTTTTTATTTGGGGAGGAAGGCGGACTACCCGGAGAATACCCCGACCTACGATAGGAAAACTGGCAATCCTTGTCAATTAAGTTTGGAGTCGAGTACACTCTGCTAGCAGTGAGAATCAAACCCGCAATTTCATTGTTGACAGACCACATGATCAATAGTAGACGAACTACCTGAACCACCCGGCCACCGAGGCCCCTGGGAGACACTTGGAACCTCTTTGTAAACTGTTGTGCTACAAACTACACACAAGACGATATTCCCTCTTTGGGATAGGAGAATAACGTTACACAACTTTATGCAGTGTATCAACAGTTGCAGAGGGTTACCTCGGATCTGGAGTGCTTAGTTATTAATAAAATTTTAGATTTTAAATAATTTAGGAAAGATTTTAGATTTTAAATGATCTTTAATTTTTAAATTATAATAAATTTTAAAACCTTTCTTTTTTTAAATTTTCTGTTAATAAATAAGATTCATTGTTTAATTGTTTTTTCTGAAAAGAAAGACAATAGTGTAAAGTATAGGTGTAGGTTTGTAAATATATCTATCTATTTTTAGGCTATCAGTTACTATTTATTTACTTCAGTCTACTTTCACTTTCGTGATATCCGTCCGTTGTAACTGGGATGCCATCGTGCCATGATGAACATTTATTTATTATATGGATGTTCTTGAATGTGTGCATTTATTATTAATGCCTTATAGTATGGGAAGTTAGGCTAGAGTTCGTCTTCATTGTTTGCCCAAAAGGGGGGACCCTGACATGTGACAATTTTACCCGTTCCTTTGCTTTTGTTTCTCTCTTTAACGTTCATGTTTATTACTTTAACTGAAGTATTTATTTATGTAAGGCTTATATATTGTAAACGTAAACCCAGTTGTTTATTCTTTAGGATATGTTGTGATAAGTCAATTTCGTTACTGATTGACGTTTACTATTTATACTTTGCGGCAGATCCATTTTGTTGACTAACGCGAAAGTATTGTAGATAATTTTCGTGAGAACAGTAAGGGTTTATGTATATTATTGACCTGAATCTATTTGGTGCTTAGCGAATCGAAGTTTGTAAAATATTTAATTGTTCCTCACCTTCTTCGTACCCCCGAGGATAAAAGGCCATGTAGCATACGATTTTGCACGACTGTGGACCCGAGACCAGGGCGTTTACTGATTTTGAACCCTATTGTAACCAGAGCGGCACCAGCCACAGTCAATTTATATATCCGTTACGAGAATTGATTTAAACCTGTGTAAGTGTCCCATATAAGCCCGTATTAGTTTTACTACGATTTTACTACGTGACCCAGATATTTTACTCCGACATTTAGTATACGTCCGCATACTATATACGCACGTCGCGTCGGGTTTCCTGTACGTTTTACTCTGCTCTGGGGGATTTGTATTATATTGTGTGAATTATTAGATATACATATATATCTATGATATAATAAACTGTTATTGTTGATTTGAAACAGTAGTCTTTCTTACTCAAAACATATTTATTATCCATATAAAAACCAGTGCCTCGAAATAAAGCCATGCTACCAATGGTTGGAATACCGTGAGTGGAGCTACCAACAAAATACTGTTACAAAGTATTTATTTGCACTAATTTCAGTATACACTCCCAACCTGAGTGTTACAATAGTTTAGGTATTCCCATGTGAGATATGTAAATACGTTATGCATGGATAAGCATAGTGTGTCTTATCTGGCAGAAGATAAAAAACAAAGACAAAGACTGCAAACTAGCTCCAAAATGATTTGCATTTGTAATTTGATTATTTGTTTATTTCGGCCAATTAAAAAAAGTTCGTCGTCTATTTCTAAAGGAAATTTCAGACATATCTTGTTCCAATTTATAACATATTGAATGGTAATGGCAGACAAAAAGATTGTTTTAATTTCAGATAATTAGTATTTATAGAAGACCATACATATATCCTTTGTGAAATTTCGACTCGCAGTTTCATAGCCATGTAACGTGGTAATTACGGCCATTACAAACGATTTTGTCAATCAAAAACGAAACAGGTTATCATGGTTAGACATTACAAACATCATTTCTGTAAATTTTGGCGTAAACTTGATAAGCTGTTTTATAACATTAGACCAAAATTTAAAAGGTAACTGAAACTAACAGACAATATACGACACGCTATATCAATAGCTTACCGTGACTTTTACTCTGACCTATACAGGACAACTTAATACTTTCACTAAGCCTTTGTACTTGCATCATAGTTATATGTGTTAAAAATTTGCAACCATTGTACGCAGTCTCAATTTAATTTTAAATTAAATGAACAAAAATGCCTACGATTAAACTTATACTTGGTACATATTAGGAATATCAATATATTCTTATTAAACTAATTGCAGTTTGTTCTTTATGAATACAACGTTCGTAATGTAGAAGGTTGTACCCTTATTAGTTAACACAAAAATGTGTCGATTAAGCAAATCTTAACAGCATTATTACTTACCAATGTTTCTGGCTAAAAGAACAAAAATATGCAGTAAAAATAAATCCACACTAAAAAAATTGTTATCTACACGTTTATATTAGAAACAAGCGATATTGGCCATAAGGTTAATACTATTTTTAAATTGATAATCTTTTCACGATGTACCATAAAAGGGTTCAAGTAAATATGGACAGTAATAAACAAACTGGCGTTGCAATGCTTGCCCTTAGTATGTATGATTAAAATTCTATACCATATCCCGAGCTGTGTTAAATTAGGTTTTGTCTTCATTACCACTGATTAATATTCATTAAACATATGGTTTTCACGCGTTAATACTATACAATTAATGACTTTGATATTGGTCGCTATCGGAATTTATCATCCAGAGGAAGTGTGATATTTACCGAACAACCAGGCGATATGAATATACATTTTTAAGGGCTGGAAAATACGAATAGCGACCGCCTTAGCCATTAATTGTTTTGTTACATGAATAAAATCGCAATCTTCCTTGATCGAAACAATAGAGGATGATTGCATTTTGCAATTGTTGTTATCTTGGTTAGCCTAATATATTTTTTGTAAATATCGCATTTTAATTGATTTCATGAAAATCCTGAAATTCCATTTTGATCACATTTCAAATATTGAAAAGAGTATTAATAAGTCACTACTTTCTTCTTAGATTTTTAACAGTATATTTTGTAACAAGAGATGATCAAATTCAATGACCACTAAAATTTATAGTTATATTGTAAAAGTCAAGAAAAACTGGTTCGAACTAGTAGTTACCGCACAATCGTACTTCGATCTATTTTTAAAGAAAACCCTGGTCAATATAGGATTCCGCTTGACCACATTGTAGCGGAATCGTCCAGCGGACAAAATTTCCATATCTTTATATAATTGTAGTACTGTTGTGATTTATCGTGACCCGAAAGTTGTTTTTAAACCAATCAAAAACACGCAAAATTCTATTTAAGAACGGTTACCTTTGAATGGAATGTTGTGTACAATACCTACCTACAAACATTTCTAATGTCCAATTCGCTGAACTAGCACACACTTCACAGATTTCTGGATTGTTTTCATGTTTGACTATAAATAACAAAAAGGATTGTAAGTAACTTTGAAACCGCCACATTGAAAGTTTAAATTATTAGAATTAGGAAATGTTTACCTTGTAGAAATTGCAGTGTTAGGAAAGCATTTCGTAGATTTCATTAGAACGATAGCAATTTATTTACCAAAACAAGTGGAAATACTGAAAACATTAACAACCACAAATTGGCGCTAAACGTGTTACGACAGAAAATTAACTAAATAAAATACCTAAAAGCATGTCAAGCTTGGCGGTACGTTATGACTTGAACGTTTCCAGTGTGTGCGCCTTAAATTCTCATTGACATAACTGCGTAATACTGAATATTTAATATAAAAGGTTACACAAAAACTAGCTGATATATACAAAGCCATTTACATTTAGAAAATAGTTTGTCATTACTGTCACGGCGAAATCATTTACGGCGACCGGAATAAACATAATCAAGTAAAACATATTGTTTTCAAATGTACTTTGGCGAACTAGCAGTTAAAATATAAAGTTCATACGTTTAAAGAAAAATCGATTTTATTAATGTTTTTATTTTTCTTACAACATTGCAATTATTTAGTTCATACATTTAAAAAGTTCATTTTATTGTACTGCATCAGCTCAAAGTCATTGATCCATCATAATACTCTAATGGTTTCCTTTCCAAGATTTAATTCTTCGTTTTCTATGTTTATACACAAGTTAATAATGACAATAAGAAAATAGCAAACCAATTATATTTAAAACTTAACAGAACAGACATAACGTCATATGCCCTATTTTTGCAGAATATATAAAAACAACAAATTATCTGAGGACCAAATTTTCAGCACAATAATTGTAATACAGTTACGAGTCCGTTTAGGAATCAAAAATGTATCGAAACAAAACTGTAAGATTTTTAAATCAAAATCACATAATTACATCTTAATAAGAAATCTGAATGCGATGTGAGAAATACTTACCGGCTTATTTAAATGAATCTTACGAAAACTTCATTTACAAATATTTGTTTGACATATGCCATGTTTGTGCATACTTTTTCGTCTCTAAGTACTATCCTCACTAAACAATGAAAAACGGGTAATTATTTAACTTAAACTTAATTGTTATGTAAATTTGTCATTCGATTTATTCACGTTTCTCCAACATTTGAAAACATTTTTCACGTTTCTCCAACATGAAATGAACTTGTTGTATTTACAACAATCAAATGTGTTGTTAAAAGCAGTTTTCAGTTAAACAAGGGAAAAATATCTGAAATTTATAGCAAAGTTATTATTAACTTATTAAAATAAATAAATACTTTTTTATTCTGTCCTCATATCAAAAATCCTAATAATGAAATAATAATTTAATAAATAAAATTAATTATTAAATAATTAAAGCGCAATTAAAGAAAATGCAAGAAGATATCAATTTATTATACAATTATTACAAAGTACGCTTGCCTTGCCCAGAAATGTGTTTATTGCCATTTATGAGAAATGTTCAAGACCCATTTTTAAGTGTCGAACAATAGCTTCAGCTAAACATTCAGTTTTCTGATCTTCAAATAACACAATGGGAAATGCAATGCTTGCATTGAACTTTGTTCCAAACAAGTTCAGACGAGTTCGACCAGAGATGGACTTATAGACCAGAGGTGAAAGGAGATATTGGAATTGCACGGCACCTAGTGTAGAGCTAATGTAAACACTCACTATTACGATTTAACCAAAATAGCAAATGCAAATTCTCACGCCCGTTATAGAGCAAAAGAAAAAGCAGACGCAATAATTCAAGCTACTAAGGTCCGATGCCTTAATGAGGCTACCCCAATACCAGCAATATAAGAAGAACTACATCACGCGCACCCAAATGTCTTCCAACTGATTGAACCACTAAAGAAAACTTATGTAAACACAGAGGCCAACAAGATTCCAATACATCCAGGAGAAATTCATCGCCCAGAAACAGGAAAGATACAGAAACATGTAATTCAATTAAATATATATAATATTCTACATTATAAACTAATTGCTTACAAAAGATTCATTTATACATGTTCTACTGTAGTCCTAATTACAGGTAAAATTAATTAAGTTTGCATACTACCTATTCCCGTTTCTCAAACATACTTTTTACCTGAAATATCAAATGTTGGAGAAACTTGAACACTCATTGTTATTCCTGTTTTATTATTAACAAGATCATTTTGTTATGGATTAAACACATGTGGACTATGTTCAATATATATTATATTTAAGATACCGTATAAGTGTTTTTTTTTGCGTGGGGAAAATTTAGCGTTTTTGTTAAAAAACTGTGCGAGTTTATTTTAGCGTAATGTAATTTTCGCTGTCCGTAATCATAATGAATAACTCTATCATTGGTCTACATATTTCGCGAGTTTTTATTTTCGCGTCCCAACTTTTATCGCGAATATAGCGAAAATTATATCACCGCGAAAAAAACCACTTATACGGTAATATAGATCAACAGTGAAAAAAGGTAAATTTTTGATTGACTTGAAACTTAAATCAAATCCTTTATGTGTATAAGCCACAGCTTTAACCTTTATAAATACGCCATTGTACATTGTGCGGTGGCGCCTGCGTCAGTATATGTGGACGCAAACAAAACACTCACAAAACACTAACACATACAACAAACATAAGGCCAAAAATAAACAATATACAAAAAGATATTGACACTTTCTCAATTAAAATAATGGCTCCGGGGGAGTAAGCAGTGTTTGCCTCTAATTAGACACAATGGATAAAAGAAAATGAAGATTTACTGAGGTCGGCATTTCCTGCTTTACTATTGACCTTAGTCATGTTAATTATGCTATAACTTGACCCGATAAAACAAAAACCTAATATAGACCAACAGTGAAAATACAACTTTAAATTTACATGAAACTGAAGCTTATTATTTATTTGTATTGGCCAAATCTTTAATATTTTTTTTTTATATTTCCTGCTATATTGTGTGGTGGAGCCTGCGTCAGTGTATGTGTAGACACAAACACAACCCGCACAAAACACTAACACAACAAACCAATAAAAAATAGCGATGAAACCGACCGAATAACAAGAGCCGATATTTAAAGACCAATGACAAATCCAGATATAGAAAAATTAATACAACACAGAACAAAATCAAAAACACAAAAACAACAATTGAGTGACCCAAACTCAATAAAAAAAACCATGAAACTCCGTACGAGTAAGCAGTGTCTGGCTTTAATTAGACAGCAGGCGAGGTACTCATTGTCATGTCTAGGAAAAAGTCAAATCCAGGAATAGGAAAGACTACGTACGACTCAGCGAAAATGTCTAATCCTATTTGAAAGATTGATTTTCAATACCGATCAACAAGAACTCCTCTGGAGAAAAGAACCCAATGATTTTCTAAGATAGGTATATCCTGCTTCCCTGTTGACAATAGTCATGTTAATTGTGTTCAAATTTGGGCGCGATGACAGAAAAGAAAAAAGGAAACTAGTAAAGTACTGAAAATTATTTACAACTAATATATTCGATGAAATAACAGTTGAACTGCCGATATATATAATGCTGAACCAGTCCAAAACGGAATTAACTAGTCCAATATAGGTATTAGACTAATTCGAGCGGCACTGGTCTAATTCTATCCTGTATTGGCCTGATTGATTTGGACTAGTTCATAAAAAAACATATCATTGCGTGATGATTTCTGCATTTTCCTAGTTATTGGTCCTTGGCCAACTGTATTGTCATTCGGCTGAAGCTGTATTGTCGTTCGGCTGCGCCTTGGGCCAATATAGCAAGCCTTGGATAAATAACTACGCCAATACAGAAATCATCACGTAAAATAATATCATAATACTTGTCAAATATTTAGGACATCTACGGCTATGAAAGTGTAAACTAATTATTATTATTATTTATAACAGCGCATATATAACTTCCAGATTACGCGTTTTACAATACTGCATAAAACACAATGTACATAATTGCGGTCAAACAAAAGTAAAATGTATTAAACAGAAAAACTAATAATATAGACGGTTTGCATAACTAAAAAACAGTTTTGCATCTGAATTTAAAACTTAAATGCGATAGAATGATAAAAGCATGTAGAAGTTAAAAATATGGAACATTAAACATTGAAGTACTGTAAAATAATATGTAAAGCAAAAGGATATATGTCAGTTAAAATTGCATCACTCTATAATATATAATAACAGTCAAAAATATCAGAGATAAAATCTAAACGTTTCATAAAAGTTCGTTCGATCGAAACGTCGTTCACCCTACGTTTTAGTGCGAATATCATTTGGTTCACATATTCATACTATTCATCTGAGTACAAATAAAATGCAACTGTTAGCTGTTGCTAAATTAAACTCACTCCAGGGCAAGCTGTAAATAATAACTGTAAGACCTTTTGGATCCACAACCATCTCCTTGACGCACCTGAATTCGTTGCCACTGCGTCTATAATGTTATAAAAAAGTATTATATATAAACGAAATGACAACTTTTACACAAACAGATGTCAGAAAGCCACTATTTTTTGCTAATTTTGACATAATAACATACTGTAAAGATTCACAGAGTTGCCCAGCGCGTGCAAAGGAGTAGAAAGAAATGCCCTATCGATATGGGTTGTCTGGTCATTATTCGAAAAGCTGTCCGACCGCAGATAAGATTCGGTAGCGTGTTTGGAGAGTTCCACGCTCCCTGCACAATGCAATGAAGACCCCTTTGTAAATGTCTATAAGAATAAGGTCGTTGTAGCTGCTACACAAGGTAAAATTATTCGCCCTTACCAATACTTCATTTCATTTTCTCAGTGACTTTCAAAACTCTGTCTCTTTGGCCCATATTGCTCGAGTAGTTCTATTTGTAAACTTGTTCTTGTCCTGACTAAAGCTTAAATAATGCTCGCTGAGTTGCCAAGCGCGCCGCGCGTGGTGTATAGGGATGTCCAAGTGTTGGGAATTGTCAGGTCATCATACGGAAAGCTGACCGACCGCAGACGACATTCGGTAACGTGTGTGGAGAGTGCCACTCTCCTTGGACAATGGAGACCCCATTTGTAAATGTCGATAAGAGTAGGGTCGTTGTAGCTGCATTACAAAGTTACATTATTCGACTTTACTAATACTATTTGTTTCATTACATTCAAAAATGTTTCCCTTTGGTTCCTTTTTGGTTGGTGATTTGATGGTCGGAAATATTCGTTTAGTGGCTCAGCTTTCGCGTCGAGAGTTTCCGATCATCAAATCATCAATTGATGCTGGCAAATCTTCAAATACAATACAGATATCTCCTTAACATATTAATTAGTTTATGTATTTATATTTGTATTGCAGTACTAAAGTTAATTTCTTTGTTCAATTGTCGTTAATAAAATTGACTTACCTGATATAACTATACGTGTAATATTTGAGAAATTTAATAAAATTTAAATTTCGAAACTTTTGTATATACTGGCCAACCCGTCACATTTACTCATTGAAAGTTGGAGCAATCAGTCCAATCCGACAGAGATGGCCAGGAACAATCTGAAGGACTTGGAAAAGTTGATATGATCTGACTAATAAGTAACTGATTAGTAAATGCCTCATATTGTGACATTAGCTGTGCAGAAACTATTTCTTTCTTCTATGGCTAGAGACAGCAATACCAAAAAGATAATTAGGCACCGGAAAAGATTCTCACAATATTAATAGAGAATAAAAAAGAGGTGTCTTTCAGATTTTGCAAAATTGGTAACAAGATATTTATAAAGCTGAATTTGAAAAAAGTTATTCACAAATTTGATGGTTCATAATTGACAATATGCCAAGAATCAACCAATAACCGCAGCTAGCGGAATGTAGTGGAGTGAACATTTGGCACAATTGGATTGGATTCGTTTAGACACATTTAACCTGTATGCCGGACATAAAAATGACGCACAGTTGTATTACGTTTCGATTTCACATTATATAGTATAATAACATAACACAAACAACAAAAACATGCAAACGTCACAATTAAGTTTATCACTCAATGACAGACTTACCGTAGAACTAAAAACGGCCCAGCTTTGATGACTACTTGGACAGCTTCTCCATTTACAATAAATTTGGATGGATGTTTGCAGGAAAAGTGAATGTCGACTCCCTTTAGTTCTCCAATAACTCCAATATATTGTTTTATGTCTTGTCTTGAGCATGGATAATAACCTATACTGTGAACTGAAAACATTTTTTTCTCTTTTATATGTATTTTATTTTAAGACAGTATGAACCGTAATTCTATTCGTTTTCAAAATTAAATAATAAAACGAAACAAATCTCATGCATTTAAGATGAGTACATATGTGTTTAAATGTCTTACCTGATAACATACAGCAAACAGAAATAAGCAAGAAGTATATCAAAGTCATTTTGGAATACGGACAACTGAAGTACTTGACCACTTAATTATTCACACAGATTATATGCCAAATATATGTCTGTAGATGTATATATATATATATATCGCCACAACAGCTGGTTTGTCGTGGGCATGTTAGTTCGACATTACTTAACGTCGCGGATATTGATAATAAGAAGCAATGTAAATCGATATTAAAATTTATGGAAATATAAATCTTTGCAGTAAAACTGAATACATAGTTTTGGTCTTGCCAGATATAGATAACTTGTTCTATCCTGCAATCACCGTTTATACAAACAATATTGACAACAACATGACGTCACAATCAAATGTTGATGGTAACCTTAGGCCTTTGGGATTTTAATACAATTATATTGCTAAAAAAGTTTGAAAGCATTTTCTAAATTCCTGGATAAATCAGGTCTTGTAAAAGCTTTATGTCCACAGCCATAGTAAAAACTGATTTATGTATGAGCAACACCCGACGACGAGGGAGTGTTTTGAAGGTCTGTTCCAATTTCAAAACTGTACTCCCACTGGACAGCGAATGCCTAAACGTATTAATTTATGAAAAACGACATTTTAACTGCATTATACGGAGAATGCTGTTTTTAACATTAAATGTTCTAAACTATTGAAAAAACAAATACAATTAAAAAGCATAACAGTTAAAATATATTAAAACGTAAAACACATCCAATGTTAACATCAATCAGAGAAGATTTATGCATCTATTACTTTTAAGATCCGGAGAACAAATTAAATTACTGTATTTATCAAAATTATTCCTGTGGGTTCCTCTATACAAAACCGAATATTTTGTAATTTTTTAAAAGTGCATATCAAGTAAAAAGATAAAACGTAGTTTTTGAATAGGATTTTTTTTCCAGAACAAATTTACATAAACAAGAAAAAGCGAGTTATTGATTTGTGTTTACTTCAGTATATTAGTTATTTTTGTAACTAAAACGTTGCAGAATGTATTGGGAAAACTTTTTGTGTACATTTGTGCAAATATTCAAGCAATGTGGAGTTAATCTTTCTTATAATAAACAGGTAAAGACATGATTTTTATCGTCTTAATCATTTTGTAAACACAATGTTTCAAGGTAAATTTGGTCTTGACTTATTCTACTGTATTTATGAAAGTAATTGTTAGGCTTACCAAATCTGACAATCTAATTGACAGACACACTTTAAAGGTGAAGATCTCTAATTGTGAACAAAAGGGGCGTTGAAAAAACATTGCACACGCCAAGAGTTTGCAATACGTTTGTACAAATATATAAACGACATTGAAGAGACGGCATTAACACGCATGGTTTGGACCACATGTTGTATAATTTTGTCACGAAATTTTCGATTGTGTTTTACGAAATTTTTTTTAAGATATTTTTTTCTTTTAAGAAAAGGAAAAAATGCTTCTTTGTCAAACGTTGTCTAATCATAATATTAATGTAGGTGTGGCTTTTAAATAACGATGTCCCAGAAGAACAATCCCTCAATCTCAAATTTAATAGAGAGAAAGTATCGTATGATCAATTGATGATTAAAACATCATTTACTGGATATCAAGATAAATTACAAATGAAGGTAATAACAAAATACCGAAAAGTCATGAAAACTGTCAAAAAAGACAACCCACAAATCAAAGAACAAGTTAACAAATACTCAATTCATGAAATATTACATATGTTATCCATTAGGATCGTATGTCATTAAAAGATTTACTCCACCAAAAAGGTTATTTAGTTAAAATTGCACAATGCACTATATTAAGCAAGTAATGGGCAATAGAAGGTTGAACCTGTTCCAAAAATAACAAAAAAGAACGCCTATACACAAGATATTAATTAATCCTTTTTAGTTAATATCCATACAGAATAAAAGATTTATGCTGAACTAATCTATTGAAATGGTATTTTCTCTGCCCAAATCGTCTTTTTGGTTTATCGACATGTTCGACTGCGCTGTCTTATAAACCAGATAGATTGGGATCTTGCTGCATTGCAGTGGAGTCTATTGGACTAAAAGCAATCTTTTCGTATTATATTTCTAGAATCTCCTTTTTACAATAAACAATTATTTCCTCAACATATACAGTGATTTGAAACGGGGCGATTTTTGTTCATTTTGATAGAGCAATTTCCCATAGTCAATTTTGACCAAAATTAAAACTGAAGTAAAAACTAGTTGCGGTCGATTTTGTCTGTTCTAAACTCGAAGGGATTTGTCGTTAGTGGTTGAAAGGTCTCTTCATTTTTTTGAATGCCATTCTGCGTCATGGAAGCAGCCGATCGCTGAAAAACAAATAAGACCCCTTTACTAAAAAATGGCTGACTTGTAAAATACCTGTAGCAAAATTACAGTATTACTTGTGAAATGTTAATACAGAGACGTAAGAGTATAAAATATAGAAAGTTCAACCTGGATACATTGTTCTCGACTGAATTTTTTTAAAATAAAAGGTTACAATATAGAAAATGAAAATGAATAAGCAAACAAAATGCACTCCTTTGGGGTGTGACTTTTAGTATAGATAGGGAAGAAAAGAGTTAACACCAACAACCTTAGACGTGAAAAAAAACAAAAATAACCAGAAATCATCAATTTTAATAAGTGTAAGCATTAAAGCATGTAACCAGCAATTTTGTGAAAACGTACGAATACAACAATGGATACAGTTCAATTTTTATCTTTTGCTCTTTTTTGTTATACATTTGCTAAAATATAGTTTTCATATCTTACGATATAAAATACACGTTTTTTTCTACACTGATGCAGTTAAATCTTAAAATATTTTTATATAAAATGTTAAACTGCTGGGTTCCAAATAAACTTTCATTGATTGAATCTTTGTGTACGTACTTCTCAATGCAAGATTTAGTTGTGAATGAATTTCACGCAAGTTTAATTATTTAAGAAATAATTCATGACTGCCCCAATTTTAAGGATTATTTAAATATGGGTAGGCATTATATTCATGAATACTTTGCCATGAGCGTTAGCAAATGGTAAAATATCATGAATATAATGCTTACCCATATTTAAATAATCCATAATATTGGGGCAGCTATGAATTATTTCGATTCTGATATGAAAATACAGAAATTTTACATTTCGCGACTATCGAGGTAAAGGTTTATTTTGGCTGTTCCAATTTCCGAGAACCTCCCTTGTTTCGAAATTATTATATTTCTCGTGTAAAACTTAGTAGAAAAAACGAAGAAATATAAATTTAAAAAACAAACATATTTATTAAAATTTAAAATAAAATTTAACAATCAAAACAAAGAACGACAAAATTAAATGTTTCATTACATCAGTCGCCGTGTGGCGTGTCTGGGACTGTTCATGTAAAGCTGTGTTTGCGTGAGAAATGAAAACGCTTACCGCATTTGGTCGATCTTGTGCTCCTGTTTTAGATCCACATTGGTGCAAATTTAAATCGACAGTTATTTTCCACAATTAATCAACATTTTGAAATTAGGTTGCGTTTTCATTTTGATACGAAACGGTAAATTCGTTTGTGGTAGGGGCAGGAAAAGTCTCGCGGTTTGCATAGAACGTCATTGTAAACAACGCAACGTCCTTTCAAAACACAACGTAGCTAAAGTCAAGGAAGACTTGTTACATGTAAACAATAAAGGCATAGAATAGAAAATGGACTTGTTATCGTGAAAACATGTTATCTATTGGATTTCCTTACAAAGGTACAAAATATAATAATTTTTAAAGCAAAAACATCAACACACGGGGGTTTTTGAAATGGCTGGAACAGCCATATTTTGTTGAAAATTTAAATAGAGGTGTGTTTCCAAAGCGTTTGAAGGACGTCATATTAGAATAGGTTCTTATTTCATAACAGCCAATATATCCATGTGTGAATCATGGTGAATAACCATACAATTCCAAAACACCTGTGTTTATATGACAGCAAATAACGGTACCTTATTTATGTTTACTCATAGTCTTTAAAAATATTATTGATCCTAATGTCATAGTTTTTTTCATTCTCTAGTTTTTGTCTATCACAGCCAATTTCAGTTGACTAAATAGGAAGATATTCATTTATAAGACAGATTTATTTTGAGAGAAGCGGCCGATACTTGTTACGGATATGCTACCGTTGAGTACTAAACATGAATACTTAAATGTAGTATTTTAAAATTGGTAATGTGTTGGTCTAGATTTACCGCTTGCTTTTTGTTAATATTTGATCTCAAACTTAAATCATTATAATTATCAACTTAGGATTAAACGTATTATTAATAACATATGGCTAGTAGTTAAACATTAAAGTATCTTATAGTTTTGTTTTCTTTGAGAAGTGTATTAAGTACAGTTCTTGAGATTAAAAGCTTTTAAAGATCTGACAGTTAAAAGTAATTCATTACTAATAAAATTTACACAAATAAGTTATTAATAGGTAAGATCATTCCAATCGTTCAAAATATGTCTGGTAAATTCCAGTCCCTCAATTGCCGTATATGGAACGATCTAATGAATTAACCGACTGATGGCTGTAACCTGTCTATTCAACTTACAGTCAGTAAAATTTACAGACTGATCTTTAGATTTCGAAATTTAAAAATTGTGTTTCACTCGCAAATTTTATAAGTTCAGTAATGTTAGCAGTTATATCTTTTATCATACTCATTTCCTTTTTTCATTTATGTATTTATGTAGACAGTTAGTTATTTACGAAAATGAACACTTTAGTAATGAAACTGAGATTTCTTTTTAAGATTTCGTGTCAGTGACTCATGGTCATAAATTATAAAGCTGTTGTGCACAACTTGCAACTAATTTGATTACTGAATACTATGTAAAAAACTTTTCTTGTGAATCAATTTTTAACAATTTATCTATTGCTTGTTACTAAAAAACGTAATTCTAACACTGACAAAAACAGACCAGACTGTATATCTAGATGGTTAAAAGGGGATAATAAAAGATTATAATTTAAAGTAAGAGCTATACTGAAAAAAAAGAAATCCCATAAATAGTTTTTATTAATAAAATAATGACACAAAATACGGTTATTAAAATGTGTTAAATTGATCAACAACTCTCACAACTTGTCAACAACACATAGTGTATGTACATCATTCATTTTTCGATTTTATATAATATTCAAATATATATTATGAAATATAATACTATCATTAGCTCTTTCAAATAATGTTTGTTTGTTTGAATAATGTTTTACGACACTTTCAGCAATTTTTCAGCTACATGTAGCTTCCAGTTTTTATTGGGGGAGGAAGCCGGAGTACCCGGAAAGAACCCGACCTTCCTTCGGTAGGAAAACTGGCGATCCTCGTCAATTAAGATAACACCCTGTCCGCAGTAAGACTCGAACCCGCAACCTCTGTGTTAACAGACCACGTGATCAATAGAAGACGAACTATCTTAACCACTCGGCCACAGAGGCCCCCTTCAAAGAATGTGAAACGTGTACAAAATATAAACGAAATTACCAGTATTCTTCTAGAAAAATCAACTTTTAAAGTCATATTACTGACAACTTAAAAAAATGTCATTTGTTCTTGATATATGTAGAGTGTTTTAGTGTCTAAAACAAAGAAAACTAAAATGTAGTAGTTGTAGTCAAAACTAATGACAATACTGATGTAATCTGGTAAAGAAAACTACAGCTCAAATATTTTGAAACTACATTGTTTTGAACGTAACACCGAAATTTTAATACAGAACTTTCTTTGATAGTTTTAAAATATATGTTGTAAGACAAATACGAGATGGTTGGAATTAAAAAGCATCGATCTGGTAAATATGGATTATTTAGAAGATCTTTCTCATTTAAATCCGTTAGATGTTCAATAGTCTCAATTCATAATACCTTTTGTATGCCTAACATAACACCTCATTATTACATATCCATCAATGCCTTCCCATCACAAACCCACTTCTAAAAAAGATATTAAGAGTCATTTCGTCATATTATTATAGCAGTATCTCTAAGCAAAAGCGGTATCATGCAGAAATGTGAAAACAAAATCGTCTTTATTTTCAATGTTATTCAGTTTAATAAATAGACACAAATGCACATACATCTATAACGATTACCAAAATTCTCTCTTTTTTCTTATACATTTACTTTAAAATGCATTGTCTTTCTATACAATTGTTGTATTCTCATTGTATTATATAGATATCAGTACTATTTATTCATTCAGTATGTATGTAACGTTCAGTGGAATATGAAATCAACCATAAGTCGCGGTATTTTCTTCAGTGCTCTTGTAAATTTCAAAAAGTAATTTCTTAAAAGCATTGTGCATCTTTTATGTAGTAAACACTAAAGTCATTCTATCTTTGTTATTTTTGTAATTGTTTTGGTACAAAAATAAAAAATACAAACGAACTTATTGAATCCTTATTGAAAAAACTGTGAAAAGTGTATTAAGTAATTTCTAACAAAAATATGTTTTATGTAGCAAACACTGAAGTCATTATATCATCTTTAGGAAACGTGTTGTCGCTGTAATATTACTGCTTGTTTTTTGTATAGTTGTTTTGGTACAGAAATTAAAACATGAAGTAAAAAACAAACAAACAAACTTATTGAAGAATCCTTATTTATAAATCACAGAAAAGTTGAAGTAAGTAACTTCTAATAAAAATATGTATTATTTTCTATATGTAACAAACGCAGGCGTTTA
Organism: Limnoperna fortunei; assembly: GCA_944474755.1. Taxonomy (NCBI): domain Eukaryota; kingdom Metazoa; phylum Mollusca; class Bivalvia; order Mytilida; family Modiolidae; genus Limnoperna; species Limnoperna fortunei. The sequence goes on from OX104121.1 coordinate 28,056,030, forward strand.
TAATACAATTTAATCAAAGAAAATGCTGAATTTTAACATTAAAGTATAAGACCCAGTTACAGTTACCACTTAATTTTATTTTTCGACCAAGAAATACAGCTTTATTAAATCAATGTTTTGCTAATTAATGATACAAATTAAATATATGGTTTTACTTTGAGTCAACGTTAACAGTTTTGAACAAACAAAATAGTTACTTAAATCGAATTTCCGATGTTTACCGAATATTACCGAGGTCTGCTCCATTTAAAAACAATGGACATCCGGGACACCAAATATGATCACGTGGTCAATTGTGGTCCAGATAGCTTAATGTGAATAATTAATTCATACTATGCTATGCTGTGTCAAAGTAAGCAGAATTTGCGGGTGCAAATTCCTGTACATATAATTATGTACTTTCTTCAAGTTATTTTATAAATCGAATTCATATCCAGAAATAATGACACATGATGTCGATCATATATTTTCTTACTTTACGCATATTTTGTTTTATCACTTACGCACCACAAACGAGTTTGGTATATATTGCCGAAAAAGGTAATTACATGAAATTTACATCGACAAAATCTTATATAGTTGCGAAATTCTGTCGGATTTGACCAAACATATTACAGTGTAATAAAATTAATCAGACTCGTTCAGTACCTTTGTTTATAATTGAGGTAGTTCAGAGAATCCTCTGTCATTTTGGCGTTTATCGAGACTTTTTCAATGTTAATCCCCTTTTCGTAATCTCAGCAGTTGACGGTCTTATATTAACTACATTGTTGCAGACTTTACCCTAACCATTTGACTAAAAGGTCTAGCCGTTCCGAGTCGTAAACTTACAACTTTAAAACTGGCTTTCCAATTGTACATTTCTGAGCTCATCCGAGTGGTTGTAAGATCGTTAGATTGATTGGGTAATTTATATTTGCTTTACGTCCATCAAGTATACTTCAGATATATTCATATTAACAAACAAAAAATCAATTCGAGAAAGATGGCAAAAACATTTTGAATACCATTTGGAAAAGTAAGGGGTATGGGTTTGTTGCGGAAAGTTTGGCCTTTTGTACCGAACATTACCGAAGTCTGCTCCATTTAAAAACAATCGACATCCGGGCGAAAAATATGATCACTTGGTCAATTGTGGTCCAGATAGCTTTATGTGAACAATTAATTCATACTATGATATGCTGTGTGAAAATAAGCATTACAACAAGCCTACTCTTAACGACATCTACAAAGGGGGTCTTCATGTTGCATGGACCGTGGCACTCTCCAAACATGTTATTTCTGTGGACCGCGGTACAATTTTTCGTATTATGGCATGTCAACACCCCAAGAAAAGAGCATCTTCTTTTCGTAGCTTGGGGACGCGCTTGGCAGCTCTGAGGGTCCATCATTTTGAACCTTCACAGTATGGTCCCAGCAGATCGGTATCAGTTTATGTTTACATGGGCGTTTTGGCCAAAGGTAAGACTAGACGGACGAGCGAAGGGGTCGAATTCAAGCGTTATACGATTCATTTAGAATATACCGGACAGGTCTTGACTCATATTACGAATTCCTAATCTGTTTCCGAGTGCTCCGTGGTGTGAATGGAATAAATTTGTCAATATTTGAGTATTTAGTTCTTGTCTTCAATGTCGACGAACGGTATAACTTTGGGGTATAGTAAGATGTCCTCCATTCTTGGAGATTAGTTGAGAAACAACACATCGTAGTTTCTAGCTTTCTTACGTTGTTTAGTCACACAATGTGTTTACTGGTCACAAGATCAAGCTTGTTTGCTCTCATGTAATACCCAAGACTGGGGAGTACAACAATTAAAATTATTGAAAGGAAAATATAATAGCGAGCACAGCTCGCAGCGGGGCTGCCCGCGAAGAGCGGTGAGCTCTACGGCAATTACGTGTCACGTGATCAAAATGAAATCACGTGATCAAAATCTGCTTAATGCTGATATTGATTTTTTTTCGTCCGGAAGTTGATATCGTCAAAAAACTGGAACAATGTGAATGAAGAAGGGCAAACATTAATTTTAAAGAAAGACTTAAAAATAAAGTTGACATCGATAAAAAGTAAATGTTATATTTAAAGATAACAACAAAAATTTCATACTATTTTTTGGAATCTCTAAATCGATCTTTAAAAACTGACAATCAAAGGCATTTCATGTGACGTCACCATTACAAAAGAAAGATGTCACGTGACCACTGGAATTTAGAGGCACTGTCATAGGGTAGCGACAAGTATTAAATGTGGTGTTAACATTATAAATTAAAAATTTAGAATTGGATGGAAATTAAAATAATATTACGTTTCAAACAAAAATTTAGTTGCAAGCTGTTTGCCTTCTTGATTTCTTTTTAAAAATAAAGTAGCGTGATAATACTACCCCCTTACACTACACGAGGAATTTTCATATAACATTTCAACGCACTTTTGACATTTGTACAAAATAATTTTTCGAACAATTTTGTCATAATTAAAGTAAATTCTTCATTATTTACCAAATATATAGTATTTGTCTCTATATATGCATCGACTACGGCTCATGCGCGCTATAAAAAGTAAATTGACATTAATTTCTTCCTGCTAATTCAACAATTTTGGTAAGAATAAGATTATGAATTATTTAATTGTATAAAACAGCGACTAACACATACAATACTTATGTGCATAAAAATTAAGGAAAAACTAACTTTTCCCAATTTATTTCTTCAATATTTATTACATAATCGCCTGTTTATTACCTGTGGCACAAAAACGGAACAAGAATAACAAGCTGCGAGTTCGTACCTTTTTAAGTCCGAAGAAGGTTATTTGATGTTTTAAATTTATTTCTTTAAGTCCTTAGCCGTTATTTAAAGTATGCTACAATGACTTAATAATTATAATATGGACTGCAAAATCAGAAAAATACAACACACATCAAACAAGACTGTGAAGAGCTACTGGACCCCTAATTAACTTATACTAATTTGTCTCAACATTTTCGCGATAGTTAGCCAAATAAGAAAATATTTTTTAGCCATACAATTTTTTTAAAAATACACTATAACATGTATTTACTTTGTTCAACTCTAAATATACATAATCATCATCAGTTACACCACAACTGCGGAACCGTACTGTATTCGTACCAATTTCTTTTATGTAGTGGACCAAATTATAACAAGCTACGTTCCGCACCTACAACATCACATTACACAGCGACAGATCCCGTTTTCAATTTGTAAATTTAAATTTAATAAAATGCAATATAGCTGACCAAACTGTATATGCGTTATTTAATACGAACAATACAACAAACTGTAAAGTAGATCAACATGAAAAAAAGTAAACTTACTGTAGTATAATATTCCCTAATGACACAATATGGCAACATAAAACCATGAAACATCGAACTGTAACTGGAACTGATCCAAGAAAACAAAAGAATCCTCACAAAATGTTATTGCTCCATAGAACACTTTCTTATCACATGTTTTTTTTAATCACATTATGAACTTCTTCACTGACAAAAATCTAAAACATCTGAGTATGAGTGGCACATTATTCCACCAACATAAAACATAAGTAACGGAACGGATCCATAAAATCAAACTAATCCTTACCAATATGTTATTTCCGCGTAGAACACATTCTAATCACATAATTATTTATCGAATTATGCAGCTGTTAACTGACAAATTTCTAAAATATCGGAATAGAACACATTTTGAATATTTTCCGCCAATGCAAACTGTGTCAACCTGACTATTTTAGGTCAAGGCACTTAATTTTCATTGGTTGTTTGAAAAGGGGTTCCAAGTAGGGGTTATGGGAAGGATAGTAACACTGACCAAAGCGGGATAACTCTTAACAAAAGTTAATGAAATATTCTGTCTTCTGAAATGGGAGGGGATCGGAAAGTATGTCCGAAAATGGAAGAGTGAAATCTGTATAAATGGCGCTATGCTTAATGTTCATTACAAAATATGACTTAATAAATAGATTAATAAATTGTTGCCATCTGTTTGACTTAGTTACTTATTGTTGACGCTATAACTACATGTAGTGAAATAGTGTACTATACTAAATGTTACACCCCGCTGCGCTAGGTGTTTTGCTTGCATTTTTTTATTATTCCATATTGTACCTTTGTAGTGTTATCCAATTTAAAACATTTCTACACAAAAACACGTCCATATTTTATATTATGCCTTTGTTGTTGACATGTTCCAAATCGTCCTTGGCATTTGCTACGGGAATTTTAATAGGAAGTCAGCCATTTTGAATTTCTACAGGGACCTCGCGTGGTTTTAAAAAAAGATCGTCTGCTTTCGTAACGTTCAGTGGTATTCAGACAAACCGCAAGGATTTTCCCGCCTTAACTGCAGACGATATTACCGAAGGATTTCGAACAGACGACAATGGACTCTTTCAAACATACACTTCCGTTGTAATTTAGGTCAAACTTTACTATAGAAAATTGCTCTATCACATTGAAAAATACGCCACATTTCAAAACGCTAAATAACTGTGGAAAATAAAGTGATGAATTCAATTTACACAGTTATTATTCTACAAAATGAGCTTAAGCTGGACCGTACGCGGTAAGTAGTTTTCATTTGTCACGCTAAAACAATAACCAAAATACATCAACATTTAGTATAAGGTCCTCACAAAATTAAGGAACAAAGTAAAACAAGGAATTATGTGTAAAAGTTAGAAAAACATATTTGTCTGTGCTCGCATTTTGGCAATGCCTACTCCATATTACAAATGTTAGGCTAAATCTGAGAAGATCGATACAATCAACAGTAAACAGTAAGCAGATCACATTACTATAAATTCAACGTGAGTCAAGTTGGGTTCAAAGTTCAATATTCAAATAAATACTTAAGACTTTTACATATAGAAAGTTTACGATAGACTGTAAACTAAATACCAAAGATCGGGGGTACTCCGCTTCCTCCAAATAAAAACTGAACGTCATGATATAGTGAAAACGGATAACAGTAGCGTTAAGTCTTATTGAAAAAAACAAACAAACGTGTAAATTGATTCAAAGCACTTATGTACTAAAAATGGGAATTTTACTTCATAAATTATTTTAACAATTTATAATATAAATAATTGATACAGAAGTGTAAAAATTGGCACATTTCTTGTTCATGAGTTCTTTTACCATGGAATTTAACATTGTGTCGCATATTGTCAATAAGTCACTCCAAAAATGTCAGTATCTGTTGTGCCCACCATTTGCTTCTAATACAGCCCTTACTCTTCCTGGCATTGATTCAATTAAACGTTGAGTACACACACGCGATATCCTTTGCCACTCATACGTAGGTGCCTGCTCTAATTGTTGCAGATTTTGCGGCGGTGGTTGTCCTGGGCGAACGCGCCGATCCAGTTCATCCCACAGATGTTCATTTGGGATACGATCCGGAGATTGTGATGGCCAACGGATCACATTGACATTCTGTTGCTCTAAAACCAAATCTACCGTTACACGTGCAGCATATGGTAGGATATTGTCGTGTTGAACAATTTCTCTTTGAATGTCAATTACGGGCAATAAATGCGGTCGTATAATTTTGTCTCTATACCTAACAGCTTTAAGATTGCCTTGGATATGTATCAGCTGTGTGTTCCTGGTGTTAGAGATAGCGACCCACATCATAACACTGCCTCCGCCAAAATTGTCTCTTTCAACAACACAGTTTTGCGCAAAACGTTCATTTCGGCGCCTGTACACTCGTATGCGACCATCTCGATTTTCAAGCTGAAAACGTGACTCATCGCTGAACCACACTTTTCTCCACACAAGACGGCAGTACACCATCTAACCCTTGTTCTGCGGTGTTGGCGTCTCAGTGTTGCTCCGACGTAAGGTCTTTTTGCCCGCAATCCATGAAAGCATAATCGATTGCGTACTGTCTTTGGTGAGATACGGCGCAAACCAGGGACCTTTATCACTCTTTCTGTTACAGCAATATTCCTGTTCCATAGATGGAATAACCTAATGTTACTATTCTGCGCCGAGTTGTCACACGTAGTCGGTCTGTAGTAGTACCAAGCTGCTGGAAGCGTCTCCAAAGACGCGAAATTGTGCTATGATAAACATTCTACGTTTTGGCAACAACATTCTGTGATTATCGGCCTCGATTCGACCGATAGCGATATTCCGGGTAGCAGCATCTAATCTTGGCAAAGCGTCACCTCATCGGATTTTTGTTTACTACTGCAGTCAAGAAAAGAAATAGCGGGTTGTTATACTGATTGTCTGAGTGAAAAAAATACCCATGATTTGCACGTGAAAGTCGACCCTGTTTTAGCAATTCGTAGTTCATAGTGTGTTCCAGATTTCGACCACAGTCGTTCACGAATGGATGAACTTAAATGCTTTCACTTGGAAACCTTTCATTAAGGTGTAATTATGATGTTGTGTATATATATTTGAATATTTATAGGTTACTAAAAAAAATTATTTGAAAAAATCATTTTCCGTTGTTTCGTTTCTTTTTTTTTTTTTTGAGTGAGTATATAAATAAAGCCTCGTTAAGAATAAAATGCCAACATGTTAAAAAAATATATAAATATTCTACAGCACGTCCTTTGTCAATGTTAATCTTTCAGTTAAATGGTCCAATTGATTGCAATAAAAAAGTGTTTTCTTGTGTTTTGGGAGCTCAGTCTGAAAACAAAATATGATGCGTTATCACCAGGTAAATTCCAAATAGTCTGGGTCCCTAAAATTACTGTCACAAAATAACAGAATGAAATGTATATTTTTCCCCATTTGGATTGAAAAAAACGCTACGAACATTTATATAATAAATGCAAAATGTTCAAAATTAATAGAGCGTCGTTCCAAATGTCGGTCGAAATTTGACCAATATTGTCAAACTGGTATTTGATTGATTGATTGTCGTCTTGCGAGCTAGTTTTCAGCTGTATTTAGGACAAGAACATGTTTTAAAACAAAAATTAAGAAGTAAAAAGTACAGTAAAGGTCAGCTCAATCGGTTGAGCACTAGGCCCAATTTTACTGCCGTTATAATCCGAAGTTAATTTTGTGATTTGTCGGATTAACGGCAGAATTTAGTCCTATTGCTCGTAATGTAGCAAATAAAAAATTCTAACTTCGGTCCATTTATATAAAATTCGAACATAATATTTATCTTCTTTACGTTATTAAAGCTTCAGACATTTCGAAAATAACGGGAAACGATCTTTACTGAAGAAGTTCCCTTTTTCTTCTTTGAAGATGCTCGTGGAAAATGCTATGTTGATCATGCTATGTGACCTCGTATAATCATTCTAATTTGCATACTGTAACAACCATTCTGTAGTAAGAATCCAGTAATTTACATATACTTTCCAAAAGATTCAACATACCATTCAATTTCGTGTTTCTCGATGTTTTCGCGTAGAAAACGTAATTAAACAGAGACACGAATTTTAATTAATACACAACGCACAGCGGGTTATTAAAACCTTCAATAACTACCATCACGAATCAATAACGATCGATCATAAACATGAAACCGATAAACAAATGGTGACACTGATGAAAGATATCAAGATTGACCACGGCGGATTATATATGCAACTTATTTTTGACATCAAAGTGCCGGGAGCGATTCACTCCCGCTCTGCTACATTACGACTAATGGGACTAAATTCGTACCATCGCCAAAAAAAATACGCGATCGAGGGTACGATTATGCGTTCTACTTGAGCACTGGAAACCCTCGTAATTTGGTCCTAGAACTGGTATAATCTTAACTCTTGGGAAGATAAGTTCGAGCTATTGGTAAGGTGATAAATTTGCTGTTACACTGAGTATTTAAAATAATTTTACAATAAATTTTTCATTTCAGTTTAGCTACAATAATATTAACATTCTTAATTTAAAGCAATAAATAAAAGTTGATCTGAAATATCCTATGGGAGACCACCTTAAAATATTTATATCAGATGACCACCGTATTTTAAATATGGCCGCTATTTCTCTAAATAGAATATAGGGGTATAACGCAGTCTACATTTGACTATATCTTTTTTTATTTTTCGGCTTACATAGTTAAAATATAATGAAGCTTCTTTGTATAGAAACGTTAATCATGTACCGGGTGTTTCTAAAAATGGCGAATTAGCCGATACGCAAGTTAGGCATAATACAACAAAAAGTACATACAATTATCTTTTAAGACCATAATAAAAATATTTAGATTCTCATCCCCGCCCGCCTGCATTGTATCCGATTTTCGATTTTCATGTAACTTCCGGTTTTATCGATTTTTTTTTATCATGTTTATACGGGGTGGGGGAGATTTTGCCGTAAATTTTCTTTAAAATGGCCAAAAACCATAAAATAACAAATAAAATGCAACACCCTGAACATTTGTAGAAAATTTGGATCAGAATCAAGCAATCTTTTTATTATGGCACTAGGTTTTCTAGTGCAAATACCAACGAATTGCTCAGGGGGTTGTTGGGGGCAGTCGTTGCTTAATCTATCCTTTATATTTACATTTTTTATTATTTTTTTCTACTTTTTACCATGTGTCTTTTTCTCAATCCGGATTTTTCACTGCCTTATGGTTTTCGTTTCTTGTTAATCGGTCGTTTTGTAACCGTGTAATGAATTGACCCTTACATGTATGGGTGCGCCAATAACTACATGTATACATCCATTTGCAATAAACCATTCAAAATCGGCGAGTGCAAAAGATTAATTTTTTTTCAACCTCGAGAGTTATCCCGCTTTATACTTTAAATATGAACAAACGGTTAAAAACATAGCTTCTTTTTTCCTCTACATTTTATTTAGTATACTCATACATATTTACAAACTGATCACGTAACGATGACTTTTTATTATCCAAAATGATCATAATATATTGCTTATTCTAATATGACGTGCTTTAAAGGCTTTTAAACCACCACTGTGGTAAAAAAAACAATTTAACTATGAGTAACACGCGCTGAATAGGGCGTGTTTAAAATGGCTGTTCCAATTACAAAACTGTATATCCAACCGGAAAGCTATTGCGTATGACGTATAAATCTTATGAATACCGACACGCGCTATCACGCGCTATCATTATCCGTTGCAATATATTTTGTGTTACATTGACGGAACAGCGTGTTTATGGCGGAAAGGATGTTTTCTATAGGTATGAAAATATTATAAATGTACCGTAATTTTCTTATTGGGATAGAAATAATTCACGGAGGCTCTAATTTATCATTGTTTTACAATGGGATGACCATTGATGTCGTTATTTTATCCCTCGCTGTCGCTCGACCTCCAAACTGTGTCAACTAAGATCCATTTACATACGGAGGATTTTTCGTTAATAGTTACAAGTAATGAGAACTTCGCTTCATATTATATTAATATTTCAACATACACCTTGTCAACGTCTTGATCTTTTTTGATACTGTTAGATTACTAAATTTTAATTGATTTAGTATTACTTAAATGTCTGAATAAATGCAGGTAAATTCAACATTACATATTGTGAGGGACTACCCCGCCCCTCCCCCTCCCCCCAACTAAGGCTGCTCGAGCCATTTTGACCAAACGTTATATTCATTCCACTTTTCTTGCACATGCATGTTTGTTTTTACGAAAGGAGAAAATGGTTATTTTTCTGATATTAATTGCTAGATTAGACACAAGAGCAGACAATTAAGGTTAAAAGGTAAGGGGATGGGTGCTCAGGATCTGTATTTTTTAGTTGTTTATTCGTTAAGTTTATTATATATGTACTACTTTAAATTATAGAAATAAACTTTTGTATACAAACAATTATGTTGTTTTACCCTTGTAAAGCTTTAGGAGAGGAGCGAGGTTTTTTTTCAATCTAGAGGCTGCAGTGACCTCCTATGCCTATACACTTCTAGGGTCGCTGCAGTTCCCTCCTACTATATACATCTAAAGGAGGCTGCAGTTATATACAGTTCTGACCCGACTCCAATACCTATATACAGTTTAATCATTGCATGTTTATTAAACATATTGATTATTTTAACACAATTTTAAACCCATAGAATTTGTTTTTAAAATCCAACAGACACGTCTCATTACTCTCAGGTAAGCATACTATTATATTTATGATGATAGATTTTTCCACCTGACTGGGCAGTTCAACGCACATAAATTCCAGTATTCTGTAACGACGGTTTGTAAACATCCGGTTTCATGGTGTCAGTGTTGTCGGGTAGATGTATGTGTCAATACTTGATTATTGAAATGTACAACTAAAGGTGAGTATTGTTTGTTTATTTTATTGTGAATTGACACCGTCCCTTTATATATATATATATATACATTTTTATCAATGTCTATTAAAACACATATTACTATTTAGCTTTCATTTAATATACCTGTAGAATTAGTATTATGATTATTACAAAAAAATCACGAATAAAAATAAAAACAATTAATATACGATGTGTTAAAAATCAAAAACTAGATTCAATCGTTGATTTTCAACGCACTAGAAATACCAGTATTTAAGATCCAGGTAAACAACTAACACCTGTTAAACCTGTATAATACTTAATGTTAATAAAACAAATACACTATTATATTATGTTAAAATGTCTTTGTGGATATGTTCACTATATACCCTGTTATCATTAGTTGTTGTTATGAGGATGGCATTACTCGATTATAGCAAATGTATGCATCAGTCCTGGGAGGCATAAATAATTATTTTTCTTAGTATTGTTTTATTCTCAATTTCATGTAATCAATTTCATTATTTTGTCCGTTATCGTGGTAACTGAGTAAATTCTCATGCTGAACAAAACATTTTTACTTTAAAAGGTTTTATTGCTGGGGTCGGAGAAATATGTTCAGAATTTAGTATTATGTTTGTCAATTCTCAATGTTAAAGTAAAAATATACAAACATAATATCTGATAAGCCTTCTAAAATATTACATATAAATATCAAAATATGTGACAAACAATCATGAAGAAATATGCCAACTTTAGTTATCTAAAAAAAAAATACTGACGAATTACGGTGAGCCTTCGCTAATTCCAATTAGGGAGTGAACTCGGGTGCGATCCTGGAAGGGTAAATTGTTCCTGCTCCATATTTGGCAGCAGTCGTATTATTTAATGGTTTTTTTTCAAAGTCTAGTAAAAAGAACCAAACACTGTAATAGATAAAATCACAGTAAGCAAATCTTGTCTTGAGGGATACTGGATTTTGAATTTCTAAAATAGTGTAGCCCCTTGTAGCAATGTTAAAGCAAGGGTCTGCACTGAGCGGAGACGTCGTGTTAAAGCAAGGGTCTGCACTGTGCGGAGACGTCGGACTGTAAATATTGAACTTCTGAATTTGTATACACAACCTGAGAACAATTATTTATTCATACAGTTATAAAATGATTCCCCCTTATTTTTCCCCATAAAAATCCTTCTCCTGGTTTTATACATAAATTTGACCTTGCAATAATCCTGCAATGATATGTCAAGGTGTACTGAAGTCAGGTTTACTAGCAGTTTCATTAGATATATGCACGTAGTTTTATTTCTTGTGTATCACTATTTGTGTTTCAAATATTCATTTTTCTGCTTTGGATTATATGAAAAATTAGTTCACCTTTAGAATCTCACTAGTGTTGTGTGCTAATATGTCTGATATTGTTCATTTGACAGAATTTGCATGTAAAATGTGCCTAATATCATGGCACTATCGGTAGGTGCACTAACTTGGTATTTCATAAATAAAGTATAATATTTTTTTAGACCAAAACAGGATGTAAAATTGTTTTCTTCATGCATACTCAGCCAAGATGGAAGACCGCGTGAAAGCTAAGATTGCCCTGATCTCTCGTATCCCAAGCGGAAATGACGTTTTCATTAGTTACGACAAAGAGGATAGAAACTACGTATTAAAAATCAGGGGTATGTTTATTCGTACTTAATTTTTGGCATAAATTGTAACTTTTTTGTCACTTGTAATTGTAATTATTTTTGTCACTTGTAAACAATAAACATAATATATCAATTGATTTTGTAAATAATTATCAGGCGTTATAATCCGATGCTTTTATTGTGCAACGATAACAGTTAGCGCTTTTGGTCTAATCAGGACTCATCAGTGTCGCTAAAACCGAAAAATGGTAAAGATCTAAATGATTAAGATGTTGCAGCAAAAATTCCGTTTTACCTATTACGGCTAAGGCCATCTTCAACTTAAAATTAGAAAACTCTTAGAATTAAATTTATCCTGCAATCAATTATTTTTTCATTTCAAAAATTTATTGATATAAATCAAAGGGTATTGGATAACAATTTCAAGATGAAATGTAGTTTAATAGCAGATAATAAATATTCTACAGGCAACAATACTAATAGTAGTCATGGTTCAGTTCAATCACATAACACTAATTTATACTTCATCTTTACTATATAATTATAGGGACAATATGTAATCATTACATTGACTGTATGTGTACAATAAAGGTGGCTAAATATTTTTTTTTGCTTTATTTGGCAGTGCCCCAAAAAGTCTCTTTGTACCCTCAACCTCGCTTCTAAAGATATTTAGCATTCTGCTCTAGTTTCCGACATGTTGGAAAATACGATATTTGTTTGTGCATAAGGCTATCACTAGAAAACGCGCCGAAAATATAATCAATAATCGGCTAGAAGTGCACATATTTCATGTTTTTCATCAGTGTACAATGCTTGCAGGATAAAAAACGTTCTTTGTATATTGACCAAAAATATAACAGAGCCTCGAATTTCTACCCGTTTCTAAGTCTCGTACCAATACATATATTTTCTGACAATGTACAATTATTGCATATTTATTTTCGAAAGTTGTAACTTTAGATCATGACTATATCATCTAAACAGTCAATGATATTCTTGTCTGCACCGAAGTGTGACTGTTGAGCTGGTCATACCCTCTGGTACTAATAGTCCACCAGCAGAAGCATCGATACCAAGGCCAAAGATTCGTCTAATAAATCTACAATAGTAGCCCCCAAATGCAAAGAAGAAAATAATCATGGTAACCAGGGTCCTCTAATTAGACACAACTCAGGATATAGTACCGACAAATTCTTTAATTGCAACATATCTGAATTCTGTTCCTTTACAGACAAACTTAAAGAAGCAGGAATAGCCGTATGGGTTGAAGCGTATGACCTTGGTGGTGGTGCTAACGTCTTAAGTAAGGTTGGACAAGCAGTCGTGGATGCTAAGGTAGACAGATTAAGAAGCCTTTCATTTTAGATTGGCATACATCTACAAAACTAAACTATCTCCTGTAATAGTGTTTTCATTAAATCAACATATTTTCGGTTATTTCAAGGTGGTCGTAGTTAAAATTATTTTATTTTTTAGTTTAAAGTTCAATTTATACTTATTCGGTCTTTATGGAAATCGGGTTTAATTTTCTGCTTCAGTAACTTTAAATCAGTAAGTGTTGGTAATAAAATATTTAATTTACTAGTTATAATTACAGTTACAATGGGGACATCGGTGACCGAGTAATTAATGTAGTCATCTTTTATTAATCACGTGTTTAACAACAAAGAGCTTGCAGTTTCGAATTTCACTGCGAATAGGGTGCACTCGACTTCATCCTAAATTGACAAGAATTGCCAGAAATCCTACCGTTGGTCGTGGTTTTCCGGGTACTCCGGCATCCTCCCCCAAAACAACTGAATGCCATTATATAGCTGAAAGATAGCGCCTTTTTAACAACTGATATGATTTACATTAATTGACATTAAACACGACACATTTATAATAAGTAAAATATTTTATTCTTTGTTATTGCTAAAATAGATTCTATTTTAGCTACAATACTGCTGTACAATTCTTCTTCCAGCTGTTAAAGTGGAGTTTTTTTAAAGCTTTTAGTAAAATAAATTATTGATGCATTCAATAAAATAGACTTTAGCTACCAATAGTAAGATTTTATTTAACCTACCATTAAAATAGGTTAAAATCATTTATACTATAAAACCCACACGCTTCCATGTTGTGGTCCTTATTTCCGTTGACTTGGCCCTTACAAAGTTATAAATTAAAAGATATATTTACTTAACGCCATCCACAAAGTTGTCGACATTAATGTACATTTTATTCTGAAATATTACAAGAGAAGATATGGTTGAACCATATCGGGGAAACTCAATTAAAGTAAATGGAGGATTAAAACAGGAACCCATTTTGTATTGTAATATGAGAGATTATTACAATACAAATACAAATACAAATATAAATAATTTTATTGACTCAAACTCATCTACAATAAATAGTGTAATGGAAAATAATATATAACATCACATGTAATGTAACGTAAATTACCGTTACATACATTAACATTACGTACATTATATGTTACGTACAATAAAGGCACTGCATTTTAAATTATTTTTCCTTTAGGTGCTAAATATAAGTAATATATTAATGATGTTCTGAAGTGCTTTTCAATGTATTTTAGCAGTTATGACACATTATTTAAATATCTTTAGTGTTTCAGCGCTCACAAACGGTGTTACAGACCTTAATTTCTTAAACGTGACGCAATAAATTTCGCTGTTTTATTCGTTGCTGACAACAATTTAAATGAAACATAGATAAGCATTTGTTATGATGATAATTGGATTCAACTTGATCTAAAACCAATAAAAGAACGTCAATAAACGTGTATTGGTCATGCTTTATAGAGAAAATAGATTGATTGTTAGGATGGATGTTTGCTTTATGTCCAGCGAGCAGTATTTCAGTTATGTTCAGGAGTTTTGTTACATACATTAATAGGTTTTTGGCGACATACAATCAAGGCCACATATTTTGTAACAAATAACAACTTTTATCGAGACTATATTTCTGTCTTCATACAATACAACAATTTATTAATAAGAAAAATCATCAAAAGAATATTTTCCGGGTGTGTTTAATGATTATTTATAAACTAAAAAGTACTTGATGCAAGAAAGCGACATGGTAAATTTGAGCAGTGCTGTACACAACTATTAAAAGTAATGTATGCAAGGTCAAAACTCAAATCATGTCAAGTTTGGGTGAACCTTCCGTCTCCAAAACATCGACATTGATACATTTTCTGTATAAGAAATAATTTATTGAGACTTTCAGTGTTCACTGAATAATTATTCGACTTGAAAGTTTGACGACATGTTTTTCTTTCAAATGCAACATTTACGATGGAATGAGACCTCGTCAACGCCATCTTTGTCCCAAATTATTTACATTTGTACCGTTTGTTAAATCTGCAATCCGAATTGGGATAAAGGACTGGTTTCGTTTGTTTTAAAAATATTCGAAATTCTGAATACATTGATTTATGTATTATTTTATTTTGCAAAGAAGTACATGTGTAAATCGTCTTTACTGTTAGGACATCATGATGATCAGCTGCAGCAGCACAGGCAGCCATGGAATATTAACTGTTTACATCACGAAAATTGTTTAATACACCATTAAAACAGTAGCAAGAAGTTTATTATTGTTGGACATACTTACAATGCGTTAATTCTACATTAACAATTCAGATGAAAGCAGATTGAATGTGCATTTATGTTATAATATTGGACATATTTACAATGCGTTAATCATATGTTATCTCTTCTTATTATCTCTTAATGAAATATAATTGTTTTCATATGTTATCTCTTCTTATTATCTCTTAATGATATATAATTGTTTTCGGGTAAATTGAGCAAAAAGGTAAAAACCATACTCTACAATATAGTTCATGTTGTGAGTGATAAAATGGCAAATTTAATATTAAAGAAAACATTTCAATTACAGTTTTTCGTATTTGTTAAATCCTTCAAGCTTTAAAATACGTTTTTTTGTCCTGATCTTATAAGAAGAAATAAAGATGTACATAATTGCATATTAATGCGCGCTTTATCTCGGTAATATGAACAGATCCGCCTCAAGTTTTATTTTTGGATTATTTTACTATCTATAGGTTAAGCCTAGTATTTTTATTAGTGCATTCTATTCTTCACATAATAAAATGTATAAACTTGAGTTTTTTTATTAATTAGTTATTTAATTTGATAAGAAAAAGGCATTTAAAAATTTTGTTATGTTATATTACGTAATGTATTTCATCGCTTCAATTGTATTTCTTGGATTATTTCGTGATTTATATGTCAAGCTTCGTAATTTTTTATGCATTCTTATTTTAACATGATAAAGTGTAAATTTTTCGGTTTCTTTTATTAGTTACTTAGATAATTTGACAATAAAAGTGCATGTTTAGATTTTGTTTAACGCGCTTGTGACCACTCATCCAGAAAACTTATTTCTGGATTATTTCATAATTAATAAGGTAGAAAATGGAACTTTTACGCAGAAAATTAGTCATCTTGAACATTAAATTTAATTTCCCTGGGTTTTGTTTATTGTCGGTTTCGAAATCCCAAACTCTCGTGAACGATTCGTGTGTGGTAGTGGTGGTTTTAGGGAGGGGCAGAGATATTTCTGTGATGTAATTGTATATTAGATGTGCCTTGTTTATTTGCTAATTTATTATTTATTACCCGACACTGAACTTTGATGATAGGTAAAAATGAAAGATCAATCAGACTCGCATAATAAGCCGCTAAAATGGCTAAATTAGATTATGATTTTGATATATATTGTATATAACCCGTTGTTTTGTTTGTTTATTTGTTACTTTCTCTGTACCAATTGTATTATTGGCTGTGTGAGAAGAAACTATATAATATTATACAAAATTAGATTTTCAAATAGGCATGTTATTTAAAAAAATTGATGTCTGAATCAGTGAAAAATGTGGTAGAAATTAGTAGGGAAACGAAATTTCTCAATAATAAAAAGACACAAAAGATAAAGATTTTTATTTAATTCAAGATTTAAAAAATTTTAATGTTAAGATATTTTAACGAAGCAAGTTATATATATAATAATACAACAGAAAAAAATTCAGTTACGTTCGAATAAAGGTCATCAACAGTTTATATTGTTGAAAATAATTGTAGAAGTTAATAATCTCATCAATTGTTTTGCAAAATAAGACTCTTCTTCTAATTGTTTTTTTTTTTATTTTAAATTCTGAAAATTTTATAAAGTTCTTAGCAATGTTTATGCACATGAATGCTAGTTTGACGTTTAAAATACATTTAATTGCAAATCTTTTGAAACAATTTTAATTACAGTAAAATTAAATCAATAAAAATTGTAACTTGTCGGTAGGTTTTCTTTGATTTTCCGAGGACGCGATAACTGCCGATCTTACATTCACATTTTCCCCCACAGAACCACTTGACTATGGTCAATGTATTTTTATTGGTAAACATATATATGTCCTTCGAAAACTTTGCTTTTTTTTATTACAGTACTCTTCTCAAAGTTGAGATATTATAATCAAGATGATTATTTCTTGCCTTTCACAATCGTCTATATTTGCATCCCTTTACAGCATATGATAAAATTTTAAATAAAACAAATTGAAAAAAAAACTATTAAACCAAATGGGATACACCTATAACATATAAATCGAACATCTCTGGATATGGGTTTAACGCATATCTTTCCTTGTTATATAATTAAATTCAGATGAGAGCAGATTTAATGTGCATTTATGATAATAGTACGAAATAGTACGAAATGTTTATTTGTTCAACACATTTACAACACGTGATTTACAATAAATGGTTATGACACATAATCACGTGCACATAATGTAATGAATACAACAATATGATCGTTCACCTAGCCAGCTTGATCGCGTACGAATATATGAACCGAATTATATTTTTATTCAAATGCAAAGAACAAAATTATTACATTTCGCACTACAAAACATACTGTTTTTCACCTGAAAAATAGTCAAAACAATATTACAGATAGAAAGTACTAGCTTACTTCGGTAAATGCAAACATCGAACTATATTATCGCGCAATAGCTCAGTAAACCGTACCTGAAATTAGTTATAACGCCACGTGTGATACAATGCAATGATTTGAGTTATGATAAAAATACATGTGCTATTAAAAAGTTGTAGATGTGGAAAAATTCGCTCATGTTTAAACGTAGTTAAAGGTTCCAATCCAAGTCGCTGGACGTATAAGCAAACATCCAATCAATTAAAAAGAATACAGTTTAGTTTCACTCTCGTTCTAGATTTTTTTGTACCTTGTAAGTACAGATTCAGTGAAATCGAAATTATGTAAAGACCAACTTGCTCTTGCCTACGTCTCCAAAAAGGCAGTGATTCCGGTGACCTTTGAAGACAGAAATGAGGTCTCGCAGACAATGGATAACGGAATGTAAGATATTTTTGTCAAAACAAACAATACACCTAACATTATACATAACGACTGTAACTACTGTTACCATTTACACCAACAAAACCGAGGCATATTCACTTATGTATTATTTATGCTATTTTTGTATCTTTAATACAAATGCTGCAATTAAAATGAAGCAGACGAGATTTTAGTATTTATATGCATGCTATGTAAAGACAATGGCGTAAATTAATAAGCTGTCAATGATGAGTATTTTATCTGCAATCTGTGCAAACGGTCTTAAGTTATAGGGGCCTCGGTGGCCGAGAGATTAGGGTAGTTCGTCTACTTTTGATCACGTGGTCTGTCAACACTGAGATTGCGGGTTTGGTCTCAATTTGAGCAGGGTGTACACGACTCCAGTTTTAATTCACAGGCACTTGGGGTCAGGATAATTTTTTTTTATGGAATAAAAAGCAAATAAATGAATTTACAGTGTGTATTCACTCGTTTGGTAACTAGTCTGACATGTCTCATTGTGAAATATTGACCTCAGAAAAATAATAAATTTCTCTTTATTATATAAGAACAAGGCATGAATCTTATCCAAGTTCTAAAAATAGCTCACGTTTTAGTTACTGGAATCCCCACGTTTTATTAAAAAAAACACACTGTTCCAAGTGTCCAGTCAGTAATGAGCTATGTCCGTTTAATATTCTCTTGATAACTACCACTTAACTTCAATATGTTACATCGTATTTCATTAAAATTTTGGGTTTTCTTCTATCCAAGCGAACAACAATTTTTATCAGGACGGAAGTCACTTCAAACATTAAGGGGCAGATAATTTTGCAAAAGCAAATTTACATTCACTGTTAAAATTTGAGCATCTTACCATGCAATTATACTCTTGTTTCAATATGTGAAATCCTGTTTACATTCTGACATCGATTATCCATACGTTATATTTGTTTTATAATAAAGACTTATTTCTCTTTTGTTTTAAATTTCACGCCAAATTAATCGCATACGGTACTCACTAAGACTTTACATGTAAAGCAGTCTTATCGGGAACCCTCTAAGTACGGGAAATTATCGCCCCTCAAATGTTTGAAGTGACTTCCGTCCCGATAAAAATTGTTGTTCGCTTGGATAGAAGAAAATACAAAATTTTAATGAAATACGATGTAACATAGTGAAGTTAAGTGGTAGTTATCAAGAGAATATTAAACGGACATAGCTCATTCCTGACTGGACACTTGGAACAGTGTGTTTTTTAAATACAACGTGGAGATTCCAGTAAATAAAACTGGAGCTATTTTTAGAACTTGGATAAGATTCATGCCTTGTTCTTATATAATAAAGAGAAATTTATTAGTTTTCTGAGGTCAATATTTCACAATGAGACATGTCAGACTAGTTACCAAACGAGTGAATACACACTGTAAATTCATTTATTTGCTTTTTATTCCATAAAAAAAATTATCCTTACCCCAAGTGCCTGTGTTTTAATTGACAAGTATTGCCACTTTCCATGTCTTAGGTCGTGGTTTCCTCCTTCTTCTTTTACTCCAGCTTCTGTCCCAATAAAGGTTGACACCAGGATATAGCTGAAAAATTGACTAAAGTGGCGTTAAACACTATTAAATAAATCAATCTTGAGTTATGAAATTTTAATGTCATGACAAGCAAGCCTCTCATTACATAAAAATTGCTTAAAGAGAGTTGATATAAAGCGAATTTTAACTCTCACAAGTTATAAAACCATTTTCTCTTATGATTCCGTATAGATAATTTCTCAAGAAGTGCAATTTCCATTTCATATCACATCGGCCAGGGAGCTATATCGCAAAACATAGAATCGTTTTGGAATATGATACTACAGAAATTATTTTATAGTAGTTGTTTGCATTCTATCTAAAGCCGATGTCGTAAAAATGATGAGGCAGTCGAGAGTTATCGGCATTCTAACTATTAACAGTATCGTTAATAAGATTAGGTAGACAATGGTTGGCCGTTATCCGCTATCAACATTCTATCTAGAAAATTTAAATATTGTAGGAGATTACAGCTTGCTGGATTTGAGTGGTTCTTCCTTGCGCGAGACAGTATTGAAGACGGATTGCCAAGTCTTGTTGAACGTATCAAGAAGACCCTGGAAAATGTGAACACATCTGAAGAAAGTAAATTACAGAAAGATATTTAGTCAATGTTGAAATTAAATGCCCCATTTTTTTAAATGATTCATATTCTAAAATTTTTTTATTACCTTTGAATTTTAGAGATACAAGTTCTTCAGCATCAAATTTATTTGGTCAGCAAATATAGATACGGTAAATTTTAAAACCTTGGAATAGTATGTGTCAATTTTTACAAGTCTAATTTATTTCATCACAGAAAGAAACAGTGCTGACTGTGTTGGGGTTGCCCAACACAAAATGTCTCCCAAACGAACACAGATTTGAGGTCGCCTTATACTATTCTATATATATATATACCAAGTTTTGTGCAAATCGGTTAACTTTTTCTAATTTTTCCAATTTTGGGTGGCGGCCATTTTGAAAATGAAGGCCATCTTGAAATTTCCAAAAAGCTTGTGCACACCTTCAATAACCTATAGCATATCTACCATAATACAAAGTTTCGTACAAATCCGTTGAGGCGTTTCCGAGAAAAGTGCTGACGCGGAGAAAAAAGAAAAAAAATAATAAGAAGAAACAGAGTAAAAACAATATGTCTCCAAACTTCGTTTGGGAAACATAATAAACATAGCCATACATTTACGTATAGTATCCATAATAGTCATAATTGATGTTTTAATTGTCCCACAAATTTTAAAGGTTCAGAAAAGAAGACGAAATCGAATGAGAACAAACGATTTTTGCGATCAAACTCATCACAACTAAGGATCAAAACCTCCAGAATTCATTTACAGGATGCGAAAGCTTATTGGACGGAAGCGTTTGGTGCCATTGCTAATGTTAAGTGGGAAAGGTAAATACATTAGTGCGATTCCGTGTACATTTTTGCCTGGGCAAGGAAAGTTTTATTGTTACATTGTTATAATTTTGTAGTGATTTTCCTTGAACAATTGGCTATAATGTAATCGGCTTTATTTCTGGTTATTATTAAAAGCAGAATGTTGAATGTAACCTGCTCAAATATCATTTGCAGCTGTTACTTCACAGCCAATGATAATGGGATCCCCTTTTCCAAACTTCTATGATACATGTAATTTAAGAAGTGCCCTGTCAAGAATTTTTTGGTTTGTTCTGTAGTCCCTAATTAGCCGCCCTTAAATACATGTAGCTTCCTTGTTAAACTTGAGAAACTTGCATCAATTTATCATTTAATTACTTTACATAACTTCTCCTTATTTGCGAGGTGGTAGTTTAAGACCTGGTTTTCGTATTGCTTTTTGTCTTTTTAAGCATTAAAACTTTGCACAATATTTGTAAATAATAAATCATTGATTTTTTTCAACTAGCTTCAAATCGAAAATTCTGGAAGATTTCAAGGTTGATTTCGAGGCGACATTCGGTGATGAAGACACAGAATGGCTATTGGCAATTCTACACAGAGAGCTATTGGTTCAACTAGACGGAAATGTCACAAATCAAAACTTTTTAGGTAATTGAACGTGACAATGTGAATTAATCATGTAAAAATGTGTATTTGAGTTTCCAGATGAACCCGTTGTATTGAAATATAATCTTACTTATCCGGTTTCCGTCACACTTAAGCGTGCAACTGGGGCAGGTTTCTTTGTATTTTTTGTTTGATTGTGTGTCTGCACAGATACGCAGCCAAGTTTAAATCGCATCATTACATTACATCTTCTTTTCAAAGTCAATCTTTTCCGTTTATGACACAGTTTTCCCAACGAATGAATCTTTATTTTTGATATTTTGTCATGCCTTATTTTAAGTTTATTATTATCAAGTCAATTAATTAATTAAAGCTTTTTAGCTTCACTTGTGTTTTTAGAATATCCATATCGCTCACATTATGTATAAAGGCAATGAAGATGGTATTTTCCTGATGTTAAACTAAGTCTTGTAGCTTTCATTTTTCTACTGGCATAAACTGCATTATCTTCGTTAATTTAAACCTATTTTATTCACAGGCACTTGGGGTCAGGATAATTTTTTTTATGGAATAAAAAGCCAATAAATGAGTTTACAGTGTGTATTCACTTGTTTTGTAACTAGTCTGACATGTCTCATTGTGAAACATTGACCTCAGAAAACTAATAATTTTTTCTTTATTATATAAGAACAAGGTATGAATCTTATCCAAGTTCTAAAAATAGCTCAAGTTTTATTTACTGGATTCCCCACGTTTAATTTAAAAAAAACATACTGTTCCAAGTGTCCAGTCAGGAATGAGCTATGTCCGTTTAATATTCTCTTGGTAACTACCACTTAACTTCACTATGTTACATCGTATTTCATTAAAATTTTGTGTTTTCTTCTATCCATGCGAACAACAATTTTTATCGGGACAGAAGAATTCATGCCTTGTTCTTATATAATAAAGAAAATTTTTTTTATTTTACTGAGGTCAATATTTCACAATAAGACATGCCAGACTAGTTACCAAACAAGTGAATACACACTCTAAACTCATTTATTGGCTTTTTATTCCATAAAAAATTATCCTGACCCCAAGTGCCTGTGAATAAAGAAAATTTTTTTATATTTTCTGAGGTCAATATTTCACAATGAGACATGTCAGACTAGTTACCAAACGAGTGAATACACACTCTAAACTCATTTATTGGTTTTTTACTCCATAAAAAAATTATCCTGACCCCAAGTGCCTGTGAATAAAAAAATTTTTTTTATATTTTCTGAGGTCAATATTTCACAATGAGACATGTCAGACTAGTTACCAAACGAGTGAATACACACTCTAAACTCATTTATTGGCTTTTTATTCCATAAAAAAATTTATCCTGACCCCAAGTGCCTGTGATTTTATTGTTCTAAAAAAGCAACTAGACAAAGTCGATCTAGCGATCACTAATACCCCCGCATTTTGTAAAAATTTCTAACGTTTTTCGTGGACTGTGACCTTGAAATTTGATAGATTTCCACCAAAATCAATAGGCCTCTTACCAACAAAATATATAACAATATTTTACAGTTTCATTAAAATCGGATGCAAACTTTTTGAGTTATTGTCCGGAAACAACTTTTTTGTAAAAATTTCTAACGTTTTTCGTGGACTGTGACCTTCAAATTTAACCAATTGCCCCCAAAATCAAAAGGCTTTTTACAAACCTGATATATAACAATATCCCAAAGTTTCATTCAAATTGAATGCAAACTTTTTGAGTTATTGTCCGGAAACAACTTTTTTGTAAAAATTTCTAACGTTTTTCGTGGACTGTGACCTTGAAATTTGACGTATTTCTCCCCAAATCAATAGGCTTCTTACCAACCTGATATATGACAATATCCCAAAGTTTTAATCAAATCAGATGTAAACTCTTTGAATTATCATCCGGAAACCAAATGTGGACGGACGGACGGACATGAGGACCACTATATACCCCCGACTCTGTCAAATAACTTTTCAACCAACAAAGAAGATCTCCTTGAATGCCATATTTAGAAAGTTTATACAGTAAAGCTCTTATCCAAACTCAAATGATTTGCTTATATCTGCTAATGTAATACTAGTCACTTGTTTTGCTTCTAAGAAGTGGTACAATTCAATCAACTGGTGACTTGTACAATGACCTGGTATAAATCCAGATTGAAACTTATATAAAAGTTTATTTTCATAAAAATGTTTCAACATGTGCTTGAAAATAATTTTTTCCAATAGTTTACTAACACAGGAGAGTAATGAAACGGGTCTGTAATTAGACGGTAGAGACTTGTCACCGTCTTTAAACAAAGGAATAACATTTTAGCGGTTTTCCACTAAGAAGGGAACACCCTTTCACGCAAGGATTTATTAAATAATAAGCACAAGGGTTTTGAAATCTCCTTTTCACAGAAATCAGCATTTTATTGCTAATAGTATCAGGACCAGTAGCTTTATTAGCATTAAGAACAAATATCATATCTACTACGTACGTCCTGTTCAGTAACAATAACTTCAGAAAGAATATT
This sequence comes from Limnoperna fortunei, assembly GCA_944474755.1. Lineage (NCBI taxonomy): Eukaryota > Metazoa > Mollusca > Bivalvia > Mytilida > Modiolidae > Limnoperna > Limnoperna fortunei. The sequence continues at coordinate 28,080,416 of OX104121.1, forward strand.
TGAACATCTCTCTTGGAACTCGGGCATGTCCACGCTCTCGTCGTTTAACACCGAGATCGAACAAAAATAATTATTTAAAATGTTTGATTTCTCCATTTAATCAAATACTAAGTTGAAATTATTGTTCGGGTCGCGGATTGGAGGTAACTCGTTCGTAGCGAGGTCGTTTTTCAGAAGCATGTGAATAGTTTTCCAGTACATTTTGCAATTAGTTGATTTGAGATCATCAAGATGTTCATTAATATTAGTGTAAAACCGTTGTTTCGATTGTTTCTTCAAATTGTTAACTTTATTTCTCTGATTTTTAAATTTTCGTTCGGATGTGAGAATTTTGGTTCTTAAATATATCTTTCTAAGTCTGTCTCGTTTACGGGATTCGTGTCGTAGTTCTGAATCATACTAAACTTTGTCGTCACTACGTTGAAGCAATTAACTGAATATTGAAGTTTGGTTTCAACCGGTTCAATAGTTTCAGATAAGAAGCCATTTTAGAAATTTATGCTAAATTTATGGCAACTATCTTGTATTTTCAATAAAAAAAAACAAGCACGAACTCTACTGTGAATTAACCATCCAATAACATTCATATACAATATGGCTAAAATCAGTTTACCATTTTCAGAAAAAAATGCACTTGAAAATTCTAGCTTCATATAGAGCTCTCTATTAAACTTAGTCTTTAATGATAGGGTGGCCATTTTCACGGTCTTATTGCAATTAAAAAAAATAAAAATTTTCCCGTGGGACCTATGTTAAACTGGCCATTTGAACACAACCTTTAAAGAGGATCATCTACATGTAACGAATACTAATGATTTGTAATATAGTAGAAGCCTTTTAAATCTTTTTATCATAGCCTCCTATTTTAAAATGAGTCATTCGGTGGCTGTTTTTTAGAATTTACGATTGGCATAAAAAACATAAACTTTAGAAAAGACCATCCAAACAATAATTTCAGTAATTTTTGTTCCGATTTTTTTACCGATTTCAGAGAAGTCTTTTTTCTTAAATTTATCCTAAAGGGTCCTACGTTAAGCCCTGAAGTGGTGGCCATTTTGTATTTCCTATTGGCGTAAAAGACCATAAACTTTATAGAGAACCGCCTAGATACTGGTGATAAGTTTTCTTTTTATAAGTTAACCGGTGTCGGAGAAGAAGTCTTTTAAAACTTTTTGCCTATAGAATCTTATGTTAAACTGTACTACGGTGGCGGCCATTTAGATTTTTCAATAAAAAAACTCGATCTTTGTCCATCCACAAAAAATTGTAACCAAGTTTGGTTTCAATTAGCTTAGTGGTTTTAAAGAAGAAGATTGAAATGGAAAAAAATTACAGACTACGATAATAGCGCACCCGACCCTTCATATCATGAGAGAGGCCTTGTTAAATACAACCATTTTTATATTTTTTTTCTTTTTGCAATTTTTTGCATATTCATTCAATGTTCCTTTGTTGATTACAAGTAAACGTATATTTCCGCTAATCTGAAACATTTGAACATTTGAAAATAAAACTGGCTGGAATGTGTGTTGTGTATTGACTGGGAACTTGTTATCAAGATATATAAGTTTGGTTGCAATTTTAAGCCTTACTGCGGGCAGGGTGTGCTCGACTCCAACATTTAATTTACAAGAATTGCCAGGTTTCTTGCAGAAGGCTTGGGTTTTCTCCGGTTACTCCAGCTGCTCCCAATAAGAACTGTAGGTCATGATTTACTACTAGCTGAAATAGTGTTGAAAGTGGCGTTAAACCCAAAACAAACAATTTTATCTCATTATTAGGTTTCAGATTCTAAATTTAGCTAATGTACTAAAAGTTATATTTTATGTTTTTATCATTTACATATTTCGTCGTCCCCATTCTTCATCATGTTATTAGTATCTGACAATACTGCGTCTTTATCATTTATATGCTTCTTTATAAATTTGGCCGAGTTAGAAATGTCTGATTGTTTGTCAACATGATGCCAATTTGTCTTGTGTCCTTTTGAACCTTACCACAACCGCTGTACAGTTATTTCCTTTCAAGTAGCTTGTCAAAAGATATTATGATACACTGACATTCAGTCTGTTTGTAGTTAACAATTAACAAAGAGTACTATAACAGAATACAAAGTGAGTCAATGTACATAAAAAAAAACTTACTAATAATATACTATACATACAAGTTACAGAACGAAACTTATTTCTTTTTACAAAGCATTTAGCTAGCTTTTGCTTTTAACTTTTCTCCTTTCTCATGTAGGGCCTCGTTGGCCGAGTGGTTAAGGTAGTTCGTCTACAATTGATCACATGGTCGGTCAACAATTCGGTTGCGGGTTCGAGTCTCACTGTGAGCAGGTGTATTCGACTCCAATCTTAATTGACAAGGATTGCCAGTTTTCCTACCGCAGGTCGGGGGGTTTTCTCCGGGTACTCCGACTTCCTCCCAAAATAAAATCTGGACGCCATGATATAGCTGAAAAACTGCTGAAAGTGGCGTTCAACACTATTCGAACAAACAAAAACCTTTCTCATGTTGCAGACTTGACTTAATAAGTTTTAAAGATTGATTAACGTGGCCAATGTTGCACGGTTTAAACAAACCAATCATTAAGATACACTACTATATCATAAATAAAGGAGGCCTCGGTGGCCGAGTGGTTAAGGTAGTTCGTCTACTATTGATCACGTGGTCTGTCAACAATGAGATTGCGGGTTCGATTCTCACTGCGGGCAGAGTGTACTCGACTCCAATCTTAATTGACAAGGATTGCCAGTTTTCCTACCACAGGTCGGGGGTTTTCTCCGGGTACTCCGGCTTCCTCCCCCAATAAAAACTGGACGCCATGATATAAATTGAAATTTTGCTGAAAGTGGCGTTAAAACACCATTCAAACAAACAAACAAACATAAATAAAGTATGTCTAGATGTGAGTCAGTTATAGACACTTTGATATTGTTTTGTAATGTGAATATAAACACATTTATTTTCCCCATTTCTAGGGTTTTGTACTGTTGATGAAAAGATTTTACCTTTGTGGAATAGGATACAAGAACAAGCCAGAGAGAGCTACGCAATGAGAGAAGTTTTCAATATGGATTCATCAGTCAGAGTCGATGCAATTGAAAATCTAGGTAGTTATCTTATTGTCGTTTGATCGATTAATTGATTGATTGATAAACTTTAGCAGGATTATTTCAGCTTTATTTAGGAAAGAAAAGGTTAACAAACAAACAATAATAGTATACACCACTACATATAGAATCTTTACTGTCATTGTGAAAGTATAGAGTTGGGTACGAAAATTTAGCCCCACAAAATCTATAGTCTTATAGTCTAATATTATTGAGCAGTTCGACATATTATTATGTAAAGGTTTTGTTTGTTTTTGTCCTCGATTTGAGTAGTAGGTGCATCAATCCTTTAAAGGTTATACCTTATTATTGTTTATATTATATAAATTACTGCATGTTTACTGCAAATGACATCGTCCAGTATGATATTGACTGCTTTTGTGAGACTGATTGTTTGAATGTTTGCTTAACGTCTAGCAAGTAATGTTTCCGCTGTATTCAGGATTAAAGCCGTTAATGAACAATAAATCAACGGAAAAAATATATGGCATTCGGAACAAAATTTTGATTGCAACTGGAAACGTATGAGGCAATAGGTATGACGGAGAATTGAGCTTTTTAGTAGCGGCTACAATAAGACTACTTTTTTAATCTACAAATCAAGTGTTTATCGTTAAAAGAGAGTTGCACTCTCTAAACATGTTACCTACTACGGTTCGCTGTCAGTCTGTTCTATTATAACCTGGCACCCTCCCCCAGTGACATTTTCCCCTTTCCGCCACCTGTGCGATAACCTAAAACCCTCCCTGAATGGTCCAAGCTGTTTTACTAAGCTTGTCCTGCACAAATTGGGCATACATTCATTGAATCTACCAGAAAATTAACACGAATATAATTATTTAATACAGGCAAATTTAAAAGTCGGACTGTTATTGGAGCACTAAGAGACTTGTTAACGGACAAAGATGTCAATGTCCAAGCAGTAGCAATTATCTCCCTTGCAAGAACAGGTGACCAAGACATTGAAACAGTGTTATCGCTTCGTAAATGTTTGAAAGCCAAGGATCGAATTGTTAGGGAAGCGGCTTGCCTCGCATTGGGTTCTTTGGGAGTTGAAGACGCAGTTGAAGAGCTGGTTAATCTGTGGTAAGAGTTAATAGAAAACAATAAGTTTCGGAAATGCAACAAAATCGATATTTTTATAAGAGTCTTTATGTATTATTGTATAAGCAGTTATAGAAAAAGTTTAATTTTTAAACCATGCATTGAGTGGAACTTAACATATAATAAAGTTAATACAGAAAACCTTTGTAGCTGAAAACAGGAAACACACGTGAACCAATAAGATAATGAAAATATATGCAGAAAACATGTAAGCTAATGATATATGTCTGAATTGCTTCCATTTCTGGCATTGTTAGTGTTGTAGAAAGTTGTATAAATGTCCTAATATTCTTTACACGTGCGTAAGGTGCCAATTAGCTAAACGCACGTTTTTAGTTAATATGTATTTACATGGAAATTTTTAGTAGTATATTATACGGCTTTTAATGTATCTATAAACACACTGTTTCGTTTTGGCGTACAGCTTACACCAACTGTTCCATATTTATCAATCACTGATCCGACATGTAGCCATTCAAAACTATCATCTAAACTGTTAATAAATAGTTTTAATTAACTCTAAGTGTTTACTGTGTAACTCTTATAAAATCTCTGAAATATATCTTTGCTTATGCATTACACTCAACACCATCTAGAACGAGCAACTTGATGATTCGCAATTATTTCTTAAACCTTTGGAAAAACTATGAAAATAAAAATACATTATCTATCGATTCACGAAAATGTCGTTCCCTCATAACTGTCTTTATCTCTCCTAACAAAATACTCTTAAAACATTTGACCATATGACAGTTTTTAAATAACATTTCTAAGGAATTATAGGTTTTCTGTCGCGGATCACGTGACTGCTGAACACTTGGGACACGTACATAACTATGTAAGTTTCTGAAATTCAAAAAAAATAAGAACCATATATAATTTCCGTGTGACAGTTGACAAGGGAATTCTTAGAATATTATTTAAAGATCATATTTCATGTGTAAGGCTGTCTATAAAGGTAATAATGTCAGCTACTATAATAATGAATGTAGCAACAAGGGAAATTATAGATTACCTTCAATGTTGCGAAAAAAGTTGAACTGAAACATAAGGAATCATGCTTCGCCCTCGCCCTATATAAAAGTTACTAACCATGTATATCTTTAATTACATCAGCAACCTCATCTGTAACAAATTATACCTTTCCATGGTACGTATGCATATCTTTATACGTAACAATTTTATTATAAAAAAATTAAAATTGAATTGTTTAATTGGATACTTACTTATTTTAGGCGAAACGATATCATTTCAAACGTCAGAGAGGCGGCATTAGCAGCACTGAATAATATTGGTGGTACAAAAGCTAACGAAGCCATAAGAGTGACACAGGTTCTTGAGAAAGAAATTCGTAGTATGAAGTCAATGTATAAACAATAACTTGATTTGTTAAATGAAGTTTATATGTATTGTGTTATTATCTAACGAATTCTTGGTATACTTTTATTAAATATCGATGAAAACATTTAATGTTTATATATTGCCCCATTTGCTCTACGTGAATAAAGAACAGACATTTTTCTTAGCGGGAATTTGGTGACGAAACATGCTACACAACAGTCAATAATTAACTAGAGGCTCTTAAGAGCCTGTATCGCTCAACTGACGTACAAAAAAATTTTTAAGAGACATTACTTTTCTTGAAAATTTTGATATTAAATGCTAAAGAGTTTAAGTGAAGATGTTGTTTCTATGAATGTTGCCATGTTGAATTTCCAATCAGCAGCAATTTGTAGGACAGTTACTGAGAAAAAGTCGTTTTATGTTTTTTCATAGGTTAGTGATGTTCCATGAGGCAGCAATCTTGTATTTTGGATCAAACAAAAAACTCAAAATTAGTAGAGGACCATACAATATCACATATCCTTCTGCCAAGCAGTTTGTGAGGAAACAAATTTTGAAATTCCAGCCAATAAGAACGCATGTGCAGCTCTTGCAAGTTCCTGCATTATTTGGTTTAATTGTATGGAACAGAAGCTGTTTGTATGATTTTCCCATAGGGTCCTATGTTAAGCTGTGTTCCATGGTGGTGGCCATCTTGGATTTTGGATGGTCACAAAAAACTCAAACTTTGTAGAGGACCATCTAATGTACATTTATGCAATATTTCAAATCAATCTGTATGCGGTTTGTAAAAAGACGATTTTTTAAATTTCAGCCAATCAGAACCCATTAGTGGCCATGGAAGCCATGTTCAATTTGCAATTGGCTCGAAAAACTCAAAATAATAAGATAAATATCCAAGCATCATTTCTTCATAATTTGGCTTCATTGTGTGGAACAGTTTATGAGAAGAAGTTGTTTGTATGTTTTTCTCATAGGGTCCTATTTTAAACGAAGTCCTGCGATGTTGGCCATCTTGGATTTTGGATCGCACTAAAATTTCAAATTTTGTAGAGGACCATCTAAGGTATAGATCTGCAATATTTCAAATCAATCTGCAAAACGGTTTATGAGAAGAAGAATTTTGAAATTCAGCCAATTAGAACGCATTAGTGGCACTGGAAACCATGTTGAATTTGCAATTGGCTCGAAAAACTCAAAATATTAAGATAACTATCCAACCTTCATTTCTTCATAATTTGGCTTCATTGTGTGGACAGTTTCCGAAAAGAAGTTTGTTGTATATTTTTCCCATAGGGTCCTATGTTTAACTATGTCCTGCGATGGCGGCCATTTTGGATTTTGGATAGGCACTAAAAACTCAAACTTTGTAGAGGACCATCTAAGGTACATATCTGCAATATTTCAAATCAATCTGCCAAACGGTTTATGAGAAGAAGAATTTTGAAATTCAGCCAATCAGAATGCATTAGTGGCCCTGGAAGCCATGTTGAATTAACATTCCTGCCAAGTTTGGTTCCAATTGGCAAAGTGGTTTTGGAGAAGAAGATTGAAATGTGAAAAGTATACGGCCGACGACGACGACGACAATGACGACGACGACGACAACGACGACGACGATGGACGCAAAGTGATGAGAATAGCTCACACTGACCCTTTGGGTCAGGTGAACTAAAAAACAATAATTTCGTTAACCATAAGGTAAAGTTTGAATGATGGCAGACTGTAAACAGATATTTCAATCATTCAAATGTTGTAACACGCATCAAAAATACATTATTAAATTTGATACAATAATGAATCTTCCCACAGTGTTAGCTGTCATTCATTCCCGGTATTTTGTGTGTCAGTACAATAAACTTTACTTAGAGACAAGCACTATATTGTTCATGACTGTTGAAAGTGTATTATTCCGTGCATGGCCATGAGGGAAATTTATAAGTGTATTTTTAATATTTGTCAATGTGCATTTTCCATCCGGCTCTAATTGACTTAATTCCGATCGATTTATCAACATAAACGCTAAATCACAAATTATGCGTCAAACCCGATAACGAACAGACGAATGTATTACTAATGTAACGGTTAAATAACAATTTGTGTGAAACAAACGCTAAATGAAGCATTTATCGGGATGGATAGGTGACAGACAAATTTAATATGTATACATTGGTAAGGACATAAAAATAATCGGGTCATTTCGTACTTTTTAAATTTTGGTTTTACAATGCCGAACGTTGTTGACCGTATTACAGCATTGGACGATGTTGCTCATCCGTCTCTAGTCGAGTATATGGGCATTACAGTCAAACATTCTTTGGGTTTTATTTGTGAGTACAATCAGATTTAAATGAATTTAATATTCGACGTCAATCTTTCTTAATTTGCCATCGGAATGTCTCGATCGCGTTTAATCGTTTATCTAATTTTATGGATTTCTTTCTTGCTATTTAGTTGACTAAATATTACTTTGTAATAAATCCTTTAGCGCTTGTCATTATAAGGTCCATGCTTTAATTCTTAACATGTGTGGGATATGTTTCATTGAAATCCTCATTAAATTGTTTGTAGTATATCAAATGACAACAAAAATACTAACTTGTTAAATGTCACTACGCCATACGCGCGTTTCGCATAATTAAGAGAGGCCTCGGTTGGTCTGTGGTTAATTGTAATTTCCCGCGGTACAAAGTATAGAGGGAAATTATTGTATTTGTATTCGAGTGAACCCAAATCATTGTTACGTGATTAGACAGCGGTTTAATCACTTTCTAGCCGCCCGTGCTTCTGTAAACAACTTCAAGATGGACACCGGACAATTCAACGAACATATTAAGAACGCTGTGAGAAGAGAAGTCAAAGCGTCTCAAAATGAACTGTTAGACAATCTGACACAACTTATGGATGCCAAACTTTCCACTTTTCAAGCTAATATTCAGCAGTCGCAGATGGATATTTCGCAAAAACAGCTCTACAAGATGGAAGAGACAATAATGATAACTATTCATTTCAACGCAAAGGGAATGAAAATCAGTACAAACAGCAGGTGAAGGTTTTAAACAAGTTGAAAGAAGCTAAGTCAAATTTAGACGGGTCATGCATGCTAAAAACTGGATTGAAGAAGGTATTGAACTTGTTAAGGAGAGGCAAAAATTAATCAAGTTGTCTGATTCGTCAGAGTTAGGTTTGAAGGTGGTTAACGAGTATATATCTAACCCCATTGCAGACGACTCCGAGGATGAAAAACGTATGATGAGGGCACAGGCCAGAGCTGATAGAAAGAACAAGGCAGAGAAAAGTAAGAAAGGCAAGACAAACAGAGTTATGCCGTACCCTCAGTCTGCAGAAAAGAGAGACGACAGGGTTAAAATAGAAACGGCAGGTGTTTTACATGCGGAAAGAGAGGGCACTGGGCCGATGAATGTCCAGAGAAAAAATCTAAGATGAGTATTTCTAATATTTGTTCCTTTAGTAATCAAAGTATTGATTATTTGAATTTATATAGAAATGAGTCTACTCTTATTCAGGGTTCACTTGCAAATAGGAATATTGTGTGTTACGAGGCGTGTATTGGAGCGTCAAAACCGACCATTGGCGATTTTAAAGATTACAATAGTGTTTTGGTCTCAGAATCGTCAGTCGTAGTTACTAAAGCGTCAATACACACAAACAATATTCAAACACTTACTTCAGGTGAAAGCGTGTCACCCGTAGGTAGACTGCGAAACAATATTAATGCCTGGAGATCAATTACAAACAATATTCTTATTTTGGATGTTATTCAATATGGCTATAAAATACCCTTTAAAACGGAACCTGAGAGTATCGTTATTAAAAACAACAAATCTTCATTACAAAATCCTGATTTCGTAATTACAGAGATTCAGAGTCTTTTGAATAAAGGGTGTGTAATGGAGGTTTCTCGCATACCAAGGGTAGTTAACCCACTCACTGTAGCTTACAACAAGATTTCCAAACCAAGATTAGTTCTCGATTGTAGGCACATTAATCCTCATTTGTATCGCTTTCGTTTCAAGTATGAGGACGCCATTGTTGCTAGAGAAATCTTTAAAAATGGGGACTATCTTTTTGGATACGATTTAAAGTCGGCGTATCATTACTGTGAAATATTTATTGAACATAGACAATATCTTGGTTTTGCCTGGGATTTTGATGGTAAAACACGTTATTTCACTTTTAACGTTTTACCATTTGGTATTTCCGCAGCCGGATATATTTTTTCCAAGCTTACCAGAGAGGTAGTGAAACATTTTAGATCTTTAGGGATTAAAGTCATTATGTACGTAGACGAAGGGTTAGCAGGTAGTCATGATTATGACAGCTGTATGAATATTAGCAATCAAGTACGATTGCAGTTAGAAACTTTAGGGTTTTTACTAGCCCACGAGAAATGTAATTGGTTGCCTGTGAAAAATATCATATGGCTTGGTTATATTTGGGATACCAAGGAAGGGAAAATATTTGTTTCACAAGAACGCATCGACAAGCTTGATTCAATAATTTCTTCAGTTTTACAGAAGGTCAGTGCAGACAAACTTTTGTTTTTTGCTAGGACTCTTGCAAGCATTGTTGGACAAATTATTTCGATGCACATAGTATTTGGCAATATAGTGAGGTTTCACACCAGATTTTTGTATTTCTGTATTAAGGACAAAGCATCATGGGATGCTAAGGTAATGTTGACAAGTTCTGCTTTAAATGAGCTTTTCTTTTGGAACAACCATTTGAGTACATTGAACAACGAAGGTGTGTTTTTGTTTCACACTGAAAATAGTCATTTCGACTTGAAATGTTTTTTTGACGCCTCAGATGTAGGCTTTGGTGGTTTTTTAGTGAATGAGAATTCTCCTTCTTTGGAAAGCAAGGAGATTTCAGGTAACTGGAATGAATTTGAGCAGGTTCAGAACTACACTTGGAGAGAACTTGAATGTGTACACAGAATGGTAGGTTCTTTTGCCAAATATTTAGAAAATAAAACAGTCCTGATGAGCACATATAACAAAAATGTAGCTCATATTTTGAAGGTAGGCAGCAAAAAGATGTATTTACAACAAATTGTTGTGGACATTTCAAATATTTGTGACAAAAACGCTATAGTTCTTCAAGCAAAATGGATACATAGATCAGAAAATTTGCGTGCCGATCAATTGAGCAGGATCATTGATCACGATGATTGGGCCATAAAACAAGAAATTTACGAGGAACTAGGCTGCACGTGGGGCCCCTACACAATTGACCTATTTGCCACACATTACAACACTAAATGTGTCAAATTTAATTCACCAATTTGGTGTCCTGGAACTGAGGCCATTGACGCGTTTTTGCAATCATGGTCAAATGATATTAATTGGTGGGTACCGCCCCCTAGTGTTTTACCTAGAGTAATTAACAAATTAGTAAATGAGAAGGCGACCGGTACACTGGTGGTTCCAGAATGGAAATCTGCGCCTTTATGGCCTATGCTTTTCAATAACAATGTAGCCGTAAGTTTTGTTAAATTTATTTCGGTTTTGCCCGACTCTAGAATAATCATTAAAGGAACAGGGAAAAACGGCGTTTTTGTTCAGTGGCCTATGAAATTTAGGATTTTAGCTTTGAAAATAGAATTTTAATAAAAGATATTATTTTTCACGATTAGGATTAGAACAGTCATTACACAACGTATTGGAGCATAATGGTATCGGAAAACAACATGAAGTTCAACTCCATAAACTGGCAGACAAGATGGCTACCTATTTAATGGATTCACGTAGTTTTAACACTTCGAAAAAGTATTTTTCTCAGTTTAATAGATGGAAACACTTTAGTTCAGTTTACGGATTGACTTCGTTACCTGCTGAACCAGTTCACATTGCATTGTTTTTAACTTATTTAATTGATAAGAAATGTTCATACGGAGTTGTTGATTCTGTAGTTTATTCCATTAAATGGGTGCATTCGCTTCATGGTTATCTGGATCCAACAGAAAACTCTTTTGTCAAAAACTTGCAAAGTTCTGCCAAGAGAATTAACAACAGACCAGTTTGTAAGAAAGACCCAATTTCCTCAGATTTGTTAGTTCAGTGATGTGAAAAGTATAAAAGCAGCGATGATTGATTAATTGTCAGAGATTTAGTTATGATTTTACTAGGCTTTGATGGTTTCTTTCGTTTCGATGAGCTAAGTAATTTAAAATGTAAAGATCTTTGAAAACTACTTGAGCGTTTTTATTGCTCATAGCAAGACAGATCAGTTAAGACAAGGCAACGAAATACTTATTTCCAAGGGTCAAACTTGTGCTTGTCCTTATATGCAAGTTATTTTAATAACTAATTTTATGTTGACGAGTTTCAACAGTTCATTTATGTAGATTAAACTTTTATATATTTGATTTTTGTATGTCCTTGTTGTACCTCATTTATCAACTTTCAATTTCTGACGAGTTTCAACAGTTCATTTATGTAGATTAAACTTTTATATATTTGAATTTTGTATGTCCTTGTTGTACCTCATTTATCAACTTTCAATTTCCCCAAGTAGCCTCAATTTTATGTTAATTTTGCTGACGTGTGATTGGTCAATTAGGAAGACGAACGCTGGGAATGCGTTATCTCTACACTTGTTGAAAATTAAGAGCAACAATTTATTACAGTCTTTGGAATTTGTTTTTTATGTGTTGATCAATTATTACACACCAGGGCCCTCAGTAGAAATCAAAATAAGAATGTAAATTCAAACTTTAACTTAGGGAATGTGTCTAAAAAATCTGCCAAAATAGGTAACTTCATACGTTTTCCACAATCTGCTAAACCCTTTCCAGCCAACGCCCCTCGTAAAACCTGCCACAGATACAACGAAGGGCGATCTTGTGATGGAAACTGTGGCTACTTGCATCTCTGCTACATTTGCTACCGAGCACATCCCATGTCCCTTTGCATTAAACAAAAACCAAACTAGACCTGAGAACAGACAAACCAGTAACATTACAAAAAGTCCAGAGTCACAAGATCCACCAAACAGAAGCACAGTCTCAAACAAATCTAAACCATGATCTACCTACTCCTATAAATGTTGAACGTTTGGAATTTTACCTAAAAGGATATGATTTAGAAAAATCTACATATTTGATAAGTGGTTTAAAATATGGTTTTCACTTAGAACATGAGGGTCAAAGGTATCAAAATGACAGTTATAATTTAAAATCAGCCTTAGACAACCCTGCTATTGTGTCAGAAAAAATTAAGAAAGAAGTAATTTTAAAAAGAATAAAAGGGCCGTTTGATAATATACCATTAGATCCATTAATGATATCCCCTTTAGGTTTAGTACCGAAGAAGGAGCCTGGTTCTTGGCGTCTAATTCATAACCTGTCATACCCAGACAAGAAATCAAATTCGGTTAATGCTGGTATTTCGGATGAAGCCGCTACTGTTCAATTTGCAGGTATTAATGATGCCATATTCGAGATTAAAAAACTTTGTAATTCCAATTATAAAGTATTTTTAGCAAAGACCGATGTTAGATCTGCTTTTCGTATCCTGCCCGTTCATCCAGATGATTATAATTTATTGGGTTTTAAATGGGAAGGAAAATATTATTATGATCGCTGTCTCCCAATGGGTTGTAGAACTAGCTGCAAAATTTTTGAAGCTTTTAGCACTGCATTAGAATGGGTTGCAAAACACAAATTGGGCGTCACTGCAATGGTCCATATTTTGGATGATTTCTTGATTATTGAAAAATCCCAAGTTGATGCCATAGCTAAACTCAGGGCTTTTGTGGGCTTATGTGAAGAGCTAAATGTCCCTTTGTCAAATGCCAAAACCGAACTACCTTCTCAAGTGATGGACTTTGTAGGCATAACACTGGATACACAAACACAAGAAGCTCGTTTACCACCTGCAAAACTATATAAATGCCGGACATTACTAAGAAAGTTTTTGGCAATGAAAACTTGCACGTTAAAGGATTTGCAAAGCCTAATAGGTCTGTTAAATTTTGCATGCTCAGTGATCCAACCTGGTAGGGCTTTTCTTCGCAGAATGATTAATTTGACAATGAAAATTTCAACAGAAAAACATATTCATTTAACTGGGGAAGCTAAAGATGACATGAAACTATGGTTGCTATTTTTGGAAAATTTCAATGGAGTTTCTATATTTTTGAATGAAAATTTTCTGTCAAGTAGGGTTTTAAAGCTTTATACTGATGCTGCACAGTCTAAAGGATATGCTGGAATCTACAATTGCAATTGGTTTTATGGTCCTTTTCCAGAGAACTGGAAGAGTATAAATATCATGACTGGAATTTTACCCCATTATTTTGGCTATTGAAATTTGGGGAACATTATGGAAGAATCATGCGATTCTTTTTTTTACGGACAACGAAGCGCTTGTTTCGGTGATCAACAAACAAACTTCAACTGATGTTCTTGTTCTCAAGATGGTGAGGTTCGTGGTTTTAAGGTGTTTGCAACACAATATTTTGTTTAAAGCAAAACATATACCAGGCAAAAAGAATAGTCAAGCTGATTACCTCTCTCGTTTACAGGTGGAGCGATTCTTAGAAAGTCACCCAAACGCTCACCGCAATCCATCCAAAATACCAGAACAGCTTCTTCCACGGAACTTTTGGGATACATTAACATTTTAACTCAAGCAGCTTTGGCCCCATCTACTCTATCTACATACCAACGGGCATGGAAACAGCTTGAGCAGTTTAGTACAGAAATATGTGTCCCTATTACGTTACCATTATCTGTTGCTACTATATCACTTTTTATTGCATATATGTTTAAGAAAGCTCTCGCACCAACTACAATATCAACTTATCTGTCTGCAATTTCTTACGTTCACAAGATGCTTTCCTTGCCTGACGGTACTCGGTCATTCCTAGTTGATAAACTTATCTCAGGAACCTATCGCTTAGCCAAGTGTACTCTTGATTCTCGTTTACCCATAACAGTTCCTGTTTTGAATAAATTGTTAATACATTTACCAATGTTAACATCCCAATTGGATTGTTTGCTTTATAAGGCATTGTTTTAACAGCATTTTCTGCTTGGGCCAGAATTGGTGAGCTCGTCATGACTAAGAATGTCCCATTAGATTCACTTATTCAGTTACAAGATATTACAGTTTGTTACTCTCAAGGTATAGCTCAAGAGATAGAAATACGTTTTCGTAAATTCAAACATAATGTTAAAGGACAGGCCAAAGTAATAAAATTTTCTAAAGGTCCTGCTAATGAATCTGCAGTTGAGGCTGTGGTACAATATTTAAAGGTGCGACCATCTTCTAACATACAAACACCACTTTTTTGTTCATGTCTAGGGAAGCCAACAACTCGTTCCGATTTTGACAGGGTTTTACATCAATGCCTCAAAGCATGTGGTCTGGATAGCTCCAAATATAAAGGACATAGCTTTAGAATTGGAGCTGCAACATTTGCATCAGAACAAGGTTTATCAGATTCACAGATACGTTCATTGGGTAGATGGAAATCAAATGCATTCTATAAATATATCCGTTCCAATGGTTGTGCTTAACTGTTTTATGTTTACCTACTGGGACAGATAAACATGTTTAACTTTATTATTGTTTCATATTCTGTTCACCTGCTTAATCTGTTTTCTGTTTACCTGCTTGGGCCGGTAAACATGTTTTAAACTTTATTATTGTCTCATATCCTGTTCACCTGCTTAATAATTTTTAGGTTTACCTGCTTGGGCCGGTAAAAATGTTTTAATTTTTTATTATTAGTTCATCTTCGGTTTACCTATATAATTATTTTCTTAGGCCGGTAAGCTTGTTTTAATTTTATTATTAGTTATCTTTTTAGTCAAGCTCAATGTAAGAGAAAGTGCACCAGCATTCACATAAAGACAGGTACATGTACATTAGTTTCATTGTTGTCTCAACTGCTTGGGCCGTTGGGTCAACATTTAGTTGGTAACAATTTTACTGGATTAAGACTTAAATTACTTATTTACAATATGTAGTAGGCATTGTAAATATTGTCTGTATGTACATTACGTTAAGTTTGCCCTAGTTTTCTTTTGACGCAATGGTCAATGTCTTTTTTATAAAATGTAAGTGGTGTTTTGTAGTTTCTTGCCAATGCTTGGCCTATGTGGGGTAGGAGATATGTTATTGCATAACATCTCTCCTGGTGGCTCTTTTGACCCCATTCTAGGCCAAGCTTTTATGTTACAAATTATCATGTAACAAGAATTTTTGAAATGTGTTTTTGGTCTGTATGGATTTTTTATGCCAATTTAATCCTGTTATTAGCTTGTAGAGAATGTTTTGTCATTTAATGTTTTTGTAACCAATTTTTACTTTAATCAGTAAAAATTTTCAATCTACATGTATATATTGTGTTTTTATTTGTCAAGAGGGTTACCTAAGGAGTGATTCCTGAAGTTGAAGGAGGAGAGCATAAATGCAAGTTATTTTAATAACTAATTTTATGTTGACGAGTTTCAACAGTTCATTTATGTAGATTAAACTTTTATATATTTGATTTTTGTATGTCCTTGTTGTACCTCATTTATCAACTTTCAATTTCTGACGAGTTTCAACAGTTCATTTATGTAGATTAAACTTTTATATATTTGAATTTTGTATGTCCTTGTTGTACCTCATTTATCAACTTTCAATTTCCCCAAGTAGCCTCAATTTTATGTTAATTTTGCTGACGTGTGATTGGTCAATTAGGAAGACGAACGCTGGGAATGCGTTATCTCTACACTTGTTGAAAATTAAGAGCAACAATTTATTACAGTCTTTGGAATTTGTTTTTTATCCCACCCTCCATCCCCTTTAACACCTCTTGATCGATTTTTTCTATACATGTTTCTTAATCTTTTGTTGTATTGAAATGTGTTTTGGTATGTATGGATTTTTTATGCCATTTAAACATGTTATTCTAGGCCAAGCTTTTATGTTACACATTATCATGTAACAAGAATTTTTGAAATGTGTTTTTGGTCTGTATGGATTTTTTATGCCAATTTAATCCTGTTATTAGCTTGTAGAGAATGTTTTGTCATTTAATGTTTTTGTAACCAATTTTTACTTTAATCAGTAAAAATTTTCAATCTACATGTATATATTGTGTTTTTATTTGTCAAGAGGGTTACCTAAGGAGTGATTCCTGAAGTTGAAGGAGGAGAGCATAAAATATGTTTCTGCGTTATAAAAGTTTGGCTGGTCTCGACGCCAGTTCTGATATTTTAATTTTAGACCTATATTTAGAACAGCCGAAAAAGCTAAACTTGTTTATAAAAACAGGAAGATGAGTTATACTTCCGCAAGAGAGAATATTGTGAAACGCATAAAAGAAGTCGCCCCCACTTTAAATTTAGGTTTACATTCGCATTCGCTTAGGTCTTGCGGCGCTACTGCCGCAGCACTATCAAATGTTAATGAACGTTGTATAAAAAGACACGGCAGATGGAAATCAGATTTTAGTAAGGATGGTTATATTGATGACACTTTACAAAAAAGACTTTCAGTTTCACAAAATCTCAAGCTTTAATTTATTTCTGTTCGCACTAGCTGGTCCTTTCTTTGAATTTTTCTAGGTTCGGCGGGCTATTAGCAATCTTAGATTGCGTTTTTCTATTTATTATATAAGATGTATTAAGGGTTTGTGTTCAAGAGAGAGTAAATACTTTCCCGCGGTACAAAGTATAGAGGGAAATTATTGTATTTGTATTCTAGTGAACCCTAATCGATGTCACGTGATTAGACAGCGGTTTAATCACTTTCTAGCCGCCCGTGCTTCTGTAAACAACTTCAAGTTTATTCGCAAAATGTTTATTTCATTTTACTGTTTTATAATTTGTTTGGTTACTGTTCAGAGTAAATCTCTTGAGACGGATGATGCCTTGGGTTCTGGACACAGGTTTCCTTTACCTTTTTAGGTTTAGGTTTTTCCTGGCCGGCGTATTTGTCTGTGATGGAGTTAATGTTTTCTTTATAGAGTTTATGTTGATAATTTATAGTGTGTACATCAGCGTTTTGCATGTATCGTATTTATAGCAAATACAGATGTAACTTATTATACATAATGTACATTTTTACAAATGCTAGGTTCGGCGGGCTATTGGCAATCTTAGATTGCGTTTTTCTATTTATTATACAAGTTGTAGAAGATATGGCTATAGGTCTTTGTGACTCCATATCAATGTTACCAACTTCAGGTCTCTGTGACCCTACTGTACTTTGTGTCGTTCTTTGTGAACCTTCAGTACTGGCAATATGCATCATATTTCCCATTTTATCGAAGAAATCTTATCAAGCTTTTTATCTAAGTTAGACTCTAAGTCCACAAACTTTTCGTTCCACTTTTCTTCCAACTGTTCATACTTCGAACGCCTACGTTTTTTGTGGTTTTTTGTTTACCAGAACAACGAGCGCTTTGCTGTACTTGTTGTTCATCATTCGAATCAACGGTCGAACTACCCTGCTCGTTCTCAGCCATGAGGTACAGAGCTGAATGAAGGACGTCTTGTCCTCCGTGCGCCGAGGAGAATAATGAAACATGCAGGTCAGGTATTTCCGGAAGTCATGTAATCACGTGATTTTGACTTCCGGGCGAGCTGAATACCGCAAAGAGAACAATCCTAGGGTACAAATGAATTTATGATATAAAATTATTTGTCTAAATTTGTCTAGGTTTTATCATTAATGTAGAAAAGTCAAATTTTCTCTCAAATCAGGATGTGACATACATAGGGGGAAGGTTCAAACTAGATTTAGGGAAAGTTTATTCTACAGAGGACAGAATAAGAAAGCTAAAATGACAATTCTAGAGTTAATGAATAGGCAAACAACAGCACAACATTATCTGAAAGTTCTCGGAATGATGGCCTCTTGTCTAGAGTTGATACCCAATGGTCGTCTGTTTATGAGACCAATTCAGTGGCACCTCATGCAGCAATGGAAACCGTCTCTGATAAGCCTCAATTATATAATTCCTTGCACAACAGAACTCAAGTTGCATCTGAGTTGGTGGTTGTCTATCAATCAAACACCTTGAAAGGTCGAGTGATATCGCCTCTTCAAGTAACTGTGACTCTAACATCAGATGCATCGATGATGGGGTGGGGTGGCCATATAGGGAATCAAACAGTTCAGGGTCTTTGGTCAGAGCTAAAGAAGAACGAACTGGCATATCAACAATCTAGAACTAGAGGCTGTTATTCTGTCAGTCAAATACTTTCTAAGAATTTGGAGAAAGAAAGTAGTGTTAATACGCTCCGACAACACAACAGATGTTCAGTACATCAATCGACAAGGGGGGACTCGGTCTGTTTATCTATGTCAGCAAACATGGGAGCTTTGGAATCTGGCAATTCAGAACCAAATTGTTTTCAAGGCAGCTCACATTGCATGTCAGGACAATGTTCTGGCAAACACTCTGAGTCGTGCCAAAGTCAAATCGACAGGAAATAACGAATTAGATTTTTCACATGTGGAAACAAACCTCTGATAGATTTGTTTGCTTCCAAAGAAAATCACGTCCTGAATATAGCTTAAATATTGCTTGCTGGACGTTAAACATCAATCAATCAATCAATCAATCCTAAAGAAAATCACAAAGCTCCAGTGTATTGCTCATGGATAAAAGGCAGCGAAGCATATGCAATAGATGCATTCACAATTCCTTGGGAAGGCATGTTTGCATTTGCTTATCCCCCTTTGTCCCTAATTCAGAAAGTGATTCAGCACATGCAACAATTTCAATGTCAGCTAATACTGATAGCACCCCATTTGCCGAGACAAACTTGGTATCCGCAAATGTTACAAATGTTATTTGCACCAACAGCGAAATTACCAGTGCGGGAAAATCTCCTGTCTCCAGGGAAGGGGAAAATAACTCACAATCAAATATTTCAGCTGACTGCATGGCTGTTATCGACAGTAAGAAACACTAGAAAATTGTTGGAACAGTCATGGCGTCAGGGGACAAGAAAAGATTACAAATCAAAATTCAAAATATTTCATAGCTGGTGTAGTCAAAGGAAAATTAATCCCTTTGAAGCATCTATAGAAGCATGTGCTAATTTTTTGGCAGATTTGTGTGATGAAGGCTTGAAATACAGAACTATTGCTGGGTACAGGTCAATGCTATCTTCAGTATTAGCTCCCATTGACAAAACTCCTAGCATTATAAGATTGTTATAAGGTGTTTTCAATAGTCGTTCTCCAGTGCATAAACTTATGCCTGAATGGGATTTACCTATCGTTTTAGATTTGCTGAAACTTCCACCTTTTGAACCGTTGAAATTGGTCTCATTGAAGTACAGTACCTTTAAGACAGTTTTTCTTATTGTGATAAACACTTTCCGTAGATGTAGTGACTTGCAATCATTAAAACTCGGAGAAGGATCTGTGAATGTACAAAGTCAGGGTATTACTTTTTTGAGACAGGGATTTTCGAAACATACTAGACCTCAACATGATTGTTCAAAAATTTTTATTCCGTGTTTTTCGGACAATAAATTTGTGTATCCAAAACGTTCTTTATTTTACTATTTGAAAAAGACTGAGAAATTGCTTAAAGATTACAAACTATTTTTGGCAGTGAACAAACCTCATAAACCTGTGTCTTGTCAAACAATTTCAAGGTGGATTGTTAAAACAATCAAGTTAGCTAATAGCAAGAAAAAAAAAGATAGGCAAAGTAAAAGGACATTCTACACGTGCTATTGGACAATCCTAGGCCTTGTTTAAGGGAGCTCCAATGAGTGACTTTTACAAAATGCAGATTGGAGCCGTGCTTCTACGTTTATGAAGTTTTATAGGGAGGATGTCAGTGTAGATTTTGTAAAGTAAAGATTCTACCCGGCGAGCTGGCTGGAGTGGATTAATGTTTTTTGTACAGTTATTATTGTTATATTATGATGCTTAGAATGTGGGACTCTGATATGACAGAAAGTCACATCATGGTTGTTATTGGTGATGGTTTTTAGTTATACAGTATTCATGTGAAAGAAACTTTTTCATGCATCCACAGCCTGTATTGAGAAGCTTTGGAATCAAAGGTAAATCCTAGGGTACATAAGACAGGTAAGTACCTAATTTATGATATAAAATTCAAAAATTTGTAAACAAGTTAAAATTTTGTGAATAAATTCTACTTACCTGTCTTATGTAACAACCATCCCTCCATCCCTTGCATGAATCAGGTTCATGCGGTGTCCTTCGTGCGCCGTATGAATAATGAAACATGCAGGTCAGGTATTTCCGGAAGTCAGGTGATCACGTGATTTTGACTTCCGGGCGAGCTGAATACTGCACAGAGAGAAATCCTAGGGAACATAAGACAGGTAAGTACAATTTATTCACACAATTTTAACTTGTTTACAAATTTTGGAATTTTGATGACATTTTCCGTTTCTCTACTAGTTTCCTCAAATGTTTTATGACTGTCATGAATGGTATAGTTATTGCTAAGGCGTCGAAATGTTTATTTCTTAAACCAAAGTAAGTCACATTAAAGGACTCGATATTTATTAATAATAATCACATTGAAAGTTAAGTCTTTATATTGACTATATGCCGAAATATTTTCTCTTTAAATTTATGAGAGTAATGCGTACCTCGAGAGCCGAATCACGACTTCCTTATAATGAAAAGGTAGCCCTATTCATACCACTAAACGATTCAATAGCTATTTGTGACGTCATAATCATTTTACGACAACGTAAACCACTTTACAGCAACGATTCAGCAAGTAGCATTTTTGACGTTTTATGTTTGTGGTACACTATTCTCTTGTAGAATGCGTAAAAATCGTTGCATCTATATTAAATAAACTGCCATCAGAGAACATTACGATATTAATTTCCATGGGTCAAAATGTGTTTAGAAAAACTTGGAATCATAAGTTTAACATTGACTAACTTTACGAATGCCATGTAAAAATTGACGTTTTCCTTTGAAATTGAAGCTGATACAATAAAGAATAATAGAAAACACGTTAATTTTAAAATTAAAACAAGAAGGAAATATTTAACAAATTTACGATACATTTATGCCAAAACTCTTGACTTCCTTGGTAATTGGCGATTTCAGGAAAAACAACTTAATTCTGGCGATTTCAGGAAAAACACCTTAATTGCGAATCATTGTTCTTACAAAACCTTGACCAGACTTTCCCCTGAATAAATTTTGAAGCATTTAATCATGTCTTTCAAACAAGTTTCGTATTTTTATGAATAAAAATATTATTTATTTCTGAAACTTAAAGCTTCCTTATAATATTTAAATGCCATTTCCAATTGGACAATTTTTACATGTGCATGAAAAGAGCAACTTATACGTTATGTAACCATTATTATAAGTTTATTAGTAAAAATATCTATTATTATACAGTTATGGCCTTTAATGAGGGTAATATCCATAATCATTAAATCAAAAAAGTTATTTTTTCGTCGAACTGATTTAATTATTAGGAACTTTACGTGAAGAGGATTGAAGGCCATAACTGTACTACTATACACAAAGAAGAACACGTATATACTTAGATGGGTACTGTCTAGATAAATGAGTCATGCTTTCAAATTTGACGCGCTTTTGCACGTGTAACAAATAACTAGTTATTTCTTATTTCCCTTTTGTTATTTTTTTGACGTGCGAAAATGCGCCAAATTTGAAAGAGTTATTTTGTCTACGTGCAGTTTTCAGCGAAACAAAACAGTTATTACTCCTACGATCTATTTTATTTTAGTAGTGGTTTTAACAGTAAAGTATTATAGCCAAAGTTAGTACTGAATGTAATTAGAACAATTCCGAAATGCGTGAGAGTGTTAAGAAATATTTGTTTTATTAAGTTATTTGATATCAATCGATATTTATTACATTCATGTACAATTGTATTAATTAATTTTTCTACGACAACCATTACAAGTATATATATGTCATATAAAAAATGTGCTTATTCATTACTATTGTCATTATCGTTATCTACGTTGTTATGTTCATATTAGGCTGAATTAACACATGCTGTGATTTCAGTTAAAATTACTTCCCACCAGACAATTGGCTTTCATATGATTCGCGTAAGCACCAAAGGATCGTTTGAACTATTAATTCTGTATTATGTTGTACCACACCTATAATAATAAGATCTCATTTGGGAGGAGATTGGTTTTATACGTATCTACTAAGACAAATATGTGTTTTAGAATTAATTTCTTAATAGACATCTAACAAACTTCGTGTTGTTACTTGTAAGAAGACTCGCCTACGTGGAATAAGTTATAACCATAAAAGCCGCCATCACTAAATATATTCCAGGAATAGGTGGTGATGTGGTCAAAAATATACATACTTACTAAATTAAATTTAGTATGTATACATGTACATATGGTCTTCATGAATTAGAAATTATTTAGAATTTTGGCATAAGAGGCACCAACTCTAACCTTATTTGTCTACGATGGCCGGTCGAAGTTTTCACAGGGTACTTTGGCTTCTATCCCAATAAAAATGGACGCCACGACATAGCTGAAAAATAGCTGAATGTTCTTGACATAAAGGGCAATTTAAGAAAAAATCCCCCAAACAAATCAATGCGGAATAATTCGCTACTAACGAAATTAGGAACTGCTGTGTTCGTGCATGACTTCAAGCATTGTGTGTCTTACTACAACCTTTGACAACAGCATGAAACATTTGGAAAATCATTCCAAGCGCGCATAAACACATAAGAAAATAACGGCTGCATTTGAGTACAAACGGTTAAAAATACCATTTTGAGACAAAACGTGGAGGAACACGTACACAATATAAGACGGTGTTTGACATATTGTGACATCTGCACAGCTAGCTTAGTCCTTAAAGCATGATACTCAATCTCGGTCGTGGGTTCAAGCCCCACGTTGTGCAATAATATTTGTCTTCACCAACTGTGCATCATAAATTAGCTGAAAAAGTGTTCAAAGTCGCGTAAAACCTCACACAAACGTTTTTGTGTGATCAAGTGAGGGTATGTACGAATAGGGATTTTTCAAAGATAAACTGAAATCTTCCGATCGAATGTTCTCCAGGCGCTATTATGAGTTAATTGATCTTACGTTATACATCTCATAGATGACTCATGATTTGCTAGTGCTGTTGTAATCACATTCAGTCTCTTTTACCTCTGGTCTGTTTTGCTAGACTTTGACAATTTATTGGAGTAACACGGCTGGTGGCACATGTGAACCTTGAACTGTTCACCTGGCTTCACATTGGAGTAAAACGGTTGGTGGCACAAGTAAACCTTGAACATCTCACCTGGCTTCAACCTTAGTTTTAGAGTCGCCGTGATTAATTTTGTTGTAATGCGGAGTCAACTGCGTCTGCTTCGTCATCACTTCTTGTCTTACCCGACAATTGTACAGATTTTGCATGATAAACTCCTCATGAGGACCAACTACTTTATTTTGCATTCGAAGAATTTTATATCTCTTATCCCAAACGATTCTGCACATGTAGAAAATAAATAAAAACAAACTTACAAAAATAATATAATGAACTGCTGATATGCAATAACTATTCATTTTAATCCAGAAATGTGGTATTTTGGAAAAAAACGGACATTTCCATAGGGGCGTGATGTGGCTTGTTTGTCTGCAACTTCTCCATCATTGTTGAAAGACAAAATGGAACATGTAATGAAATGTTGGTGTAAACTAGCTTCTAGTATTTATTATCAATTCTAATATGACGTCCTCCTTAAGCTATGTAAACAAAGCCGTGTCAAAATTCCAATAAGTTTAGTTCGCACATGCGTAAGCTGCGTGTTTTGTGTAAATGTATAAACTGACCTACATGTGTTATCCATAATTATCGTTATTGTTAATAATTTAGTTATTTTTAGTCTGAATTCTGAGATTTAAACTACTCCCGATACATTATTTTTTTTAGCAATTCTACATTCGAATTAATATGACGTCACAATTAGAATTCCGATGTCATATTACGCTGAACTGAAAATTTCAAACTGGAACAATGCGATTTCGTTAAGATTTCTCAATATTTTTGTTTAAAAGGTACGTATATTCAATAAAATGACGAGAATATATGTTTATGTCAATTTTATTTGCTTTAACATACTGTTTTGGGATATATCTTATTAGTTAAAAAAAAAAACAATATTACCATTGAAAGCGTCCTCTTAGAGCCGCTTTGAACTTTTAAAACATTTGTAAGACATATTAGAATCGAAATAGATTATTGCGAGCGGGCTTTATGCGAATTAGAACATGGTCAGACCTTATATTTGTCAATATTTTATACCGAGCGATAGCGAGGTATAAAATGAAGACAAATATAAGGTCTGACCATGTTCTAATTCGCATAAAGCCTGCTCGCAATAATCTATTTCTTAATTAAAAACGCCACTTTAAATTCAAAAGGGAACATTAGGTTTAGTTTTTCGTTGTAAATGCGTAAGTTTAAAGAATTTATCCAACGCATACATTAATTACTATAAACAGTTGATGTGCCTTAACTATTTTTTTTTCCTGTTAAAGAACTGATACAAAAAATTAATATTTTTATGTCATGACAATAAATTTAAAAGCGTAATTGCTGTCTTATATAAAACTTTTTCAGAACTATTTAAAAGAGATCAAATCAAAACGTTGCAATTTCATTATTAAAAAATGGTACTCAACTATCACTCAGGGTATCTTGGTATTTTTGAATATCCTTAATTATAATGTACATAGTGTCAGACATGTGAAAAGAATTCATGCGAAAATGCAAGCGGTCTATGTTTAGGTTCTTTTTAAAATAAACTTAAATAAGTATCTTATCAAACCAATGGATAACTCAGATGTTGTCTTGGTCAATTTTTCACCGAGATATATTTGTTAAAACTTGAATGTATAATCGCTTTAATTTTATTTTGTATCAATTCTGATTTTTTTTCTGGCTCTAATGACTGCCAGTTGTTTGTAGCAGTTGCCGTTCACAATAGATACGCATCCTACATCAGGAAAAATTTTATTTCGTGATTTGTATTTTACCTGGTATAAAGGTATTTCTGATTTTCCATTGCATTTAATTATGATTTATAGCAAATAATGGAGACATAGCTGCCTAGCATCCGTTCTGTTTATTGCGACGTTCTATGGAGGTTTTAATCAATTAATATACGGTACCGTAATAATATGATAGATCGGTAGCCTTGTTTTTAAAATACACTGAAAACTATTTAATCTGAAATTTGATTACTCAATCAGTGTTTTGACATGTTTGATATGAAAATCTATCAAATATTAATCATTTCAAGCGATAGATTAGATATTCATGTCGGAAAATTTATCCGCAGAGAATTTAGATACATGTTAACAATTTCCGCAATCTGATACCAAAGTTTGATCCTAATTTCAATCGTCCGTGATTTCAATTATCAATATATGATCAAACATTTGTGAGTATAATGTACAGGAAATTACAAAATATTTAGGAATAATAACCAGACAGTGTGTAGGCCTTCACCAAACTCGACATGAGTATATCAATTTATTTGACGCTCTGTTGAAAATAATTTCAGTAGCGTACATTCCTTCGACTGGAGATAGACAATGTCTTCTACAAATTGGAAAACAGCTTTATTTAACATAGGTCTATCAATTGTGCTGGCAGTGTGCACGGTAAGCATTTATTCTTTCTGGCAATTTTACGTGATTAATTTTTTTGTCGTTGAATGCTTTATTTCATTGTGAAGTTTGTGTTAAGTGTATTCTGCTTTATATATTTAACACAAGTTCACTGTTTGCTATAATGACGCAATTATGAACTTAAAAAATTTATTTGTAAAGTATGTTAATAAATGTTAGATGATTTTTCAAATTTTTAAATTGATTAAAAAAAAACTGAAAATAAAGTTGTAAGAAAAGTGTTCAAATGAATACAGATATCTAAGAAAGTCTTTCGATTTTATTATCGTTTCTTCTATTTATCACCATTTAAAGATAAAATATATAATACAAATAATCACTTGTCAATAGAAAAAAACTCAGATACCTCTGATCATATTAAGCAATTATTTTACTTGCGTTATTCCTTGTTTAGAAAGCTGTTCGGTTACATATGTTTTTGTTTTGCCAGGAGATGTATCCTAAAATATCACGATTATTTTTTAAATTGCTGTCTTGTAAAAAACAACAATTATTTTAATTATCACGATGTAAAGATAAAATATAAAATACAGGTAAACACTTGTCAATAGAACAAAATCAAATACCTCTGATCGTGTTATTGAAACAAATGAAGTAATTACTTTACTTTAGTTATGTCTTGTTTTGAAATAAAATGTCATCAAAGATACCAAGGTTAATAGACGCGCGTTTCGTCTAATCAAGACTCAAAAGTGGCGCTCAAACCCAAACAATATTTAAAATCCAATATGATTAAGATGTAGAGCTTTTATTATTAAAGTTCCAAAACGTAATACCAAATCCGGCTAAGGCTATCGACACCTTGAAAATAGAACCCAATAATCAAAATAATTTTCAATAGTAAATTTAGACAATGACTATATCACTGAAAGAAAGCTGTTCGGTTACATTATATATGTTTTGTTTAGTTTTGCCTGGAGATGTATCATAGAATATCACGATTATTTTGCAATTGTTGTCTTGTACGTTTAACAATTGTGTACTCAAATAATGTAAAATAATTTACCAATAAATGTAGTATGAATTGTTTTTAACTATGACAAGTCCGTCTTATGCAATTTTGAAGAAATTGATAGTATTTTATTTCGTATTTAATAAAATAGTAACTCGCAGACGCAACTAACTTTTTGAGTAAAATAGAAAGTTAAAGATTAAAGTGGATGACTCAGTCCGCGAATACTGACAATCTTTTCACGAGACTATGTTTCGTTATATTGGACTCAAAGTTAAAACGAAAATGTATTCCGTTCAAACTTGCTTACAAAAATAATACTCTGTAATAATTATTAGATTTAAAAAGCGAACGGTATATGAAAAACAAAAATAAAATCCAAAATATATCTTTTACAGCAAGTAGTTAACATATAAAAATGGATTCCATTACAATCGGTTTGAAATAAGAAATATAACACCTTTCTCGGTTTACGTAAAATAAGTAGACATTTTAAGGAAAAATTTCACGCCGTTCACGGTCTCTGAAATGACGAAGTTGTCCAATAATGATATTTGTGCATTCGCCAAAGACAAAAATGATTTTATTAAACGTTAAAAAATCATTTACCAACTATTTATTTGCATCTTAATTTTT
Source organism: Limnoperna fortunei (assembly GCA_944474755.1). Classification (NCBI taxonomy): domain Eukaryota; kingdom Metazoa; phylum Mollusca; class Bivalvia; order Mytilida; family Modiolidae; genus Limnoperna; species Limnoperna fortunei. Next base: position 28,108,257 of record OX104121.1, read on the forward strand.
ACTACCTCCAAGACATAGACACGCCAACATTAACACTCAAAGATGTGATTACTTTAATGGGCAGATAATAGTGCGGATTTAAGGAAGTCTTCATCAACACTACTAAATTTGTTCTTATTAACTTAATTTCATAGTTTTGATTCTATACATTTATGTTTAATTGAAACTAGATCTAATAAACAGTATAATTTAATGTGGTCGATAGTTTAGGAATAAACGTATGCTTCTAGTACTCACCACTGTGATAGGATAAACAAAGTGTTCACAACACAATTAATGATTAGAGTATCGTCAATCAATAAGACGTTTGAAAATTTAAAATTAAAGTAAATAAATACTGAAAAATTTAGCTTACAAGTAAAGAAAACTAAAGCTAAGCAACAAGCGCCCCATTTTAAACAGACGCAAAACTTGAGTAATCCATAAAGTAAAGTCTAAAGAAAGTACCAACCAGTAAACTTATTAAGTATCGGATCGACAACATTACGATACAGCATAAATAAAAAATAATTGAAATTTTTGACATTGACAAGAAACACCGTCATTTGTATCGTTGCATAATCTTCTAGACTTGTATATATATACGTTTCTTGCTCCACATAACGATATTCTACCTTAAGCAAAACATTTTGCTAGATATTAAAAATGTAAGCAAGTTTGTTGAACTAATCTATTTAAAGATTGTTGTAAAAATAAGAACTCATAGTAACGCGTCAGATAAGCTGTTTTATATACTCATTACACAGACACAAAGTCCCGTTTGGGAAATTGATTTGTTTAATATGCTCGGGTCAAAGAAGAATGTCAATCCCAGATGAATTCAGAAAGGATAATTTCAATCTTGTGTGTGGTCTTATTGGTAATTTTATCTAGAAACGACAATCTGTTAACCACAGTTCTTTTCTTCAGTCATGACATTTATATTATGATCAACGTGTACAACTTAACATTGTTTCTTTGTGTCTCGTGTACTGCAGTAAGTCGTCGTATTTCTTCATTCAATATTGATATGGCAATTCCCTATGGTCATTGTGTTAAAAGCCTATAAATTTATTGACTTTCTCAACCTGTGACATAAATTGACTTTTAAAATGTTTGTCCTCGTACAGGTGACCTTATCGTTGTGCTTTTGCTAGGGTTTAACACAAAAAACCGGGCCACAGATCATATGTGATAAATTTTTAAGATGTAGACAAGCTTCTTGGACGGTTAATGAACCCTTTGTAGATTTTGAAAAAGAGTGTGTTCACTGTTGCCTATACAAAGAAGAAAGGTCAATAACATTTATAAAATTCTTATAGCTGCAGACATAAATAAACAAAATACGTTTGTTTGTTTGAACCGGGTTTAACATCACATTCAATCATCTTTCTGCTATATCATGGTAACCAGTTTTTATTTGGGGAGAAACCCAGAGTATTCGTAGAAACCCCACGACGTTTAACAGGAAAACCTTATCCATAAATGTTTGAGATGAACACTTTCTGCCTGATGTAAGGATAGAACCTGCAACCTTATTGACAAGGGCATTATCAATAGCAGATGACTAACTACTTTAACCACCAGACTCCCTGCATGTGTTGTTATTTAGCATTAATGGCGGTTAAAACAAAAGGCAAATACGTTCGTACTTGTGTCGTATCAAGTACGAACTCAACATTAAAACTTGTCATCTGTTTTCAGTCTGAATAGTTCCGGTTTGATGGTTTACATTTATTAGCTACGTAGGGTTTTTTTAATGTGATTATATTTTAGCCGAGAACAATTATACAATCAGTTACATCGTTAGACGCTTTTCGACAATTGATGTGACATGTTATGATTTCAAAACCAACAGAGAGATCAAGATTTATGGAGCACTAAAAATTAAAATTCCACATTTCAATATCAAATCTAGATAAGAAGTTCAAGCTGCAAAGTTTATTAACAAATATCAATAAACTGTATGTCACCAACGTAATGTTGACTACTGGAATGATAATATCGTAAGAGACGACACAGCAGAAGTAAAATAAGAAAGCCTAAATGTTAAAAGAATTCAATCCATTAGACAGTGAACAAATTCTAAGTAAGACACAATGCATAAAAAACAAACTAGGAACAACAAAACCCCAGCGAGAGTAACATGAACCCCAATATAACACACATGCATGGGTGCACATGGACTTCGACTTTCCAATTGTCAACTTCCTGTTCATCGATAGCAACACTCCAGCAGCTACAGCGTATGCTATCTACAACATATACGTTATTCTAGACCCAGCAATCTTGTATTCCGATTTTCTAGATTGCCCAATGCTGTTGACTTCTAAACTACTCAAACAAGCGTTTGTTGTACCTAGGTTGATGTTATCTCTCCAGAAGTTCTTTGGTCATGATGACATAATTGATTGTTATGGGAAATCCATCCCTGAAATACGATCGGACATTTTTGCTGAGTCATAGGTAGTCTTTCTTATTCCAGGATTTGACTTTTCCAAGACAAGACAACGATTAACTCGACGGGTGTCTAATTATAGGCAGGCACTGTATATGTTTTGTCTATACCCGGATATGTAATTGTCCCTTAACTTTCAGCTCTTGTTGTTCGGTCGGTTTCCTTTGCTATTTTTCTTAGATGTTCCAGACGATTGAGTATCCGTCGAGTTACTATTGGTTATGTCCGCACAGGAATAGAAAAACCTACTTTTGGCTCAATAGCATCGAACTAGTGTTAACAAGTAAACATTTTTAATTGCATATGTAAGTTCTTTTTTTTATTTTCTCGATTATATAGCTGCCGATATTGAATATCTCAACATATTCCTAAAAAGTAATCACGCAGTTCACAACATATTCTTGAAAACTAATCAAACTTGTTTAAATTATTTTTTTTAAATGTTTTTCTTATTTTGGGTGAAGAAAGAATTCTGCATTTTGTTTTTATATCAAGACCTGTTAACTACGTAACGTATAATAATTGTATTTTATTTTTTGAAGTGTTTTACTCCAACTTTAATTGAAAAGTATTGCTTGCCAGTTAACGTTCAAGGTCTTCACACAATTACAACTGGACGCCATGATATAGATAAAACAAATGCTGCAATTAGGGTTAAACTTTATTAATATAAAGGATATCTATAATTTTATTTCAGTGTTCAGTGGATGCTCTAAAGGCGTCAGGTGAGTTTATTAATATAAAGGATATCTATAATTTTATTTCAGAGTTCAGTGGATGCTATAAAGGCGTCGGGTGATTTTAATGTTATGATATTCGGTTGCACACAAAAAACCAGCTACGCTTTAATCACATGTAGCAATCGAAATCGCATAATCAACCAAACCACATATTGGATAAACAGCAAGACAAAAATCTTCACATAAAGAGCTTCTAACAAGTTACAAACTATGTCGAAGATGCTCGTATCTATTTGTAAACATAAAATACTGAGAAAGTGCTTCACATCTTTAGGAACCTTGGTACAAAGTTCCTTCATGGTGAGATCTTTTTACTGTTAGAACATTTTAGCGCGGTGCTAACTATTTCACGCTTGAGTGAACTTAGGAGAATTGGCGCATTTTCTTGTTGCAGTTTTCCTCTTGTAGTTATGCGATGAATAATAAAGTTTTGACATGATGTATGTAAGCATCGTAAGTTTGTATGTAATCTTCTAAACAGTTTTCCTTTCTAGAAATTTTTAATAAACAATAATATTTTTAATGTGTTTTTGTATTGTAGCATGTGGTGGTAAACCAGCAGACATCTTTTTTGTCTTGGATTCCTCCAGCAGTATACCCTTCATAGATTTTCAAAAGGAATTAAATTTTACTCAAAAAGTGGTACAATTATTTGACATAGGCTCAGAGAAGACACAAGTTGGTATTATATCATTCAGGTAAGCAGAACAGTGTTAGGTCCTTCATAATTATTTTGTCTTTGACATTGATGTTTGTTTGTTTGAATGGCTTTTAACGTCACTTTCAGCAATTTTTCAGCAATATCATGGCGTCCAGTTTTTATTGGGAGAGGACGCCGGAGTACCCGCAGAAAACCCCGACCTTAGGAAAGAAAACTGGAAATCCTTGTCAGTAAGGAATGGAGACGAGTACACCCTGCCCGCAGAGAGACTCGAACCTGCAACCTCAGAGTTTTCAGACCAATAGGCAATAGTAGACGAACTACCTTAACCACTCCGCCGCCGAGTCCAACTTTGAGATTGACACCGAGAGACAGAAGTTGGTCTAATATTCAGATAAGTAGAACATTGTTTATTCTTTAGTATTTATATTTTGTTATCAGGAAACAAATCTGATAGGTATAATATTGTTTGTCTTATAATATTTTGTTTGATATGAGGTAAACGTTGTGCATTGTTTGGGGAGGGGCTGGGGTCGTGAAAGGATCTTAAATTTTCCGTGGCTCCTCATTTCGAGCTCTCTGTAATATCCTTAAAGTACTACCCGATCTTTTGCAATAAATTTTCACGAACACATATATAGAATCAAATTAAATTGGTAAAATCACATGCCCACAGGTACATGTTGCAAATGTGGCACCTGCTCTGGTGTTAATGCTATTGTTTTAAATTCAGAGCAAGTTCAAAATGAAGTTTAAATACACGTTTGTTATATCAAACTGCACCTGGAACACATACAAATGTTTGAATTACAAAAGCACTGCTGATTTTTTATGTAAGATGATTGCTTCAAAAATCGTAAATCACTTTTATTTTACATGTTTGGTGTTGATTTGCTTTGGCGAGAAATAACTATATTATTAAATTGTACACGTAATAAAGTGTTAAATAAACAAAAATAATTTCAGCACAACTGTTGTTCCTGAACTCAGTCTTGGCGAGTTAAGGAGTAAGAATGAGATTATAGACAAAATTATGAGTATTGAATTCCTTGGAGGTAACACAAATACTGGCGAAGCTTTAAGTTACCTTCGAGAAAAGGCCTTCAAAGAGGCGCCTTCATCATCCCCGAACGAAAGACCAAAAATTGCCATAATATTGACGGATGGCCAGTCGAATGATGTGCAACAAACTATATCTGAAGCAACAAAAGCGAAGTTAGAAGGCATCACCTTATTTGTGATTGGAATTGGAAGCCAGGTATGTATGTTACAATTTCATCACGTATATATTTTACACGTTATACTTAGCAGGTAACATAAACCCATCCTAAAGCATTTTGGCTTTTTATCAAAAAAATTATCACAGGAAAGATACATGATGCAAGTAACATAGCTTTTTTAAAACAAACCTTTACATTTCTTACATCATTAAAATGTTTATAAATGTCATTGACATTTGAAGGCACAATTATCTGTATTCAATTCCTAATAATGTATTATGTAATCATAATATTAGTAATTTGACTAAATTTGTAACAGTATATTTGCTGATTTAATCACCCATGCAGTTGTGTGAAGTCAACTTTTTACTTTGACCACTATACATATTTTGACATTTGCTGAAACAATGTTTTTCATGCAACATTACATCAAATTACAGAAAATTTTACAACGATTTTTATTTTAATTTGACATGTTTAGGTTGATACCATGGAACTAGAAGCTATTGCTAGTAAACCAACTAAGACTTATATGTTTTCCATTGGAAACTTTGATGCCTTGGACTCAATTAAAGACACACTGGCAATACGAGCATGCGCAGGTATTGTTAAATGGTAACATTTGAACTCCTTCAATTAATATATATCGCCTGAATATAGCTGAAATATTGCTGCTCGGGCGTTAAACACCATTAATCAATCAATCATAAATAAATAAATATATATCAGCAAACATCCATTCGTAGAAAACAATGGTAGCATGTTTTTGTCCATTGTAATAAGACATTTTAGACCCATCAGAAGAATCTTGGCTCTCCGACTGGTCCATAAATGGCAATAATCTAGTCTGAACTTGATACCAAACTTTTATTCCTTTCGTTTAATTTGGTCTTTAAAATATATGGAACAATTTCATACTTCTACATTCTGAATTCAAAATGGTGTATTCTACATATCTCAAAGTTCGTAATCAGCAAATGCTTTTTTTAATTTATATGTTTATATTAATATAATTTGAACAAAATTGTTTCTGAAAATGTTTTTCAAATCTGCGATTCAGTATTTTTATTTATATAATGCATACTAAAATTTCTAAAATTTGAAAAATAAAGGTTTAATGTGAATGAAAAAAAAATTAAAATTTATAAGTTCGTGTAATCGTCTTACTCACGTGCAAGTTTCAATGTCACAATCTCTGGAAAGCTTTGCCGGTTTTCTTTATAAAAGACTAGGTTAACTTTAACTGCCGTAATAATCTGATTTTAGTTTTGTTATTTGTTGGATTAGCGGCAGAATTTAGTCCCATAACTCGTAATGTTGCAAAAAAAAATTCTATAGATTTTACAAAATTCAAAAATATACATCTTTTTTACGTAATTCAAACTCAAGATACTGTGAAATTAAATGAAAACGCAAATTAATTTCATTTTCGTCTTTGAAAACGTTGTTTGTTGCCGCCATGATACGACGAGTCGTTGGTAATTTTTCCATATTAGGTTAATGGTAGTAAAATCTTGCTAATTTGCACAGTACAACAATTATTCCGTAGTAAGATTTACCATTTTTGATAAATAAAGAACGTAATTTACATATACGACACCTCCTTAACATGCAACAGACACGTGTGTCAATTAAGACATAACGCACAGCGGGAAATAAAAAACGGCAATAATTATCATCACATATCAATAATGATTTATCTAAAACACGAATCCGATTAAATATAGTGAAAGTGTTGCACGATTTCGAGACTATACATGGCTCTTATATATACAGCTGCTTTGAGATAAGTGCTGGGAGTGATTAACTCTCTGGTACAGTACGAGTAATGGGACTAGATTCTTACCCTGGCTAAAAAGCGAGCGAGGGTACGGTTATTTGTTCTAAGAATAGACTATACTAGTGGTTCGCTGTTGAATACTGCTGATGGGTTGGAAACTTATCAATATGGAAACAGGATGATTACCCTAACTTGGCGAGTATTTTATTGATTTATGTTTAGGTATTAGCTTTTATTTATCAAACTTAATAAACCAGGTACCACTGAAGAAAAAACAATTACTGCAATTCAGCTTCAAACAAATTTAGAAATGTAAAAGTATGAATTCTGAAGACAGACGCTTGCTTTCCACACTAATTTACTCGTAAATTACTTCGTTTTACTGAAGACTTGACAAAATGTAATAGACGATGGATATTTTCTATTGTTGTTTGAGTTATGCTTACAGATCCAATATATCTGTATAATGCATATATGTATAATAATCAAAAAGAATTAAATCACAAATAGATTGAATTGGTTATAAAAAAAGTTCTTCTGCAAGGTTTTATCTAAATAATGGCTAGTTTTTTAAGAGAAGTATAACTACTAAAGGTTAACTTGACATAGGCTAAAACCTTGAGGTTTAATGACCTGTTCAGATTATAAAGATTAACTCATCAAAACATGGATGCCAAATACAATTGTGTATAGGGTTAAATACATGTACTGTATATAAAGCTTTTGCTGTTGGCCTACACTGTTTTTTCGTTCTTTAGTACGCACCTACGCAAATAAATGATTTCATATCAATTTCTACAATATCGATTTAATAATCGTTATATTTCAAATATCTAAATATGATGAAGTCTGCTTTCCAACATTATTATCCAACTGTCATTTAATTACTAATTTTGTTTTATACTATTACGTTATTTTTTATTGGCATTGCGACAGTAAATGCTGTACACGCATTTTTTGAATTTATATTTCCAGTTCAACCGTCGACACCAGCACCACCTATGTTACACGACATGATGATGAACGATGATGACATTCTTTATGGAGATGGAAGTAAATTTTTATTAATTAATACTTTCTACGTTTGTCTGAAAATAGCTATTAATCATGAGTCTTATTTCTTGGAAAAAATCTTTTAATTACATAGATTGTGTCGTGTTGAAACTATCCTTTGAATAGGTACATAATAATAAATACACTTATAAGTGATAACTAGACGAGCCATCTATTGATTATCGGGTTAAAACTTATTAATAAATATGATATGTTATTAACAATAAACAGAAACACTCATCATACACAGAGTATTTAATTTAGTAGTCGGTGTCATCAATCAAATTATATAATGACTTATATCGGTTTATATCAATAAGTCATCGTGTTCGCGTATGATAAACAGTAATCACTAGCATTAAAAATATTGAAATCTTATCACGAACTATGGTAACATGTTCCCTCTGTTGTCGGTGAATGGTGTAAAACACCGTAGTCACATACATTAGAATCGACGGTAATTATGTGATTACCTTTCTGATTTGTAGCCAATGACGAAATACATGAAGTTTTTTTGCAACCAATGTGTTGTTCACTTGATATGAACATGTGGGTTGAATCACTTTTTTATCTGTTTTTATGTTGCGAGGTTTCATAAACCTTTATTACTGGAATGAACGATATCAATAACAATAAAATTTGCAAAACCGTTAATAAATGTATAATAATGTTAAACTTAATGATATTTAATTTGACTTAATGCTTACTACGTAGTCACTTTATACGCATTTTACTTGCCAATAATTGCTGTATTTGTCAATGTGACTGTTTAAACTAAGATTATCGCAAACCGTTGGTTTTTAGTTAATCGGTGCAGTGGAAAAAAAATCTCATTTTCAGTTTTGTTAAGTGAAGATTGTCGTCTTTTTTACATTTCAGGGTCTAGAACAATTAAAACCGGACAATATTTGTCATGTTTTTAGTATACAAATGCCGCCCATTTTTGTTTGGCATTCTTAAAGTAAAATCAAAAGAAAGGGAATTACAATAATCAAAGCATTGCACATATTTAATTTGATAAAAATGTATCACATAAAATTACATTTTCATCTGTAGGACGGGGAACTGTCCTAAGGGCAGTTGTCCTAGGGAGAATTATCCTGGGGCAATTTTCGGAGGAGGCATTGCCCGGGGTCAATTGTCTTGCTTTTACTTTTTCTGTGTAACAGCTTTATAGTCATCATTCAATATATGTCTTGAAATTGCAAAGCTGGATAGTGGTAAACTTTTTGTGAGCTTCTAGTCAGAAATATTTTTTACCTTGTATGTCTTTACTAGTACATTATATATTTGTATACGTTTTGACAAAATTCGTGTTACAGTAGCGTTGTACAGATACGTGTTTTTTGTGTGTTTAGTTGCCTGACTGAACGTACTCCTTTTACTCCCTTTATTTTTCAGAATGTCAGCCTGCGAACCCTTTAAGCATTGCCTATGCTGTTGATACATCATCAATGGGGGCTGAAAATGCTTATTTCGTAATGGTTCTTGTAAACAGAATTGCAAGCCGCCTTGAAATGAACAAAGATCAAATAAGTTTCTCAGTTGTTACCAGTAAGTGTGGTAATTCAAAGGGGGATGCTATTGTTGATCATGCGCATGATACAGAAGCATTACAGAAAGGACTAGGCGCCATTGGCACCAGCTCTTTTGAAACCCTAATCAAAGATATGCGACAAAAAATACAATCAGATAAGGACAGGAAAGTTGGTTTTGTTTTCTTAAGCCGACAATTGACAAAGGAAGAATTTCATAAATCTGAGTTAGAATCAAGGAGAGCAAAATTTAAAAAAATTGAAATATTTGTCGTAGGTATAGGATCGCGGTTAGATGAATCACAAGCAGTCGGATTAACCATGGAGAAAGATCATTACCTGCACGCAGACAGTTATAACGAGCTTTATGAACTGGAAGGTCCTATTTTGTACCGAATCTGTCATCTGAAGTAATTTTGTTGCTCGAACGATGACATTTACTATTAGTGGTCAGAGGTACATCTCAAAATGCTAGTTGATGATGAACAAATGCGGAAACTGATATGTGGGTTTTGCATAAAATTAAATGCACATATGAATAGTTTTGCTTACAAGTGCATTGTTTTGACTAAAGACGGCATGTTATATTTTCTAACGTTAATGCTTTAAATGTGTTCAAGTAAAAAACAAGTAACGAAGAATGTGTTATTTAAAATTTTGCAAAACCACAGGTCGACTTTTCTTGCTTGTATTTGGTTTGAATACAAATAATAAACACATTGTTTAGTCGATAATATGTCAATTATTGCTTACTACATGCCCAAAATGACTAATTCATGATGAAAGGCTGATCAGAATTAGGTTGTTGAAAGGGACAATGTATCAATATATCATATGAAACTCGATAGTTAGAATGTTTGACCTTATGTCGGACAAACAACTATTATATTTTGCAGATGTTCTACGTAAATTATCAAAGAAACATTTCAAGGATGAGAATTTGTTCAATTGTTATCGCGTAAACAACTGAAGCTTTCTTCGAATTAAATATCACAAATATCTTTACTAATAGAGTGTTAAATATCCTCATTATTTCTACAGGAAGGTACATAAAGACCACTTTAACTATTTATTAGATGTTTGTCATTCGGAAAATAACAATTCAAGAAGGTGTAAAACCAAGATTTTTTTTTAAAAGAATTACTTCTGTGTTACAACTTTGAAATTTGTATCATTTGTCGTATAACTTGGTCGTTTGACTTCTACATTTTATTTAAAGAATTGATTGTTTAGCATGATTGTAGTATAGGCATAGGTTTTTTAAATATTTTTAATTGTATGAAATTTAGGAATAAATCATGGAATAAAATTTTAAATAATGTATCACTACTATCAATGTAAATTTTTTTCCAAGATAGCACTCGATTTTCTTAGCCTTGTTAATGTTCTATGCTAAACTTTCCAAGTAAACACATTTTGGAGTTAAGCAACTAAACAAATATGCACACAATCTTAAAACTAAAGTGCAAAAACATGATAAAATAAATTTTTATATTTGAAATCAATATTTAATAATAAATGTGTATCAAGTAAAAGTTGTTTCATGTAGTCTAATAACGTCGCTATAGGTAACTGAATGAATATATTCAACAGGACACCCGCTCAACTTGATAGAACGCAGACCGTTTATGTCTTGGACATGCCTACACTGATTAAATAATCAGACTTCATCTGATTTCAGCTGTTTTGAATTTATCCTTTGAGGAAATATCTTTAAAAAGATTTAAACTGTATGTACTTCAACAATAACATATTTTGGCATTATTTCGAAAGGTTAAATCAGTACCGGTAGTTAACTTCAAATTCTTGTCTTCAATTTTACGCGTTGTGACATTGATGATCTACATTATTGTACCAAAAAACTATGATGTTCAGTATATTATGAAATATATAATTACTTTAGAATAATTTATTTAAATGATTCGATGTAAATTGCAATTCTTATAAATGCGATTTCAATAAATTAAATCCGTGTTACTTCTTGAATAAATACAGTTTGATCTTTAATGTTTTAAACCGCGTTTAAATGACTATTAATGTTTCAGTGGTAAACAAAAAGGAATCGACTAAAAATTACATGGAACAAAAATTTAAAATTATCTTCTTTTATGATCGTAAACTGAAAGTCTATCTAGGGCATTTAGAAATATTTGTGTAGACTCTGTTATTATACTTAATAACCTTATATCTTATAAATTAACATTGAACATAAAAAAACGCTGTTTTACGATGATGTCGGTAATTTTGGGCAAGAAAGATCGTTAACATTGTTAAAAGCTAAAATCTTTAGCTGTTTGTAGTATATAATACAATTTGTCAGTTGTAAGAAAAACGGCAGAGAAACTGACTTCAAAAGTCAAGGGACGGTTACAAGGTTACCTATGACAGCGAAAATTTCCGAACGTACATGTGTATTTGAGAGATAGATTTCTTATAATGATCAATTAAGTCATGGTGCCATCCAAAGAACTTCTGAACTGGAAGCATCAGCTTATGTAAAACAAATTCTGGTTCGACAGTCAACAACCAACAGTCATTGGTCTAGAAAATTGGAATGCCGATCCATGAATCTAGCTAAATATATCAGTTGTGAAATGTACAGACCATACGCCAGAGCTGGAATGTTACTATTGATGAAAGGGAATTTGGCGATTGAAAAGTTTAAGTTTTAATCTTTCTATTTGTCGATGTTGAAGGTCTAAGTAAGTATTCGATTTAAATGTATTGTCTTTATTTCAAGCTCACTATGGTAGATTACATGCTAATAAGCGCCGAATTGTTCAGGGCAATACAAGGTCAAATTTACGGTATATAAAAAATGAAAAGTCAGGGTCAATGTCTTCTGCTGGCCTTCTAAGAACTCGGCCTCACAAGTATAAAAGCAATTCCCTGAACATTCCTTTCGTTGTTTAAATCTAGTTATAATGATCGCTAATTTTGTGTTGAAACCAACAATTAATATGTATTAAAAATATTACACGTGTTTAGTCCGAGCAATTATTCATTTTTTATTACATTTATATAACTATTTTGTTTATGTATTTCCCAAAAACAAAAGATACTAAACATATTTTATTTATGAACTATAAGGACATTAAATACTACGTTTTCCTTTTTAACATCAATGGTATCATTAATGTTTTTCGGTTTCTGAAGTAATATTGCAATTCAGAGCATTTTCAATCTTCAAAAGAAATATATAAGCAACAATTAAGTACAATATCAATTGGTTCGAAATACTAAGTTAAGACAGTTAAAATAACATTAAGTACAAAGAGTATTCCAGTCGTTGGTACACTGGCCATGGATTGTTATCTACCACACACTGTCATGGATGAACAGCAGTTTTATTTGACGATAACAAAGGCGATGGTAAGTGAAGTTGTGCTCTCAAATAAGCATCCTACAAATAAAAAAGGCGTCCGTTATGGTAAAAACCATATGACTATAATCATACCACCTTTTTTTACAATTGTCCAGTGAAATGTTTATATTCTTAGAACGTCCTGGTCCATAGTTGGGAAGGTTATCTATTTCTTTTTCAAAAATGCCTAGAAGTAGTTGAGTGATAATACATTTGGTTAACGCCACTTTCAGCATTTTTTCAGTCATGTCATGGAGTCCAGTTTTATTGAGGCAAGAAGACGGAGTACCCAGAGAAAACCCCTGACCTTCGGTAGTAAAACTGACAATCCATACCAATTAAGATTAGAGTCAAGAGCAGCCTGCCCGCAATGAGACTCAAAGCCGCAATCTCAGTGTTGACAGACCACGTGATAAATAGTATACGAATTTTCTAACCACTCAGCAACCGAGCCCCATAACAATTAGAAAATAACCATATTTAACATTCCCAATATTGTATTTGGTTTATTCAAACCCGATACAGACTTAAGTGATATAAGACGTGTATATGTTACCTTTCCGTTGACAGTTTTCTCCTCTATATACATTTCCGAAATCGAATGGTTTGTGTTGTCTTTAATGATCGTTGTGTTTGTCACTATTGTTTTACCATCCTTCTGTTCGACCTGCAACATTTTTATACTTGTTATTATATCAAACATATATGACAGAAGTGTTTGTTATACCTTATATTTTTTACTTAACATGTAAATATTTTAATTAGTAACGAATAACAACGTTTTACATATTTTAGTAATACTTTGAGACAAATTATGACTTCTTAATCTGCTGAACATTTTCGATTATAACTTTTGGTTAACTAAAATAAACGATAGTGTCTCTTGTCGCCTTTAAATGTTTATTACGCTCGTCCGCTGTTATTGATTTTAGACTGAACATCTGTTGCCAGAACAATAATCAATTCCAGATATTTTGTCCATTAATTAATCATATCTTAGTGACTTTTGTCAGTTAAACACAAAATGTACCAATACATCAGAGTGAACTTTGTTATTGTTACCATTTTTTACCATCCATTACACCTTTCCGGATAAATGAAATTCACTATAAACTACAATTTGCAATAAGAAACAATAAAACATTATAAAACATGATATGTTTTCAATATTTCTTTAACAGTTCTATGTGTCAACAATATGGCACAAATTATCAGTAGTAAAGAAAGAGGTTGACAGAATTTATTACAGAACATACCTTAGAGAAGGTCTTATTAAATTTGTCTGGATACTGATCTAAAACTTGGTTAATTTGGTTTGAGGACTGTATTTCTGATTTAACAAAGTCACTGATGTCCGGCACAATGATCGGCATCACTGACAGGTTTTTGGTGTGCAGTAGTTTGAACAAATCTGAAAAGTAATAGATTTTTATTTCAAACGATAATATTCGAATGTGTATCATTAACTACTATCGGTGTGGTAAATCAAGACTAAACTTCATATAACAGTACTTCCACAACCCAGCATTTTTTTCCGGTCATTAATTATTTCTGGAAATATGAAGCGAGTAGTAGCTATAAGTCTATTGACTGTTCATCAATAAACGAAGAGTTTCAACAAGAATAACAGAAACATCCATTTGATTGATTGATTGATTGATTGATTGATTGATTGCCATTATGGATCAAGTCGGAAATTATCCAGTTGGATTTTCCTTCTATATTGCATATAATTCATATTAAAACAAAGACAAAAATCTACGAAATACGGAAAAAGTCTCAAAATACATTTAGTACTTTCAAGTATTAAATGAAAAAAATGAATTCATGGATTATGAACGTGTTAGCCTCGTGTTAATCGTTTTGATATCAAAGTGAGGTATAGTTCGTGAATAATCTTAATTGTTATAAACCAATTATAACAATTCTTACATTTTGCCACACTTGAACAAAATGAGGCTATTTACATGTGAACAAACCTTGTTACAGCATCTTATTGAGATTGCTAAGTTAAGATCCAAAATTTTAATATCTACATTTCAATACGATCTCCGCTCTATTTGTATCCGATGTATGCCATTCATCTAACTTGTTTTATTAGAAAGTCCACAGGTGGCCGTCTGTGAAGCGAAAATTCCCACCATCTTTTGTGGTCAAAATGTCCTAATTATTGTCCACTCGATTTCAACTGTTCGATTTATCAGTTAAACTGACTTGCATTTTTCTTTTCAGGAAGAGGGGATACACTATTGTATTCACTTTAAATTAAATCAATTTTGAAAATATGTTACTTGTGTAACTAATTATAGAGGTGTATTCGGGCAAACACTGTGTATTTTTTTCAAACTTTAAGTTTATTGATTGATTGAATGTTCTGGAGAGAACAATATAACAATAAATCAAGCGGAAAAGTAATGGATTGACGTGAACAAAATTGCCTCTTTAAAAGTAATGACTAATGGGTAGGGGCGGAGAGTTTGGTCTTATTTAGCGACTACTGTGAGCAAATTTTTAAAACGAAATCTTCGAAAGGTGTCATTATCATGCAAGGAACGTGGAATTCTCTAAAGCCTACAACGAGAGGTTTGACCTATCCTGCACTCACTTTAGGATGCGATGTGCAGCTTTGTAGGTCGAGTACTCGAAACCCATTAAGTATGGTCCCTGAAATTTCCATTTAATATGTAAAACTCTACTTTAGCGAAATAAGTAGTTTTATGAGAAATTTAAGACATCTTTTTCTCATTTAATGAATTCTCAAGTTATAGTCGAAATATACCAAGACTACTAGCAATCAATAAAATAGGTGTGGAGCAGTGCACATTTTATTTACCTTCAACGAGATTACTAAATGTATTATTTTCCTTTAAAATGTCCTCACTTCTCTGAATATTAAATCCCAACGAAAGTATGATCAGTGATTTTAAAACAACGAAAAATACGATATTTGGTCGGAAAGAAGCCATGTCAGAAAACGAAAACCGTTTAGTTCTATAATTTTTTGTCTAAATATTGAACATATGTTACATTTATATATATTCATATTATAAGAATATGATTGTCGTATTGATCAAAATAGTAATGCACGTATTTACTTATAAAATAGAGTAAAAATCAGTTTGTTTTTGTTTAGTCAATGGTGACATTTCCTTTTTTGCATTTTAAAGTTATACATGATTGTTTATCATTATAAACGTTATTTGTTATGGATCGACTATTACCGAAAAAGAAATAAAATATTTGCACCTTTTATCTCTGAACATTCTAGATACTTATCACGTGGTACGTTACACAGTATGAGGGAAGAGTAAATTATTGCTATGATGCCCTGTATATGATTTGGGACCGCTGACCAATTAGTTAGAGGCAGCAGATATTATGGCCTCCAAATAAGGTATTTAAAATAAATAAATTATGCTGATGCAGACGACAATATCTGCTATAGGTAATCGTCCGAACTGATTTTACTAGTAGTGATTGCGTCCTTATATTCTGGATCAAAATTTTGTCTGGAATGGTCAGACGGTGATTATATTTTAATTAATGACGAAAATTGGCAAGATGTAATGAAATTTGAAATCTTAATACCAGAAAATCAAAGAAGCTTATGCATTAAAACATACATGTAGCCAAACTGATGCCTCATTATCTACAATACTCATGAACCTCATCACGGTGCCATCAGAATTAAACAAAGAATATCTACTTAATTTGATATAAATGAGTTCATTGAAGGCCAACAAAATAAAAATACACTGAAAAAACATCAAGGGATCTTGAAATATTACAAAATTTTTAGCACTTAAAAATTATTCACCAGATTCCTTCTTCTGAACTTGATGAGATTTCGGCAAACTATCCTGACGATCCGTAAGAAAGATGGGGAAACTTTGTGCCATCAACCCTGAAATCTGTGAGAAGGGTAAACCGTAAGCATAAAGGGATAAAATGTGGAAATTGAACATGCAACAGTTCGAATTTGCAAGAAGGGAAAAAGTAAGGTACGCAAAAATAGTTACATTAAAAAAAGTCCCATAACGTCACCGATATGTAAAAGTTAAATTATACGGAATATTTCTGAATAGGATATACTCGATAACCTGGTTTGGATCTGTTTGCACCATTCATTGACTGCTTTTCAGTTTATCAGGCGTAAACAGACCCAAATAATGTTATATCGTATAAACTGCTCAGAAATTTAAGCTTGTTATTTATTTCTTAATTAAAATAATTGTGTTGTTGGATATGCATGTTCTAAGACATCAAAGCTACATATAGTTCATATATCCAAATTGGGTACTGTGGGGTACATGAATTACTACTAACGACTACTAGCTTAGGAAAATGTGTACTGTGGTTTCTATGTAACATAATAGCTTTTTAAATACAACGTAACCAAGCTAAAAGTTCTTTCTTTTAAATGCTATCACCAGTAGTAATTGTTAAATGGATTTGTAGTGAAAATGGAAGCCGCAGTTCTGTGACAAATCAGTGCATCTTCTCTTGTTGATTTGTAGTGACTGAGAAAATGGAAGATGGTTGTACGGCTATTGTGTGTATTTTAAATGCTTCATTTAGCTGAAATAACAAGAAACTCAAATTGTCAGTCATCGTTTGTGTATGCCCATTTCGTCCACACTTGAATTTTATCGGCAATCCATTCAGCAATATAAAAAATTGATTCAAGTGTGTTGTTAATATATCTTGTATTTATTTCTCTAAGCAAATGATTCTCAATTATAATATACATGTCAACCAAAGAACATTCCGTTTAAGCGATACAACTCCCAAGATAATTTAATCGCCGAAATTCGTGTGTTCTGACTACGTTTATTGTCAAAGACGTACATGACAAATGGCAGGCACATTTGTTTTCGTTTAGCAACAAAAAAGAAGTTCCCGAACAATTCATTCAAGTAAGAACGGATCTGGATACTGCTCGTTTAAGCCTTTTTTACCACACACGTAAACGAAAAGTCAGATAAGAATTATTTGATTGCATTTTGTAGGTTAAAACCCAGAAAGTAATTTATAATCCTGGTCAAACACGCCATCACAACAAAACCAAATCACTATCAAACATATACAGTTCTTCAGCCTTTTATTTGTTTATGAGTGTATTGTGTTTGTTGATAAACCAACAAATTCATTGAAAACCGTACTTGATCCTATTATTTGCGGAATTTTTTTACTAGGTTTTATAATTCCCGATAAGCACATTGAAGGAGATACTAGTAATCTGAGTTTGAACTATAATTCCAAAAGACGATATTGTAGCAGATGATTTGACTCAGACCTATACTTCTAACGATGGCATGAAAGCATAGAGCTAAACTTGCGCTTATTCTTTCCGACGATGGTATTGTATCAGAATGCTCAGACTTGAACTTGCCGCCGATGGTTTTATTGAAAAGAACCAGACTAATACCTGAAATTTTGACGATAATTTTTTTTATTAAGAGACTATACGTTTCGACGTTGCGATTTGCATGACTCTTAGTAACCATACTTTAAGCGGATCGGACCTGTTTAAACACATTCCGACGATGGTATTATTGCATAGAATCAGAATGCTGCATACAATTCTCAACGATGACATGATTGCTTAAAATTAAGAGTCAGTCATGTACAAACATATTCTGACGATGGTAATATTGCATAGAACTTTTACACTGCCAGTCGATGGTATAATTGCACAGAACTCTTGTTGTACCAATACTTCCGACGATATCATTTTGGCAGATAATTAGATATATACAAACACATACCGACGATCCTAGCATGGAACCAGCTTATGACAATGGTATTACTTGAGCAACACATCCTGACAATGGTATCTCTGTTGCAAACCAGACTTTTATTAATACATTGCGATAATTATTATGACAGTGAACAAGACCTATACATCCGGCAGATAGTATTTGTGCATAGATCTACACTTTTTGACAATGGTTATTGCAAAGTATCAGACCTTAGCGAACACGTACCGACGTTATTATAGCAGCACAGAACAAGACAAACAAGACTTCTATTTACATTCACCCACGATGCTATACTTGTAGACAATCATATTTTTATTTGGTATTATAGCCGATAACCAGAATAGTACCTTTATTTCTTGTGTTGAAGCACATAACCAGATATGTACCTTAACATTCTTACAATGCAATAGCTGTATACAGACAAATTATACGAGACCCGATCGTATGTAGAGGTATGCATTAGGAACGTTCTCTAGACCAAAATGATCGTCCTTAGAGCAATTCTAACCACAACAGCTTTACCCCTGTGTTCTTCTCAAAACATCTTTACATATTAGCAGATCTACATTGTGACATGTCAAATTAATTTATTACTTTGCAATTTACATCTAGTGTATATTATGGCAACAGGGGGAGCTTCTTGTACATGTTTTTACATTGAAGCTTTAAGCCAGACTATGTATTAGAGCTTATAAACCATAGTAGCTTTAAAGTGAAAGCAAGATTTGGCGAGCACTATTATCGCTATGTTCGGATTATATTGTTCAGCGGGCATATTTTATATATATTAAATTGCAATATTCTAATATGACGTCCTGCTTTAGCTATGTAAAACAAGCCATGTCAAAATTCCAACAAGTTTAGTTCGCAAATGCGTAAGCTGTGTGTTACGTGTAAATGTAAAAACCGACTTGAAAATGCAGTTTGTTATGTGTTATCCGTAATTATCGTTATTACCTCTTAGAGCTGCTTCAAAAATTTTAAACAATTGTTAGACATATTAGAATCCAAACAGATTACTGCAATTGGGCTCTATGCGAATTAGAACATGGTCAGACCTTATATTTGTCCTCATTTTATACCTCGCTATCGCTCGGTATAAAATATTTTGCATAGAGCCCGCTCGCAATAACCTATTTCTTAATTAATAAATTTATATAGCTATGCTTATAGTTTATTTTGGATTAGACAAGGAATAAACTAAAGTCGTCTTTCTACTTTTTAACGTTTCATCAATCTAAGGAGAAGAAATCTTATCAGTTACTAAGTTCTATAAAATAATAAAATATCAACTTTTCATAAGAGGTATTTTTTACCTATTTTTACAGAATTTTAAAAAAAGTTTAAAGTTTAAAGAGTGTAACAAATAATTGTTCGTTAATTCCAGATTTTAACTGTTGCATGCCCAACATTGATGCACACAGTTCTTCCTTCGTCATTCGCAAAACGATTTTTGCCATACGTGAAGCTGTCAATCATTGCTTATTGTCTTGATTCTGTCTCTGAGGAGGATATGAATCTGATATCAGGAAAATTAACTCAGCTTGTGTGAAAGTTTTGTGATCTTGTAATAGTTATTTGTTAAAAGTTAAACATGGTCAATAAATATACTCGAAACACACTTTCAAAAAACAAAGTATGTATATTTTCAAATCAAGTTTATAAAAGTGACGTGTATTTATAATGGCAATATGTTCATATGAGACAACAAATTGACGGTAAGCAATGTATAATTAATAAAACATTTACTTCATGCTTTATGAAAAGTCAAATTTTTGCTCCTCTACGCAATCCTTCGATTGTTCCATTAATACGATTAAAATAAGTGATATTGTTTTTCGAATTGTTAGTTTTTAAACTCAACTACCAACACACAAAATTTATCACAATAATTAAACGAAGAAAGTAGATAATAAGAAGCTTTATATTTAGAAGTCATGTGTAGTTTGTAAATACTTTCACGTTAATACATGGCAACAACATCGTTGCACTGAAACACCTCATCGCGGGGTACAAATAAAAGGGCTTGTAGTTACTATGTCCCAGCCTTTATCTCGCTGTTTTACAGCCCTTTTGGCAATCATATAACCCACTTCCTGTTGTCTGTAAATATATATTTGAGTGTTATAAGAAGTTATTTTAACATTTTGAGACCCCTCCAGCATGCCTCATGGTCGTAGTATACGGTTTATTAACATACAATGTGTTTACATGGCCTCATTTAATTTTGATTCACAACAAGCGCATGCTCTTCTGCATCGCAGTACGACTCGTTATCACTATCGTTTTCCTGTTGAATCGTATCTTCTAGATTTCGTTCGATTGTTGTAACGTCCATTATTTCTGCGTCGGATTCGGAAATCGAATTTGTTTTCAGCACATTAACAGCAGATAGCACCTTTGGCAGACCAACACCGTCCTCTTGGAATGGCAAAATAACAGAAGAATATTCAGGAGGCATGTTGTGTGTTACAGTTACCGCGGGATAGGGTGGTCGTTGTGGTTTTTGCTTTTTGGACTTTCTTTTTAAATCATGGAGTTCTTGAGCGCTATGACAAATGTTACGGTGATACATAACATCATTGAATCTTGCGAAATCAATTTCCCATCTTCCATTTCCGGTATCAAACAGCTCAATTCCATTAAATCTGTGACCCCAAAGTATTTCATAGGGTAAATACGATGTCCGTGTTTGGCAGATATCACCAGTAGATTCGATCACACCTTCCACGCATATTATGATTTCGTATTTTTCAGGTGAAAAATCAGACGGTCGAATATTCCAAAACGGACTCTTTTTTGTGATCTTATGTGTAAGGATAATTGGCCACATAAGAACTATTTTGTCCCCCATATTGTTGGCTTCAAAATCAAGTTTATGCATAAATAGTGGGTTTGGTGTTCCTTCTTGCGTAACGTGTTCCTTAACTAACACGCCATGTACTTTAGCATCTATGAGGTGACTCTGTCTCATATCCCCAAGGCGAAACTGTGAGAGATTTTAAAAATATAAATATAAATCTAAATTAATTAGGTATAGTAAATACATTAAAATGCAGTTTTCGGAACTACTGTAAAAAATACCATATTTGAAATGTCGGAAATTTCGAAACCCAAAAAGCGAATTGTATAATTGTTATTTTACTTTGTGCTATTTCAACATTTTTGGATAAAATTTTCCTTTTGTGTGTTTCAATATTACGACAATAATTTATAAGGTACTCGAGGGCCTGCATTTCTTTTCCAATTATCATTGATAGAGAATGTCTGCTGACAGACATGCTACTTAACCAGGCGTTCACATTGGCAAGATTGAATTAATCATTTAGAATATTGTTTACGATCGCCATTATGACTAAGATTACCGTTACAGAATATTTGTGTCACATATTACCAAAGATTCGTTCCGTTGCTCGTAACCACTTTACCTCTTATTGGATTATAAATACCTCCTGATATAAATTATTACTATATTTTAACCCGAGTGATACGATGGGGGCCACAGGTGGAGCCGAAGTGACTTACCCTGCGACTTACCCTGCCAGCGCATCTGTACTAATCCCGGGT
Organism: Limnoperna fortunei; assembly: GCA_944474755.1. Classification (NCBI taxonomy): domain Eukaryota; kingdom Metazoa; phylum Mollusca; class Bivalvia; order Mytilida; family Modiolidae; genus Limnoperna; species Limnoperna fortunei. The sequence goes on from OX104121.1 coordinate 28,130,376, forward strand.
TTAAGTGGGTTGGTATTACAAAATAATTAGAAGGTAGACAACCAAAAGTCTTACAGGAGAAAAGATCAATTTGTCCCTTGGATTTACCTTTCTCCCTATGTGTTCAAGGATATAAAACACAATATATCCTTCATAAACCACACCGTTTGGACGTGTGTTTGTCCGTCCTTTTGTCCGGTTAATCTCTAATGATTTTTTGTTTACAATGTTATAATACGTGTACCTCCTGCATGTCGCCTTAATTAACAAAGAGCTCCAATAATTCCAAATAGACATATTTAGACAATCAAGTAACAGCTATTAAATTCTGTGAAATGTAATTAGACTAACGGTCAAATGGTTTCATTGTTGGCAAATCGTCTAGAAAATATTGGCTGGTCAATAGTAAAGAACTTAAAAAAAGGTACTTAATTATATTGAAATTATTACTAAAAAACAATTCCCCATATCTCCCATTCTGATTTACTAGTTCACCATACCCTACATAAGTTATTTTTATCAACTCTCGTCAGAAATAATCTCTCATTCAATTTTCTTCCCTAACTCCGAGTGGCAAATTCAAATCAAACTTTGCAGAAGTGTTCATATGTTGGTTCTTAACAAAGTTTGAGTTTTAAGTACTAAACAAATACCAAGATAGCTGCAAAAGACCATTAATGCATTCTTGTTGGCTAAATTTCAAAAACTGTCTTCTCACAGGCCGCTTGGCAGAATGATTTGTGAAATTGTTGATATGTACCACAAATGGTCCTTTTGAAAGAGTGAGTTCTTCGTGTCGATCTTAAAACCCAAGATGGTCTCCACCGTGGAAGAAGACGGCTTAATTTATGCAGACAGAAAGGATAGTTCTTTTATTATTTTAGGTTTAAAGCCGTTTGGAAATTCTACAGATTTGATAGGGATGCTAATGCGCTCTGAAATAAAGCCATGATAGTTCTTTTATTGTACTGCATTTTTCGAGTCGACGGAATATTTAACGTAGCTGCCAAGACTGGTAATGAGTTTTGATTGGCTGAATTTTCAAAACTCTTGATTTATTAACAGTTTTGCAGATTGGATTGTGATATTATATAAATGGTCCGCAGATAATACTCTACTAATGTTTCCTACTCTAAATCAGAGATAGCCACTACCGTGAAATTTGTGATCTGCGTTATAAAAAAGATCTGTTAATATACTAAACCTGACATTTTATTTTAAATATGCTGAGGACGTCGATCAATCAAAATAATCAACTACAGTTATGTATAATTAGTTTAAGCAATGCATTAAATTTTTATGCAGAATGTCCCTCTTTATATATGCGCATATATATCAGTTATGTTGATTATTGCATTGTATAATGATCAATTAGACTGTAGTAAAATATTGAAATGTCTTACCGGTTATATTTTCATAAATCTACAGACTATGATGGATTACTTACACTTGAATCACGTTTTTCCAATTATTTAAAATTAATTAATACATTTGTGGAAAATTAATAACTCGTTTTAAGAACGATTAATCATTTATAGCAATCATCTAATTGTTCTTAGAATATTACACACAATACATAATTATCACGTAACGACACCTTTGAGAAAAACGCCAAAAAAATTTAAAAAGCAGCGGGTGAGAACCTTAAATGAAAAAGTGTTCTAAAAAGATTGAGTAGAGTTTTGAACAATATTTGCGTAATATTTATTACTTTTTTAAGGGTGTTTGTGTTTCGGAAATTTATTACCCTTTTGTTTAATATTTTATTTCAGCATTTCACTCTTATCTCAACACTAAATCCAGTGATACTTAGACTTTAAATTAATCATTCCAGTTGTATATAATAACATTGGTTATATGACATCAAATCATTTACTCGCCACTATTGATATTAAATAAAATAACTACAACAGAAAGACAACTCTAAATTAAAAAAAGAAGAGGTTATTATAGCAAAAAATACTAAATTTCTCCAGCCAGACAAGACTTAACCAAAACCAAACCTGCTTTTGGCAAAATTAAAATATGTTTTTCCTTCCTTAGCCATTATTAATGTACTTACTTGTAGACATAAAATTCCATCTTCAAAGTTAATGCAAATATGTTTGCTTAATATAAGGGTATTGCGCCTGCGTTTCGGTTGAGCAAATTTCATAAACATGAATCCTAACAGAATATTGTCCAGAAAAATACCAACACTAACTTGCAAAAATGTAAGTAAAATGGTTCCATCACAGTCAGTATTTGGGTATGCCATTCCATATCCAATTGTTGCCTGCGTCTCTAATGAAAAAAAGAAGGCGTTTCCAAAGTTGCGAACACCAACAATGCAGAATTTCCAATTAGTGTCATTTAAATGTTCAAAGTCTCCGTGATTAGACATCGCCCAATACCAAAACACAGCAAATATGAAGTAATTAAACAGGTACACACCAAACATAACAGCAAACGCATACCGCCATTGGAGATCTATCAGCGTGACGTACAAATCTTGCAAATATCTAATCTTTTGATTCTTGATTCCATCGTATTTTACCCGGTAATGTCCCGTCTTCTGCACAAGAGCTTGGCGCTTCTTTTCATTGTCCCAAATTCCAACTTTTAATTTCTTTTTCAAAACGTTCACAAAAGGCCATTTACTTTTTTCATATTCTGCCGGTTCATTGCTCAACAAAACCATCGTCCCTACATCTTCTGCCTTGGACCTCATCTTTCCTTTTAAAACTGATTTGAGTGGTTAGTGACTTTTATATCATCCTCGTGTATTGTCTGTCTTAAATCATTTAATGAATAATTGATAAATGTTTAGTAATAAATTCTCAATATTTTACATGTTTTACTTGACATGACAGATATGAGTGAATACTTAATTAGACCAAAACGGCACATGTAAATTATATATTTTCAGTGGTAAAATGAGACAAAATAAATTATAACTGCATAATTATTTATTTTGTGTTAAATTCTAAACCAAATATGTGCCTTATATAGTTTTTTAAAAAATTGTTGAAAAGTAAGAACATTTGACTTTTTTACTTTCTTATTGATGTTACAGCACACATGGTTTCTTCTTCCATACTAAATAACTACAATGACCTTAAACAATGTTTAAACAAAAAAAATATGCTGAAAAAGTTAGATTACCTCTTCAACTTTGCAAATATCGGAAAGGCGACTAGGTATTTATGAACTAAACTGTTTCGTCACATATATTCTAATTAAAATAGAATCATTCACAAGCTCCCCTCCCTCTTTTGTTATTATCGCTGTGAAGATCTAACAATATCCCATTACAGGTCAACTCAGGCTGAACTTCTATATTGACCAAACCTTTAATGTTGGGAAATCCTGTCATTTTTTTTTTGGAATCTCTCCATCCTCACAAGTCAGGGTTTCTGTGTCCACGAAACCCTGACAAACTTAGCTAGGAAATTCTCGGGCTAGAAGATTTTCGTATGACGTCAATCCTTCAAAATATCAACTAATGAAATTGCTTGAAAGAAGCAAGTGTTTGGCAGTAGTCATTCTTACTCATTCTTCAGTGTGAAGAAAACGTAACGGAACTAGTAAATAACGTGGTAATAACAAACTATTAACACTACTGTACAAAATAAACTGATTTTCACATGGTCTATACAACACATCCGTTTGGTTTATTTACAATCGACATCAGGATATCCCCTTACCAAGTCGGGAATGAAAGCGAGCTTTTGATTGGCTACATTAGGGTACGATGTAGCCAATCAAAACAGTGACTTCTAGCCCGGGAATTTCCTAGCTAAATTTGTCAGGGTTTCGTGGACACGTGTGGACACAGAAACCCTGACTTGTGAGGATTGAATCTCTCCGGTATTATTGTGCCTTTTTCATCAGTAAACCCGAAGTTAAGATAAGAGCTTACGTTTGATTGGTTAATTGTTTTGGATACCAAAATTTTTCATTGTACATGTATAATATTTATATCAAAAGTTCAATCTGAGATTACCTGTAATGAGATGTTGTTAGATATTTACAGAAACATTAACAAAAAGGGGTAGCTTGTGAAAGATTTAATTTATTAATTTTAATTAGATTGCGTATACTATATTGTCCTTTCCAATGACCCATAAGAGTGTTTTACTCAAAGCGCGACGGGTAAATTTTGCCAATGTTTACATTTATATGATACTTCATGAGACATGAACCTGGCAAAAAACAAGATAAAACCATCGTAAGAACATGCAATAATTTAAGTAGCAGAGCAGTTTGACTAATCTAGACATGGTCACATGACTTGTAGCAAATTATCGTGCCCCACGTATCACCCACGAGTACTATCGTGTCTCTCCACGTGTAGTCACTCTCCGAATTTGTATGCTGATTTACAACGCCACAAAATACGAACATCACAGAGGGACAATAATGATGTTCACCTTATATGTAAGCAATAATTGGCTTGAACAGAAATAAAAAATTTTCATTTTGAACTGCTGTTGCCGTAAAAAAATACATAAAAATGTATTCTGTTGTATGAAACACAATACAAAACGTCTTGTATACAGATAGCACAAAACTATTATGTGTAGTTGAATAAACATTCTTTTTCATTTCTTAACGGAGATATGAAAATTTGTTCACACTCAAAAATCATATAACTCTTGGGCAAGCTAAAGGAAATAGGATTTTTGAGGGTGAACAAATTTTCTTATTAAATGACTAGAAAATTTGAGCATTTTCATTGGTTTAGATCCTTTGCCGATGTTCCCGATCAAACCTCATGTCTACCGCGCAAATTTGCGCGAGAGGTGGACAAATGTCATATCACTGGCACCGTGTACCCAAAAATAGATCAAGGGAAAACACAGAGACACTAAAATAAAACGTAGCTTTTGATTGGACGTTATTTTTATTTCGTCCAATCAAATGCGTTCTTACAAATTAAGTTCGGGTCATTAGAAACGTTTGCAAATGGCAGAAGTGGCTGCGATGGAGCCGGCAGGACAGAAATGTCGATTTGCAACTATCAATGAGGAACAATTAAATAAGATTTTGACAGAGAAAGATGCCAAAAATACTAAGAGAGCCACGGATTCTAGCATTAGGACATTTAAAAGTTATTTACGTGAAAAAAATTACGACGAAGATTTCGAGGACCTGCCAAATGAACAACTCGATGCTATTTTGAAAAAAATTCTACTCAGAAGTCCGTACCGAAAATGGAGAACTGTATAAGAAATCAAGTTTGACAAGCCTCTGACATGGAATTAATCGTTATTTAAGTAACCAGCCTTCCGGAAAAGATATAATTCACGGAAAAGACTTCACAGAGTCAAACAAGGTGTTTGCCTTGGAAAATTATCAAAACATCTGAAAGGATATGGAGAAATATCATGAAATTATTCACAGGTCTTGAGTCATTTAATAAAACAATTGTTGACTTTTCATATCAGGTTGACATGAGATTTATCAACCTCAGAAGTGATATTCACCTCAGCCGTTGGCTTCGGTGAATATTTCACTTCTTCAGGTTGATAAATCTTCATGTCAACCTCATAAAAAGTCATTAATTGTATAATATCTTTCTTTACAAAGGAAAAGCACTGTACAGTATACAAAATGTAGTGCCTCGTAAAATGTTACTAACGTGTCAATTCAAATGTTACTTAGGCTATATTACTTCGTCTTTCCATAATAGTCAAACGACTAAAAATTTAGACAGAAAGAACGCCGCGTTCAATATTATTCTACCCTGCTCCATAAAACCTCATATTGATCAAGTTCAAGTAATTGTTTTATTACATAATTTATTGAGTCATGAAATGGAATATACAGGCGAGTGTTGACAGCATCTCTTTTCTTTGTGATTTCACTAATTTCCAAGTTAGATATATCTGCAAAGCTTCGCTTATTGCCACAAAAACCATCCGTATTACGTTCACTCGATGACGTTACTATGTTTACAAACAACAATATAATCCGATCATCAGTCAGAACAATAATTCTGATTGGTTTAGGGGATGAAAGAAAGAAGATTTGATTGGCTATTGTATTTCTGTTGGGGGAAACATCACGTGCTTGGTATTTTCATTCATAAATTTCTCACGAGAGTGCAATATGGTTTTTATTTAGTAGAATGAGTTTTTTGCAAACTAATATGATAGGAAATGGAAAGTCACGTATATTGGTTTAGGCCAATAGGAAAAAGGCAAAATAAATGACCAATAGGAAATAGGCAAAACTATATATTTAATATATTTATTTATTTATTTATTTATTGGTTGATTTACGTCTAGCGAACAGTATTTTATTTATTTATTTATTTATTTATTGGTTTATTTACGTCTAGCGAACAGTATTTTATTTATTTATTTATTTATTTATTGGTTGATTTACGTCTAGCGAACAGTATTTTATTTATTTATTTATTTATTTATTTATTTATTTATTGGTTGATTTACGTCTAGCGAACAGTATTTTATTTATTTATTTATTTATTTATTGGTTGATTTACGTCTAGCGAACAGTATTTTATTTATTTATTTATTTATTTATTGGTTGATTTACGTCTAGCGAACAGTATTTTATTTATTTATTTATTTATTTATTGGTTGATTTACGTCTAGCGAACAGTATTTTATTTATTTATTTATTTATTTATTGGTTGATTTACGTCTAGCGAACATAATTTTATTTATTTATTTATTTATTGGTTGATTTACGTCTAGCGAACATAATTTTATTTATTTATTTATTTATTTATTGGTTGATTTACGTCTAGCGAACAGAATTTTATTTATTTATTTATTTATTTATTGGTTGATTTACGTCTAGCGAACAGTATTTTATTTATTTATTTATTTATTTATTGGTTGATTTACGTCTAGCGAACATAATTTTATTTATTTATTTATTTATTTATTTATTTATTGGTTGATTTACGGCTAGCGAACAGAATTTTATTTATTTATTTATTTATTTATTGGTTGATTTACGTCTAGCGAACATAATTTTATTTATTTATTTATTTATTTATTGGTTGATTTACGTCTAGCGAACAGTATTTCCGCTATATTCAGGACGAGAACAATCAATTCGAAAAAAATTGACCAAGCGCAAAAATCTCTTATACCACTGGAAAGGTATGGGGTATGGTTAGGGGTGGAAGTTGATCGACATCTACAAAAGGTGTATTAAGCGTACAAGGAGCTTGGCACTTTCCAAATGTTACCCAATGTGGTCTGTGGTCAGGCTTTCCGTATTATGACTTGACAACCCCCTAACAAGAGGGCATCCCTATCCGCCACCTGGGGACGCGTTGGGTAGCTCTGTGGGTCGGGCGCTGAGAACAATCACAGTATGGTCCCATGCAGATTTTCTGGACATAATTTCACCTATATTATCCGACGATGTCATTATACTGTCAGTTTTTACTGTAAAGCTGTCTCTTTTTAAATTAAGTTGTTATTTTTAAAAAAAAAACAAAGGACCTAGTTGACAGATTGGTTAGTACTGGATAATTTTGGAGGTGCTTAGCGTTACTTCCGCTACTTTCCCAACCCACTAAAGCTAAAAGCCAAGAAAAAGTTGCTGAAAGTGGCATAAAATAAAATTCAAACAAACAAATCAAATGATTGGTATAATAAATAATATACATAATAAAAGTGGTTACAAACTATCAGCGGTGCAAATGTTCAGTTCAGGAATGTTTTCCTTATTGGAAAACCAGAACGGGTATTTTAATATAAATCAGTTTATGGGGGGCAACACTAAAAGAGGTTATATAGTGACCATATCTCCGACCCCAATCTTGTTATCTGTAAATATACGTTTACATGTTCCTTGTTGGGTTTTTTAACAATTGGAGATTTCGTATTCAGCATAAGATTGTAAGTTTTGTTCACAGAAAATGTGTTTATATATACATGTTCTCGTTGAGCTTAGTTTCCAAAATAGTCCATGCCTCGTCAGCATCAGCGTACGATTCGTTGTCACTACTGTTTTCCTGATGTATTCTACCTTCATCTAAATTTCGTTCGATTGATGTAGCGTCCATGGTTTCTGAACATGTTTCGGATTCGGAAATCGAATCAGTCTTCAATAATTTACAAGCGGAAGGCGCTTTTGACAGACCAACACTTTCATCTTGAAATGGCGAATACTCAGGAGGCACATTGTATGTTACTGTTCTAGCGGGATTAGGTGTTCTTAACAGCGTTTGCTGGTTTGCCCTTCTTTTAAAATTGTGGAGTTCTTTAGCGCTATGACAAATGTTACCGTAATACATAACATCATTAAATCTTGCGAAATCGACTTCCCATCTTAAATTTCCAGTATCAAACAGCTCAATTACATTAAATCTGTAACCCCAAAGTACTTCGTTGGGTATATAAGATGTCCGTGTTTGACAGATATCACCAGTAGATTCGATCACACCTTCTACATAAATTATGATCTCGTATTTTTCTTCTGATAAGTCAGATGGTCGAATATTCCAAAACGGACTATGTTTTGTGATTTTATGTGTGAGGATCATCGGCCACATCAGAACTATATTTTCACGCATATCGTTGGCTTCAAAATCGATGTTATGCATAAATAGTGGATACTGAGTTCCTTCCTGAGTAGCGTGTTGCTTTACTAAAACACCATGTACTTTAGCATCTACAAGGTGACTCTGTCTAATATCCCCAAGTCGAAACTGTAAAAGATTTGAAGACATTAAGAGGTTTCAGCTAAAAGTATAGACAAAGTATATATTGAAATGTAGTCTCTGGCAACAACTATATAGTTTATTGATATATACATGTAGTTGATATATGGGGAAACAATAAAATTGTATAATTCTTTTTCGCGAATTTATTCTCGGCTATTAAAAAATTCCTTCGGCTTTAAACGTGAACATGTCTACTAAGAACAGTGTTGTGTAATTGACGTATATGTATAGCATAGACGTAACAAACGGTACAGCCGGTCCGGTTCCGACCGTACCACTTCAAATTGCTGGTACGGAAAACTTTACCAGTTTTTTTTTTGTAAATTTAACTAAAAAATGATAGAATTTTATTACATATACACTTTAATGAGAAACGTTCAACATTAATCTAACATTATCAATAACTTTCAATATAAAACAGCAACCGTTACGATGTCGAGTGCAATTTGATAATTGACAAATAGCACATGGAAAACCCTTATCTATATTTAAACATTCACGGTAAACGGGTTGTCGACCCTTAACCGACCATTATTTTAACCGACCGTACCACTCTATGTCTGGTGCCACGTCTATGTATATAGTTGGCTTTGTGACATTATAAATAATTAACTCAATTTAAAGTTGTCATACAAACCTATATACATGTACCTTGGAAGGAATTGCTCAAATAAAATAAACAGAAATCCTAAAACGTGGTGAAATGATAAAATATACAAATTATGGTTCTAGTTGTTTCAAGCTGAAGAGGTTTGGGCTAGATGTCGGGGAACGTACATAAAACCTCCTGTTTTATTTTAAATACGCGAATAGCTATTAAAATGTACTATACGTTAATTGCTTTCTTGACATGTTGGATTAAAGTCTCATAAAACTCTGTGTAGAGTTAATTTTTTTTTTTAATGCACGTATATATATTAATGTTGCTATATCGAGTATTTATTCCTAATAAACAATGCGACTTTAATAAAATATTGAAATGAAAGGATATTTTAATAAATGTACCTACTAAGATAGATTGCTGGCACGTGAACAGATTTTTAGGGATCACTTAACATAAATAGTTTATTTTATGGCAAAATTAATGATGTGTTTTAAAACAATTAATCGTATAAAACAGTCATTTTAATTGTTCTAAGAATACTAAACACATTACATAATTATCATGTTATTACCTCTAACAATTTTTTTCAAAAGGCGGTGAGTGACAACCAACCATACTATCAATAATAAGGCTACTTTCAAAAGACCGATAGAAGTTTTACATAATCATTTTAGCGATACTTAGGACTTGATTTTATGTATCCTTGCGTTCAATTTGGTTAGAGTTATTTACCCTTTATTACAGTATACTGCAGTGTTTATTTGTTTGTTTGAATGCGGGAGGAAGCCGGAGTACCCGGAGACAACCCCCGAGCTGCAACCTGAAACCTTAGTGTTGACAGACCACGTGATCAATAATAGATGACTAACTACCTTAACCTCTCGGCCACCGAGGCCCCTTGTACTGTAATGTATTGTTAACATTATATTCTTATCTCAACACCAAAACCAACGCAACGGTGCTAGTTGATGTTTCTTGCTAAATATAACATAACCAAACGTTACCCCTTCTGACAAACATTTCGAGTTGACGTTTGTTTGTATAGTTATGTATAATAAACTTACTTGTAGACATAAAATTCCATCTTCAAAATTGATGCAAATATGTTTACTGAATATAAGAGTATTGCCTCGACGTTTCGGTTGAGCAAATTTCATGAACATGAATCCTAACAGAATACAGTCAAGTAAAACACCAATGCTAACTTGCAAAAATGTCAGTATTACGGTTCCCCCGCAGTCGGTGTTGGGGTATGCCATTCCATATCCAATTGTAGCCTGAGTCTCTATTGAAAACAAGAATGCGTTTCCAAAGTTGCGAACACCAACAATGCAGAATTCCCAATTAGGGTCATTTAAATGTTCAAAGTCTCCATGATTAGACATCGCCCAATACCAAAACACAGCAAATATGAAGTAATTAAACAGATACACACTGAACATAATAGCAAACGCATAACGCCATTTTAGATCTATCAATGTGATGTACAAATCTTGCAAATATCTAATCTTTTGGTTTTTTATTCCATCGTATTTTACACGGTAATGTCCCGTCTTTTGCACAAGAGCTTGGCGGTTTTCTTCACTGTACCAAATTCCATCTTTTAATTTTTTATTCAGGTAGTTCACAAAAGGCCATTTACTTTTTTCATATTCTTCTAGTTCATTGCTGAACAAAACGGTCGTTCCTAAATCTCCTCCTGCCTTAGACGTCATGTTTTCCTTTCAACGATAATTTTAATGTTTAGTACTTTTTATATCATCCTGGATTAAATTGATACAATTTAAAGCAAGTGAGTGTCCTTTAATTAGAGATAAATGTTTAGTAATAAATTATTTATATTTTTACATGTTTTAATTGACATGACAGATATGGGTGGATATTAAATCAGATCAAAAAGACACGTGAAACTTTATAATTTTCAAAAAGTTGGCAGTTGTGAAATAACGCAAAATTTTGAGAAGAGGTTATTGTTAAAATATTTCTTTAGGCTAAAATAAATAACGGCGATTAATTTTTTGTATATTTTTTGCTCATTTCTTTGTTTAATTGGTGTCATAATTGTAACATTAAAATGATTAATATTTGAATATTACAGAAACGAAATTATGGCAAAGTCTTAAAACTTATAATGGCCTCGGTAACCAAATAATTATATTTGGTAGGTCATCTAATATGATCGGGATCCTGTCGGCACTGAGATTGCGAGTTCGAGACTAACTGTGGACATTTACTTGACACAAACTTTAACTGACAAGGATTGAGTTTTACCGTGAAAGATCAAGGACATGCCATCTCTTTCAATAAAAAAAGGACTTCATGAAATTTCTGAAAATCAGTAAAATGTTGCAAAAATTTCAATTCAGACAAATAACGTAATTTATTTTGGGGTTTTTTGTGTTGTATTATAATATATTACATGACTGTTCTTTTTCGTCAAAACTACTTCTATAAATTGTTTTAAATCTTGTTATTCCTTAATAAAAAATTAAAAAAATTATAGCTCGTTTCTCGTTGCGTAATAAACAATGTTTAGTAACAAGTAACATGTAGTTTTATATGTATTGTTGCCGAGCAGTTGTGGGCAGGGTGTGCTCGACTAGAACATTAATTTACAAGTAATGACAGTTTTTTCTTTTTTTCATTGGGTATATTCCGTCTTCCTCCTTCAATAAACTACCGCAGGTCAGGGGCTTTCTCCGGGTACTCCGGTTTCCTCCCCCAATAAAAACTGGACGCCATGATATAGCTGAAAAATTGCTGAAAGTGGCGTTAAACACCATCAAACAAACAAAAACAAACATCTTTCAATAAAAACTGGACTCTATATATCTAAAAATGCTAAAAATGGTATTCAGTCCCATCAAAACAAGAAACTCGTGTTTTATTTAAGTTGACAAGATGTTTATATTTATTCAGAGAGAGCAAATGTTAACTATTTATGGCCAACAACAGCGTCCTGAATATCGCTGAAATGTTGTTTCCTGTACGTAAATAAGCAATCAATAGAAAGGTTGATCAGAAACTTGTACTGGTACGAGTAGCTACACGCACACCGGTTTACTTGTAGTAATTTGTGTTGAAATTTCTTTTTACTTGTACTTGTATCATTTCCGTTCTCATTAGTATATAAGGCGCCAAAACTAAAATCAAAAGTGAAAACAAACCAAAATGTACTTAAATAGATTGATCAGTCGTTTCTGTGAAATATATATTACAATTTTATATTAGCGCAAAATCTGAAAAATGGTAGCTATTTTATTTTTCAGCTTTTTTCAGAGGGTTGAAAAAATACAATTCGTCGGGTTTTACTAAGTCCTAACAAATAAAAGTTTGAATAAAAATGATGCAGCATATCCTAAACTTAATCAATATAGAACTCCACTTTAATAATAAAGCTGTTTTATGTAAAGAAAACTACACGCGCTAGACCTACTAGTAAACAGCTTTCTAGAAGTTTTTGACAAACTTGTACATCTCACATAATCATGTGACACACCAGTCTTGATGACGAAGAAGGAAACATTACACGTTTCACGTATCGGTTCCGCTACAAGTTCTGAATCTCAATGTCTATTAACAGTAACATGTTATAGTTATATCTAAATTTGTTTAATTTTAACATCTGTCAAAAATCTGATAATGAATATAAAAGATACAAAGCAAATTTAATGCTGAGCATCAAGTTCGCCGAACAATAATATTTTTGGGCACAGTTTAATGCATGTTTATATGAATGTTACAAAGGTAACTCTATGTTCTGTCCAGATACACTGTGTATACGTGTCAAACAAGCTTCAGTAAATATTCTGTCAAGTCGACCATGTACAGCATGTATGCATGTTCTATTGTTTTTGACACCATGGTGGATGAAGCATTGTCTTTTCAATGTATGATGGCATAAATAAAACTGTGCCAATGTAACGTTTCAATTGTTTAGAGGAAAGGCCTTTATGAATTACCTCATATGTTTCTAAGATACAGTACGAATTACCCGTAGCAACCGTCTTGGATATTTGGAAACAATAATTATGTAGTGGACATCAAATAATCATTCACATACATGCACGTGTTTCATTCAGCTAAAGAAGGTATTTGAACATTTTCCAATACGGTCCTATGGTAACCCAAGTACAATGATAGCGGCCATTTTGAATTCCATTTGGCATTTAAAAAAGAGAGCTATCAAAATTTTATTTTGCGATAATTTGGCTTCAATTGATTTAACGATGTCAGAGAAGAAGACTCTATTAACATTTTCCTTTGTCTCTATATATATATTCATTCAATTAAGTCTTGCGGTGGTGACTACCTGGGATATTGGAATAAAGAACATTAACTTTGTAGAGGACCATTCTATGAGCATTTATATGCATTATGGTTCGATTAGCTTTTCTACTGAAGTAATTAACGCTTTAAATAACCGATTTGCACAAAATATTAGTTTGTAATGGACAATCGAGTGTGACGAGTTATTTTTGTGACATGTCACACATGACCCTGTATAGTTAAAAACGTTCATAGGAATTCTTTTTAGCAACTGAAAACTAATTACCGCCATATTTATTTGCTAATCCTTACAAACAGACCGGAAATCTAAGATGCCTGCGGTACTCGGAAAATGTTCATAAAATGTTTTTTCTTGAAACTGACGAAACAATGAAATACAAAAATAACTCCTCAGACTCGATTAAGCTAAGTCCTGCATTGGGGCCAAAAGTCTAATTATGTCTGGAAATTTTGAATACATGGATGAAATTTAAGTAATAAAATTAATTTATATAAATATATACAAACGTCTAAGTATTGTGACAACCATATAATATATCTATCCAGCGGATTTCTGAATCATCAGAAATACAAGGTCAAATATTTATATATACTTCTACATGTGTACTAGCGTGTGACGATGGAATTTTCGTAACCAATACGTACTAATCTGACAGTAATCTAATTCAGCAACACAATTCTAACAGTGTTGGGTTTAATTTGTAGACGTATATATAAATATTTGATATTAACCTTGTATTTCTGATGATTCAGAAATCCGCTTGATAGATATATTATATGGTTGTCACAATACTTAGACGTTTGTATATAATTAACTTACTGTGACTGTATGACAAGTAACTTTGTCATCCTATATAATATATACCAAATTGCTGAATTAGATTACTGTCAGATTAGTACGTATTGGTTACGAAAATTCCATCGTCACACGCTAATACACATGTACTATGTCTATGTCTACGATTCACCCCGGTTAATGAAGCTATATTTTTATATAGCGGATTTGGCCGAGGGTCTAGACCGCTGGACATAGTGCAGGCGATTTGGTGCCACAGTGTCACAACGGTGTGAGTTCGAATCCCGCTGAGGGAAAGCAAAAATTTGACAGTGTTAAAATCTAATTCTAACAGTGTTGGGTTTAATTTGTAGACGTATATATAAATATTTAACCTTGTATTTCTGATGATTCAGAAATCCGCTGGATAGATATATTATATGGTTGTCACAATACTTAGACGTTTGTATATAATTAACTTACTGTGACTGTATGACAAGTAACTTTGTCATCCTATATAATATATACCAAATTGCTGAATTAGATTACTGTCAGATTAGTACGTATTGGTTACGAAAATTCCATCGTCACACGCTAGTACACAAGTACTATGTCTATGTCTACGATTCACCCCGGTTAATGAAGCTATATTTTTATATAGCGGATTTGGCCGAGGGGTCTAGACCGCTGGACATAGTGCAGGCGATTTGGTGCCACAGTGTCACAACGGTGTGAGTTCGAATCCCGCTGAGGGAAAGCAAAAATTTGACAGTGTAAAAATCTAATTCTAACAGTGTTGGGTTTAATTTGTAGACGTATATATAAATATTTGATATTAACCTTGTATTTCTGATGATTCAGAAATCCGCTGGATAGATATATTATATGGTTGTCACAATACTTAGACGTTTGTATATAATTAACTTACTGTGACTGTATGACAAGTAACTTTGTCATCCTATATAATATATACCAAATTGCTGAATTAGATTACTGTCAGATTAGTACGTATTGGTTACGAAAATTCCATCGTCACACGCTAGTACACATGTACTATGTCTATGTCTACGATTCACCCCGGTTAATGAAGCTATATTTTTATATAGCGGATTTGGCCGAGGGGTCTAGACCGCTGGACAGAGTGCAGGCGATTTGGTGCCACAGTGTCACAACGGTGTGAGTTCGAATCCCGCTGAGGGAAAGCAAAAATTTGACAGTGTAAAAATCTAATTCTAACAGTGTTGGGTTTAATTTGTAGATATATATATATATATATATATATATATATAAAAGTCTAGAAGATTATACAACGATACAAATGACGGTGTTGTCAAAAATTTAGACAAAGACTGACCAACGAATGGCCTTAGTCATTGAATGTCAATATAAATAAATGACGTAAACAAGTCATAACATATTGATCTTAAACTTTCTCAATCCAACTTAACCCAAAATAGTTGCTTCCCAGTCCGCCACCCGCGGACGTGCCGTGCTGTTACTTGGCTTTGCTCAAATATTCCAACAAGATATAATCAAAATTACCAAGGTGACAAATTCATTACGCCAGACGCGCGTTTCGTCTACTCAAGACTCATCAGTGGCGTTTAACTCTAAATGCTAAAAGTATTTTTTCCATTTGGCGATGGAATAATATAAGTCCACTGGGATCGTGTAAATACACAATACAGGTAACTACTGGGAAGCAACTATTTTGGTTTAAGTTGGATTGAGAAAGTTTAAGATCAATATGTTATGACTTGTTTACGTCATTTATTTATATTGACATTCAATGACTAAGGCCATTCGTTGGTCAGTCTTTGTCTAAATTTTTGACAAGAAACACCGTCATTTGTATCGTTGCATAATCTTCTAGACTTGTATATTATTTTTTGTTTATGCTGTATCGTCATGTTTGTCGATCCGATACTTAATAAGCTTGCTGGTTGGTAGATCCTTTAGATGCTGAAACATATATTATAACAGTCCTGGCTAAACTTATCTATCAGCTACTAAAAATAGTCCGCATTTTTGAGGACATGTAATATTTTGTCATACATATATAAATATTAATTTAAAACTTATATTTATCGAGTTCACGGCTGATTGATTGATTGATTGATTGATTGATTGATTGATTGATTGATTGATTGATTGATTGATTGATTTGCAGATGTAAAGATTTCAGTTATTTTGTGAAGGGTAATAAGTGAACAAACTATGAATCTATTTGAATTCGGGCAGACTGGAGAATGGATCATTTGGACAAGAAAAGTTAGCGAATAAAAACAATGGGTTCGGTTGGAGCTGATAATTGGGCCAATGTTAGTGTCTACAATGTGCCTACTGCAGTTTTAACGTCAATGAAGCTTGGCACTCCTGGACCTCTAAACACTGCCCCAAAAGATGCAATAATAAATAGTAAATTATTCCACATGAGTTATTATTAATTGTATGTAATAATACATATTACTGCTTAGATAGTTTCCCTCTTGAATTCGGTACAAAGTGATTGTGCAACGATGATCATTGAAAACACCTTGTCCATTTTTTATATTTTGCCTCTGTTGCTTACTCAAAAGTTCGTCTGCTTAAGTGACGTTCAGTGGTATTCGGACAAACCGCGAGACAATTCCCGTCTTAACTGCAGACGACATTACCCGAAGGATTTCGAATAGACAACAAATGAGTGTTCCTAACGTACACTTCCGTTCTAATTTAAGTCAAAATTAACTATGGAAAATCGCCTTATCAAAATGAAAAACCCGCCACATTTCAAAATGCTAAATATCTCGAGGAAATAATTGTTGATTTTAAAAAGTACCCTTCTTGATCTACAAAAGCAGCATAAGCTGAACCATATGCGGTAAACAGTTTTCATTTGTCACGCAAAAAAACCCTCATAAAAATACGTTCAGTTGTAGTATAGTGATCTATGATACCAAACACACCAACCCACACACTACAGTAATGTAAGCGATAGGTTTGGAATTCCATAAAACCTAGTTTTAACCAACATTTCTTTCTAAAATCATGTACCAAATCAGAATGATTGCTTTGGAGCCATATGTTTGGTTGTAGTTTCTCAAATTTGCCGGGTTTTTTTGTTTTTTGCACTTTTGATTTCTGGATTGTCTTACTGACAGTTTTTTTTTTGTGTGTTCGATACATAACCTTCATTCATAGATTAGAATTGCTGATTTCCTTTTTGGCCAGGGTTTAATTGGTTCATTATTCCGCACAAACATTTAGGTATAGGAAAAGAACTTTCCAGCCTTTCCTAGAGGTTCTACAGGCCGTGAGTAGTTGTGTGTTATGTATATAAATACACAGCCGACGTCAAATATGAAGATTTGATTTCTGCTTGCAATCTATGGTATTAGCAGGTTGATGACTTGGTAGCCAAATTTTGGCGACCCTTTCCATTGTTTTCTATTTCATGTACATATAGCATTATATATGTTTACTTATCTGTCAATCATTAGGGATACCTAATGATTTATTATATTCTTATTCGCCAGGCTTAAACGAATACAAAAATATTTAAACTATTAAACTTCAAAGTATTTATTTAGGAAAACAGCTCATGATATAGCCTCGAAAAATCCATACTAAACTTAGCACGTATTTAAACTTCATAAACACAAGCTTGCTTTGCATAAAGCGCGGCAAACTTTCTATAAGCTTCACTACTACACCATAAGAATAATGTAAAAAAAACATGCATGATCAAATATCAAGTATCCAGGTGTTATTTATTTATAATAATAACAAATCAGTCTCTAGTTCTACCGTAACATGTTTTTATATATTTACCTCTTGGCCTCGTTCTGAATAACGTTGTTGTACGAATATTGTTCCGGACAGAATAGTATTTTGTTCGACATTGCGAGTGCAATTTATGTTCTGGCAGGAACTATATTTAACCGTTTTTCAAACGACGCTTACTACGTATGGTAGAACTTCAAACAATACCGCAACATTATTTCCTTATGTCAATGACGTCATGTTATTGTGTAGTATGGTCTAAATGTGTTGCATTTGTTTTGTGTTTAATGTTTAATTGTCAATATGCTGCTTTTTTATAATAACTACTGAGTGCTATGCGATATTTTATAGACAAGAAAAGGTCTTATTTGTACTCAGTCAGCCGGAAGTAGTTTGTAAATCTTCTTCCAATGTTTCGCGTATTAAACAGAAACCTATTAAGTTAGTTATACTAGTCCCAGTATTCAGTAACCGCAGGGTTTATTTCTGAATAGATTATGTATGAAAAATGCATTACAGAGTCGAGCTGACAAATCTACTAACTACCCAACATAAGGGTATATCGGTAAATGAAACGGGTATTCGAAAACCTCAGAATGCCACTGCCTTACTCCAGTATCATCTACTCCCCTCCCCCACCCCCTACCCCGACTATGTGTATCCGTTACTATGCATTTCAAAGGAACAAAATAATGTAGTACTTTTATAGAA
Organism: Limnoperna fortunei; assembly: GCA_944474755.1. NCBI lineage: Eukaryota > Metazoa > Mollusca > Bivalvia > Mytilida > Modiolidae > Limnoperna > Limnoperna fortunei. Next base: position 28,149,192 of record OX104121.1, read on the forward strand.
TTCGTAAAACTATCAGAATATGGAAATAATAGAAATAATAGGAAAACCATAATATACGGTTTATTAACATAAAACATGTTTTACATGGTCTCATTGGGTGTTTTTTTCAAAATTAGCGCATGCGTCTTCAGCATCGCCGTATGACTCGTTATCACTACTGTTTTCATGTATTATCCCTCCTTCTCCAAGATCTCGTTCGATTACAGTGGCTTCTGAGGTATCTGATCTTGCGTCAGATTCTGCATTTGAAAGTGTTAATACTTCAAAACCAGATGTCAACTTTGGAAATGTAACACTTTCCTCCTGTGATGGCGAAATAACAGCTGGATATTCAGGAGGCAAGTCATATGCTGCTGTTTTCGTGGGTTTTGGTGGGCGTGGAGGTTTGTGTTGTGTGGCTTTTCTCTTAAAATCATACAGTTCTTTTGCACTGTGACGGATGTTACTGTGATACATAACATCATTGAATCCGGCAAAATCAACTTCCCATCGTCCATTTCCGGTATCAAACTGCTCAATACGGTCAAATCTGTGACCCCAAAGTATTTCAGTGGGTAAATACGATGTCCTTGTTTGACAGAATTCACCTGTAGATTCGATACTGCCTTCTGCATATATTATGATTTCATATTTGTCTGGTGATAAATCAGACGGCCGAATATTCCAAAACGGACTACTTTTTGTTATTTTATGTGTGAGGATCATCGGCCACATCAGAACTATTTTGTCCCCCATATCGTTGGCTTCAAAGTCAAGGTTATGCATAAATAGTGGGTACTGAGTTCCTTCCTGAGTAACTCGTCGCTTCACTAACACACCATGTACTTTAGCATCTACGAGGTGACTCTGTCTCATATCTCCAAGTCTAATCTGTAAAAGATTGAAAACATTAATTAAACTAATAAATCAAAATTCCAAGATTGGCTCCGGTGGCCGATAAAAACAGAGCCATTTACTAATAATCAGTGTCGTAACAACAATCGGGTTCGAGTGCTTCTTCAGGCAAGGTGTGGTCGAAACAACTTTAACACACAAGTACGTGATTGTCAATGGGTGCTCCGGCTTTCTCTCCCAATAAAACCTTGACCTCATTATAAAAGTTAATGATTGCCGAGTGTCATAAATTGTGTTAAAACAAGCTAAAAAATGCAAATATTGAGGTGGGCTCCTTCTGTTTGGTTTCCATGCGTAGAACACGTTATGTAACAAAAAACTAACAACTTATGATTATATTTCATACATGTATATCTGTAAATTGATGCTGAAAAGAAAGAACATGGTCATACCTTATATTTGTCAATATCTTATCCCCAGCGATTGCGTGCGTTTTATAATTTCGAGGGCGCTTTCAGTTGTAATGTGGTTTTTGAAACTAATTAGATATATCGCAAAAAAACATTATGTTAATAGCAAATTAAACTGACATAAAAATACATGCTTGTCATTTTATTGAATACATGTTAATGAAATCTGCTTTTGATTGATTAAGCACATATGAATAGAATTTGCACCCTCTATAAACTAATGAACTAATAATGTTTTATTGAGAAACTAGTCATGTATTTCCAAACTGATCAATCAAATAAATCTCTCAATCATACGAATATTAAACGGACACCGTTTCCTTCAACTAACACGCCCGTGGAAGATGCGTAATAGAATTTTTAAAAAGCTGCAAGTGAAAACCAGTAAATTCATAACTGTGAATATTATGCCGTATTGATGCTTGTGATCAAGTTAATATAACATTAACTGACGCTTCCTTAAAGTTTAGCCAGCAACATTGCAGCTATATCAGGACATTTGTTTTGTTAATTAAAAAATATTGTTGTGTACATGTATGTGCTTGACATTATTACATTAATAAAATTTTTCCCTTTTTTTTACTGGTCTACAAAAAATATTGCACCGGTTAGTTTGTCAGCTGCATCGTTTCATTCCAAAAATAGATTACAAGTGGTCAAGTGGAATCTACTATTAACTTGATTCAACCTTAAAATCGAAAAGTACAATTGCTCAGTAGCCAATTAGAATAGCCATCTTAACTTATTCGTGTACGCGCGTCAACGCTTGTCAACAACTATAAACGCATGTTTTTCTTATAGCTTTGCTGAGATAGACAAGGATATGTTGGTTTCATTTATGTACTAATTAAATTACATATGAGAAAGTGTTATGTGCTTAGGGGTGCTCGATTCAACTTAATTGACAGTGATTGCCAGGGTTCCTACCGAAGGTGCAGCTTTTCTACGGGTACCCCGGCATTCCTCCCCCATTTCAAACTGGACGACAGGAAAGAGCTGAAACATTGCTGAAAGTGGCGTTACAAATCATTCAAACATACCAACATATAATGATGCGTTGGTTTTTAAGTCATACAATATAGAACCACAAACTTACCTAGAGTCAAGAAAAAACATCTGCAAATTACAGAAAACAGACCTAGTATTTTTAATTAAAACTTACTTGTAAATTTAAAACACCATCTTCAAAATTGATGCAGGCATGTTTGCTGAATATTAATGTTTTTCCACGACGTTTAGGTTGAGCAAATTTCATAAAAATGAATCCTAGGAGCATATTTTCGAGAAAGATACCAACAGTAACTTGCAAAAATGCAAGTAATATGGTTCCATCACAGTCAGTGTTTGGGTATGCAAATCCATATCCGATTGTCGTCTGCGTCTCTATTGAAAACAGGAATGCATTACCAAAACTGTGAACACCGTCGACGCAGAATTTCCAATTTGGGTCATTTAAATGTTCGAAGTCTCCATGATTATACATCAGCCAATACCAAAATACAGCAAACATGAAGTAAGTAAACAGGTAAACATTGAACAGAATTGCCAAAGCATACCGCCATTTTAGATCTATCAGCGTGACGTACAAATCTTGCAAATATCTCAACTTTTGATTCTTAATTCCATTGTATTTCACCCGGTAATGGCCTGTCTTTTGTACGAGAGCTTGACGTTTCTTTTCATTGTCCCAAATTCCAACTTTTAATTTCTTTTTTATATAATTCACAAAAGGCCATTTACTTTTTTCATATTCTTCCGGTTCATTGCTGAACAAAAACATCGTTCCTACTTCTTCTGTCTTAGACGCCATCTTTTCCTTTTATAAATTGGTTTAGATGTTCCACCCTTTTTTATATCCTTACCGTGTAAATTGCTTTGTTTTAAACCAATTGAGTGCACTTTTTGAATGATTAATGAATATTTAGTAATAAATTCTTTATATTTTTCCATTTTTTACTTGACATGACAGATATGTGTGCATATTTAATCTGATCAAAACGACACATGTAAATTAATAATTTTCAATGGAAGTTAATAGTCGTAAAAAATAAAAAAAATTAAGAAAACTCTATTGTTGATATATATCTTCAGGCTAAAATAAACACGGATACAGTTTTTGTTTAAATATTTATTGCTATTATCATTGTTCAGTAGGTGTCATAATCGAAATATTAAATTGATTAATATTATAGAATGTGGATAATTTATATCTTATTATTTTAATATCATTTCAGTAATTTGCACGATCATGCTGTTTCTTCTATTGTCTGTGTCCATTTATTAGAAAATTGTCATTTTCAGCTCTCATCCCCATCTTTAAAAAATCAGACCTTTTTCTAAATTTAAAAACACCGATAATTTTTTTAATTGTTTTTATACCTGTCCACCTTTAACGTACAGAAAGGTACATGCATATGTATTTATATTAATATTAAATCTACGTGGAATACCGTTATGTCGGTAAAGTGTGACATTTAGACTTATTCGGAATTCCAAAAAAGCAAACAAACAAATAAGCCACGAGAAAAAAATTTAATTTTAAAATTTAAGAAAAGATAAACATTTTATTTATAATACATACAAGAGCAGCAGCTAAACTCGTCTTCAATACACTATTACCGAATGTTTTTAATTTGTTTTCACATTATAAATATTGATTATCTGTTGTTGGTATTTAAAATATGCAGCATCTCAGGGTTTGACCACAAATTCCTGTATAATACAAGCCATTGTTAGTCTTACAGAGACGTCCAAATTGTTGTATTTGACTTGTCAATGTAAGTAGAGTTAATGCGTCAAAACGCGCTTCCGTGAATTTTGTAACCATAGTATCTTATGCCACTGCTGTTAGACAGTTACACACAGGTGGTATAGTTTACACCTATCAGTGGCCGTTTGTGTAACAATTGTGCTGTTAGACAGTTACACACAGGTGGTATATTTTACACCTATCAGTGGCCGTTTATGTAACAATTGTGATGCTTCTATAGGCTTGCATTTTTTCTATCGCGATACTTGTTAAAAGCATCGCGATGGAAAATCATTATGCATAGTGAAACAAGTATCGACTTACTATGTTCATCTACCTGACCGATTGTATCGCAATTGTAATGTTTATAATTAATTGTGTAAAATTATGCATAAGGTTTTTCCATCGCGATGCTTTTAACAAGTATCGCGATAGAAAAATGCAAGCTGAAAGAAACATAAACGGCCGCTGATATACACCATAATCACATTTCGATTCAGACATATAATATTATTGTTATAATCATTATTTTAATTTGTTTCTTCCATTTTCAATAAAATCAAGATCAACAACTTAATTTGTGAAACATGTTATAGACAATATATGACATTAGTTCGTGATTAGTATAATTAATGACTTTAGATGCATAGCATAATGTTAATCAGTATGAAATTAGGGAGCGATATTACAAGCATGCTTACACGGTTATATTGCCGCCTTTATTCAACGTGACTGTAAGATAGTAATACCAGAATATAACCAAAAAAGTGTATCATGGTGAAAATTCCCACGCGGATTTCCAATTTTGCAATACACTTTTGCACCATTCTTGCATTTGTTTGAAAAACAATTGTTTTAGATTACTGTAAAACGGTACAAATGTTGTTAGCTGTTTGTTTATTTACTTTTAGTGGACATATTCCTTCGAATTTAAGTTCTAGATCCTGAGCACCCGTTTTTTGTTGGGTTTGGGTATTCTTTTTTGGTTTTTGTTGTTTTCTTCTCTATGTGGTTTGTCTTTGCCTCAGTCTGGATTTTGTCACTGTCCTTATGATTTTGTATACTCGTTTACTGTCTGATGTTCTTAAATGTTACTTAGTTGCTTTTGTCAACGATAAACATGTCATCTATGTTATCAAATTAACTAAGTCAGACACGCGTTTTGTCTAATCAGGACTTATCAGTGGCGCTCAAAGCCAAAAATATTATATCGGCATCATTCTTTAAACCCAATGCACATTATAATCAAAATATTATAGATCTATATGAATTTCTTCAAAACATAATAATTATTGTTAATAGACTAATTGGGTATCAAACTTTTAAGGGAACAAATGGATCGGTGTGGAGTCGAACCCGGATCTGCTGCTTGGAAGGTATCCATACCTTTTAAATCTTTTTATAAATAAAATGCATATTATAAATAATAATGAAATCTACTATGTACAAATGAACAAACACTAAACATATAAAAGAAATGAAAAAAAGGTTTCAGCACAATAAATCTATGTTCTCAACGTAACAGTTTTGTTTTTTATTTTTATTACTGTATTACGTGGAATTTAGTATTTCTGAAACTTTTGTAAAATTCATAAAAAATGGAAGGCAACCACGCTAACCGTTACACCACCGACGCCATATAACAACACTATCAAATAAAAATATATGTGTTGTAGCCATACAATGTGTGTTGTGTGTGAAGGTTTGTTTGTTTGTTTGAATGTTGTTTAGCGCCACTTTCTGCAATTTTTCAGGCTCGAATCTTATTGTTGACAGACCACGTGATCAATAGTATACAAACTACTTTATCCACTCAGCCCCTTGTATGCAGGTATTACAGATGATGTTTAAAATGATTGTATTTAACTCAGTCTAATTCTTAAGTAAACAACAATTTGAACGTGCTATCGTTATAACCTTTAATACATATACTTTGTTCAAGCCCAAAATATTGCATATAAGATGAATGGCGCATTTATTACACTAAAAAGTTGTTTGTTTTAATTGCTGGATTATTATTAAGCATACTTTGTCTGATTCACCGATTGAAAGCAATATTTCGGCTATTTTCGGACGAAAACAAGTTTAAAACATGCAATCTTTACTAGAAAAGAATAGAGTATTGACCATAGGGACGGATATATATAACCTTTTAAAGGGGATATACCAGCCCAATTTTTTTTAATCTAAAAAATGGGTCTATTACTGCGTTTCACTCTTCATGTTACCTGTTATTTTCCGCGGTCAATCTTGTCGTATTATAAACTGAAACCCCAATGGACGGGATTTCGCTATTCTCCAACTGAGGACGCGCTGTCATAACACTGTCTCCATAACATAACTGAACGTGGCGTTAAACATCATCCAATCAAACAAACAACTTGCATTTAGAAGTGTTAATAATTAAATAAAAGCGAAAGTTGTAGAACTGATTGTCATTGTATTTTAGAATGTTATAAACTCCTGCTTATAACGCAAAATCTCCAGTCCGTATAATGGATACAACCCCGCAGGAGTATAATATGGCTTCTACAAGACGTATAAACAGTTTACATCGATCCTTGTGTCTACATCATAATAAAAACAGATATAAACAAGAATTTACTTATAACATCACATGTGAACATTTGATTGAATTTGTAACATTTTAATTGACATTGTTATGAAACTGAAATCAATTCAGTTACGATATAATAAACAACAGCAATTCTTCTGTTATGTTTATTTCAGAAGTCCAAGCTGAGTTGCACCAGAGACATATAATTGCATGTCTCTTAATGCACAATTTAATTTTTTTATGGAAATACTGAAATTTTCTTTTAAAAAGCCAATTATTATTGACATAGAAATTAAATACTTCTTTAGAAAACATTAAATTTTCAAAATGTAAAAGATAATAACCCATAATATCCCATCCCAAATTACACTGCAAGGAAACACAACATTGTATTTTATCAACCAAAGGGAAGACTATGATAAGGTGTAGGGCAAGTTTTGTAAGCTCTTCAATTAATAAATATATGCACAAATATGGAAAGAAATTTTTTTCTGTGGTGAACCCTGAAGCTTTACAGCAAAACGTCAGTGTGATTCTAGATCTGTATGATTTATACACGCATTATTCCAAGTTTCGTTTACGTGGTTTAGTAAGCTTAAAAAAGAATGGACATTACTTTTAGAGTATTATAACAGTCAAACGCAATAAGTGAACACAAAAATCATATGGTCACCAATACGACTGATATCGGACAAAAAGCAAAGCAATCGGGCAAAAAGCTAATCGGATACAAAATTTCGGACAAAAGGCAAAAAATCGGACAAAAAGCAAAAATATCGGACAAAAAGCTAATCGGATAAAAGGTTGGCGGACAAAAAGCAAAAGTTCGGACAAAAAGCAAAATTATCGGACAAAAAGCGACGTCGGATAAAAAGAAAATATCGGACATAAAGCATCGTATCAGATGATTTCTGAAAACCAACATTCATCTGATTAACTATTTTTGAGCATTAAATAGACACTTCTAGTTATGGAATTAACCATGCAATTAATACGTGTCTACCAATATAAGACAACTATTATTTTTATTGATATATAAACAAAACATACATTTCAATGTTATATTGAAATAAAATGTCATTGTGTCTCGTGAATTAGTTAAAATAAATTTGTGGTTATTTACTCGTTTTAGCATTTTTATTTTGCAGGTGAGGTATACTTAAAGTGGATCTAAAAAAGTGCACCTTAATATGTACTTGACAATAAATTAGAACTTTGATCGATTTTATGGATTCCGGAACAAAACACAATAATTTGTTCTGAATGTATAATAGCAAATATTAACATCTTTATACTATGTTTATGTTGGTGTTTTTGTTAAATTATTATTATTGAATTTAAAACTTTAAAAATAACGACTTCCCACTTATATTATAGTTGGCATTTGTTGACATATATTTTCAAACATAATCAAGCAATTTAACAATTGTATTTATTGATTTTAGGAAGTAAATTTAATAAAAGTAGTGGCTAAAACAATTTTAATTATTGTTAATGTTAAAGAAATTACAATAACAATAATTTTTACCGCTATTTATTATATCATTATAATTTGCCTTTCATGCTATTGTAGTGAGATGAGTCTTGATTAGCCGGAGTAGTAAGTTTGTAGCCATGGTATCTTCATGTCACTGCTGTTAGACCCGGGGAGTATCGCATATGCACCATAATCACACTTCAATTCTGACATAATATTATATATATATTCATTACTTAATATTTCCGTTTAATTCTCCTTACATACCCAATACTAATACTTTTGGCTGGAGTTCAACTGATAAATCTTGATTTGACGAAATTCATACGAATGCTGCGTTGATGTCTGGTGGACAATTTTCAAGCTTAGCCACATTAATAAAAGAGTTATTCATGGCTAGTGCACCAATAAGATTCATGAATAATGTAGCTTTGATATAAAATATTACATTTTAAGCATTACACATAAGTGAGGTACATGTACATTTAAGGAGTCAAAGATAAAAAAAAATACCATTTCGATAGTATGGCAGGTTCTGGCAACAGAATTACAAACATGTTCATTGCTGAATAAGTATATACATTGTTTATCATCTTGTACCAATAATGATTGCCTTAAATCTTAATAAAATGGACATCTTAACAAAACATGTGTTTCATTTTCAATTGTATTACAGTTAAAAAAGTTTTTTTCTTTTACTTCTAATCGTTCGTAACTTTCAATTTCAATTTTTAAAGGTGCTACCATAACTGAACTGAGCATATGAACTTCGATGGAGAATAGGTATAGCTTTTGTAACAAATATTGTTCAGTACATAATGAAGATTTAAACAATTTATACGTTCTTAACTTATTCCCTTGGTCATATGACAAAAGTCTAGGAACTCACAAATGTATTTACTTCCATCAGTCCTTCAACTGATAACTTATTGTGAATTCTCGGATTTCGACTCGTATTTCTTGTTAATGTCTGTAAATCAAAGCTCTAAAATGTGAAATAGAGCACACCCTGACCACAGGGAGACGCGAACCAGGAACCTCGGTGTTGACAGACCATTTGGTCAGTAGTAGATGGCTAACTACCTTAAACACATTTCCACCGAGGCCCTTCACATGAATGAATACACTCAACTTGAGAACTATATCTGAGCGATGAATGTAAAACGTATTTCAAATAATTGTATCACATTATACCTTAACTAAATTTTGAAATCTCTATACATATCTTTGCATACCAAATCTACAAATTGTATAAATTGTTGCACAAGTAATAATGATGTTTGAATGTGAAATATGTAATCCAACAGCTGAACAGAATGCCACATTTTGATACATGTCAAAATCCTTATAAAACTCCTTACATTTATGTTTCATATATATAACAGCGAAATTTTAAATATTAAACCTTAATTCTACAACCGACAAACATCATTGATGAAATGTATAAATCAACCAGATCTTAACAACTTGTGTAAATTTATCCGCATTATTATAAAAAAATAGAATCCCCTTGGTAGAAAATGAATACTTACAGAATGGTTATTTTATTATCATTATTATTATTATTATACCTTTGTTTAGTATTATATGTACATGTTTGTGTTGTTTGTTTATTATTATTATTGTCTCTTTCTCTGTACCTTTGTTTTGGTTTATGAGAATAACATTATGTTTGCAACCTGCTGCCTCTCGTGTCAAGGGACATCCCAATACACAAATTTAAAATATTTGATACACCAGGAAAATTGTAAGTTCAACCATGCACACGAGAGGTAACTTGCGTAAATATTTCATAATGACGAACATTGATTGCCAATATCTGCGTGTGGTTCTTGTCGATACATAGTTACCAAGAGTTACGAAGAGTTACCAAAATTAAGTGAAAATAGAAATGAATAAAGTTGTATTTAATACAAACATTTTACAGGAGGCATATTATCCTTTGTATTTGTGTGTTTATATAAAATACGTAAAATTCAGAGTATAATTGTTTGCTAGGGATTGCCAATTATCCTAATGCAGGGAGGGGTTTTCTCCGGTCTCCCCACTCCATAAATAAATAAAAAACTGGACGCCATAGTATAGCTGAACAAATTGCTAAAAGTGGCATTAAAAACCCCATTAAAATCAAACTAACAATATAACGTGTTTCTTGTCAAATTTATTTATATTAATACATATTGATTACTTTTATTTCTATGTGTGACAATTTATAAGACTCTCTAATTGTGCTATGTCTAAAACGTACATTTTATCATTGGCAAACATTAAATGTTCTATTTTAGTCATATAAAGACATTTATCATCTGAATTATGCAGAAATGAGACTTGCAATAATTCAAACATTATTTGACAATATGGCCTGTCAAACGTCATGTTGTACGTGCCCAAAGGTGTTTAACAAGGTAATTATGTTTCAAATCGACTGTATCGAAACATACATGAAAAATGAAGAAATAAAAAACATAATGTTTATCGTTTTACATTGATCACTATATCTTTTAATTGTTGAAGTATATTCGAATTTAAAAGGTTATGAATTTTTATTCTGTTATTATGTATATTCACAAGTCGCTGTATTTTTTTATAATGTACCGACAATTTAATATTTCTCAATTGCCAATCTTTAATATTAATACATTTTATGATCATACCTAGGATGATCTTAGGACATGTAGGACAGGATGATTTAGGGCGTTCAACAAAGCCATCTTTGAATAGTCCTACTAAAGATTATCTTGAGAACATCCTAAGAAAATCTGAAGTAGATATGTACAAATGAAAGTCGTTGTTTGAGAAAAAAGATATGTAGAAATTTAAACGATCTTGTTCAAAACTTGTATAATCCATTTTTTCCAAATTATGACTTAAGTAAAATGGTTTTTTTTATTTTTATTTCAAATTTATATAAGAATATCATATTTATAGAAAAAGTAATTATCTAATCTACTGATATACAAGTTTCATGTTAATAAATGTATTACTTCAAGGTAAAAACTTCTTTCTTCTTTTGATGTGGGACCCTTCTTGTTTTAGGCAAGTTGTAAACTAGCATTTTAATGTGGCAACACTTAAAAAAAGTTATCATATATTTTGGTTGTATTTTTTTTTTTGGGGGGGGGGGGTTGTGTTACTGCATTTATTCATTATTATTTTATTTTAATTTAATTTTTTTATTTTTTTATTTTTTTTTTTGGGGGGGGGGGGGTAGATTTCTTTAACTTTATCAAAATTATTTCCTTTTTGTCACTTCAGCAAAGTATTAAGGAATATCTCTCCATAGGATTCTCATATATAGCAAAAGTATAGAAATTGAGCATCACTGTTGTACTGAAAACTGAAACAAAATTCCCTTTTATTTCTGACTTTTTTTCTTCAAAATGTTTGTCATGGCTCTCTCTCTCTCTCTCTCTCTCTCTCTCTCTCTCTCTCTCTCTCTCTCTCTCTCTCTCTCTCTCTCTCTCTTTTATTCCGAACATTTACTGTGAAATATGTAGGACTATAATGAGACCTTCTTAGGACTCCAGCTAGGGCCATGTTTTCGAAGATGTCTTATGACTAGGACATGTCCTAAGACCATTTTAGGACAAATCTTTGTTCTACGTCGTGTCGCCCAAGATGTCGCAAGTTAAGGCAAGTCCTAATTTGTATCCTAACTTAAAGACAACAAAATAGGTGTCCTGTGATGGTCTTAGGGTGGTCATAATTATAATTTGTTTTAATTTTTAACATAACATTAGAAAGTTGGCTAAATAGCAATCATTATGTAATTTTTAATCTTTTCTAACAAAATTTGAAGCTCCGTTTTTGTACAATTTGAACTCCTTTACTTATCATTATAATAAATTTTAGTAATTTTACAAGTTAAATTGCTAGCGTTATTTACATACAATAATGAGGTATCAGTTTAAACCAAAACAAAGAAGAGTCTGGATTTTTTCTCGTGCCAAATTATATTACATTGGAATGCACATAACAGAGACATTATTCGACGTTTTAATTTATAGCAATTTATTTAAAATACATATAATTATATATTTTATATTGATACATATTTATAAAACATTGGTTTACTTTTTTAAGTGCCATCCACATCAAAATTTGTTTGACTTTATAAGAAAATAGCAAAGAAAATCGACCGAACAACAGGAGCCTAAAGCCAAGGGACAGTTACAAATCCGGAAATAGACAAACACAACACAAAAACCAAAAACATAAAACACAGAAAGAGAGTAACCCGAACCCAATAAAAAGCATGGGTGCACTCAGGTGCTCCGGACTAGTAGCAGTGCCTCCCTCTAATTAGACACCCGTCGAGTTACTCATTGTCTTGTCTAGTGAAAAGTCAAATCCAGGAATAGAAAACACTACCTATGACTCAGCAAAAATGTCAGATTGTATTAAGACACCGATTTCCCATAACGATCAATTAAGTCGTAGTGCCGACCATAGAACTTCTGGAGAGATAACATCAACCTAGGTACAACAAACCCTTGTTTGAGTAGTTTAGCAGTCAACGGCAGTGATCGGTCTAGAAAATCGAAATAACGATCGCAGGATCTTGAATAACGTACAAGTTGTGAAATGTACACACCATACGCTGAAGCTGCTGGAATGTTGCTGTCGATGAACGGGAAGTTGACAATTGGAAAGTTGAAGTCATCACGCTCTTCGTAGAGTCTTGCTTGTAGTTTTCATGAGCCTTTTTCTAGAAGTAGGTCTAAGTAAGAGACTGACAATAGTGTATTGGTTGTGTCTTTAAAGTTCTTAATTAATCACACATGCATAAATAGAATTCTTCAGACATAGTAAGGTCATCTTTGTTAGGATGGTCTTAAGATTCCTTTAGCTTAAGGTCTAAGACACGTCCTAAGTCTGTCCTGAGTCAGGCTTAAAGTATGTCCTAAGACATGTCGTAAGATCTATTTTAGGATAGTTTCGAAAACATGGCCCTGGATAGTTATTCTAGGTTTACGACAAAAATTAAGAGATTTCCTAACTTAGAACGTTTTCGGTAACACGACTTAAGACTAAGACGTGTCCTAAGATCATATACTAATACTAAAATAGCCTCGTTGATATAGCACTTGTACTTTGAATCAGAGTGAGAATACATTTGAAATGCCTAAATAACAACAAATGTGACTGACATAACAGGTTACTTTACTTGTAGTTTTGTCAGATAAAACAAAGACCAGTACAAGACGAATTACTGTTTGTCTTAGTAAGGGTTTACGTCCACTTACTAACACTTTTAGGGAAGGAAGCAAGAGCATCTGCTAATATCCCTTCAATGACGGTAGGAATCTGTGTCATCAAGATGGGTGTCTAGTACACCATGTTTGAGGTTAGGATTGAACTCGCAACCCTATAATGCAAATTAAACCGAATAGTACATGGTACTAGTGTTTGCCTATAAAATGTTTGCGTTTCAAATCGAAATCATAGGCTTAAGGTAACTTTTAAGATACGTGTTTACAACCAATAGTTCTGTGGTCATATCTTCTCGTACGGTATATTTTGTTCATTTTAAATAATCAAATTATGGTAAGAAGGTTTTTCGTATATTATTGCGACCGTTTATATTGCAATAAGAATAAATTGATATGGATGAACGAGAATTTCAGCTGTAAAAATGAAAAAAAAAATAAGAGTTTAACGGTCTTTTGACTACTTTGTACACAAAAGTGGCATAATGTTTATTTTTATGCAGATCAGATATTATGTTTTTATATTTAATGTTGTATAAAATGTTACATTAAATGACCAGTCACCAAACTACGTTTATATTTGTGCATGATTTCGATCGAGTCTTTTTGCTTTTGTATGATTATATTTGTGCATGAGTGCGATCGAGTCTTTTTGCTTTTATATTGACCATGGTTATATTTGTGCATGAGTCCGATCGAGTCTTTTTGCTTTTGTATGATTATATTTGTGCATGAGTCCGATCGAGTCTTTTTGCTTTAGTATTGACCATTATATTTGTGCATGAGTCAAATCGAGTCTTTTTTGCTTTTGTATTGACCATGATTATATTTGTGCATGAGTCCGATTGAGTCTTTTTGCTTTTGTATTGACCATTATATTTGTGCATGAGTCCGACCGAGTCTCTTTGCTTTTGTATATATTGACCATGATTATATTTGTGCATGAGTTCGATAGAGTCTCTTTACTTTTGTATTAACCATTATATTTGTGCATGAGTCCGATCGAGTCTTTTTGCTTTTGTATTGACCATTATATTTGTGCATGAGTCAGATCGAGTCTTTTTGCTTTTGTATTGACCATTATATTTGTGCATAAGTCCGATCGAGTCTTTTTGCTTTTGTATTGACCATTATATTTGTGCATGAGTCCGATCGAGTCTTTTTGCTTTTGTATTGACCATGATTATATTTGTGCATTAGTCCGATCGAGTCTCTTTGCTTTTGTATTGACCATGATTATATTTGTGCATGAGTCCGATCGAGTCTCTTTGCTTTTGTATTGACCATGATTATATTTGTGCATGAGTCCGATCGAGTCTTTTTGCTTTTGTATTGACCATGATTATATTTGTGCATGAGTCCGACCGAGTCTCTTTGCTTTTGTATATATTGACCATGATTATATTTGTGCATGAGTCCGATCGAGTCTTTTTGCTTTTGTATTGACCATGATTATATTTGTGCATGAGTCCGATCGTCTTTTTGCTTTTGTATTGACCATGATTATATTTGTGGCTGAGTCCGATCGAGTCTTTCTGCTTTTGTATGATTATATTTGTGCATGAGTCCGATCGAGTCTTTTTGCTTTTGTATTGACCATGATTATATTTGTGCATGAGTCCGATCGAGTCTCTTTGCTTTTGTATTGACAATGATTATATTTGTGCATGAGTCCGATCGAGTCTTTTTGCTTTTGTATTGACCATTATATTTGTGCATGAGTCCGATCGAGTCTTTTTGCTTTTGTATTGACCATGATTATATTTGTGCATTAGTCCGATCTTGTCTTTTTGCTTTTGTATGATTATATTTGTGCATGAGTCCGATCGAGTCTTTTTGCTTTTGTATTGACCATGATTATATTTGTGCATGAGTCCGATCGTCTTTTTGCTTTTGTATTGACCATTATATTTGTGCGTGAGTTCGATCGAGTCTCTTTGCTTTTGTATTGACCATTATATTTGTACACCGCGAGTCCAATTGAGTCTCTTTACTTTTGTATTGATCATTATATGTGTGCATAATTTCGATCGAGTATTTTTGTTTTTGTATTGACCATTATATTTGTGCGTGAGTTCGATAGAGTCTCTTTACTTTTGTATTGACCATAATCTTTACTTTTGTATTGACCATTTGTGCGTGATTTCGATAGTCTCTTTACTTTTGTATTGACCATTATATTTGTGCGTGAGTTCGATAGAGTCTCTTTACTTTTGTATTGACCATTATATGTGTGCGTGAGTTCGATAGAGTCTCTTTACTTTTGTATTGACCATTATATTTGTGCGTGAGTTCGATAGAGTCTCTTTACTTTTGTATTGACCATTATATTTGTGCGTGAGTTCGATAGAGTCTTTTTGCTTTTGTATTGACCATTATATTTGTGTTTCATGTGTTGTCTTATTCGTCAGCTTACATTTGTGACATAGAAATGTCGAATTTTTCTGTTATGTTTGTTTTTTTTTTTTGTTTTACTTTTTTTCTATTTTGTGTTTTCTAATTTGAGACATTAAACCGAACACTATCACAGTAAGATTTGTATGCTGTAAACTGTGTGCTTTGATAAAGGATTTTTGTTTGCCTCGGATACTTTTGCTAGCATCGGTAAACCTCAAATCCCTCATCTCTGTAGTCCCTCATTTACTATTGAATTACTGGTGTGTCAGCACTTAAGAATTCGTCTAAAATTGGCATTCGCACCAAACCAAGCAAATAACAAACTGTGTAAGCATTACATGGGCCAGATTTTAGTATTTACAAAAGTGTTATTCTCTACATAAAACAGAATACATCATTAATCTCATGTTAAATAAAAAAAAAGTATAATGCATAATTAGCATTTCAGTCAAATGTTTACTTGTATTAGGGCTTTATATATAATCAAACACATGATAATATTGCTTTCGCGCTATTTGTCACGTGCTGTTGTACTAACTACATGTACATTCCATTCGTTTAATGATGCCGTGCATTACTTTTAATGATTTGCAAAAAATTACCATTCCCATCAATCGATGACAATACATGGGTTAAAAACAAAGTGAGTTATGGTTACTTACAGATAGGCGTGAATGATAATAAATATCATTTGACATTTATTTCTTAGGTTATTGATGACCCTTGACCACTGTCAATCATCAAATATTATCGTTTATTATCAAAGTGATCGAGGAATACTGAAGTGTTGGCCAGCAAAATAATGAAAAGGTCATTAAGCGCTTATGTTTGCATCCGTGGTGTTGTAGAAATGCTATATTGACCAAACATTTGTATCAATATTAGTCAAATAAAAATATATTTCATTACACACTCGACTCCAATCTTGATTGAAAAGGATTGCCAGTTTTCCTACCGCAGGTCGGGTTTTTTCCGGGTACGCCGGCTTCCTTCCCCAATAAAAACTAGACGCCATGATATAGCTGAAAAATTGCTGAAAGTGGCGTTAAACACCATCAAACAAACAAACATTAAACACTACACAAAATTACAAGTTACAAATTAAACTAACGAACAACCTGCTACAGAATAGCACATGTTTAAGGGACTTCACCGGCCAAGTGGTTAAAGTAGTTTTGTACTTAAGCCCACCCGCGTCTCAAAACGGGAGATAGAGTCTGACGGCGGGCAGAGTGTGCTCGACTCCAAATTTAATTGAAAAGGATTGCCATGGCAGTTTCCCTGTTTAAGGTCTCTGGTTAAATCTTTAACAGTTGAGTTTGCGTAAGAATGCATTGACACAAACAAAAATCAAAACATATTAACAGTTAAGACACAAATGCGACATTGAGGCACTGGTCGGTTTCAAACTGTTAATATAATGTGCCACATTTATAAATTACTTTATTGCTGCTATTAGCTGATTTCATATTATTTACATGGCTTCGAGTGATATAAAAACATTTGTATTGTATTAGTACTTACGGTTTACAATCGTAATTGAAAACATATCTGAAACATACTTTAAATTACACCGCTTCGTTATTTATTTATTTATTTATTTATTTATTTATTTATTTATTTATTTATTTATTTATTTATTTATTTATTTATTTATTTATTTATTTATTTATTTATTTATTTATTTATTTTATTTTATTTTATTTTATTTTTAATTTATTTTATTGTTATGGCTTATTTGGTTTTTTTCCCTCTACTGTTTCATGTTGTTCACTTTTTCCTGTGGTTGAAATTTGAATGTGTTTCTCTTGTAATATATTGTCCTATTATTTATAATTTTATCTTTGTCGTATTTTACATTTTATCGTATTTTTTCTATGTTGATGTCTAAGACATGTACTGTTTAAAAAATAATACAGTTTTTATAAGCTGTCCTCTGCACATTATAATAGTATATATACTTTTCCGAAAATACAAATATAAAGTTGAACGAGACAGGGTTTACCGTTGTCACGTAACTTTTAATGAGGAAAAATAAAATTTTAATATAAGAAAACAAGCAGCTATTTCTATAATAAATATTAAGTATAGAAAGTCATCCATGTAAATGTTTTTTCAGTATCTGCGTCCCTTTGATTTTACTCACATACCTTTGTAAAAAAACCATAAACAAATTCAATTATTATTTCGTTGAAATTCGAATTTAAATCAAAACTAAAAAAAATTAAGATTAAAAAAGTGTGAAAATTATATATTGTTAAATAAGTTTGAGTTATGATAGATATTATAAATATG
The DNA here is from genome assembly GCA_944474755.1 of Limnoperna fortunei. Classification (NCBI taxonomy): domain Eukaryota; kingdom Metazoa; phylum Mollusca; class Bivalvia; order Mytilida; family Modiolidae; genus Limnoperna; species Limnoperna fortunei. The sequence continues at coordinate 28,167,181 of OX104121.1, forward strand.
ATATTTCTATGTTTTTGAGTGATAACACAAAAACCAAAGTGCTACCATTACACCTTGTCATTCCTCGAGGCAATTACAATATAATCAAGACACATTAAGATCACTAATGCGTTTAATATTACATTCTTTCAAACGACCATCAATCAATCAATCATTTTAAACACCGCTGAAAAGATGTTTTGTGAACAATTAGAGGTTAAACGAGAAAAATTGACATGCAAGATCGATATTAAGAATTTGGCATTGTTTTCTTTCGACGAATCAAATTTCAGCTTTTGATAATAAAATTACGTCACAGATTATTTTAGGGAATAAAAAGATTGCTTGTATTATGAAACAACAGTTCGTAGAGTACTATGTAAAAGACACAAATAATTTTTGACACACATTCTACAAATGGATATGAAAGTCCCACAAAATGTAAACTCCGAAGACAACAAGACTGAAACTAAGTACGATTTCGACAACGGAGTGATGAAACGACGACCTTCTATAAAAACAGTGGAGTTTCCTGGTGCTGACAAAGATCTGAAATCTGACAAGTTGCGCAATGGTTATCAACTTGGACGCCCATCTTTAGTCAAGAAAACTGGACAGTACAGAGTCGGATATAAAGGAATCACAGGCTCTACAAGACGCAATTATTTGGTAGACATGTATCAAACTCTTATCGACATCAAATGGAGATGGGCTGTATTAATTTTTTCTTTATCATTTTTCTTTGTGTATTTTCTGTTTGCCGTATTCTGGTATTTGATAAGTTATTCCCATGGAGATTTCGACAATCTTCAAAATCCCTCATGGAAACCGTGCGTCATAAAAATGAAAAATTTCGCTGATGCATTGCTGTTTTCAATGGAATCTCAGACAACCATCGGCTATGGAACAATGTATCCCGATACCGACTGCGGGGGGACATTACCACTGCTATTTATTCAAATGACGATTGGATTTCTCTTGGAAACCTTTCTCGTTGGCTTCATACTAGTTAAAATCGCAAGACCAAAGTACAGACGATACACACTTATGTTTAGTGATACAATGTGCATCTGTGTAGAAGACGGCGAGCTTTGTTTACAAATTAGGGTCGGTGACATTCGGACATCACATTTAATAGATGCCTCTGTGTATGGTATCTACGTCGGAGAAAGGGTTTCCGAAGAAGGGTTTGTATATCCTTTATATCAAAAGCAAATGGAATTTGAGGTTAACGGAATGGACGATCGCATGTTTTTGATGTGGCCAATGGTGATTAGTCACAAAATTAATAAGAATAGCCCGTTGTTTGACATGCAGTTCGAAGAAATGCTTGCCAATACATTCGAAATTATACTTGTTTTAGAAGGAACTATAGAGGCAACCGGTGAGGTTTGTCAAGCTAGGACATCATATTCTTCCAAGGACATTCAGTGGGGTTGCCGTTTCTCTAACCTTATGGACTTTGACTTAGAATCTGGTCAATGGCGAGCAAATTTCAAGCTTTTCAACAACGTTGATCCAAGTCCAACACCAAAATATAGCGGAAAAAAGCTGCAGGAAATTTATGGCGGTACTGGAATTTTTGGCCAAGACAAAAAGGAAAAGAAAGACGAAGACGAAGTCGGAAAATTGGGTCGTAAAGCCGTTAGTCACTATGATATCAGATGGCAAAAACAGGCAAATGATGTTTACAGTGAACTTTATTAAAGGTAAATCTATGTTCTTTATATATGTTTCTATACAAATTTGAAGACAAAGAAACGAATCATTGAGTTTAGAATTTCTTTATATATACACCGACCAAACAGCAGAACTGCTTTCATTTCTGTCATTTCCGTCACATTTCTGTCAAAAATTGTCATTTTTAATCTTTCCTATAGACAAATGTTTCGAAACTAAAACATAACTATATAACTAGACTTGAGTTCACACTGAACTGATTGGAACTAGTGTCGTTTTTGCATTCATGAAATATTTTGCAACGTTACAACACATTTGCATAATTTATAATATGTCACACAATTCAGAATTTAAACAGCATTTGTATAACTATCCTGCAGTAATTTATTTTAACGGTATTACTATATTATGACGACGCAATTAATAAATATATATCCGTAGGGGAAATATATCATTAATACAGCATGCTACATATAACCATCCTGACTTTTTCCTTAACATTGGTATATTGTCTATACTAACAATTGACCGATGGCGTTGATAATTGTGTCCGTTTCTGCAATTGTAGAAATCACGGAATTGTAGAAAACGACACAATATTGAGTGCTTTCAATCACAACGATGGATTTCAATCTATAGCTTTAACTATTGCTCATACCCTCTCTCCTCTTTAACATCCCTCTCTTTTCATTGTCGTATTCAGCAACTCACGAAACTTGTAGAAGGAATGCGAGAATGACTGTTCAACTTATTACATAAACTATTAATACAGGTTAAAATATCTTTAACTAAGGTTGTTATGGGGTGATAACCAAACTTAGAAAAGTATTACTGAAGACGGGTTTGAGTTTTTTCTGACACCCACGACTGAATACAGCATGTTTTATTCTACTGAATGCTTGTTAGCTTTGTTTTAATAAAGAAGGTCACGTTCCTATTTTTTAAAATCATCAATTGGGTACAATGTTGCAATTAACACTTTTTATCCTTTACTGTGATCTATATAACCGCATAGCTAATGTATGAAACTGATGATTTATTTGATAGAAGCGGTGAATATTTTGAGCGAACGAAGTTTAACTTAACTTTTATCATTTTTTAGCTATATCATATAGTAATGAAAATCGACAGAGAGACAAAAGTAGGACTGTGAATACAATACTCCTAATTTTTTCGTTTATAATGTTAAACTGATATGCTTACAGTTTGGATAAATAGACAAGTTTTAGTTTATACAGAATTTTTCAAGATTTATATGCACATATTTAATTCAGTTCTATATGAAATATCAATAATATTTATTATTTATTACAGTATCCACTTCTACAAATTAGGAAGAAGATAACAAAAGACGGAACGGAATGGGGGGAGGAGTGTGGTCTCGTAGTCCACTATATAATCTCGCGTTAGTTGCATAATAGTCCTGTGTTAAATAAGTCCCTGTATATATGTTGCGTATTACGGCTTCTACAATGTAATTATATATCTACAAATAAATGAAGTATTGTATTGACTACTTTGGTTGTATGTAATGGCGTAATGCCTTTGATACAAGACAAAGTATTTGATAACCATCATGCCATTTCTTATTTAAATCCGTAGTTATTTATAATTCCTGTCGGTTCTCTTTGCCTTGTATGTAATATATATTTGTATCCTGCAATCATTGCATTTCCTGTAGAATAAAGGTTTGCGTAATTTACTAATTGGTTTTGCTTCATATATCTAGTTACCGTCTCCCATGGGAGACGGTATACATAGTCAAATGACGATCAGCCTTCGGAGTAATTTACTCTCTGTTACCTGATTGGGTGGTTTACTAAATCTATAAATATTTTTGTCATTTCATTGGTTTACGTCAGGATAGCACTAGTATGTGTTCTGAAATTTCGATATATTCTTAGGTTGAATCGGGGTTGTAATCAGAATTTTAAGGTAGTAATTTTACGTTCCACATATTGACTCTATTTCATTCAATGCATTGGCCAATGAACAATTATAAGGTAAACATTGTACGAGAATCTCCCTACTTTATAAAGCTGTTTTGGAAAAAATTATATGTTCTATTCTTTATTTTCGTTAAATCAGTATTTTAATGTAGTAATGTTACGTTGCACATAATGACTTCTATTTCATTCAATGCATTGGTCAATTAACAATTAAAAGGTATACATTGTTCCAAATTCTCCCTACTCTTCAAAGGTGTTTGGATTAGGCAAAAATTATATGTTCTGTATCTTTATTTTCGTTTTGATATTGATGCAAATTTAACAAAACATATTTTTACCGCTCATTTTGAACATTTGGTTAGAGAGTCAACTTTTGTTTAATTATTTTTTAAAAAGCACGTGTGAAGTAACGACAGTCTTTCATTTCCGTCATATTTCTAAAACTTAAACACATAATTGGATATTTCGCGGCAATGGAAATATATCTCTCTCAATTAAATAATTGTGCGATTTTTTTCTCTTTTCTAATCTCTGGAGCCACTTACTCCTGTAAATGGAGGCTTTATTTTTTTTATACATTGGTAACATGCCTACACAATACACGTATCATATATAGTTCAAGTCTTAACAAATTTCATGCTGTTTATATTGCGTCAAGGCACAGAACAAATTGTACGGTGTAGCTAAAACCCGTAAATCTCCTCTAAACAGAACATAACTGTCGCTCTGGATAAACTAACGCGAAATAATTGAAATTCGAGCCTGTTATATTATCAAAACAATTTACTTTTACTGGGGCCAATCATTCTGGAAAGGTTCTAAGTTCCAGGCATACAGAGCTGCACAGCGCGTCCCGAGGTGACGGATACGGATGCCCTATCTCTGGTGGTTTGTCCGTCCACACTGTGTTATGTGTTTAGAAGTGCATCACTCGTTGCACAGTAAAAACCTTTTTTAGTAGATTCAAATAAGAGTAGGCGTGTTGAAGCTAATTTTCATAGGTATCCCGATTTTAACACTACACCGGAATTTTTTCGCCATTACCAAAGTCTTCATACCTAAACATTGAAATTCAAAGTTTTATGTCTGTTGTTCCTTCTATTTTTCCTTGGATTATATTTATTCTCGTTCTGAATATAGTTGAAATAGTACTCGCTGGACGTCAATCAATCAACATCGTTTAAAAATTACTCCTTCAATTGAAATTGGTACATAGAGGGGTTCGTTTGATTTAATTTACTGATTAATTATCATATACATGTACGTGTATTGTATTTAACAGTTATCGAATGTTGAAATTGACACTTAATGTAAAATTTTGATTTTGTTATGGATATTTGATGCTTCGCCTGTTGCAGATCGAATTGAATCTGTAAAGGAATGAAAATTGTATTGATTGATTAATCAGTTTTTAATTCTCAACATCGAAAATAGGTGTTGCACACAAAAAATATGACCGACACATATTATTAGATATAGACATTGGTTATTTGTCTTTTGTATGAGGCCTCTCTTTTCTAGATTCTGTGGATTTTTTAGTTGTTTAAATACACAGACATCGTCTGTCAGACTGGAACTAAAATCTGATTTGTAAAGTTTTTTTGTGCTATAATGAAAATACGTAGATGATTGTAAAGTCCTGGATATAGGAACAATGTGTGCGATATGGTGACGGTAATCTTTCAAGGAACAATTTGTACGATATGGTGACTAATCTTTCAGCTTGAATGTAAATAAAAAAAAACAGTATGACATGGAAATATTTAATCTAGACACTCCGCCAAAAGTACCTGTACTCTAATTTCTTTAAATTTCACACTCATATTAAAAACAAAATAGAAATAGATAAACATGTTCTTAAATACTCCCTATGGCTATTGTGTTAACCAATCAATATTAAATAGACTTATAATAAAAAATAATCAACCCACTTACGGTTATTTCAACAAATATATTTACAGAAGCTGACTGGGTAAACAACTGTGTTGTCGAAGTATGTACAATAAAACTGTTAGGGTTATCTGAACGTTTTTATTTACAAAAATAAATTAACGATTCAAATCTAATTGAAACTACCATGAACTATAACGTGCACGTTGTTACATCGTAGTAGTCGACTGCAAGGTAAGTGAGTCGTGCTTATTTGATTTTTCTTCTAAAACTCGTTTTTAAGGTTCCTACGCTATTAAGGGGCTACTTTTTAAAACCATCTATTAGTTTAGTTGAAACATAAATATTTGACAAATATATCAAATAGGAATTAGACAAGATTACAAGTAACGCAAAAAAGTGGTGGTAACTTGTATCTTTACGGAGCTACAAAGAGGTCCCTTTACTCGTAATGGAGCGGTCTGGGATTGATTCACAGCAGGTGGTTTTATCCATATATTTAGTTTATAATTCTACAGCAACTAATTCATTAGATTTAACACTTCATTCGTAATCATGGCATTGTTGACAAAATTCAAGTTGCGGAAATGTATAATTTCAGAATTATGTCGGTACAAAATGGCATTCCGGATTATTTATCCGAAATGATATTTTCACCAGTACGGTACCGAAATTACACAATTTCGCAATTTCAGTTTTTTTATTACATGCCATTGTCAAGTAATAGTCTTTAATTACTTGATTATGCATTACAGGAATCTCATCCGAATGAAGGAGAAAGAAAACATTTATTAAAACACGACAACAGTTTAATAGCGGAAAACAAATCCAAGTGTGTTTTTGCTTCATTTCAAGTAATGACGATGCGACCTCATTTTGGCTCCGCAGCGATAACAAATAATTATTGTAGCTAAATAATTGATAGCATAATATACAAAAAATAACAATCGTTATGGAGTATCAATGTTCAGCAAGATTAAAGTGAGTGTCATTTTCTGCTTTTAATCATTGAACACGTTAAAAAACAAACAACATAGTTTTTGTTCCCAGCTTAGTCTCCTGTTACCAATTGTAAAATCAAATCCGCGCGAGTCATTGAAATCCTCTCTACTATATGATTTACATAGCTGACCATTATAACATTTCGTATGATACTGAATTGAATTTAGTTTACTTTAAGTTACAACCTTATTTTCTCAAAACACCATGTATTCGCTCAAAAATATCTGAACGGTGCAACCAGTTTAAAGTCTAATAAGAACGTTTTGTAAAGTTTACAAAAGACGTCACGAATAATGCAAGTTTCAGTTTAGGATGGTTTAGGTGTTAGTCTGTTAAGTTTCGTACAAAATCTAATACTTAATTGAAATCCATAATTGGGGTTTTATTTTACTTCTAAAATATTTTTCCATCAAACAAACTTAATGTAAACCAGATTCTTTCAGAAACATCTATATTATGCAGAGTGAAAGTAGAACTACTTTGGTAATTTGAAGCACTACTTTTTTATTATGGCATCAACTGATTTGCTGTTGAGTAGATGTTAATCTTCTAAAACAAAGTGAATGCATTCGTGCAAAGTTTGGCTACAGATACAAAAATCATCTGGAATTTAGTGAAGGTCTGCATGCGTTTCGACCTAAAATATAGTGAATGTTGAATTTCTAAAAGAAAGAAATAATTTGTTCAATTTTGTCCAGATGATTTGTATTTTGCATTGACTGTTTTTGTTGGTTTGAATGGTTTTTAACTATTTTTAGCAATTTTTCAGCATATATTTTTCTCCGGGTACTCTGGCTTCCTCCCCCGATAAAATCTGCACGACATGAATGGCATGATATAGATGAAAAAATTGCTGAGAATGGCGATAAATAACATTTAAACAAACAAACAAACCGAAAATAACCTCTGTAACAGATATAACATGTTTGAATTGCGTTCGTCAAATTATTATCATTCAGACATGTAGAGTAATTAGGAGGCGAATTGATGTTATGCATCAAAAGTTTAAATTGTGATATATTTAATATATCAGCTGTTGTTCAGTCGGAACATTTACATACATAGCCAATTATCCGTCCAAATACCTATTATTTTTTTTAATTAATTTTACAGTGCAGTTTGATAATAGAATCGTTATTTTGTAAACTAAATAAAATATACTATGTGCTTTGTATTTTTTCAAAACAAATCTTCTTTACAGTATTAAATAACACACCTGTTTTTGTTCAGTAAGCATTTAAGGGGACAAAACTCTTCTGATTCTATTCAGTTTCTGATGTGTTCCGAGTTGTTCTTCTTTGAATTTATTTATTTTTACGCCATACGGTATCTTGTAAATTAAACTCAATGAAATTTTTTAATTTTGGTATACAAACTGGAAAAGATTTAAATTAAAGGCGTCTTCATAATATAACAACCAAACGATTTAATATAAAATGTGTAAGATTTTCTGTGTCCACACGCGTACAACTGAACCCTATATCATGTGTTTCATAATTCGCCATTATTTACGCTTTGTTGGTATAAAAACAGTACAAAGTCTGCTTCGTACTAGAGATATATATATATATATATATATATCGTAAAATGTACACATATGACTGGCGAGATAGTGTAGTAATATTTCAATATCTCCACGCAAAGGATTCTATACGTAAATTGTGCGAGATCATGACCTCACGCTGATTTGAACATCAGTAACTTCACGGGTACATGTATCATTACGAAGTTCATCTTCGGAAACAACTGATAGTACTTCTTTGTTGACATGTCAACGTTTAAAATAAATAATAAATCGAAAACTGACGATGAAAAGAAAATTTGGAAATACATTTAAAATTTGTTGTCTCTCATCCATTTTAGTGAGATTTATTAACTTAACGTTCGAATTTTACGTATATAATGTTTTAATTTTAATGTTTACGAAGCATAGAATATCAAGGTTAATATACGAATTTTAACCTTTTTCCAAAACGCTACGTTTAAAACTCACGGTATCAAATATAGTGTAGTAAAAAGTTATTTGGCATATATTTGTCCTTTAACATATTCAGTATAACAGTTTTAACTAATGTTTTCATTTGTTATCTGAAAATAGGTTCCAAAGGTACTGGCATCACAAATTTGAACAAATAAATTTACGCTTCTGCACAATATATTTCTGTATCAAGTGTTTTTGTTCAAAAGGACATATATCCAACTTTTTTCTGACCCCAAAATTATTCTTTCAATTGCAATTTATTAGGAGTTTGAATCATTTTTCTTTACGCATTTACTGAAAAAATGATACGGAAAAAATCAGCTCATCTTTTTATAATGACACGATGAATAAAAGTTCCTTGACACGATTGAAAACAGCCACGTATATCTTAAGTGATTAGTTTTATACTTCCACATGGGGCATTTCAATTACATTTTACAACTAATGTCTGTATATCATTGAATATTATACAATAAGTCTACAATTGTTAATACAATAGGACTATGATGTATACATTCTTGACACAAAGCACTAGACATGGAAAAAGGTAACAAGCAGCGGAGCAGCTTTGTAATTCATCTTGAAACCATAGTGAGGAATTAAACATAGAGTAATTGCTCTCATTTAGACAATCCCAGAGCAGGGCTCAAGAGGAAATCAGTGTTATATGTCGATAACGCTCTACATATGAGTTCTCACCTATCAACAAATAACACATGATTTTGTACAAATATTTCCTACTTGTACAAATATTTCCTACTATGTCGACATTAAATAGTATATAACGAATCCATCTACTTGGTAGGTCATTATATTGATGTCAAACTTTTTTTACAAATTATTTATAAGGTATGAATTTATGTTTTTTTTTGTTTGCATGGTGTTTTAACGCCACTTTCAGCAATTTTTCAGATATTTCATGGCGTCCAGTTTTTATTGGGGGAGGAAGCCAGAGTACCCGGAGAGAACCCCCGACCTGCGGTAGGAAAACTGGCAATCCTTGTCAATTAAGATTGGAGTCGAGTACACCCTGCCTGCAGTGAGAATCGAACCCGCAATCTCAGTGTTGACAGACCACGTGATCAATAGTAGACGAACTACCTTGACCACTCGGCCACCGAGGCCCCAGGTATGAATTTAGGCAAAAATTATCAAATGTGCTGTCTACAATCAGGAACCTATATACTAGTCCAGCTTCAATTTATAATAAAGACGAAGAGCAAGAAATTTAAGGTTAATTAGCGTACAAATGAGAGTTAAATCTCAAGAATTAATACATCATATATAACTGTAACACGAATACTGCCTATGTCTAATAATTTTTTACATTATCGGTTGCAAATATTTTGAGAATTCCACAGTAATCTTTTACATAAAAACAGAAAAAGAAAACGTGTAAGACATGTAGTTACTAAGGACAATATTATATCATTCAAACAGAACGCAAGATTTACCTTCATTGACCGAATTATACACAATTTTCATCGCGTATTACCCCTGTAGACACCTAAAGATACACAGAAAAGAATCTACCAATCTGGTTAGAGAATACTTACACAAATGTACACTGTTTTATTACAATTATTTATATTTATGTTTTAATTACCCGTTTTCTGTCATTGTTAATTCTAATAAATGAATAATAAATAATGATAAACAATCAAACAAACACAAATCAAAACACCCTGCCTTTAATGATGACATATAATATTGTCTTTATTTTTATGTCAACGCCCCAAATGCGAAAGCCACCTTCGCCTTTAGACGGTGACATACAAATTCAGTTTTGCAGAAAGTACGAACGTCGACATTCATGTTGTCACTCTTTTGGGTTTTCTTCAATCAAAATAGTTTGATGACTGATATGGTGATTTGTGCAAACGAATAGTACGTTATAGTCTGTTATCCGACGGAACCCTACTTCTAGTTGGCCGATGTGCATTACAATGATTTTAGTTTAACATTTAACCCCCTCTGGAAATTGGAACGGTTCGATCTTTTGGCGATTCGTACTAATAGGCAGTAAGTTCTGCACAAATCTCACTGTCGAAAGGCAGAAAGGCATTAAAAACCATTCATACAAGCAAACAAACAGTCAAACAATTATTTTAAAAGTTATAACCGGGCGCAAAGCAATTACTAAAAAGGCATTGATGTTATCCTGGGTGGGGGGTCAAATTTCGAAGTTAAATCCCGGACACGAAGCAGTCACTCAAAAGGCAAAGATGTGACCTTGGGTTCAAATTTTAAATTAAATATCAACACCTATGGCATGCGAAACATCGATAAGTTATAATCTACCCACATGCCAAATATCAAAAAGCCTAACTAAAAGGATAAAAAGTTTTATCTCGGACAATATTTGTAATGGCTGCACGGACGAACACACAACAATAGTTCGACCTTCTTTTGCCTCTTTTACCAAAAACCCAATATAAACCTCCTAAAAATGAAAAGTGTTATGTAACACTAGATAAAGCTTTCTTACATATCCTAAACGTGTATTAGTATGCGAATTGCAGTGTCAAATAAATTTGGCTGAAAATATCAGTCTTAAAGGAGAAGAAAAAAAAAGACGACAATGTTAATTACCAGACAAAAACAATGTGTCTCCCATTTATCTTCGTTTGGTATAGATAATAAAAAAAGAGTTGCATACAAATATAAAGATAGTTTGAAAGCTTTTCTGCAAATGTTATTGTGTGTCGCAATTTGTTAATTTCATATTTTATGCACAGTAATCAAAATTAATTTTCCCCATCCTCCTCTTCATGCTTGATATTGACAAGAAAATAAAAAATTACATATATTATAACGTTACGAACTCTTAAAGTGCATACTTATTCAATCGGTTAGCAGAATTTAATAGCTTTTACAAAGTCATATTTCTTGTTTTAATCATATCATTGAACGGATTTACATCGTATCGTAATTTCTCTGACAGTGCAATTAAAATCAAATCAGTATTGTTAATGCATTATGTTAAAGATACATTTTTGGCACCAAGCAAAATCCAAAGGAATATTCTTTATATTTAAACGGCCGATTGGAAATAAAATTATATCATAAAAGGTCATTTTAGCATTTTAATAACTATATCTGCATTTTTTCGTGTATTTTATAAGATAAGTTGGACAAAAATAAAAGCTGAAAGAAATGAATATATCTATTGTCAAATCGATGCCAAATCGTGTTTTAATATATTTTATTCGCTACAGTAAATTTTAAACATAAAAAAATTTGAAAAACTTAACTACGTTTTCATCGCTTCTAACTTGTTTATATCTTTTTTCATCGTGTCATACATCTTCTCACCAAAATGATATAAGTCGGTTGATCGTTGTGAACATGGTGTATAAATTCTACATGGAACAATGTGCATTGTTTAAGAAATAGATCACTGCGAGCGGGCTCTATGCGAATTAGAAATTAGTCAGGTCTGACCATGTTCTAATTCGCATAGAGCCCAATTGCAATAATCTATCTCGAATCTAATAGTCAATTGTTTTAAAATTTCGAAGCGGCTCTAAGAGGAAGCTTTCAATGGTAATACTGTTTTTCGAAACTAATAAGATATATCCCAAATAGTGTGTTAAAGCAAATAAAATTGACATAAACATACATTCTCGTCATTTTATTGAATATACGTACCTTATAAACAAGCATATTGAGAAATCTTAACGAAATTGCATTGTTTCAGAACACCTCTTCAAGTTCAAAAAAGAAATTTTCAGTTGAGCGTAATTTGACGTCGGAATTCTACACACATTAATTCGAATGTAGAATTGTTAAAAAAATCATGTATCGGGAGTATGTTTAATCATACAAATCTCAGAATTCAGACTTAAAATAACTGCATTATTAACAATAACGATAATTATGGAAAACACATAACAAACTGCATTTTTAAGTTTTTACATTTACACAAAACACACAGCTTACACATTTGCGAACAAACTTATTGGAATTTTGACACGGCTTTGTTAACATAGCTAAGGTAGGACGTCATATAAGAATTGGTATTACAGGTAGCACTACCCTATAACAATCATTTCGATTTTCATTGTAAATTGCAAAGATTTGAAGATGATTTGTATGCACACGACTCAGTATGTTCGGTTTGCTAAATCTCTGTACCATACATTAAATCGGATTAGCACAAGTCAATTTGTTCTATTTAAGTTTTTATGGTTATGACTCAAAGAGGGTGTTTGATTTGCCCTCTGCGTTCATGTTTTTATAAAATTTTGGAGTTTTTTTTTGTTTCTGACAGGTCATTATGCAAATTTTAGTAAGACTATGCTATTGTGATAGTCGCTTTCTACTTGAAGTTATTAAGAAAGGGAAATATAAATAGTTTTGCATACCATATTTTGTACATGAAATGTTGCCATTATTGACCAGAATGTAGTATATTTGTAATCAGCAAGTTATGCGACGTCGTTGCTTGACAGTTGCCAGTGGCGGATCCAGAGGGGGCCGTAAGGGGAGTACGCCCCCACCCCCTTTTAAAAAAGGAAAAGACAAAAAGAGAACAGGTAGAGTAACAACCAGCGCAAAAAAGACAAAAATGTAATCCCCGCTCGTCCGCGCCATAAATTGATGCATTAACGGTACTAATTCGTTTATTAGGCGACCCGAACCCTTGCCGTAAAGCGCCTCTGCGAGGAGCGGGAGGACCACTTTGTGGCCCTCCTCTTCCGATATCCCCTTTTCACGCCCCCCCCCCCTTTTTCGAAAATCCTGTATCCGCCCCTGGTTACAGCAACCAGTTTTTTGTCTCTATGTAACGGATTTTGGCATGAGCCTTACTGGCATTTATGTAGACCTGTGTTTGATTAAGTTGAATGTGATCTGTTAAAAATGAGGCATCATAGATAAAACTAATCCAGAAAGATCCGGACATTTGTATCTCAATGTATCTGATACATTCTTCTAGCAAGACGTAAGCAAAAGCGGTAGTAAAGAGTATTGATGCCAGTATAGTTTTTAATTTGTTCATATTGTGCTCGATACAGTGAAAACGGATAGAAAATGGCTAGATTTGAATATAGAAAAACATATAAGATAATATTTCGTCTTCTAAGCGACATAAAAAGCAAGGAACTATCTTGATTCGAGATAGCTGTACGATTTATACTTGGCTGTAGCATTTAATTGTCAAACTAAAAAGACTTTTGACAAACAATTTTCACAAAGATGTGGATAAATAAACGGAAAAACTGAATAAATATAATCTATATTACAAGTTATTTGAAGTACTGATGCAGCCAAAGAACTAATGATAATTGATAAAATTTGGAGTATGTTCTTGGAGGTACGATTTATAACACTTTCTATGCACAGTTATTTTTTTAGCTACATATTTTAAATTTAAACTATAAATGTTTGTCGTTTCTTAGCTCCCCCCCCCCACCGTAAATTTTTTGGGGTATATATGAAGAAAACTGGGATGTTGGATATTTTTTCTTCAAATTTGAGACAAAGTTGCTATATATAGCTGCTTTCTACACGCTTTATCGACACCAAATCAAAAATGTCTTTGCTCATTGCTGTGAAATGAATCATTTATAAAGATTTTAGATTTTTGCGGATAAAATTACAATCCTAGTTTCAACGAGTAATCCTTTTTTTATCTAACATTTCAAATGTATTTCCCTTGAAACGACGAAGTCAAATAGACAGTAACTTAGCAGTATTAAAGTATAAAGGTTTATCAATTTATTCTGTTTGGCTTTAAACATGGCTACCATGGGGATTCTTATGCTAAAACTAACCGCCGCACAGACACAAAATGAACATTTTGCCGCATTTCAAAACGCTGATTAAATGTGGAAAATAATTATTGATTTCAAAATATGATAGTTGAGATCTACAAAAGGAATATAAACTCAACCTAACGCGGTAAGCAGTTTTCATATGTCAGCCAAAAAAACCGCCACACAGACACGGTAACATCTAGTATAGTGATTTATGGGCTGAAAACTGTTCTATGTTACACGGCGAAATAAAGTGTTATTTGGTAGAAATACTGCATGAGATATAGTCACATAATTATCCTTATTCTCGGAAATGCAACTGTCATGATTTTCAGCATTAATATTTGTTTTATAAACATATATTAACCAGGTGAGCGATACAGTCTAGTATATATAGTCTATTTTATAGTCTACATTTTTCACAAAAAAAATCTTTTGTGTTGCAATTTGGGGTTTTAAAGTGCCATACCAAAGTAAAAATAGTAATTTAAATTTTTTTTTTATTCATATAGAAAAGCAAATTTAGAAACACATTTCTAAAAACCGTTTTTAAAATTTTTTCGTATTAACAGAGATATACTGACAGGTGTACTTCAAACAGATCAGTTATCTATCGATCAGTAATTTCCGCCAAAGATCGAAAGTCTACGTCACAAGATGAACTTCCGATCTCCGGTAACCAAACAACAAACGCACGTGGTTAAATATTTAATTCATTATTCGTAACTTTAAGATGCCACGATGAGATCGCGGTTGTACTAGCAGATGAAGTGGGGTGAGATGTGTTGCAGCAAACTATGGTAACACAAATTCAGATGGAGTTTCCATGCATTTTTTTCCAAAGGACACAAAACTCCGTGAATAAGGACAGATTTCATAGAGTAAAAATAGAAGATTGTAACGGTCCAACAGTAATTTTCGGCTCTATGTTCGTTTCA
Organism: Limnoperna fortunei; assembly: GCA_944474755.1. Lineage (NCBI taxonomy): Eukaryota > Metazoa > Mollusca > Bivalvia > Mytilida > Modiolidae > Limnoperna > Limnoperna fortunei. The sequence goes on from OX104121.1 coordinate 28,182,359, forward strand.
TTTCACACTTGAGAGCTTCCATTTCAGAGACAGTTTAGAGAAAAAAAAACAATATGTAAAATTTGTATAATAAGTATGATAGTTTTAATGACCCCCCCCCCGCCCTCTTTTCCCACAAAAGACTCAATCAAGGTTTTTTTCCATATTAAAATAGGTAAAAAGTATAGTAAGATATTTAAAATAATAAAATGGCAATGGCCACGTTTGTTTCTGTCGAAACATTTGTCATTTAATAAAATACTGTTCAAACATATTCTATTATTTCTCTTAAAAGATCGCCTATCTAATACCCCGTGGACTGTTTATATTCGATATAGAAATAAATAACAAAAGTTAGTCAGTAGTCTGTCTGTTGTTTCGATATTTTCATCTTGATCAAAATCGTCGGAGTTGGAGTGGGATGGTTTAAACGGGTAAGGAGACATACGAGTGATTGCCATCGATTCAGCTGCACCATCGACAGTATTTGCCACCCCGAATGATCTGAATGTGAGCTTCCACGCGACAAAAACTGTTCTTTGTTTGTTTAATTTCACACTTGAACGCTGCCTTTTCAGACATAGGTTCGAAAAAAACCCAATATGTATATAAATTGTATAATTGTACGATAGTTTTAATGCACACCCCCCCCCCCCCCCCGCGTCCGCATTATCGAAAAAGAACGACTTAATCCCTTATTTTAGCATTTGTTTAAATATTAAAATAGGTAAATGTTTAGTAAGAAATTTATACAAATAAAATGGCAATGTCCCGTTTGTTTTCTAAGAAACATTTTGTCAATAAAATTCTTTCGATCGCCATTGTCCAATACCCCGCGTACTGTTTATATTCGAAAAAAATATTAAAAAACAAAAGTTATACAATAGTCTGTCTGGTGTTTCGATATTTTTATCTTCATCAAAATCATTGGAGTTTCAATGGTATAGTTGATACGGGTAAGGAGTTCTGCTTTTTAATTTTTTTTCGTAAAGTTTTATCGTTTGTACAATGTAAATGGTGCTATGGCATTGAACAGTCTTCAAACTGTGACGTCACACATGGTTTAGATAAAATACCGGAAGTGACCAGCACGTGTTCGGGAATATCCGTCAACAGGTGCAAATCGTATGTTTGAGAGTTTACTACTCTCTTATTATACAATATATTTTTTTCGGACTTTTTGCATTCTTTTTTAAACAGTATATTCTATGTTTTTCCTTTAAAACAAAAAAAAAAATAATTTTTAGACTGGTATGGTACTTTAAGCTCATAGAACGTAACATTTGTTCCTGATCAATCTCTGTTTTTATATTTGAGGTGTAATCTTTTATTATTAGAGTAAATATTATTTAAGACATTTAAAAAGGAACATAAAATCGTTAGTTTTGAAGAGCTCACTAATCGAGTTGATATATAGTAAAACAAGATAAAGTCCACAAGACGGCATTAATATGAATAAAGTATAAAATCACATGAAAAAACTTTATATTGTATTACATCGCTAGTACTTACACTGCTTCCTGCAGCTCTTCGGGCGACAATAATGTTTACAAATATTGTTTATTAACCAGGATAATCATTACAAATATAATATAATATACACATTATTTCATGTGATTTTATTCTTTATTCATATTAATGCCGTCTATATATCAAGTATATTACTAAGACTTTTATAATATTGGACAATTATTTTTGTCCATTAATTTTTGTTTATTTGTATATTTTATTTAATTAGAAATGGTGGTTCACATTTAAATGAGGCTGTTATATGGGTTGTTTTTGTATGTGTTTTTTGTGTTGGTTTGTTTCAGTTTTTTTTTCTCCAAAAGTATAACTATAATTTATAATTTTATGGAATTAACAATAAATGTTGATGACCTAATAAAAATTTGTGAGAGATTTGTTATTTAGAACACATGAACAATTTTAAAGTCATGAAATGTAACCCATGCAGTGTTGTCCTGATAGGGCTTTTGTCATAAACTTGAACATGATGTTTATTTAACAGAGTATCCCTATAAACTTGCATTTTGACAACCTTTATGACTTCTTAAGTGTCTTTTTAAATAAATTTTATAGAAACCATTTTATAAATGTAAATCACAAATTTAAAGTTCATTACCGCATGCACGTGACCACATGTTTTACTGATGCTTGAAATTCCACTCTTTATAAAGACAGTAAGTTTCAAAGCTTTTAAAGTCTTCAAACATTTAATTGGGCCATAACAATGCCACACGACGCGCTGTCATATACGGACATAGGAATATAAAGTTCTGCTTATTATTTCAACATCTTTAAACGAAATTGGAAGAATGAAAATCAAGATTTAAACTGATAAAAAGTATATAAATTAAAAGATGAAAGTGCATGTCTAGATTACCAAACAAGTTGCACACTCTTAGTATCATTAAGTTTTGTATTCATATTGAAATCGTTTTTGTAGCATGGGTACAGCGCGGTATCTGTCAATATTGTCAATTTTTAAATGGATTTGAAAGAAACTTCGTCAGAAATTAAACAGTTTTAATTGTAATTTTCGGAAAGTTAATTTATCACAGAAACCCCAAAAAGTTGTACACGACCGTTTAGAAAAAAATCATTAATTTGTATTTTGACTTTTTGTAATGGTCTCATTGAAATTTTGTAGGCGAAAAATAACATGGCTTCATAATTACAACATTAAAATCACGTGATGTCATCCTACATGATGACAAAATATCATCAAATAACAACAAAGTATCATCAAATAATGAAAAAAGTATCATCACTTTATGACGAAATATCATCACATAAAGAAAAACGTCTTTATAAGGCAGCTATGGCGTTCCATATTCATTACGTATTTTATAATTAACTAATTATCTCTCCCACGAATTATAACGGATGATTGTCAAGGGAATAATAAAATAAAAGATTTTTATTGTTGCATACAATAAATTTAATTAATGATTGGGTTACATAAATATTTTATATAATGTAATTTGTTGTGTTGTACCATATCGATCATTGTTGTGCATATATTTTGGCATGCAAGAATCAACTAAAAGGTAAGCGTTAGCTGCACAAATGTCATTTACATGTAAATTTTTACTGTCGCAGTAGTGCACTTGGGTTGTTTCAAATTTTAAAAGGATTAGGCGACGACTTGCTTAAGCTCAATTGTGGAATTGCTACCAATTAATAAAAGCTCTTACTGTGATCTTTTCATAATATTACTTTGTAGGCATGAGTAACTATTCAAACATAATCTTTCCTTCTATATCATAGTAAGTACACATTTTGACTCAAAGAGCAAATAATGATCAAATGTTATAAAATGCGTACCTGTAAATTATGTAGACAATAACATACAATCCTGACCAAGAATTAAGCTTTCCTGGTTACTGTCTGCTATTCTTCTTTATTAGTATAAAACGTAAACATGCTTTTGATATCTTTTATCTCGGGATTGCATTAGTGTTTTTGCTTTTATTTAATATGTAGTGCTTTAAATTCTTACTTTTATGGCTTACGACAAGAACTACACGATTTATTATTTTCGTTTTTTTAAAATCTTATCTCTCTTTGTTAAATGTCAACTCTGTTATATAGGTTTATGTTAAATATGAGCCTTGTTGTTAATTAATACTTGCTATGATCACCTTTGCTTTTTATTAATTCATGTGCATGTATTATGTTTAAAATAGTTGAGGTTAATGTCTGTGTAACTGCGATGTCTTTATAATTTGTTTTGTTATAAATACCAAATCGATCAATGAACTCTTCAAAGCGTGTATTTATGTTGCACTCTTTGCACGTGTATATTGTCATTTGGTTTAATGATTACTTAGTTATATACATATATTTTCATTGTTCAGTCTTACATTAGAAAAAAATAAATAACGTTTTGCTTTTTATGTTAATATCCTGTATACATAACATTTTTTAATAAAAAGGTCGATATACTTGGTTTAATTTAATTATATTAATAAACCAGACATCTACAGTACGAAATTGTTGATATTACTTTATCATGCGATACCTCAATTACCATTGAAAACGTATGTGAATTGATACATTCATATTTGATAGTTACGTATACAATCTTTCAGTCTCATATGCATGAAATCTTTCATTTAAGCACTATCCTTTCTCGGTCATATTTAAATGGTATACAGATAAAAATACGACAGAATGGTACATCATTTTCATTTTCCCTTTGCATATAATATGTTGTATACATAGAAACAATACATTTGTGGTTTGAGAATAATTTTCATTTGAACATGAAATAATCTCATTGAATTTAATACAGGACATGCAACTATAAATTTGATACGGAAACCACTTAGCTTTATTGACCATGTTGACAGCCTGAATAACAGTTCATGATGTACGATAATGTTGTATATTAATTTGTTATTGTCTTGAATTGTAAATCCATAACTTAGTGGAGAGGACATTGATTTGAATCACAATTAATCAAACACACCATTTACATATCACATGTGTTGTTGGTAGCAGATGTTAATTACACGTTGACCATTGGTGTATAATTAGGACAGTTTCATACAATGTCACGTCCGACCAAGGGCATTAAGTTGTCGGTGTAGGACGTAAAAAACTCCCCAAGTCAAGTCAGTGTCACGCATCTTCCAAAACAATGTTGAGTTACTTAAATATAAGCATATCCAAAGTTGTATCTTACGGTTATCGTTAAGATTTAAGAATGTAACTAAACAATCTCTCAAATGCAAAAAGTCTTCGTAACACTAAGACTGCTCATGACTACCCTTAAATACAAGAAAACATTATTTGAATAAGCATGAGAAGATGGCTATAGCACTATTTTTAATCAACAGACAAGTTTATCGACGACAGCGCATACCACGATTGTTGCGTGACCGAAATAATCCACTAGATTACATGACAGACAAGGAGGTTATTGGGAACTATCGCATTGACAGGGAAAGTATATATACGAACTCTGTCAAAAGGTGTACGCCGACTTTGCAAGACCGACACGACGAGTACAGGCACTTCCTGTTTCATTACAGGTCTTGACAGCCCATTTTTCTAGTAGGAGCTACTTGAATGTAATTGGAGACGCTCACGGTGTAAGCAAAATAACTGTTTCTTGCTGTGTTCATGGAATTGCTAAACATATTGCTAGAAACATTGGCCAGTATATTCAATTTCCTGAGACGAATGTGGAACGCCAATCCGTTAGGTTGGACTTTTATGACATTAAAGAATTTCCTCTCGTCCTTGGAGCAATAGATGGGACGTTGATTCCTATAAAGGCCCCATCAGTTGATTAGCACCTATATGTCTGTCGCAAAGGTTTTCATGCACTTAATGTGCAGGGTGTTTGTGATGCAAATAATTTATTTTCCAATATAGTTTCAAAATGTTCAGGCAGCACGCACGATGCACACATATGGAACAATTGTGGACTATCGCCAGCCTTTGGATCTGGAATTATCCAGAATGGGTGTCTATTGGGAGACAGTGTGTATGGTCTCAAACAATGGCTGTTGACAAAAGTGGTGAACACTTCCACGCCAGCAGAGAGAAAATTCAACAAATCTCACAAATCTACTCGCTGTGTAACAGAGAGGACATTTGGAATCTGGAAGATGAGATTTCAATGTATATATATAGGTCTTAATTTTACACCAAAAAGAAGTCAGAAATTTCGAACGAACAAAAAGAGCTAAAAGTCAAGAACAGTTACAAATCCGGATATAGACAAACTCAACACAAAAACCAAAAACACAAAAAAAACAGAAAGGTCTAGAAAATAGGAATACCGATCGCAAGATCTAGAATAACGTTAAAGTTGTGAAATATACACACCATACGCTGGAGAAGTTAATAATTGGAAATTTGAAGTCATCACGTTTGTCGAAGAGTTTAGTTTGTAGTTTTCTTGAGTCTATTTCTGAAAGTAGGTTTAAGTAAGAGGCTGACCATAGTGTATTTAATTTCAAACTCGCTAGGGTAAATTGAATGTAAATAGTCACTAAATTTAGCATTGTTGATGGACAAAACATCATCATTATAGCGAAATGTTAAATTAAAGGTCTGGTCAGTGTCTTTTCTTTCTTTTTCGGTAAGCCTTCTAAGAACTCGGCCTCATAAGAGAACAAAAAAAGATCAGCGAGGAGAGAAGCACAATTAGTACCAACAGTCTGTTGAAAACATGTCCTTCAAACATGACAAATATGTTATCAATAAAAAAATCTAAAATATGACAGATTTGGTATTTAGTATGCTTATGTTTAGTATTAGATTTAGAGTCATTGATGACGTTGAGAATAGAAAGAACAAACGTGTCATACAGAAATCTGTTTTCATGCCCAACTTAATATACTAGCACTGTAAAAGTTTTATAGAAATTCATCCTACAATTTTAGGAGTCGCACTGTGTGTGGACAGACAGGGCGATTCCTATTTACCCTCAACTTTGTTTTTGGACAAAAAAACTGACAAGTGCTTTCTATCTGCTATTGTTCTCATCGGTTATAGGCAAAACTGACAATTGCTTATAATACATTATAAAGACAAAACATGATTAAAAAGTAGTTATAACAACTTTGTAGAATTTAAGTAACTAACTAATATTTTGCCAGGCTATCTTTCTAATATAATAACCCCTATAACATATATAAGAAGTCTGACAACTGACCAAATGGATTTTTGTTTGTTTGAATAATGTTTAACGCCACTTTCAGCAATTTTTTTCAGCTATATAATGGCGTCCAATTTTTAATGGAGGAGGAAGCCGGAATACCCGGAGAAAACCTCTGACCTGCGGTAGGAAAACCAGCAATCCTTGTCAATTAAGATTCGAGCCAAGTACAACCTATCCGCAGTAAGACTCGAGCCCGCAACCTCAGTGTTGACAGACTACGTGATCAATAGTAGACGAACTACCTTAACCTCCCGGCCACCGAGGCCGCGACCAAATGGATGGTCACATTGATTCTCCCCTATTTATAATACCGTTTTAACAAACACAATTGTTAATAACATCAGATCCATTTTACCAATGTCAGCGGCAATTTATGCCATTAATGTTTTTTCAAGGTCCCCTTGAAGCTTCTTGTTTCACTCACCCAGAATATTTATGTTTAAATATTATGATGCACACGTCATTTCAGCAACCTCAAGTCTCCTGTATTCGCTATTGTTCTCCTTTTCAGTACAAAAACTGCAAACAGACTTTTGTAGAGCTATTGTTTCCAAAGAGTAAGGGGACTTCAAATTTTTAATAATATGTTTTTTAGAGCAAACACAAAAATTCTTTCTGAAGCCAGCCAAGTTTAAAACAAACAATGCCCCGACAAATAAATGATTGTTTGAACAGTGTTTAACACCACTTTTCAAAGCAACATCATGGCATCCAGTTTTTATTGGGACAGGAAGTTAAATTGCCATAAACAAAATAGGGCATTTAATTGGACATTAAATGATACCCTGCCATGTTACATTTTTTTACTACATGTATTCAAATTACAACTGACACAACTCAAAATCTACAAATGTGATTGTGCTGAAAATTTAACTTGATCTTCAGTTTATAGTTTAACAAAGTTCAAACAAAATCTGTTGACATGTTTCTGAGTTATTATCTTGAAATAACCAACTGATGACCAAACGAAAAATTTGAATTGACCCAAGACTAAAACTACAAATTGAATTAAGCTGAATTTTCATTGTATTGAACGAATAGTTGTAGTTTAAACAAAATCTGTTTAAGTGTTTTGAGTTATCATCTGGAAATCAATGATGGTTGGACAGATCCATATCGACGGTATCACATTATACCCGCCACTTTGTGTAGCCGGGTATAAAAACTGTGCTTTGGTAGAATAACTGACATTTCTCGTCAATTAAGACTGGAGTCGAATATACACTTCCTTCAGCGAGACTCGAACCCACAACATCAAGTGTTGACACACGTGATCAATAGTAGACTAACTAAATGTACTCTGAAACTGAGGCTGCACAAATGATTAAAAACATGCTAAGTTTGTGTCCTAAGTGTGTAGCAAAAATGGTCACCATGCAGTTAAAACCAAGTAATTCATGTTATTTATACTCATAAAAATATAAAATTCCAAAGATTCAAAGAATATATTTATTCTGAACAAATAAAACACAAATTTTCAACTGACATTTTGTCTACAGAACACACATACAAAACAAAAATCTTTAAAAAGTTATCCTTAAAACAACAATAAAATGAAAAAATGACATGTGACAACAAAATCTTTTGATTACTGATATACAAAATTCAACAAAATTCATATAACAAACTCAAAACTGCATTCTTTGAGCATATTATATTGATATGTCAGGATGTATGGAACTTTAAAGAAAAAATTAAATTTAAAAATTAAATATATACAATTATTCATACTTTAGTCCTAACTTGATAGAAGTATGATCATTCCTTAATGAAATTTATTATTTTTTTGAAGTTATTTGCAACAAATAAAAGTACCTTTATATGGAGATAAGTCCATATGCATAAAACTGAAAAAAGAAGGTGATCCACAAATATAAGAAAGGTTACATAAATTTTATAAAGACAAACAAATTTTAACCAGGAATAAAATTTACTACTCATTGATTAAAATATCCCGTTGTATCCATTAGGAAAACTTGCGATAGTCATTTTCCATCCAACAACACTCTACCACGTTATCGCGATTGATTATTGTATTTATCCAAACGGTAAAATGTTCTGCAATTATAAGTTTTGAACATGTTACTGTCTTGAGTAGATATATATCGTAATCAATTCGGCGTGGAGTGCTAGAATCTATAAACCCTCACCCCCCCCCCCCCCTAAAAAGCAAAAAAAATATAAAATTATTTTTTTTCTTTAGTATAAATTGGCTGACAAAATAATTATTGGTAATTACATTTAAACCATTTATTATATTTTACCTATAATTGCATTTAAATTCAATCAAGCGTGTGAAAACCTGTTAATCATGTAGAAACATTATAGAGGCTAGACAAAAATCAGTTTGCTTTGCACGTAAAATTGATAGGTAATTTGTTATCGGGTATGCAAGATCGGGTACTTCTTTTCTAACGCATTAGTCTAATTGATATCTGATGAGTAAAAGCTATGCCGATGTTAGACGCTGCTAGCCTGAACATTACTATCGGTCGACTCCAGGCTGAGGTTGCGAAACACTTCATTTTCACCGCAGCACGATTTGTGGCTTGTGGGAGCGGTGCCATCAGCTACACACTACATAAGACAGAATTCGCACAAGACATCAAGTTGAACGCATCACTACTAATGCCAAGGATAGGTACATCAGCCTGTTCCATTTACGCCACAGGGCCGTTCCTGCATCAATTTCTGCCAATAACATCCCTAGTGTGCGCAGAATTTCTGCCCAGACCATCCGTAATCGATTCCGAAACCACCAGTTTTGCGCCAGACGACCATTCTTTTGAGCCACCTTGAGGCGCTAACAATGCTAACTAAGGGAACGATGGTGTAATATTGTTCGAGGATGGGATCTGCGGAACTGGAGAAGTGTGTCTTTCAGCGACAAATCTGGCTTTTTGCTAGAAAAAAGGTATAGCCGAATTAGGGTCTACAGATTAGGAACCCAACGATTTGCCCATAACTGTGTCGTTGAAGTCAACAATTTCAGCGGAGGCAGCGTGATGATGTAGGCTAGCATCTCCTACGCCAGAAAAACAGCCTTGGTTCATATTCCAGGCAACTTTAATGCAGTTCGCTATCGTAACGAGATTCTACAGCCTCACTTATTGCCCTCAAATCGATGTCCATAGGGAGGGTTTTCAACATGATAATGCCAAAACGCATACTTCAAGGATCGTTGTTGACTTTTTTGAGAAGCAGAACGCACATGTTAAGCGCTGGCCTTCACGGTCAATGGATGTAAACCCGATTGAGCATCTGTGGGGAGAACTCGACCGTCGCCTCAAACACTGAAGGAATTACAACATGCAATTCAGTTTGAATGGCAAAGAATTCCTTATGCTCCAGTACAGCGATTTATTTAAAATATCCCCGTTCGTATAAAAGCTGTTCTGCAATCAAACAGAGGACATAATAGATATTGACTTTTGTTGTGCAAAATATTGCATCCCGATGGAAAATTAATATATTTGTTAAAGTGACACTTTGGCAACATTTATTCCAAATGTTTGTGTTCTGTTTGTTTTATATCTGTTGTAATTTATGACTGAAATATATTAAGTAAAACATAATATTTCTTAATAATAATAATAATTGTGTGATGCCTATGCGTATTTGAATAATTGAAATAATTTATTCAAATTAGCACCATTAAAAGGACTACAAAATTGTGTAATTTCAGTGAAAATACATTTCAAATGAAATACACTCAACTTTGCTAATAAATTGTGCAACATATAAAATATTATTTATTCTGCGTTAGATAACTATTATCACCGTGTTGTTTGACGTCGGTTTTAACGTAACGTTCTATATACCACTAAGTCCTTTTATGACTGACGGTGCTCAAATACTTTTACATTCAGGTATTCATTACATGTATTTCGAAATATTTTTCGTCAACGAGAAAATAAGGTTGAGGCTTTATTTTAACAATTGCTGAAAGTTAAATTAAAAATTCATTGAGATAAATTTCGTCTAATGGGAACGTCTATGTATTGTTTTCAAAGAGTTTCATGCCATATGCACATAAAAGATCCCATGTGAAAGACAATTTATATAAAAGTGCGTAGACGGTTGAGTGCAGAGATACATTTTATTGCGCGTTACATTATAATTACCTCTTTCACAGAAATCACAACTTATCGCAAGTGTGTTGATATTTACAAAATATATTTGAACAATATATATAGTCAAAGTATTAAATATTTTATATTTTTTACATAAATTCGATATTGCGAGTCTTCACGTAAACAATAAATAGAAAATCATTGGATGCAGCGCATCCGATTGTATTAAGTAGAAACACATTAAGGCTTACGTTTCTATGGTAAATAGCAATCCCACTTTAGGTAATACTGTTTATTATTTTTTTTAATTGACTGTCATGACTGTAGGCTTTAAATGCTCCTAATTTCACATATGTTTCATGACGCAATTTTCATACTTCAAAAATCAATGTCTTTAAATCAATTGATGTTAGTAAGAGTATATTTTAACAAAGTAATTAAGGAAATGATATTTTATGTACAGGTCTTTGGTTCTGTGTAAATATCCACTAGTTAAAGTAATAGCTCATCTGCTACAAAGACTATTGTTGTTATCGTCTATAACTGTTCAATTTTAATTGTCTTCTCCAGAATCAACGGCCAGTTTCAATCACATTTGGCAAAAGTTATCTTTGGGCTAAGAGGATTAAAGTATATTCAAAGGCCACGCTATTTTCAAAAGAGAAATTATTGTAAAAAATTGTTGAAGTATAATGTCAAAATTTTAGTTGAATAAATTGTGCATTGATTGTGGCTGAAAGAAATTAAAATGTTTATTTCAAGAGCAATTGTGCCTTCAAAGCGGAGATAAAAGCAGATTTATTGATAGCTTTATCCCTTCACACACAGAAAGATCTCATAAATTTTTTTAAATCATTTACAGATGTAACAATTATGGTTCACCACATTCTACCATTGAGCTCGGTAGACCGGTGTGAAAAGGGTCTGCGGTGTGGCCAATATGCCTCGTGATGCAATTTGTTTTCAAGTTTTGTTTATTATAATTAAAATGGTGAATGTTGTCACAAATACATCAAACTCGGCTTCACCTAAATGATAATTTAAAAATTTAAACAGTTGAAAAGAGCGCCCCCCCCCCCTCTCAACGCGAAACAATGGACTAAGGAATTTAGTATGAAACTTTAGCTTTAATCTAAATGACAGCACGCACAGGATGTATACCAGCGGATGGCGCTTAAATTTTGTTATTTTTAAAATATCGCGTGTTGATTGGAAAAGACCGACATTAAATCTGTTTGCCAATAATGATATACGGCAACTAAACTGATCATTGAACGAATGTCAACCTATTAACATTTACGTGTAACAATACCTGGCAACACCTTAAATTATATTATTCTATTACAGAAATATCATTGATATCCATAGTCGTGGTGTAGAGGATAGAATATGATAATTGAACCGACTCTAGATACTTGCTTCGTGAGTACTTGTATTTTGTTAAGTATGCTTAGGTTAATCTGCTTGCGTTAAATTATTTTTCGTTCAATAAGATTGGTCTAGCAACTAAATTCCTACAAATAATTTTATCAATATTTAAACTATATGATAAAAGTTTGAGGCACGATTTTACCTTTTATGCCTTTTATGTTCTTACCAACTTAAAATTATAAAATGCACATATACATTTAAAATATAATAGCTTTTTCCTTCATTGTTTCTTATTTGTTACATTTCCTACTTAGCATAATTTTAAAATGTCTTACTTTTTTAGCAAAGTAATAGATGATCTATTTTCTTTCTGTTTTCTTCTATTTTTGTTTGATAAGCATGTACTACATGTATCATGAAAAATCATATGTGATAGTGTTCATTTTATCTTTAGAAGAGATACACTTTTACGTCTAGTAATAAAAAATTATAATAAAATGTTTAAATTGGAAAATCTAACATTTTCCAGATTTTATATTCATTTCTAGATTTAGATTCGTTTTTATCTGATTCAGTCATTTGTGTAGCAAATTCTGACATGGCAAATTACCATTTATTTATGTCGTCTAGTACAGTACTGTTATTCTTGATAAGCTGCGTTTTATAACATCTTCAAGTTTGTTGTTAGATGAAAATGGGTTTTGTGTAGAGTGTCAAATATCAAACGTTTTTAGGCTGTTATATTCCGAAAGAAATCCAAACCTTTCGATGTCTATCACGTCTTTAGATTTTTTTTTTCACTATTCACATTTCATTTTCTGGGACCATACTGGGAGGGATCCCAGTGCTCGACCCAAAGAGCAGCCCAGCGCGTCCCCGGGTGGCGGATAGGGAGACCCTCTCGTTGGGGGGTTGCCAGGTCATAATACGGAAAGCCTTACCGCGGACCGTAGTGGGTAACGTGTATGGATTTCGAAAAAGAGTAGGCTCATTGTAGCCGCTACAAAAGGCTAAATTTTCCACCCCTACCAAAAACTCCAAACTTTTCCAGTGGCAGTCAAAATTGTATTCCCATCCCACCCTTATTTTCCGTTGTTTTATTGTTTGTTAACTTGTTCCCGTCCTGAATATAGCTGAAATACTGCTCGCTGGACGTAAAGCAGTTAATCAAATTAATCCAATTAATTAATCATTTCCTTTTTGCCACTCCCACAATGGTAAGTGTCACACCGTATTTATAGAGCCAGTTTTATTTCTGTTAAAATAGTGGTCAGGAGTTTCGATACATGTTAGTTTGTACACTTAGACGATCCAATAAACGCTTAGATTTTTGTGGTTTTGGTATCATATAGATGGTGGGGAGATCATATTCTTTGACAATGGAGACTATGGAGAGCAAAGGGATGCCAAAATGTACTGATGATTTATCACGAATCTCTTATTTTGAAGGCGTTGTGGATGTGTAAGTAGAAATGCCATGTGAACGATTTATGCTCAATTTTTTTTAACACTCTATATAATGTTGTTTAAAACGAAGTAATATTCTGAAGGGGCTTGTCTGCGGGCACAACAAAAATATTTGTTGTGAATACCGACGGAAGACTGTTGATGCTTCTATACTAATCGATATATCCAATCGACTGAATCAAGGACAACAAGGCATTAACCTCATGGTTTTGCCTAATTTCTTGCGGTCCTCTATTTGTAGTTGTTATTTCCTTACAAGCGTTTCAACACTATCAACTAATAGATGTATTTAGGTTCAAGGCTTTTCTGTCCTTTGGAAAAAATATTACGGAGAGCCATTCATTGTCAACAATTTTCAAATATCCAGTCATCACGTGACATAACGGACTATAGATAAATGGGAAATTAAAGCAAGAGCAGTACAGATTTGAAATTGAATATTTTGAGTGAACCAGGGGTGGTAAAAGTATAAGATATAATCGAAACGGATTTATCTTGTAAGTGTTGTAAAAACATTTATATAAAACACTTGTGATGCAAGATATTACCAAGATTGATAACATACATGCTTTTGTTATCGTTGCGACGTTCTTGTTTATTTGTGAACCAGTTTCAATTATCTGATATTCCGTAATGTCTATAAAAACATTGGTACTAATCTATACATTCTGAGCAACGGGTCTGTTACAGTTGACTGGAAATATTCTTTGTAAAGAAAATGCAGCGCTATGAGTGGAACATAGTACAATTTTGCGAATATGATGAAGTTCTTGGGGCTTTGTAACAAAATGTAGTAAGTCATTTATTGATACGTCATGCAGCAAGGGAGATTTATAGTGACGATGACCATGACTGCGTTGTCCCCTGTCATTAACATTGAAAAAGACCTAGTGTTAATAATATACGATTTGAATAAACTTTTGTTACAAATTTTATGGCTTAAAAGCTACAAGTAAATTACGAATGCAGCGTATCGAGTGTATAAATAAAACTTGTTTAAAAAAGAATAAAAGGATACTAGGAACGTTAAGAACAGGAACTTTTTATGAAGTCATACATCCGATATATCCACCTAAAACGATATTCAAATCTCAAAATAAACAAATGTTTCAGAGCAAAACGTTATTTAAATTTGTAACAATATCAGCAACAACACTATTGTTAAAGTTCTGTCTACTGGTGCAATAATACTCTCTGTAATTTCCAATATGGTATAAATGTGTTGTAACATTTGTAATAATGTAGCTATTAATCAACATTGCACTTATTATACATTAAATAAAAAATGATATTAGAACAGATTGCAAATGAAACAAAACTGAAATGTCAATATTTTCATCATAAACCACATTTGGAAATCATTTCGTTATATCATATTACTTTGTAAAGATACATTCAGATAGAAAAAATATTATTTTACTCACTGGCAATTATAAATAGCCCAATTCTGATAAACAAAACAAGGTAATGTGTGTTTATAAACTACAATTTTCCTTTACTAAAATAAACAAGGATCTTTGCTACTGTATGGGCAATGTTTATGTGCTATTAAGACATCAGAGTTTATTGATTATAAGAGTGAAAATAAATCTTTATAAATAAGTATTGTAATAGCATAACAATAATCGCATCGCAACCAGGAACTTAAATCTGAAGAACGAAATTATAAAGCCAATAATAACAAAAAAACGCACAAACGGAGCAAATAGAAATAAAAAAATGCAAAAACAGGTAAACAACAGTTAGGAACAAGGAGGTGATAACGAATAGTGTTTCATGAAGTTGTAGTATGAATATATTATCTTACATCGGTACTATTTTGTATTTTTGTGTATTATCAAATTTTTACTATCGAGATAGATTCATTTTGGTTTGAATCTTACATAAAAATACGAGAACCATATGGTTCAGAATGGCAGCTGTATAACATGCAAGCAAACGCGCTGGTCTGGTACAAAGAACATGTAGATTTAGTAAGTTTGTAAACCAAATGAACATAAGCTTTTTCTCAGCATACGGCTGAATAATACCATATTCACAATTACAAACTCTAGTTATAAAAGAATGTTTTTATATTTACCATAGCAAGATATTGATGTGAAATAAAATTTATAACAACATAATTATATCTTTTTCAGTTAAATCTGATGGAGGCGTTTTGTTGATTGTTTGATAATCATGCGACGCAAAGCTATGAAATAACAGAATGAAAATTTATCGTCATTTAACATTAAAGAAAAAGGCTTTCTTTGTACTGTTTCTCTACATGATGGCATTTGGATACCTGTATGCATATTTTCTGCAACATGTGTCTATAGAAGTTGCACATGTCCTGTCGCCTCAGAACATCAATATTGGTAAAAGAACATTTACTGAAATGAAAGTGAAGAATCGGGTGGAAATGAAACCTTCACTTACCGCAAAATATTATAAAATTACCAGAAATGTCAAACCAAATATCCGAAAATCAAATTCAAGGCAGGAAAACCCTAAATTAAACGACTTTGATATCGAACAAAAGCAGCATCAAATAAATAAAGAACAAACTTTTAGAAAATCATATGCGAGAGAATTTCAGTACCCTCTTTACACAAACTTAAAAGAATTAGTTTTAAAGTTAGAATCAGGGGAAACAACCGACATTGAACCCATTAATCCCCATTCCTATAAATTAATATTTAGCCCTAGACATTCGTGCCAGTATAATTCGAATGTACCAGATCCAAAAATTGTTGTATTAGTGAAATCTTCAGTTACGAATTTTGAAAAACGACAAACTATTCGCAATACATGGGCAAAATCTATGCAAAGTAATATGCACATTGTTTTTCTATTGGGACTTCCGGAAGACAAAAAAGTAACCATATGGAAAGAAAGCTCAGAAAACGGTGATATTATTCAAGAAGAATTTTTAGATAGTTACAGAAATAATACATTAAAAATGATTATGGGATTTAGGTGGGCAGCGTCCTACTGTCAATCAACAGACTTTCTATTTTTTGTTGATGACGATTACTATGTCAATCTTGATAACCTACTTACGTTTGTACAATCTAAAAGTCCTAATGATAGGCTAAATGTATTTACTGGTACGCTATTGCCACACTCTACGCCCTACAGAGTTGCAGGTTCTAAATGGTTTGTACCGTGGGAGGAATATCCTTTTGACAAATGGCCACCATATTTAGCAGGTGGTGCCTATATAGTGTCTATGGATTTAGCCAGAAAGTTCAATATAGCCTTTCCATACGTCCGATATTTGTACATTGATGATGCATACTTAGGAATTGTTGCCAAAAAATTAGAAATTAAACCAACATCAAACAAATTTATTGGATACCGTAGGATGCCAAAATCAGCACTGAAACACTTAATCGCTTCCCATGGATATTCTAAAACGCAAGACGTTGAAAATGCCTGGATGTTTCTTAGAGCGCAGACAATGAAATTAAGTATATAAATAATGTTCATTGTAATGTCTGCTAGGGGCTGTCTGGTGTATATTTTAATTAATTTTAAATGTAATTAGAAATTGAACCATCAGTTTCTTGGATATCTTAAAATGCCAAAATTAATACTAAAATATGTGCTTCCCGTGGATATTTTAGAAAGTAACACGTCAACAAATCTTGGTTGTTTGATAGTGAGAAAGCTCAACGAAATTAAATGAACGAATGATGTTGATCAAAATAACTGGTATGTGTTGTCTTGCGTATATATTTGCGTATTGTTCTATATGCTCTTTCATTGTAAATATGTATCTATTTTGCATAATAAGTGGTTTCTATTCGAAACAATTTTTCATTGTCTAACCTACAATTGCAACCGTTTTATTTATTTTCGGGTGTCTTAAACCACGTATTTATTATGCACTATCATATAACTTCAATACACAGTTATTTGCACGTGCAATACCTCGTGTTCACCTGGTACTCTCGCATCCACCTATGAAGGTGTTTTCCGACCATTAAATTTAACTCTACTTTTCGCGTTGTTTCAGCTACGAACATAAAAGAAAATTATTTCTTACGGTCAAATATGTAGAGCATATATATATAATAAATACTGTTTTTATTACTCTTCAGGTAAGACATGTTAATAATTAAAGAAAAATACTTTTACCAAGAATAAATAGCGTTCAAGTATTATGCCACGTTTTTGACTAATTGTAAAACTAAGTATTTTTCGATGTGTATTGTTATTGTTCTTGAATTTATTTATAGGATCTTACACTGGAAGGAGCGGATTATCGGATTTCTCAAACCGAGATAGTTTAATTATGGAATTAAATTTGCATCATTTAACTATCGAGGTTAGAGACATCCTATAATCCAGAAGTACTAATGCAAGGTTATGTTTCTCTAATAAAAAAAACTGTAAAGTTGTGAAATGAAATACCAATTCTCTTAACCCAATTTTATGGTCGTGAATTGGAATACGAAGTACAAAACAATGTTGTTTTATTTGTGACGTTATCACTTTAAACCACATATTAATTGTTGACGAGAACTATATCTCAACATCTTTGAAGAGATAAATATTACGTAAAAATTAGAGAAATTAATATTATCTGCTGATATTGATTATATAAATATTAAATTTTATACAATAAATGTTCAGTGACATTTATGTTTAAAAATTTTTTTTTTTAAATATCACAAGACATTCAGTGTAATAATCTTTGTCGTGCACTATTACTTATTACATTATGAATTGTGTCGGTAGATACATGTAGCATTGACAACACAACATTTCTGTATATTTACACGTGTAGCATATAAAAACACATGTCTCATTAGCTCTTTAGTCACATAATTTTTATTACGCTGGCACTATACTGGGAATGATCAATATCTCCCTAGGGGTGGACAGGAAAGATCCATTGTTAGGGGCGTCTACGGTTATACCATCAAAGGTAAATTTGGAAACGGCTAACTCCTTGTACGATAAATATCTGTCTGTAGATGTCGAAAAAGAACAGGCTTATTTTAGATGCTAGAAATTCGTGAACTATCTGTCACTATCAAAAACATATATAACTATTGTAAAATTATCTTGTTCTGAATATCATTATATATAATACGATTGCAAAAGGAGCAGTGAGAAATCTTGCGTCTATAATACCAAGAACAAACAACAAACTAATGTTGTTTATATCTGTGATTTTAATTTTTATCGGATAATAAGTAAATATTTTAACAAAACTACCACTTGTTTTAGGTCAGTGAAAAGTTTTCTTGTATATAAATAAAGAAACATCATGGGGCATTTAAAAAATTGTCAGTAGGTTTGATTTTGTTTTAACACGTTATCATGAAAGGATTCAACCTTATTTTAACTTATCTAATTATATTGACGTTAATATTTTATAGAGAAGAACAATAACAGTTAGATTGTGTGCATGATAAAGATGTTGCTTTTAACACTTTTCTACGTATTGAAATTGTTGGAAATACTTTGGTTTCAAGCAGCGGAATTAAATTATTTATTTAGTTTTTGATTTATGGGATGCTTGCTTTAAGTTCAGCGAACAGTATTTCAGTCATATTCAAGATGAGGACACGTTATCAAGCAATACTTTATTCCGGGAGAGATGGATAAAGTGGAAAATTTAGAATGCCACTGGAAAAATATGGGGTAAGGGCGAAAAATTTAGTCTTATGTAGCGGCTACAACGAGACAACACTTATCTACATCTACAACAGAGGTTTTTAACGTCAAAGAATCGTGCCACTCTACAACACGTTACCCACTGTGGTCCTCGGTCTAGCTGTCCGTATTATTACCTGACACCCCCAAACAATAAGGCATCTATCTGCAAGCATGAGGACATGCTGAGTAGCTCTGTGGGCCGAACACTGTGAAACCTCAAAGTATAGTGCTAGTGCTTTTTTCCATTGATTGATTTAGTTATTGATTATGTTTGCTTTAAGCCCAGCAAGCAATATTTCTGCTACATCCAGAACGAGAACAAGTCAACAAGACAATAAATCAATTCGGGTAGAACTGACCAAAGGGCAACACTTAAATGTTGCAGTAAATGTATGAGGCATGGGTAGGGGCAGACAATAAAGCATTAGGTATCGGCTAAAAGGGCTTTAGCGTGCACGGATTGTGGCACTCTCCAACACGTTACCTACTGTGCTCCGTGGTCAAGCTTTTCATATTATGACGTGACAACCCCAACGAGAAGAAATCATAACCTGCCTCCTGGGGACTTGCTGGGCAGCTCTGTTGGTAGAGCACTGTGATGCCTCACAGTACGGCCCCAGTGAATTTTTGATGTTTTTTGTTTTTGTTTGTTTGATGTTTTACGCCGCTTTCAGCAATTTTTCAGCTATTGCATGGCGTCCAGTTTTTATTGGGGGAGAAAAGAAAACTGGCAATCCTTGTCAGTTAAGATTGGAGTCGATTACCTCTGCCCGCAGTGAGACTCGCACCCGCAATCTCAGTGTTGACAGACAACGTGATCAATAGTAGACAAACTACCTTAACGACTCGGCCACCGAGGCTTGCTTTTTTATATCTAATAGATAATACATATAAAGAAATTTTAGGTTTACGTGTTTATTATTATAGGAATCCGCTTGATATCACTAAAGAAGGGTCGCATTTCTAAATAAAATGATGATATTGTGCCATTTTCGTAACAAATATAGAAATGGTTACAATATTAACATTCTATAAAACTGACTTAAAATGGTATGGGTTATGTTACATTGTAAAATTGTTACTGATTTGGGAGTTAATTATTACAACCAAGGATATGTAGGGTAGTTATTCTGATTAAAATGGCCGTCATTGAGCCCCCAAAACAGTAAAAATAGCTTCTTAATTTAGGCCACAGCTTAGATCACACGACATCTGATATCAGAATTGATCATTATATTAAGTTAAAAATTGATGTCAGTCAATCTATTCTGTTACAAATTAAAGGAGGTGATAATGGCTGATATCGATTAAACCTTTCGGTGCATGCCTGTATATACATAAAAGAACGGATGCAATCACTGTCATTCTTCCACTTTCTACCGTCTGCTTCTTCGATCTTTAGTGAAGCTTAAAAAAGCACTTATTGCTTCGTCATAGGAGTACATTTACTTTCTGTTCCGATTCTTTTTCATGATATAGAAATGGTTACAATATTAACATTCTATAAAACTGACTTAAAATGGTATGGGTTATGTTACATTGTAAAATTGTTACTGATTTGAGAGTTAATTATTACAACCAAGGATATGTAGGGTAGTTATTCTGATTACAATGGCCGTCGTTGAGCCCCCAAAACAGTAAAAATAGCTTCTTAATTTAGGCCACAGCTTAGATTACACGACATCTGATATCTGAATCGCTAAAAATGGCGTAAACACCTTCCAAACAACAAGCACGCAAAAACGTTTTAAATCGCCCTGAGATAGGACTTTGTTAAATATATATCAATTTTAGCATAGTTAACTAATCATATCAGGCATGTGTACCACATTTGAAATAACCAGGCGACCATGATATTATAAAAAACTAACTTTTAAAATAGGTTTGTTAAGATACATGTATATGCCAAATTTAACACAGGCTTACTAAATTGTTAAAAGGATAGTATTAGATATTACAGATCTGTTATTTATACTTTTTCTTTGTCATACTTTAATAGCCAACCCATTTAGTAAAATATTCAGCTTATTCTATGTTAAAGGATACATTTTAATATTAAAAAGGGAATAAATTGATACTATAATCCCATTGAAATGAAATCAATTATTATATGCATTCAAATCTTTTGACATTCTAGTAAAGAGTACTATTGATATTGAAACCTGGCAAGATATTCGTAAAATGAATTGCTATTATTGTATAGTATTTCAATACAAGTTTAGTCTCAACTGAACACAGAAAAATATTAGATTTTATAAATCGTATACTCAAATTACTTCCAATATCTTTTCGTTTTTTGACGTCAATCAGAAGATACAAAGGCTTAATTAAAAATCGACATATGAAATTACTAAATGTTTTAATCCTGGCTAGCAAAGGCTTACGAACACAGCAATCATCATATAAAGCATATATATATATATATATATATATATATATATATAAAGTCTAAAAGAAGCTACCAACCATTACACTTACTAAGTATCGGATCGCCAATATGACGATACAGCATAAAAAAAATAATATATAAGTCTAGAGAATTATGCAACGATACAAATTTAAAGATGTTTCTACTATAATATAATTATATTAATAAAGTTAGTACAACTAAAATCTCCATGAACAAAAGGTGGTATTAGATGAACCGGAACGTTATATCGTGTTTAACAAGTGACACTTGTTGTGTTGTGTCTTTATTTGTGATTCAGCAAACAAGAGAAAATCCAAAACAAGTAAATGAAAATATATATTATTTACCATTGGTAAGACAGATACCACGTGACAATAAAAAATGCATGCCCCCCCCCCCCCTTAAATTGGCGTATAGGGCGATTCAAAACTTGACTTACAAAATGTTTTAAAGGATCTGTGCATACTACCTGGATGTTCTAGCCACAAATGAATCTGTTTAAACACTGGATATTTCAAATTAATTATCTTTTGCTAACTTGTTCTCGTCCTGAATTTAGCTTAAATACGGCTTGCTAGTCGTTAAACAAACATCAAATCAATTATTTAAATTGAATCGTGCATCTCTGTTTCCATCTGAATTTTGTAATGTTTATTGTATCTGATTATGGTTCTTAGATAAGACAGAATACGCTAATATTTTACTGTTTCGCTAAAGCCCGCTTGCCAAAAATACCCATGATATTAAACATTTCTCGATATCGCCATGAAGACCATATATTATGATATGATAAGCGCTATCCTCATCGAATCGATTCTCCATGTTACCGGCGCCTACATAACATTAACCGTTACATCTAAAAATAATAAAATCAGTAGAAATCGCTTAATAAGAATCGTCTGTCTTCTGTGACGTTTTTGTTTTCTTCTTTGTCAAATAAACGAAATAAATTATACTCTATATATTCGAAGCAAATAAGCGTATCAAAAGAAATGTTCTTATATCAAAGTACCAATAGTAGCTATACAGATTTTTTGCAGAACCTACAATATTTTAAAAATACAGATTTAAGAAAATATCACAATAGAAACTTTTCATATAACACTGTTATACTTGCATAACATTAATTATTTTATGACACAGTATATTTATATAAATATAGAATTGTAGTTGATAAGAAACTTTCGGTTTATTTTTCCATAATAATAAATCAATAAGAATCTTTATGGATTCCATGTTTAAACATGCTGATTATACATGCTATTATCACGCCTAAAAGTTTAATGCATTGCGTGATAAAATCCATTGAACTTCTGGAAACAACCATCCTTGATTTTATAACGGAAATTTCATTTACAAATGTTTTATTTAACACATTAGAAATGCTTTCTTCTGACAAAGGATGTTATAAGGATATGCCCTAATTTGAAATCATAACAAGGAAAGGCGTTATTATGTATAAGCAGCACGTATCGGCAATTACAATAGTTGTTTATATAGAGGACTGTCACGGACAACTTCTGTTTTTATACATTTCTTTTATATTTGTAAATGTATTAATTTATTACCCGTTGCTACCCCGGTATGATATTTAAATGACCTATAGTGAGCCTCATTGAAATCACATGATTAAATTTACCTGGTCTTACCTGTGCACTATTTAAATCACTTTCGAGTCGAGTGCTTCAGAGAAAGCATGCACATTTGTAAATTGTGTACATAGTTCTTGCACGTGGCGCTGTTGGGAGCTCACCGGTCTGCTGGGGTAAGTAACAGTTTTGTTTAATATTTTATTAATATTAAATGTGCTAAAATATTCAGTTTTTGCGGCAACATTTATGTAAATTGCATTTTTCACTTTATTTGGTTTAATTATCGTATAAGAGCAATTCAAGATAGTTTGTATCGTTACTTTATAATGTTGTACATGAAAACGCTGGCATTTATTGTCAACTATGGTATAGTAAAGTATATGTTCTCGTCAAGCGGTGTATTTTGTTAGTGCGACATACTAAACTGTTAATTTACAGTGTCATACGTTGTGTATTATTGTGTTTAATTCATTTTCGTAATAAATGTAATTAACACGAACGAAGTAGTATTATAACCTCTTGTAATATTTTAGAAGTACATATATGTAGTATATATATAGACAAATGCGCAAATAAGTATTTAGCGGAGTTTACGTAATTAGTAGTGTACGCATTATTATTAGGTAGTATGGTATTTTACTAGGTCCCATGCAGTAATAGCCAGTAGTATGTAATTGCTGTGGGTGTACAGTACGTGGTATATGTTGTGGTGTGTTGTTACAGTGTAGTGTTCGAGTAACCCGTTTGTTGCAGTACATGGAAATGTAATACCAGTAGAAACAACGAAGTGACAGTGTAAATCTTGTACCTACGGAATTCTTCCTGGAAGTATTAGTTAATGAACATTTATTTTGGAACTTTGGACTTTACGATCTTTAAATTATCTGTTGTTAAAAATTCTCACTTTTATATTAGGTTATTATGTTTTACGTTTATATATGTATATAGTTAATTAAATTGTTATATTTGTTGACATTCTGTGTGACTTATTTGTGTGCTTCTAGTAGCCATTACTCGTCCGTCCGTGACAAGGACATTGTCATGATATCTTGACTGCACAAGGCCAAAGCCAAAGGTGAGGCCATTATCGATGTTGAAGGCAATACAACTGTCCCGAGTGCTGTCAATTATCATTATAAACAACTATTATAATTAAATCATAGAAAATCTAGGAAACCATATAATTTACATTGTATTATTTTATTTGTAGCTGTTTGCTGCTATATCATCATTTGGTATTTTCAGGATATACACAGTTTGTTTTAAAACGTAATGACATTTTTTCTTTATGTTGCTCATTTACTATTATTTATAACATTATTTATAACAAATAAAGTTTCTGTTGCTTGTTACTGGAGAGGGCATTGCCACAAAGTTTTTAAGAGCCATCTATGAAACTAAGTGAAACTATTCAAATGGGATCCATTAAGATTTTTCCACTGAATGGGTTTCGGCAAATTTAAACTAGCCTTAATAATCCAAGTACTAACAATTTCTTGTATTTCAACGCTTTGTGTATAAACTATGTTAAAAATTACAAATATGCATAACATTTGAAAAATCCACTTGTGCATGGAATTTTAACGTTATTCAAAGGTGTATTTAATAAAGCTTATTGATAATTTCATTGATAGAGTCATTGTCTAACTGTACTGATCTGAAATTTTGAAACAAAATTAATTCTACGGTTTTTTATTTTCAATGTTAAGATAGCCTTACCCGGATTTGATATATCCTTTTGGACATTTGGTGATAAAAGCTCTACAACATCTCATTCATTTGGATTTAATAAAATATTGTTTGGGTTCGACCGCCACTAATGAGTCTTTACTACTTGATTATTCGAAATGCACATCGCGTAGTAAATTCTATTAACGTTGACATCTTCGATGAAATTTTTTTTATCAATATTTTTTGTAAGTTTTTTTTTTCACGTGAGATGCTGGAAAAATTTGTTCCATTTTGCAGTAAAGTATTTATAAAGTACTCAGATCAAGTGTTCAAGTAAGTTTCAAATGCAACTGTAAAACTTCCAAACGCGTTGGGTAATGTTTGACTGCACAATACCTTAAAACAATAAAAAGGTTCAATAAATTATCAATATATATATGTGGGACATTGCCTTATTCCATAATGTATATTATTCTTTAGATAAATGTTGTTTTGTTTGTTTTCGTCATAATATTTAATTATTACATTTATTACCACTTTGACGAGTCGCAAAAAGGGTATCACCTTTTTTGTATTGACATTGTTCCGAAGAAAGCTTTTAAAGTATAAATACTTTAAAATGCATAACGATTTTCTCCTAACGTTTTAGTTGTTTATAGACATTAAATGTAGCCATGAGTGTTTTAAAGTTAATTTAAGAGATTCGAATCGACGGATTTTTTATTAAAAATAATGCATAAGTGTATATGATTTTTTTTAAAGCATCGTTTGTTAATTCTGGCTAATTAAAGAAATTTACTTTCCAAGAATCCAAACAAAACGTAAGATTATATAATCAAACTTAATTTAGCAACGTATCATGACATTGATTGTACCGAACACAATAAGCGCATAGGCCGCTCTGTATAAGCACCATACATCTGAAAATATTATAGACAAAATAGTCAATATATAAAATGTACAGCACACCAATTGTTTAAGTTACAAGATGTTTCTAGTATGCGTAATTATAGATTCACAATACGAAATTTAATCTAATAAAGTAAAACATCAAAGCATATCTAACTAAGTGCTTTGTGAAATAAAACGAAATTAGTGTTAATTTGATTTTTTACTGTTGAAAGGCTTGGCTTTGCATATTTCTTGCATTTTTGTGTTTTAAGCAACGGATATTTATATTCCATATTTGTCCGTTACATTATTTATCTAATATTTGTTATCTTCTATTTTTTACAATCTTACTAGCTAGAACAGCAAAAGGAGTTGTTTTCTTTTAATTGAAAATATACTGTTATTTATGTTATTGGGGATTTAGTATTATTTTGGTATTTGGCACCAAAAAAAAAATTATCTAATACAAATATTGCATAATCAACGTGAAAATATTGTGAAGATAGAACAATATATTAATACATAGTAGAAACTATTTTCCATGTAATTTTACTCATTATAAAGTGTATGTAGTAAAGTTTCCTTCAGCGATTTAATAACAGATAGTGTGATAAAGTAGTTTTTCCAAGGTCAATTACGTTATTATTGCCCTACCAAGTCTAGAAAATGCTCATAGATCCAGCTTTCTGAGATTATTTTTTTTTGTCACGAAAGTCTAAGAATGTAATTTTGTTACCGAGGTCAAACACAAAACCGTAACCCAGAATTAATGGCGTTTTCGGATTTGTAAAAATAAATCTTATATCAAATATCCACGGATTATACCATGCGCACAACAAAAAATAAGTTGATGTGAAAAATACTATGAACGTCATTCCTTAATTATTCAAATCTTACAAAAAAAACGTATCAGAATTCTAAAATCCTGTATACATATGACTATGTTCTAGCGGTTATTATTTAACAAGGATTGTTAGTTTAGATGATTGATTGTTTTTACCGGGTACTCTGCCTTATTTGCACTGAAATATAAAAGTGAAAGTTAAGTAATTTAAAACTTTTACAATACAAGTAACAACATAATTCGCTAAGGGTATATTTGCTTTAGGTTTTTGTTGAACAAAAGTTGTATTAATTCTTAAGCTAAATTTAATGCAAAATTAGAAATGTATTTTTCAAATAAGGAAACGTCTTGATTTTGAATACAAGCAATAATAATTATGTTAGTTCTTTTGATGGTTTGAAAGTTGCTAAATGCAACTTTCAGCAATTTTAGCGATATCATAGATTACACTTTTTGTAATGGTGGTGGAAGTTAGTGGACCGGAAAAACTCTCGACCATCGACACACTAATTGGCATTATATAAGAATATTTTAGTTTATAGAAAAAAGTTAAGAATAAATAAATATAAAGAAAAACATATTGAAATACCAAACAATAATACCATTCTATTATGGATATATCGTGTCTGTTTGATTTTATCAGTACTTTACTTGGATGCCAAAACATTTGAATACAGTTATTTATATAATTCAATAAGATTGTAAACCCATTCAGTCTATTACTAGTAAACTACTATTGACGGAGTTCAAGCAGCTCTTTAATCCTCATTGACGTCTAATTTATGTATATTTATTTATTGAAAAAAGGTAAAAAAGGCGGCAAAATTAAATATATAAAATCCAATGGACAGTGACACAATTTTTTATTGAGAAAAAGACAATCGCCAAAATGAGAAAACCAAGAAAATAATAAAACACTAAAACCAAAGAGTAATGCTAACAACTCAATAAAAAAGTAAGTGCACTGAGATGATTTGTAGCAATAAACAGTAGATATATTTAATTTAATGCCCGTCGAGTTATTTATCGTCATGTCCTTGCAAAAGTGATATCAGAAATAACAACTATGGTTGGAAAAAATGTCTGGTCACATTGAAGATTCTTTTCTATAACACTCAGCTAATTTGAGCAACTTCTGACATTTCGACAGCAGCTATGGTTAAACAAATCCCAATTGGACTAAATAATTGGATCTTAATATAGATAAGTAGGTTTAAACTTGTGGGTTACTATAGTATTTAAACAGTTTTAAACATGACATACTTTTATATTGTAAATTTGCCTGTTTACGGTGTTAGTTAAACCATGAAAAAAATTATAAACTGTTAAAAGATTCTTTTAAGCGAAAAAAGCGGGTTTTTGTTCCTTTAGATTGGGATTACGATACTTTTAACATTTGTCAACTATATCATAGCGTGAAGTACTTCTATTATTATTTATTAAACTGTTGAAAATGGCGAGCAAGCAGGAATACACAGTACAAACCGAAAAAAAAATCGGAAAGACAATAGGGCAGTTTTGTCAATTAAGGTTCAAGTCAAACACACAGTAAGCTTCGAAGACCGAATAACCCCAGTGTTGACGCGTCAGTGATCAATAACAGATGGCTATCGTAACATCAGGACACCGACGGTAACAACTTGTTGAAAAACTAAATTACACAAACGACTTTTGACGAGTGATTTGTGTATTTATATTAAGGGATGATCAATATCCGCTATTGCCGTCTCTCAATTTTACAGAGAATTGATAAAATTGACACCGATTTAGAACTTTATATTAAAACAATCAATTATGATGTCAGAGATCGTGATTTAAAACTGATGATCAATTAACATGGTTATACTATGTATTGTTTCTTTGCTTAATGACTTACGATTTAAACATATTAATAAAAATACTTACGAATGGTAATTAGTTCATGTTACCTCAGAACGCAATTTCTACAATATAAAATAGCGAGCTAATTAAAAGATAATGTTGTATTATAGGAATGAAACCTGTCTTTTGGAGTAATTCATCCTAGTTTGAACGAAACCAACGCACTCACAGACCAAATGAAGCCCGTGTTCATAGGACCATACATTGTACAAAACAGATTGTATTCCTTATCATTCTGCCCATTTAAACTAATTTGCATTGTCAAGCCTTTTATTTTATTGAAGTAAACACACTATATTTCATTGCAAAATGTTTTCATACACCAGGTCCTTTAGTCTAAAAAAAATAAACAATCACTATCTACAAATAGCAAATGACCTACCAATAATTATATATAACATATTCTAAATATGTTAAGAAGAACACGCAGCATCATTATATTAAAGGCTAACATAAAGTAACGAACTAGTAGGTATTTAGCGGTTTCACGTTAATAATAATATTGATAATGAATGATTTTTGGAAAACTGGCTAATTCCATACAATAGATAAAAAAAAAACGCCCACCGGTAAACCTGAATTTTATATTACAATTATTTTTATTTTATATTTTATTATTAAATGTTAGGTCTCTGATGGAGTCAAAAACAGAATACAAGTTATTCATTCAGCTGCTTTATATAAAAGCACTTCTTGCAATTGATATA
Organism: Limnoperna fortunei; assembly: GCA_944474755.1. Taxonomy (NCBI): domain Eukaryota; kingdom Metazoa; phylum Mollusca; class Bivalvia; order Mytilida; family Modiolidae; genus Limnoperna; species Limnoperna fortunei. The sequence continues at coordinate 28,211,579 of OX104121.1, forward strand.
AACAGAAAAGTGTTATCATTTACGCCATATGTCTAAATGTAGTTAATCTATAAATCGTTAACATTAATTTAATTGCATTAAGCGAAATTACCATTGGGACGGCGCATGATAACGTTCAATAAAACCCACATTAAACATCACATGGCCTCGTTTCTCAATTCATTTATACAGACTATAGCAATGACCGAAAATACATGTTTTTTCTTAAAAATGTTTATTAATATGTTAAATTTTGAGTAATAGCCAAGATGTACATATCATAAATTGTTGTTGTCTCCTCATTTTTCCTTTTGTAATTAACAATCCGAGTATTGTTTTTTAAAAGTTATACTTTCGTAATCGATCTTATTGCAGTCAGTAAGACGTATTTGACAAGACAAAACGAAATAAATTTGTTTAAAAAGCACATCAATTTCAGTAGGAAACAATCATACACTTTGGCTCCGCGTCATGATTGCATTCTTACTAACGAAAAATTTCTTGAATATTTGATAACGAAGATACCTGAAAACTAATATGACTAAACTATAATCTACAAAAATTAAACGCATAGTGAGTTTTACATATTGTAATAAGCGACATTACAATAAACTTTTACAACAACACGGACGATAAGCACTTAACATTTATGTTGTACAGTCCCTGCACGAACGATGTACGAACGATGAACGGACGATATACGGACGATGTACGCACGATATACGAACGATGTACGCACGATGCACGAAACGATATACGATAGAAACAGTTAGACGGCGTTTATCGTTTTAATAGATCGTTTCGTCTATGGTCTGGTATATCGTATCGTGCAACGTTTCGTTTATCGCATGGTTAATCGTATGGTGCATCGTTTCCTATGTCGTCATTGCAGGGTTGAATGATTGTTCTTGGTATAAATGGTTTATTTTTCAGTATTTTCTTCAGTATTGAAGGCATTCACAAGTTTTACTAGACAAATAACAATTTAAAAGGTACTTAATTGATAACGGAGCACAATTATGTGCGTAAAATTTAGCATTAATATATAACGCTATGTATTTTGTTTTGGAACTTCGTTGATTAATTACGTTGACCTCTGTTTAAAATAATTTAAAAAAAAAATACTTAAACCTTATCTACATTTCTTAATAAAAGCGTTTACATTCATTCGATTGAAAAAGCCGGCAAAGTTAAACAATTCTGTGTATATGTTTTAAAAGCAGTAACTCCTATACATGTAACTTTCATCAAGTTCCTACCTCAATAAATGCTCCAGTCATTTACAAATTGTAACTTTGTTGCGGTTTAAAAAAAATTATTAAACTTTTTCTGTTGCCGTATGTGTACTTGAAAATTTATCTTTGTGCTGAGGGTAAATTGATTCAACATAAATCTTAGATCCCTATCATTAAATATGTTAATTAAAATATTCATAATTCCCGAAAATAAGCTTAAAAATTGCTTGCTGGAAGTCAAGCAATCCATCAATCAATCAATTAAATATTCATATATTCAGCTATAATTGTTTATTCTTTAAACTATTTTTTTATTCATTAATATTACTGACACCTCTTTCTAAAATTTAAAAACTATATTCACAGACGCGTTTTTTGTACAGTAGTATAAAGTGTTAAACTACATGTTCTTTGTTTTAGATAGAACTATTTTTGTTTTCTTATCTACATCTACTGGTTGTTTATATGTCTTAGGTGGTAAATAAGTGTGCGTCGCCGCGGCAACTTACTATTCGTAAAGAATGACACATTTGTATATTTTATGACAGGTAATTTTGCGCGATCATCCAAGACAACGATTCAGATTCATACTTTATAATGAAATTCGTCCATTTGCAGTTATGAATTTAAAAGAAGTGTCTTTTAACAAGACGTTTTTTTTGGCCCTGTTGTAAATATCGTAAAACTGTATGTAGCATTGTGAAGGTTAATTCTTCTTTATTGTCAAAAGTATACCAAACTAGCTTTAAATCGAACACTTTAAATCTTTACATAGGACGACATAGAGAATCACCGACCCTGGACAAGTACCTGACAAACATGAATTCAAATCGAGTGCACCATTTGTTTTCACCGTACAATGTCACGCTCAAAATAATACGTATGCATTTTTAATATAGATAATTCAGTTAGATAACATCTGAGCTAATCAATCAACCTTAAAAAAATAACAGTAATGTACTGCGATTTAAGTGAGACAAAAAAAATTAAAAATTGTAATTAGCTCTGAATCAACAAAACCCAAGACGTATTTCCAAACAATTCCAATCTCCATAATGTCTTTTAACAGTTAAATGCGTTGTTCATACACTTTAAAGCTCAAATTATTTGCACTTAAGTTTACAATGAGTTTAGGTTTTTGATTACCTAAAAAATAATTTGATTTCTTGTTTGAAGTTATAAGCCACTTTCAGCACTTTTCAGCATGGGGGGAGGGGGCGGCTCAAATTTTTAATGGAAAAGGAATAGCGAGAACCTGGTGTAAGCTATTAACTTTTCGGCAAGGACAGAGGGATGAAGTCGAGAACACTTTTTAGTTAGTTTTTAGTTTCATAGTATTTGAATATTTCTTTACAGCACTTTAATAATACAAGACCATAGATGCATTTTTGTGTTTCAAACCACCATTTTTCTTAAAATAAATTTGGATTTATAAAATAAAATTTTAAAAATAATCAAGAGACGCGCGATTCGTCATGAACTATAAAGTTAGTTGAAAATCCGAAAACGTAATTTTATTGTAATGATTGTTACTATGTATAAAAGGTGTTATTTATTTAATGTATACGTGTCATTTACGTGTAGCTACCTGGAGTGCAAAGGTGCACAAGTAAGATACGTTAATTGTTAATATGTTAATTGCAATCAC